>OX123206.2:43402076-44602076 GCA_944739405.2 Euclidia mi | reverse complement strand
TAATAAACCAAACCATGGATGTATCAAATATTGTTACCAGCTGAACATAAAAACTAAGGTAACCAAACTACTTTTTGTATCGCATTAGTCGTTTCAACGTCAACATTCTATCTTTGATTTATTGCCCGTTCTTTCTCATGGTTCTGCACCCATGCTTTGCGAACGTGGCAGTAAATGTGGAATCTATAAGTACCTAATTATTTATAAATTTATTATTTTGGACTTCATAAGCGTCACATTGTAAGGCAACTGAATAAAGGATTTTGACTATAAGTTCATCGGTAGATAACACGCAGAGAGATCGGTAAGTATTGCACTATTCTTTTAAAACATTATTATAGTTAAACAATTGAGACTGTATCCGTATGGAGACGGATTAGGTGTCACTATTCCATTTCATTCCTTGTCATAAGAGGCGACTAAGTAAAATAACCGAAGCAAATATTTTATCTTCAGGAAAAGGCTATCAACTAAAAATACATAAAAACATATTTATTTCTGCATTTTGGTTGTTTACAGACCGAACAGACCATGAGTCACCTGCTAGAGTGTCTTAAGTGTCCGCACAGATGTTCGGGGGGCGATCTATGTCAAGCCACTGACAATGCCGTTGCTGTGGCCACATACTGGGCTTGTGCCATTTAAATTCTGTACCAACGACTCGAGAAGAAGAAGAAGGTTGTTTACAACACTTATACATGTCAAAACCCTATTCTAGACGAAGCCGGAAGATCAAACACTTAACCCTATTCTATTGAATGATAATGTTAATGTGCCTCAAGTTAAGAGACCTAGGTGCAGCACTGGACTGGCGGAGACTGTATGATAACGAATTGAAGCCGGTGTGTCAGAGGATGCCTGTATCCCCGAAGGGGTAGGCAGAGATGAAATATTACTCCTACATTTCGCCATGTCATAAATTCTTTGCCAGACTCCCTGCTGCTACTGAGAATTTGGAACCCAGTAACATTTTTGCCCAACCCGGGAATCGAGTCCGAGACCTCCTCATTAGCAGACGCATACGCTATCCACTGGACTACGGAGGCAGTCTCTACGTTATGCGTTTGTTATATCTTACAAAATAATTTAGCGGGTCTTAAAAGTTTAAATTTTAGCACGTTCATCTACTGGATACGATTAACAGCGATAACCTAGTGGAGATACCAACAGACTGCCGGGCAGAGGGTATCGGGTCGGAATCCAAGGCCACAAATGACCTCTTGTCGAAGTTATGTGCGTATTAAATTGTTTATAAACATTTGCTAAACAGTGAAAGAAAACTGTGTGAGGTAACTTGTATATCTTCAGTATCTACAGTATAGCCATTACTTTAGTATATAATTCGCTATTTCTGCACATATATAAAATTCATGTAAATGTTATCTTACATAACACTCATACATTACATATTTGCACTCATATCCAACTTCACTACTACACACATATAACACACATACAATATATAACATTACAGTACTTCACACTGATTGTTTTTCATAGTATAACCCTTTTCCTTTTAAATAGCAAAAAAACCATCCACACGTTTTATTTATGGAAAATTTATAATTATAACATAATATTAAAGTATCTAACGCCCGGGCCGTGTTTTGGTTACATTACTGTATACCTAATTTCGTTCGGGGTGTTCTCGTTTTTTATAGAAAATAGCCATGGCTAATTCTATTCAAATAAATGATGATTTAGACAGCCTTACGGTTTCGGAATCTCTCTTATGTTCTCCTGAAGTTTGTGCTAATAATATACGTAAGCCGCATGAATATTGGAAAGTATTGCATGTTAATATTAGGAGCATTGCAGCGAATTTTGACGAACTTACAGTACTCTTGCAGAGACTAGCAGATCTGCCCGAATTAATTATTCTTACAGAGTGCTGGCTGAGCAAATGTACGAAGACACCAGACATTCAAGGGTTTGTCTCCTACTGCTCAAAATTTTCCAATCAGAATGACGGTGTAATTATTTATGTTAACAATAAAATTAATCATATTGTCACGGAACCAGACATTATAGATGCTAACTGCCTCATTTTTAAACATAAGTACGAAATGGCTATAGTTTCAATATATCGATCTCCCTCCCATAAGAATATTGACAGCTTTCTAGATAGTTTAGACAATATAATAAAATCCTTAAGCCCTTTTAAGACTCTCGCGCTAATTGGAGACATGAATATAAATATTATATCCCAAAATAAAAATAATGATTCCGATAAATATTTAAATATGACCTCATCAAATGGTATGCTGCCAGCCCATTTATTACCTACACGTAACCTAAATTGCTTAGATCATATAGTACTTAGAACCAAAAATAAATCTACCGTGTATGTACTAAATTCTCCTATTACAGATCACGCGCCTATATTTTTCTCATGCGCGCGTTGTCCCCAACCTCGTATCAAAAATCAAATTGTTAGGCGTACTAACTTTGCAGCTGTGGCTCATGAATTGGAAGTTACAGATTTCTCACCGGTTCTATTTTCAAATTGCGCAGAGGAGGCCTCCAATTTATTGGTTACCATTTTAACTCGTGTTATCAACTCACACACCTCAATTTATTCTGTCTCTAACAACCAAAGGATTATTAAACCTTGGATTACACCTGGTCTTCTGCGCTGTATTCGCAATAGGGATAAATTACAATTCAGTGCAAAGAAAGAACCTTTAAATCAAACTTTGAAATTAACTTACTGCCGCTATCGAAATTATTGCAACAATTTGCTTAAAACCGTTAAACAGAACTTCCACAAAATAGAGCTACAGAAGGCCAGGGGTAATTCAAGGCAAACCTGGAATGTCCTCAGAAAGATTGCTGGTGTCACTAGGGACCAAGCCTCACCTATTGAGCTTCTTAAACTTCATAATGATCCGTCTTCAGCCGTTAATTTTGTTAACAACCATTTTGCTGAAATAGGTACTGAACTGGCAAATAACATTATATCACGTACTGGCACCCATCTTAATTCTAATAACATTGATTCCTTATTGTGTCGTCGGCCTATGTTGGGTTCTATGTTTTTGTCTGAGGTTGATGACTTCGAACTTAACTTGACTATATTAAGTCTTAAAGATAATACGGCTCTTGGTTGGGATAAAATACCATCGTCTGTGATCAAAACCTCAAGGCACGTATTATTGCCAGTTTTAAAGCACGTATATAATTTGTGCCTATCTTCAGGTGTGTTTCCTAAAGCATTTAAAAAAGCTATAGTGCATCCCATCTACAAAAGTGGAAACAGAGACAGTGTCCATAACTACAGACCTATTTCTGTTCTTACAACGCTTTCTAAAATACTTGAAAAAATTCTTAATAAAAAATTAATACAATATCTAGATAAAAACAATTTACTTGCTGACACACAGTATGGCTTTAGACGTGGTAAATCGACTGAAGATGCTGTGCTGGATGTTAGTAATAATATAATAAATAATATAGACAAAAATATAAAAACGATCGGGTTATTTTTGGACCTTTCTAAGGCTTTTGACACTGTCTCTGTTCCCCTTCTTCTACAAAAGATGGAATCACTTGGGATACGTGGATTAGCTCTTGATATTTTCACAAGCTACCTCAAGGACCGTACGCAAAGTACTATTATTGAAAACATCACTAGTTCGGAACTCCCTCTGGTTTATGGAGTTCCCCAGGGAAGTGTCCTTGGTCCTACACTCTTCCTCATTTATGTCAATGAGCTTTGTTCCCTTAAAATCAAAAACTGTAGAATTATTTCATATGCTGACGACACAGTATTGCTAGTCGATGGACCTACATGGGATACAGTACGTAATAGTGCCGAAACTGCCTTAAGTTTAGTGATGAAATGGCTTGACGTTAATTTACTCACACTCAATCTACAAAAAACTAAATTTATAGCGTTTGCCCCCAATACACTTTCTCAACCAGCATCTTATTTTATAAAAGCACACACATGTGGGTTTCCTAATGGTTGCGACTGCAGCTGTTACTCAATTACTCCTACCAGTAGCATAAAATACCTAGGAATAATATTGGACAGTAAATTGTTTTGGAACTTGCAAATAGATCAAATTGTCTCCCGGTCTCGAAAGTTACTGTACGTATTCAAAAAACTAAGAAGTTCTACAGACTTAGATACCATGAAGATGGTCTACTATGCCCTTATTCAATCAATTTTAGGCTATTGCATTATATCTTGGGGTGGTACTTGTAAAACGTTCATGATTCGTCTTGAGAGAGCCCAAAGATGTATACTAAAGGTAATGACTGGTAAACCTAGAAGATTTTCTACTTCTGAACTCTATAGTCTGTGTAAGGTACTTACGGTTCGACAATTATATATACTCCAAGTCACTTTGCGCAAGCATAGTGAAATAGCGTACGATGTAAAGTTTGTCAAAGAAACGCGCAGATCTGACCGAGTATGTACTATTAAAATGCACAGAACTGCTTTGGCATCTCGCCAATATTACTTTTTAAGCCCCAAACTTTATAATAAACTTAATAGGGAGCTCAATATATATCCATTGACTATTGCAATGGCCAAGCTCAAACTCACAGCATGGCTTCTTTCTCAAAACTATGACCAATGTGAAGACATCATTACATGAAATATTAAACATAAACATTTCACACTCATATCACACACACTTACATAACTATCACCCAGTCACTCACACACCCATACACATGCCTCTCATAAGTCACCACTCATTCTAATAATATCTAGTTACAAATCATACAACTATTCATAGATAACATCAATTAATACTAAAATATTAAATGTGAATTGCTTATCTTTGTTAATTTGTTATACCTTTATATAAGTATTCGGATGTGGGCGTTAATGGCTACGACACAGTTTATACTACTGTAGCCATTACCGTTTAAGCTTTGTATAACTGTATAAGGTGTTTAATAAACGAATTTGAATTTGAATTTGAATCTGAGAGTTCTCCATAATGTTTAGCAATAATAAATAGTTTTCTCCATATTTTGCAGGTAAATTCAAGAAAATCAATGATTAATCAGGCAAACATTATACAGTACTAGCTGTGGTCCGCGTTATCTCATCAAAGAAATATTACAATCATCATCATCCTCGTAGCGTTATCCCAGTTAGAGCCCGGGGTCCGCTTTCTAGTCTAACCGGATTTGACTGAATATTACTTCTAGCTTTATCAAAAAACCACATCAAAATGTCAAAATGTTTAAAGCTCTTGCCTTTTTTACTTACATTCATAAATATATATACTCACACCTGTATTCCCCAAGGGGTAGGCAGAGGTGTAATATTACACCCACATTTCGCCATGATTTTTTAGGTTCCACGTAATACAGGTTAAGCCTATTGCTGTTACCGGGCACATCACCAGACTTCGTGCTGCTACTGAGAATTCGGAAAAACCCAGTCACACTTTTGCCCAACCCGGGCATCGAGCCCGGGACCTCCAATCAGTAGAAGCTTACGCTATCCACTGGACCACGGAGGCAGTCATACACATAAGTTCATTCATAATTTGCCAGATATAATACGCAAGCACTTCATAATCATAATATAAACGCGTTCGAGCAAAAGAGGCAATTTAGCATAGCTCTAAAAAGCCAAGAGTGTAAAGCGGGTTGTTGATTCTATCAATGATATTAAATTGTATGTAGCTCTGTCACAAAGTCCGTTCTTAGTGGACGTTTATCTATACTTTTAATGTAATAAATCTAAAGAGATTATTATGTGAAATATATTATGAGAAAATTTGTTTGCTTGTATTGTTGAATTCGAATAATTATTCTTGTGTTTAATAGTCTATTTAGATAGGAAAGCTATAGGCTGAAGGAAGTTGAGCAGTAGCCGTAAATAACGCGCAATATATGGTATCATCTATTGAACTAAAGACTACGTTCCTGTCAAGTTTTAAGTTTATCGCACGAATAATGACTGTCACACAAACTGGCGAGAGCCCTTCGACCGCAAATGAAGGGCCTCCTTATCCGGTCTTGTGACAAAACCTGTTCTTGGCGGACTTTTCCAAATTTATGGATGTAAAGGATGGAAATCAAACGTGTGTTTAAGGTTCGAAATGCAGATCAATATTGCATAAACTTAAAAATTACAAGTTTACAAATATTTCATTGTCTCACACACCTGCGGGAGGCCTTAGATCCCCTTGATCCGACTTTGACGTAAAATATTCTTATTCGAAATTTATTAATTATTAACTATCTCTCTGCCAAATTTGAAGATTGTAGCACAAAAATAAAGGCCTTAGATGTCCTTAATCCATTATTTTCGCAAAATTCATTATTAACGGACGCCTACTAACAATTAAGTACCTTACCGTTACGTACTTACCAAATATCAAAACATTAAGTAATTAGACCTTCTTAATCCGGCCCTTTCGTAAACTCCCTTCTTTACAGACTTTTTCTAAGTATATATTTCCTCCTAACCAAAGAACAATGGCAGAATTCGGTCTGAGTTTGTTGTGGCGACCTTAAACTTCATATGAACAAAACAAATTGTTTTATTTTTCTACGATTTTTAATATTTTCACTTTGTCTCGTTAAAGCTGGAGTATTTTATGATGATAAAAAGCATTCCAATTGATTACGAACTAGGTAACTACTTTCTTATTTGATTGTTGCCATAGACAATGGTGTGACAGGAATAGACGAGAGTGCTATTTATCCGTATCGATTATAAAAATATAATTATTAAAATGCAGTTATTTAATCTTTAATTAACATTATATAAATAAGCTAATCATTTTTGAAGCAAAACAACTTTTAAATCAAATAAAAACGTCACAGCATAGTTTTAATGTTGTATCGATTTCACATAAAATCGATTTAAAATGTGCAGCTCTGCTTTTGTCTTTGGCTGTGACAGTTAGATGCTACAAATACTTCTGCGTTTTGAAGTCAATCTGACATAATTTCATTTGTTATTTCAAACGTACCTACATTGTTCATTCTTATCTAAAAACTAAAACACCGATATCTTGTTTTTCCGGGTTTCCCGAGTGAAAATAGAATCATTTATAGACTCTGTTACTGACGCCGAATTTTTTTATATATTTTTAATTACGGTGCGCTTCAATTTAATTTCAGACATTTCGATGTATGGAGATCTGCCATTGTCCTTTCGCACAAAAATGAGAAACTTGCGAGAGACTTTATGCCTCCTTTATCCGGTCAAGTGACATAATTATTTCATAGCTAATTTCTCCTACTCATAAACTCTAAACTGGATAAATTTCAGGTCGGTAGTACAATAATATCTTAACTTTCTTCCATCTAGCGAGAGCTTTTAGGCCCTTAGATAAAGAAATAAGAAGGACAGTCATCATTTTTCTAGCGTTATCCCGGCTGTATCCATGACATGCACGCTTTGGAGCCCGGGGTCCCCTTACAGATACATCACTCCCATACAAAAGTGAAAATACCTACGCTATAATCACCAACAAAATCTTAATAATAATATCCGTTGTTCGCAGTGAAGACAAATGAACTCTAAGTACGCACGCAGAGTTGCAGATTGTGTGACTGTACGTACAAGCGCGTCATTGAACGAAGGCGCTAGGGTTGTTCTTATGATTTTTGTAATAAAACGAATGTTGCGAAATAACCATATTTTTGTTTGCTAAATACCTACATATACACGAGTCAGTTAGTAAATACATATTGTTAACATATTTAATACAGTTAACAATAAGTATTATGTTACGATGGAGCCATTATAAGTAAAACTGAAGTTGAAGTTGAAGTATTATGTTATAAAAGAAATAACATACATAGACTCACGCCTGTTTCCCCGAAGGGGTAGGCAGAGGCATATTAAACGCCTACTTTTCGCCCGTGTTTTGATCCCACGTAATAGGTAGCGAGCCTATTGCCGCTTATTGGGACATTTTGTTTGCCATAGCCTCGTCCGTTGATCGGCAGGTGCACCACTTGCAGGTGAGGTTGACTTGGGACCCTAAGTTCTTGGTGGGAACCCTATGCACCCTGCAGGTGAGGTTGGCTTGGGACCCTAAGTTCTTGGTGGGAAAAATTTATAATAATCATACGTAGTAGGGGCCTATTGCCTATTTCCGTTCATCGGGCACAATACCAGATAATACAGTAAGTACGTACATAAAATTCTAACATTAAGATATTTTATTTCATAAAAACAACATTTATATTTATTTCTAATAACCTAAAGTTATCAATTTACGAACGTTTAGATACGTAGTTTTTCCTTTCTTACCTTTGTTCTAAATAAAATAACTGGTGTCAATTTGTAGATGAAATTTGATATAAGTACCTACTTATATCAAATCTTATACCATCACTTACTACATAAATCATTGTTTGTCCTTCGGCAATAAAAAACAACAAGTTGCCATTTGTTTTGTGCCTTTAACTCCCATCTACTGCACAATAACTCCGTGGTTTCGGCATTTCTATAAGAAAGCGCGGGAAACGTGCCGCGCGTACACGCTGCCGGGCGTGCGGCGGCCCTCTGTCGTTTGTACCGACAGCGGTACACGAAGTGGTAGGTATTTATCGCGCGCATTTGAGCCAGTGACAGGGGCCTGGTGGCGTAGTGGTAACGGAAAGCGGCCACTTCGTCGTCTAATATTGCGCCGTTTGTTGTGGGTTCGATTCCCACATGGAACAAGTCTTTGGGTCTATGAGTTGTTTAAGACATTATAGTTAAGACATTCAGAAGCCCTGCAACACTTTTTACTATTTAGTATTTAAATCATCTTTCTTTTTCGGCGTGTGGCCAACTTTGATATCGGAGTTTTCAGACCGCCTGAAGGCCTCCAGCATGGCGTAAAATTCTTGAAACGTGCATTGGGACCGACAGATTTACGTGCCCTCCGAAGCACGGTGACGCTCTTATATGGAAACCACACACGATCACTCATCGAGGTGATGACCTGTGCAAGCGTTGCTTAACTCACGCTTAAGGAAAGTCACGCCTTATTTCTTTCAGTGCTACTATTTGACTTGATATCAATAAGTGAGTGTAAGTTAGACGTTGTACGACAGAGCGACTTCATACAAGTCGATCGAGTCGCCGTCGCCACCCCGGCGCCACCTAACATCATATATAGAACAACTTCAGCGAACTTACCAAACTTTGAGAATATTCATCGTATATTATGCGCTGAAAGTATATAATTTATCTAATTTATATATATCTGACTTTTCGAAGTTATGTGTGTATTAAAAATGTAAACGATGGTCTCAGGTTCGATCCCCAGGTACCTCGGCATTAGACACCGCTGACTTTTCGAAGCTATGTGTGCATTAAAAATGAAAATTATCGCTCGCTTAATAATGTGACCGGTAATATGACCGGTCGCCCCTATTAAATTGGGACCGAAACATAACTGGCGAAGTATGGGTGTGTAATAGACCTCTGCCTACCCCTTCAGAGATAAATGCGTGATGTTATATTATGTTATTTCCATATATATGAGCAGTTGCCAGCATGTTTAGAGTGCTAGCTTTCAAATTAGGGCTTTCTAACAAACTTTCAGGGCTTATTTTACTCCATTAGGGATTAAATATGATTTTTTTTGCGGGATGTACTCGTAAAAAAATTGTTTAATGCTTTAAGTAAAACACCTCTTTCCAATGAGAGGTTTGCTGCGTTTAGATCATTGTCTTGATATTTTTTTCTCTGTTTTAATTAGCTTTATCCTAGGGGCGGTTTCAGATTAGCGTATTTTTCTGCACGTATACCTACAGCCGTTTCAGCATACGCGCTTACACGCGCGTTAAATTACGCGCTTCAGAAAACCAGACTCGCATAAACAGGCATATTTCGGCGTGTTCAATCGAAATGGTAGAGACATCTTGTCAGTGTCAACAACGATTTTGACGGCTCACTCTTATACGAGCTTAGAAGCGCGTCAACGCTCGTACGAGATGCGCGTGTGCCAAATGGCGCGCCTATACACGCCTACATGCGCTTCAAAAAACGAGCTTATACGTGCGTAGCAAGGGCATAGTTGAAATGAAATGCATTTATTTATTTACGAGAAATGTGGTTACATAGTGCTAGTACAGTAATAGTGATCCTCCCATTCTATCATAACAATGGTGCGCAAATATGTCAATTTATACAATAATATAATTCAAAGAAATTCTCTTTATATTGTATTGATTTATCAGTTATTTAATGTCAAAATGTTAGTCATGTATAATTGTAAAATATAATATTAAATTAATAATTGCATAGAATTTAAATGTCCAGATAATAGTGCTATTGTTGTCATACGTGATTTTTTAACATTAATTAATTTAAACATTTTCTTTATATGTCATAAAATTATTTAAAGTGAAAATCAGCGTCAAGCATCTGCCTGACAAATGCTGAACTATGCCATGTTCTGACACGTCACACTTTTTTATTGTTTTCCTTATGCTTTATACCTTATCTTTTGTGTCATATTGTAAATGTATATTGGTTTTCGTGTACTGTTTTTTTATCGTGCTTTTTATTTGTGTGCGTATTATGAATAAGTTATTTTTCTTTTCTTTCTTTCTTTATTTCTTTCTTTCTTCTTCTCATACAAAGTATCTCCACGATGCAAGACCGTACAGATAGCAGCTGTACCTAATATAGTTCAGTCACTTCCTATCACATCATTAATTTTGCTACGTTTCTGTATATCACAATCATTATACGACCTTTCGCAGACTACTGCTGGGTAGGTCTCTACTAATAACTCTAGAAACACTACCGTCTAGAAAGCACACCTAGCTATCAAAACGAGGCCGCTAGGAACAAGTTTTAATTCGGTCCAACTCTTAAAAGAAACCGACGAGAGCGTCAGACACAATGCTGTAAATACTAATTATTTATCCGAACGGTAGTAAACTCTAAACTTCTACCGCTCTTACGCAAAAATAAACCTTAAGTTTTGACATGGAAGGCGGTATTTACACTGTGAAAGTGTTCAACTTGTCTGATTAAAACATCCTTCGAGTAAGTTGATGCTAATTTAGTATCGCCTTGCCTCCCGGCGGCGGTTGTTTTGTCCTTAGAAGTCACAATGATTACGGAATAAGACTTATCGCGACACAAAAGAATTCCACGAACGAATTTCCTTGGATTATGATTAAAACTTTTCTTTGTTGTTCTCACCGACTTTCAGCACTCAATACACGAATATTTAGATACATGTCTTATATTACTTGACGTTATATTCTTGTTGCTTGTTAATACAGTTATAAATTTACCCATTATATATGTATATACAAAACATCAAAATCAGGAAAAATCTGAATCAATCTCTCGGCGTGACTCTGTTTATTGTATTGGTTTACACAGACTATATTAAATAGTAAAGGGCATGTAATATAGGTATCAATACATGGCATCGTACCAAACAAAAATGCCTAATCTAAGCTGATCTGTCGTTGTACAGATTTGCCGTACAAAACTAGGTCACCTTACACTTGGCGACATAAAAGATAAGTCGCCAAGAATATCTGCAGAGTTTGTCCAGACATTCAAATATTTTCTAGCTGCCTGTTATTGGGACATTCAGCTCTGTTTATGAGATGTTTACCGTCTGCGGCCGATGGTGGAGACAAACTTAAACTCGTAAATTAATGCGGAATAGTTTCTCATTTGTTTACGAACAATGTTTGTGTAAATGTAGATTTAACTTGTTTTGTAATACTGAGAAACTTCTTCAATAAATTGTGACACTATTGAACGTTAATGGACTTAGCGCGTTCTAGTTTTGTTTGTATTCTATATTAACAGGAGTGTTATTCGCCACTTCATTTCTCACAATTTCAAAGATTTTTGATGTAATAACTTACTATTTCATAACTATACAAAGTTATGTTCGCTGGTGCAGGCAATGATCCTTGTGTAGAGAGCGACAGACTGCTACGCAGAGGGTCACAAGTTCGAATCCACGGCGCGACTTTTCAAAGTTACGTCCATATTAAATTGTTAATTATCGCTTGCTTAACGGTGAGGAAAAAAACATCGTGAGGAAATCTGCATATCTGGGAGGTCTCTATAATCTTCTCAAAAGACATTTGAAGTCTGCCAACTATGGCCCTACGTTTCTGTTAGTGAAAAGAGACTGGAGCCCAATAGTGGGATAGTTCATTATACGGGGCTGATGATGATGATGATGTTTGCTGGCAGATGATTAATCCAGAGGGATGGAGCATGCTGGATATTTGTGATATTGTTTATTTATTTTTGTAGCCTTGTTTAGCACGAGCTGCATATCTGTAAACGTTACGCCCCCTCTCCCCGAGATGGCGTTACTGTGCACTCGAGAAGACGACACGTATAATCCTGGAAAGTTTTGTAGTCGGCACAATTTGATAACTCGTTATTGTAGCCACAATTCGTCCACAAAATGGTTAACATTCACTGAAGTTTGGTTAGAAAAAGTTTGTGTTTGTCTTGTATCTTATTAACGAAATTTCTTGCTATCGTTGCCAATATACCAAGGTGTTACAACCTAAGCCAAATGAAAGCATTTGAAATGTAAAATATTTAATTGTTTAGCACTAATCTGAAATTGAACGTGAAGGTGTTTTGTCCCGTACTTTGTGTGATCCAAAAAAGTTTGTATTGAATCTGAGAGTTATTTGCGTCAATTATTGACATAGTTGAAGACATTAATTATTTTCTTTTACTTATAGCTTATTCTTCACCGACTGCTCTTGAATCGCCCGCATCCAACCACTCCCCGCAATTTTAACCAGAGCGTCGGTCCACCTTGTGAGAGGCCTTTTTTTTTTTTGTTCACTACGGTGGTAAACTCTCCTTATGAGTCGTCTCAACTCCGCCAACCCAGCCATTAAAACGGCTGGGCTTGGGACTGGCGGAGGAGGTATATGGAGGCTCTCCCCTACAGGCGTTCGGGGCATACCCACTAAAAACCACCGCGGTGTCCCTACGGGTCCCGTGTGTTGGCGGGGTCACGCGATTCGCGATTAGCATACTTTCTCGCGACCCCGCCCGGGACTGGCCCGCCGTTGGTGTTGGCGGGCCCCGACCTTGTGAGAGGCCTAACCCTGCTGCGTCGTTTGGTCTGTGTGGAGAACCTTGGCGGTGGCCTATGTCCAGCAGTTGACGTCTTACTTTTATTTTTTTATTTATTTTTTTATTTATTTTTAAATTGCACAAAACAAATTACAATCTTATTATAAATTAAAAACAATCAAGGCTTATGTTTAGATCTAGATTGCAACTCAACACATGTGCATACATTGAAACAATTAAACATCAAGTTAACAGACAGTAGAGATGTACAAACATACACGTGTTTCGAAATTAAACATATAAGAAAATATAGGTTTAATTTCGCAACACAACAACAACAATACTATATCTTAAGAAATATTTAACTATTTTACTTCTATTTGGGATAGAGGATATCCTTTAGAATTTTTAAAAATGTGTAAAATCTAGGATGAAAAATGTCTAACTGTAAATTAGTTGTAACTAATTCATTATATATTAGTGTACGCAGGTGCCGTAAGCAAGGAGCGTGAGGCCCGCAGTCCCAGCGGTGGCGCGTGTAACAAGGATTGTGAATTATTGTTAACGACAGATGGCGACGCGTGCGTCGGGGAGCAAATAATATCTACGCAGGTTGCGCATGTTAAAACGTATGCGCAGACGTTAGGAAAAAATGTAAACAATATACAGGATAAACAAAATGACTGGATTTTAATAGAAAAGAAAAGAAAACAGAAGGAAAGATTTATTGGTTCGCGTGGCTGTGCTAAAATTGATTGTACGGGGAAGTTTAAAGCAGCTGAGATAAAATTGCCTTTATTTATAAATAACGTAGATAAAAACACATGTGCAAAGGATATTGAAACATATATACTGGCAAAGACAAATATACATGTTGACATAGAAAAAATTAATATGAAGAAAAAGAAAGAATATGACGCATATAAAATATATGTGCCGAAGCATAAATTAGCTGTTTTTGTGGATGGTAATTTATGGCCAGAAGGAATTGTTTTTCGTAGATTTATTGAGTTTAAGAAACATGAAAATAAGGACGATAATACTCATAATGGATCCCAAAATTAATACAGAAACCACAAAAGCAAATAACTTGGTAACTTATAATTGTAAGTCTATTACTA
This sequence comes from Euclidia mi, assembly GCA_944739405.2. Lineage (NCBI taxonomy): Eukaryota > Metazoa > Arthropoda > Insecta > Lepidoptera > Erebidae > Euclidia > Euclidia mi. Next base: position 44,587,937 of record OX123206.2, on the reverse strand, counting down.
GGTCAATAGATTGTGTCAGATCATTGTGTAAAACTGCAAACATCATCGCGCTGCAGGAAACCTGGCTTTTGCCCACTGACATTCCTTTTCTCGGTAGCATCGACCCTGAGTTTGACTTTGTGGGTAAATCGGCTGTGGATACGACGTCTGGAGTCTTACGCGGTAGACCGTACGGCGGAGTCGCGATACTTTGGCGTAAAAGTGCGTATGAAAATGTGTCTATAGTGAAAAGTGAGAGTACGCGTATTGTTGCTATAAGGGTTACGGTAGGCGGTAGAATATTTCTAGTGTTTTCGGTTTATATGCCCACTGAATCAACAGATAATTTGAGTGATTTCGTTGACTGTCTCAGTGAGATTCATGCGATTATTGAAAGCAGTGGAGTGGACTCCGCGTTTATTCTTGGGGACTATAACGCAGAACCGTGTAGTCTTTTTGGAAACGAACTTTTGAATTTCTCATCTGAGCTAAAGTGGAAGTGTGCGGACATTATTTTACTGGGCCGCGACTCGGACACATACACGTACGTAAGTGATGCTCACGGTACTACTAGTTGGTTAGATCATTGTGTAGTAACTGATGCCGCTTGGAACTCTATTTTAGATATAAGAGTCATGTATGATATCTCCTGGTCTGATCATTATCCACTGCTTGTAATGTGTGATATAGATGTAATTACAGCTAAAACTATGTCCTCTTCACCGAGACATAACAAAGTATTGTGGGGGAAAAGGGACTCAACTCAGATAGAAATGTATACAAGCTATTGTGATGACAAATTTAAAAATATTGACTATCCTTTAGATCTCAAACGTTGCTGTGATATACAATGTGACAATGTGTCTCACCGAATAATTATAGATACATTGTATAAAAAAAATATTATGATTCTTAGTAAGGCTGCCATTACTAGTCATAATAAATGTAATCGCAATAAAAGGTTTCATAAAACTGGTTGGAATATGTACATCAAAAATGCTCACCGGCAAGCTCGCCTTGATTTTCAAATTTGGGCATCTCATGGTAAGCCTCGAAGCGGTCTACTGTATGAAAATATGGTGAACAGCAGAAAGTTATTTAAAAATAAATTAAGGCAGTGCCAAAATAATGTAACTCAAATTAAGATGGACATGATGCTAAAGACTTTGGCAGTTTTTGGAAAGCTACCAGGAACCTTAATTGTAAATCGAGTCTGCCGGTGAGCGTAGGCGGTGTGAGTGATCCTAACCAGATTGCGGACTTGTTTAAGGAATCTTTCAAGATTGAATCTCCCATAAGCTCTTTTAACAGTCAGTCGGCGACCCTGGAGAGGTCCTGTAACCCACCGCTTAGGTTTACGGAGGAGGAAATAGCAGTTGTACTAATAAACTCTAAGCGAGGTAAATCGCCGGGACATGACAACTTAAGTATAGAACACCTTAAATACGCTGGTATGCATATTGCGAGAGTTCTAGCAATGTTATTTAATCTCTGTCTATGCCACTCGTATCTCCCGTCGGAGTTAATGCGTACTATAGTGGTACCTATTAGAAAAAACAAAACGGGCGACACGAGTGATAAAAGTAATTATAGGCCTATTTCCTTGGCAACTGTCGTGGCAAAGGTGTTGGACGGTTTGATTGATCGACAGCTGGATAAGCACGTCAACTTACACGACGCTCAATTCGGTTTCAGACCGCATTTATCAACAGAAACAGCTATCCTATGTCTCAAACAAACCGTCCAATACTACGCAAAAAGAAAAACACCTGTGTACGCTTGTTTCTTGGACCTCTCCAGGGCCTTCGATTTGGTTTCTTATAAATGCCTTTGGGAAAAACTATACCAGGAAACCAGCCTTGAGAGTGAGAAGTCATAGTTATTTTGATTACTATACAGTATTGGTATAGTAATCAAAATAACTATGTGAGATGGGGTAGCGCTGTGTCAGAGGCATATAGGTTGAAATGCGGTGTGAGGCAAGGTGGGATAAGCTCACCCAAGCTTTTCAATCTATACATTAACGGGCTGATGGGTGAACTCAGCAGTACCAGAATAGGATGCTCGATTGATGGACAAATGGTCAATAATATAAGCTACGCGGATGACATGGTACTGATGAGTCCATCTATAAGCGCTCTTAGGCGTTTGCTCAAAATATGTGAAGACTATGCGGCCGCCCACGGACTCAAGTATAATGCAAACAAAAGCGAGATGTTAGTTTTTAAGGCGGGTACTAAAACTTACACAGAAGTGCCACCAATTAAACTAGGAGGTATACCCCTAAACAAGGTTACACGTTTCAAGTACTTGGGTCACTGGGTGACCGACAATCTGTCAGACAATACTGACATGGAGAGGGAACGCAGGGCGCTGTCCGTTCGGTGTAATATGCTGGCCCGTAGGTTTGCGCGCTGTACAAGGGATGTTAAAATAACATTATTTAGGGCTTACTGCCAGTCCTTGTACACGTGTCCTCTATGGGTCCGCTATACGCAGAACGCGTACAGCGCTCTGCGTATCCAATACAATAACGCCTTTAGGGTGATGTTGGGGTTGCCGCGCTTTTGCAGCGCGTCGGGGACGTTTGCTGAGGCAGGCGTGCCTGATTTTTATGCAATTATGCGCAATCGGATGGCATCCCTGATGCGGCGAGTGCGCGACAGCTCCAATAGCCTGGTTAGAACTGCAGCAAACAGGCTAGATAGCCCCATTATGTGGCATTGGATGACGAGTCATCGACCGTCATATAATTATATAAAATAAATTAAAATAAAATAAAATAACTTTAAGTAGGTATATCTATGGATTGTATGATCTGAAAATAAAGATTTTATTATTATTATTATATTGTCTAGCCATTCTTACCAGCGGATTGTAATAAGAAATATTGTTTTTATAAATTTGCAAGGCAAAGAGATTAACACGGTTCGATCTACGTAAACTGTATTTAATGTTAAATGAAATATGCGAAAGCAATTCGGGTGAATCAATAATTGAATGAATTATTTTATATAAATAAACCAGATCAAAATATTTGCAACGAGCTTCCAGTTATTGTACATTGAATTTTTGCAGCCTCTAACCATAATTCAAGTTGCTTACTGCTGATGTGATGATTAAATAAGGTTTATTTCTACCCCAAGTGTCCCCAAATCCTGAGCCACCCATCATCCAGCCATCCATCCGCTGCCCGCGATCCCAACAAGATCGTCAGTCCACCTTACGGGTGGTCTACCTCTACTACGATATCTGGATCATGGCCGCCATTCCAGAACCTTTCTGGCCAACGGCCATCGGTTCTTCTGGCTATGTGCTAAAAACCTATTAAACCTTATTTTTGCAATAATAAAAATAAGTGATTAAAATTTGCCTGATTGGTGGCGTTTCTGAACTGATCTGTCAGGAACGTGGCTATCGATTAGAAAACAATTAAGTACGTAAACCCAACGTCAATCGCCATCATTTATCTAAACCTGATGTCGGTTCGTACCTTCATTAGAATTCATAATTACTTCATTATTGTTGAAAGGTTGTGCGGCACAAAAAGTTTTTCTACAGGCAGACAACCTATTTTGTTAAATAATGCGTATGTGAGTGTGTGTGTATATTATTAATAACAAAATGAGTCCGCGGTTACACCCGCTATATTGAGGGCTACTGCTCCGCTCCCGTAGCTCAAAGCGTGATTTTATATTATAGAGCCGTAGAGCAATATTATATAGCATTTAGCCCATAGCCTTCCATCTATTCATGGATATGTATTATAGAAATTCATATTTGACACATTTCGTAGGGATCATATGTCAGATATGATATGATGAGTCTATGGCAGCCGAATCCATGGATAGATCAAATATAGGGACGGGCGGAAAAGGAATAAAGTAGGGCTTGAATGTTCCTTTGAAAATAGTAATATTATTCTTCCAAATTCACACCACGCTATCCAGTCCCAATCTAAGCAGAGCTTCTACTATGGGTACTAGACAATGGATAAATATAAATATATATTTTTTTCTTTTTGCTAACATCGTGTAACATCCATGTTTACGAACAAATGTTTGACTTGAGTTGGAATCGAACCTGCGACCTTCGGCGTTAGTCACTTGCCAACCGGTCGTCAGACCGTAGTCTTAAATGTAACGACAATTTGTGTAACAAGTAAAAAATATAGAGGAAATAACCCGTGTGGTGTTGAGTAAGCCGATCATAAATATGTCTGCAACAAATGAGGATTCACTGAAGTAAGTCTCTGCCTTCCATACACCCCGCGCCGCGGCGAACAAATCCTTAGATTTATTTCTACAGCCACAGTTGGATTTATAGCCATGGTAATATTCCTAAGTAAAGAGGATAAAATAACTTCACGCCTTTTATCCCCGAAGGGGTAGGCAGAGGTGTACGTACACACACCCACTTTTCGCCAGTTATGTTTCGGTCCCAATGTAATAGGGGGCGAGCCTATTGCCATCTACCGGGCACATTATTAAGCGAGCGATAATCAACATTTTTAATACATACATAACTTCGAAAAGTCAGAGGTGGGTACCCGGGGTTGGGGATCGAACCCGAGACCTTAGTCTCGGCAGTCCGTTACGTACACTACTGGGCTATCGCCGCTAGTAAAGAGGATAATCTAAAGTAAAGTCGTGTACGCTTGAGGATATACAATAAACAAAGTAAAAAAAATACGAAGGAAGGTCATACGCCATTCGATTGGTCAAGTATTGAGCGAAAACCATTTTAAAAGCCGCCATCGCCAAGATAAGTTATTGAAAGTGGTTATCTGAAGTAAACGCGCAGCGATAGCCTAGTGGAGATACCATCAGACTGCCATTCAGAATGGGTGTCGATTCTGAATGGCAGTCTTAAGAGACTGACTTTTCAAAGTTATGTTCGTATTAAAAAGTTATAATCGCTTGCCTCGTGCCTCGAAGAGCACGTTAAGCGCCATTGATCCCGGCTGTCATAATATCTCTCATCTTTGACGTTCCTTATAGGTACATGGTAGTCAGTAACTTGGAATAACCTGACACTAGTGTACACCCTGTAATATTGCTATACTTTGAGCAGTCGCTCAATGGACTAGCGTACTCCAGACTGCAACTGGGATAACGATAGGAGAATGAGGTTATTTCAATGTTCAAATTACATGTACTAATTTTTTTATAGGTTCACGCCTGTATCCCTGAAGGTGTAGACAGAGGTGTAATATTACACCCACATTTCGCCATGAAATTTTAGGTCCCACGTAATAGGGGGCGAGCCTATTGCCGTACCGGGCACATTACCAGGCTCCGTGCTGCTACTGAGAATTTCCTAGCGGAAAAACCCAATAACACTTTGCCCGACCCGGGAATCGAACCCGAGACATCTCAATCCCACGCGCACATTTATGCCCCGAGACCAAAGAGGCAGTGCTATTTTAAATGCCTAATAAGTAGCAGTACTAATTTAAATCTATATTATAATAAAACTCAAAGAGCACTTTGTCTATATATTGAATATTTTTGCGAAATTTCAATTCGATTGTGACATGTTATCGATATAGAACACAAAACAGTTTCTTTTTGGAATTAATGTCTGCCTATCTGTCTGTATGTTTGTTAAATCATCATGTAGTAACCAGTGAACGGATATTGATGCGGTTTTCACCAATATATTGCCTGAAGACCCGATTACAATTATGGACAACAATCATCACGCTATCACCTATGGGAGCCTAGCAGTGTCATTCAATTAATTTAATAGACTTGAATTCAAGCAACACACTAAATTATTTGTATCGAGATAGTGACAAACGCATAGTTTGTGTCTTTGGTTAACATTTAGTCTTTAGTTTATCAGAATCCATTTATTCTATCACAAGTTATCGTAATTTAAAATATACATAAATCCGCATTGGTTATCCAAGTGATTTGGAGTCAATTTGAACAAAAGTTTGAATTTACTCCTTTTCTAATATTTATATTGTCAGCGCTGGATCTTAACACCGACTTTTAATTTTGACAGTATTTTAGCGATACTTTTGCCGACTTGCTCACAACAAGAACTAGCTGGATTAAAACACACGATATTTTTATGTTGTACCTATGTGTTGCATATTCTGAATTCCATTATTACTGCAATTTTTAACCAACAATTCAATCAGTTGCCGTTCAGTAGATTTTGCGTGTAAGGGATACTAATAATAAACATCCATCGATAGGTACCTACTTATTATAGAAGCGAAAGTTTGTAATGATGTAGCTATTCCATCCTCACAAATTTTCGCGTTTACAAATATGAGTGTGAGTTTCATCAACCGAAAATTATGCTATTTTACATTATCAAGGCCACAGAAAGGGATACTTAAAAGATACCGACTTCCACGTGGGCGAAGCCGCGGGCACAGCTAGTACCTAATAACACTATATAAATATGTCTGAAGACAGTAACCAATAGCTGTTATAATGCTTTTAATCTTTAAGCTTTCGCGATTTGTATACATTATAGAAAATTATTGAGCGGGTCTTAATCACGTAAAATTTACTTATTTTACGTATTTATTTCCGACGTTTCGACCGTAGCGCACCATCGCACCATCGCACCGTAGAGACTGAATACATTCGCGACCGCGACCACCACGATATGTATACCTTAAATAAGTAAGTAGAGGCAGTGATAGCCTAGTGGACATACCAACAGACTGCCATGCAGAAGGTATCGGGTTCGAATCCTAGACGCGCACCACTGACTTTTCGGAGTTATGTGGGTATTGAATTATTAATTATCGCTTGCCCCGTGCCTCGGAGAGCACGTTAAGCCGTCGGTCCCGGTTGTCATGAAGATCTTTGACAGTCGTTATAGGGAGTCAGTACCTATCTCTGAATAAATCTACACTAGTCGAAACCATAGAATATCACTATCCCTTTGACGGACAGGCAGTCGCTCCGTGGAAAAGCTAGACATTCAGTTAAATCCGGTTAGACTAGTACTATTGAATGCGTTGTCTACATTGCAGTACGCACATTACGCAATCGTCTACGTTGCGACAGGACGCATTCAATACAATACCCATCTACAATAGGCTTGCTTCCAACTAGTCAAATCAAGCACTTTTAATGAAATGTCAAAAATGACCTTTGCCAAGGGATTTGTATGAAATATGACGCAGTGATGTCACAGTGTTTTGCTGTCAAGTAGAATATTTATTATCAATAAATTGATAAAATTTTTAAATAAAGTTATAACATTAAGTGATAAATGAAACTACTATTATTTTGACATGTTTCACTAGATAAAAATACTTGTATAATTTATTTCACTTGCAGGAAACTTCCCTATTCTACTTGGTATACAACAAACGATTCAATGTACTAAGCCCTCTGTGCGCTAACGGCATTTCATTCATTAGAGCTGTACATCGAGATACACTCAATCGTTCTGTGTCGCCTCTGTTTGAAGCTATCAGGCAAATTGGGGGACTAAATAACAAATCTCTGTCCCTCTATTAGGCAGTTATGTAAGAAGATTTTACATGTATTTAGTATAAGTTTTATTATAGACACTTTATACTTTAAAAGACGAAGGAAAATTAAAATACCAACCTTGCCTCCAGAACTAAAATAATGAATAGCGAACCGACAAAGTGATATTACTCTGTTATCTAAGAATCTGAGAGAGATTACGTCGTCGACAAGCAAAACGGACGACGTGTCACGGAATGTCGTTCAGACTTAATTTTGGACTAAAGATAAGTATTGTTTAAGAACTGTAATTTGTAGAGCTATCATCATCATCATTAGCCTGCCGTAGTACACTGCTGGATATAGGCCTCTCCAATGGCACGCCACTGAGCCCGAGTTTCAGCTTATCGCGTCCAGCCGCTGCCAGCCACTTTGCGTATATCGTCACTCCACCTAGCTGGAGCGGGGGAGGGCTATGTAGATATAAAAATCTTCCATTACTGATTGACTGATGGACAAGGCACAGCTGAAAGTACAGGGCTCAAGGGTAAACATTTGATATGAATGATCCTTGGAGACCGTATGTCTGAATAGACGGAATTTACCGTAATTCACAGGATAAAAGTTTAATCAAAAGTGTACCCATAACAACTTTGAAAGATCTTCTTTAACTATATTACCTACTAAGAAATAATAACATTTAAAACAAATATCGTCAGATAACCGAAGCATGTTTACGAATAAGACATTTAATCTTCTGCAATAAAAGTATTTATACATAACCGATTAACGGTTTGCGATAACAATAAACTATTTATGTTATTGCGTTTCCACCAATCATTACCGAACATAATACATAGTGATATAAAATGAACGGGGCTGTTTACATTGTACAACACCGAATAACATGATGACATCATTTCTATAACTGTGTATTGTGATGTCACGTCTACATTTTATACTAATTTTATAAGGCTGAAGTTTTTTTGGCTTAACGCGCTAATCTCAGGAACGAATAGACTGAATAGAAAAAAACAAGTTATTGAACAGTCTATTTATCGAGGCTAGATAAAATCACGAAGAGCTACGGGCGTAGAGCAGCAGATGTAAAAAAAAATCATAACACACCTATTCCCAACCCTGCGGGGATATAGGCGTGTGACTATAAAAATATACTAATATTTTTCTTATAGACTCACGCCTGTAGAGGTGTAATATTACACCCACATTTCACCATGAATTTTTAAGGTCCCATGCAATAGGAGGGGAAGCTATTGCCGTACCGAGCACATTACCAGAGTCCATGCTGTTACTGAGAATTTCCTAACGGAAAAACCCAATAACTCGCCCGACCCGGAGATCGCACCCGAGACCTCCCAATCCCACGCGCACATTTATGCCGCGAGGCCAACGAGGCAGTCTAATCTTAATATATAAAATCCTTGCGTTACTGACTGACTTACAGACACGCTACAGCCGAAACTATTGGGCGCAGGAAGCTGAAATTTGGCATGTATGTTCGTTTGGGACCGTAGGGGTGCACTAAGAAGGGATTTCCCGAAATTCCCACGGGATCGGCCAAAACCGGTAAGTTAAAAAAAAATGCAGGCGTAGCTGCTGGCGTCCTCTAGTAAAATATATAAATATACTAATAATATATATATACATACATACATACATACATATCGTCACGCCTTTTATCCCCGAAGGGGTAGGCAGAGGTGTATTTCTATACCCATTTTTCGCCAGATATACTTTAGTCCCACGTAATGAGGGGCGAGCCTATTGTCGTACCGGGCACATTTCCAGACTCCTTGCTGCTACTGAGAATTTCGTGACAGAAAAGCCCAATAACACTGCCCGACCCAGGAATTGAACCGGGACCTCCCGATCCTACGCGCACATTTATGCCGCGAGACCAACGAGGCAGTCGTATAGGGTTTGATGTCGAGTTTTAAGTCTCTAGGCAAAAATGGTATTTGCATCGTGTTATCCCTTAGTCGCCTCTTACGACACCCACGGGAAGATAGGGGGTGGTGACACTTGTATTCTATGCCGTCAACCACACGGAAAGAAAGAAAAAAAAAAATATATATATATTAATTATTAATTTCAACATCTTGTAGGGCTTCTATACGAAGAAAACGTGCTTGCATCATAATTTACTAATTATTAATAATAGGACAGAGTTTATTCTTTTAAAGACTCTTTTAAAGACTTTTGATGTGTGTATTCGACTTTTGTTGGCTGTACCTACACATCGTTTGTTCTGATGACAGTACTCGTACATGTTTGGTATGGTATTCTGATATCCATTCTGTTATTACCTCGTGAACATTCGTACCGAAGTGAATCGCTTCAATAAGACTTAACTGGTTCGCTTATGATGAAAGAATGTTGCTGTTGCCGTGTAGATGACGTCGTTGGTACATGCTTCTGGGAGTCAATTTTCCTAAACATATTTGTTCAAAATGCAGTTTTGATTTAATGTCAAATGTTATTGGAATGTTATCATGACTATATCGTCAATTGAACAATCTGTCAACGTCAAACTATAGAAGTCAAATTAGACAATAATGACATTAAATTAACAGAATACCATGTCATACCATCTGAGTCCATTCAAAATCGAATCTCATCTCGTTCAAAATATAGTTTCAATGTCATATAAAATACGAGAATTGGCCTTAATAATGTTTTACTGACATCAAAAAAAGAGGAAGGTCCTCTATTTCCTTATATGTTTTGTGGTTGTTTCCTTAAAACTCCCTCACATAAAAACTGAGTCCGATTGTTTTTGTTTTCTGTTTAGTTAGAGTACTTCCCGTTTGATCCAATTCAAGTTTTAAGAATGAAATTTGTTATCAGCTTTTGTTAAAATATTACTTAATAATATTTTTTTTGTACGGATTTTAACAACTGTGGACTTCTTTTGATGGTGAGTGGTTAGCATCTTTGATCTATTTACAGACTATCACCTGTCTTGATCTAGGGGTCGTCCTTATGTTACTTCAGGGGTGGCCAAGATTTCTAAAGCGCTTTTTCTTGTAACAGGAAGTCAGTGCATAATTATATTTTTTTATAGTAATAGGTGGCAATTGAGCAGACGGATCGCCTGGTATTAAGCGATTAACGCCGCCCATGGAAACAAGTAACACCAGAGGAGTTACAAATGCGTTGCCGCCCTTTAGGAGTGGGAAAAGGGATGAAAGGAGGAGTGAGATGAGGGTGAAGGAATAGTTGATGGGTTATTATTTCCCTATTCAATACATTTGGTCGCATTAACTATTGTTGACGAATTCTTAAACGATTCATTAAATTTTAGTACTTAAATGTTAAATTATGAAGGCTATTGTGTTGCTATTGATTTACCAATATGACAATTCTAATTATCTTAATATGTATTTAAATTGACATTTTATACTGATTATTTTCTTGTTTCATTAAATTGGTATCTGCCTAATATTTGTATGTATTAATAACAAAACATAGCGTACTATTATATTTGTCTATAACCTATTGTAAACCTATGTTTAACAAATAAAATATGATTTGATTTTGATTTGATTTGGGGCCTCCGGCACTTTCACTCACTCGTTTTGTTCATAGACATTACTTTAATATACTTGTTGGCGTAACTCCAAACAAACCGCTCCTAACTTAAGCTTAAGTAAAAGAATAAAGTAACTGCCCTACCGAGACTTATGACGAAGCATTTACTTATTATTTGTTTAAGAGCTTTTTGTCCGCACCATCTACATTGTTTCTGCTACACTGAACTTTCATGGGAAGAGATAAATCTAAATCAATCTGAAGTACGCATGGGTTTGCTCTGACAGCCATGTTTGTATTAAACAGAGCCAGATAATATATATCTATGAGATAGTCCATGAGATACGATAAGGATCTTTCTGAATTAAGGCTGAGTTAGCTAGGTATTTCGTACTCTGTAAGGCGGAAAACTGTAATTAGTACATGTCAAAGTAGCACTAGAAACCTTATTTACGTAAACAATATATAACTTATTCAAGTAAAAATGTTCTATTGGAAAATACTACGTTTTGTTATCTGCGTGATTTGTTATGAGATTCCTATTTATTTTATTATTTTTTAATACAAATCCCGCAATATGAATAAATCCTGTGTCACCGGGGACTTAAAAACATACAACTATCGGACAAAAAGTACACTCAGACTCGAAACAACAATTTATGGATCACACAAAGTGTTGTCTCGTGTGGGGATCGTTCCCACAACACTCGGAGTAGTGTCAAGTGGCGAGGCGTCCGATAAAACACTACGTCAACCGTGCAGTCAAATCAGTATTGATAAGTATACACTGACCCCAGCGTTATTACAGTGTTACACTGTAATTTCGCTAGCAAGCGACAGTATATACTGAAAGGTGACTATCTAATATATCACTCTTTATCTCCAAGGTCTCGTTCTCACAAAATAACACCTCTGCCTGCCCCTTCGGGGAAACAGGAGTGACAATAAAAAATAAGTCTCGTTCCCATATACTTGTTGTATTTACGATCCTGTTTACAGGACACACACACACGTAAGAGTAAATATAAGTCATACACGCAACGCACACACATACGCATGTTTATCTCAAAACACCATGCTACCGTACAAAGCCATTGATGTATTTTATAGCGCCTGATAATACACGTAATGGTGTATAAAACGCTCATACACAAGCATGGTATATTTATGGTGTGTTAAAATGATAAAATATTATATGGCTCAAGAATTTGTTTGTCTAAACATTTGTCACGTTGTTTTGTACCGTTTTATAGGTGTAGTAACATGTATGTATGTTATATAGTCATTGGTCATGTCAAAATGTCAACTTTCAAGAGGATACTTTTTTATAAAGGCAGCAACGCACTTGCGACTCCGCCGGTGTTGCGGGTGTCCATGGGCGGCGGTTGTCACTTACCGTATGTTCGTTTGTCTCCTATATCATAAAAAATAACTATAATTAGCTTTCGTTTGAATAAAACGTGGAGGAACGAACGTACGGTGTCGTGAGGAAGCATGCACACAAGTTCTTCACAATGTTCTCGGGTGATATATTGTAAACTCTGCCAATCCAGATAATTTAGAATTATAAAAGTTTGAACGATTTAAATCTCTAGGGCTGCTATTATTCATATTTTCTGCACGACCCAGTGTAGAAGCGGGAGTGTTAACGACAACAACGTTGAAAGTCCCAGTTTCGATGCCCGCTCAAGTCAAACATTTGTGTGCGGGGAAATCGATGTTTGTCTTGGTCTGGGTGTTTCTAGGTAAAATATGTATGTATTTACAAAAAAAGGTATAATATGTATGTTTACCCAATGTTTAATACCCATAGTACAGCTTTGCTTAGTTTGGTAATAGATGTGGTAGTATGTGATAGAATAGAGTTAAATAAACTCATTTGTTTTAATTGATGTTCATCATTATATATATTCAGTTCCCACTAAACTAATCATCATTTCAGTCTAGAGACGTCCACTGCTGGACATAGGCCTCCCCCAGGGTTCTCCACACAGACTGATCTTGAGCCGCCCGCATCCAACCACTTCCCGCGATCTTAACCAGATCGTCGGTCCACCTTGCGGGAGGCCTACCCCTACTGCGTCGTCCGCTACGTAGTCGCCACTCCAGAACCCAAACCCTCCTTCCCCAACAGCCATAATATAACTAAAATAATATGATCATGGAATTGTCAGGGCTTCATTTTCAAATTTATAGCCTCCATTATAATATTCTTTAACTGTTGGTGTAAAACTAATTAGCTAATTAGGTGTAAAATGGCGTCATTTGCACACTGTTTTATATGTTCTCATTAGCTAGGTGACAAAGTAATTGGTGTACGAGTTAGTGTTTCTCATACGTAACAATAACATGTACTTAGTACTTGATTCAATGTGGTACTCCCTTGTGTGTGTCGGCTGTTACTACAGAACGTTATCTGTGCTATTCTTTTATATCGTCACGCCTTTATCCCCGAAGGGGTAGGCAGAGGTGTTATATTACACCCACATTTTTTCTAATGACTTTTAGGTCCCACGTAATAGGGCGCTATTGCCGTTACCGGCCACATTGCCACACTACGTGCTGCTACCGAGAATTTGGATAGACTCAATAATACTTTTGCCCGACCCGGGAATCAAACCGGGGATCCCCCGATCAGTAGACGCATACTCGAACTTATGTGTTGTTCTGATATACATACCTACAAGCTAGTTTGCAAGCGGCTTCGGCAGCTGGAGGTACCTACGGGACAAACAATACCTATTCTGATGAAAGTTTCATCAAAACCCGTTGAGGAGGTTTTGCGTGAAGGACTAGACGGCAAAAGTCATCTTGCTTATCGTGCAAAGCAAATATGGTAGCACACTGACGGCAGCACCCAATATCAGGGTCAATTACATTTTCAGAAAAGTCAATATCAATGAAATATACACAAAAAATTACGTCCAAATTGGTTCAGCCGCTTAGAAGTGACAGATACACGCATATTGAAAATATGCAAGCCTTTAGCGAATGCGTGTGAGGTTGTCATCTGTAGTGTCTTGTAAACTGTACTTATGTCGGTCAGTTTACGGTTTATGTGAATAATTACAAAGATCCCGCTTCTAAGCTACGAATTATAACATAAGTAAACTTTATACACAATAGATACTATAGACCTCTAGAGCTTATGTATGAATACGTCAGTGTTATGAACTTCAATATAGTAATAAAAGTAGTTAAAATAAAAAACAAGCAATAAGTAAGACATAGGTACAGACGTGCATGTATTGAAAGCAGAGGAACAGTGAATATTAATATCAGAAGAGACAAAGTAAGGTACAAATAATTACTGCTCGACATATATTTGGCACCATTATGTGTATTTTCGTAAGAAAGGCGAATTCGTCAAATTCTGTTCAGTTGTTTTAACGCGAAAACAAAACGTGTGTATACGGAATGCACACGACTGTAACCTCAAGCAAATACTCAGTAACTTATTTTGTTCATTTTCAAGATACAACTGTCGTACTACTTACTAGAGAAAAATCTTATATCACTGTAGAATTGTCGAATTTTCAATCAACGGTCACAATTAACACCCAGAATCGAAACAACAATTTGTGGGTCATACAATGATGTCTCGTATGGGATTCGAATTCACAGCACTACATAGCAGTGCCCTCTAAAAGGCACTACTTTACACGTTTTGTTTCCACTTATATCGACGATTATACTTAACGATATTTCACACTTTTCTCGAACAATGACCCAATGTCCCAAAAGGTCGGACAATTTCTACTCGAGTGTCCTCGACGCCATAAGTTCTCCACATCAGCGAAATATATGAAGAGTATTTCTATTTGCCGCCGCAAGATTTTTATAGCCCAGTATAATAGACACTCGAGAAATGCTTATGCCCACGCCCTGCGAGCGAAGTAATAGCCTGGACATACTTTCAATCTTGGTTGTACGCATATTTTGATAACAGCTTTAGGTATATTTCTGTTCATATTGTTTAAAAGTTTCGTCATAGGTTTACGGCTCACGAGATGACTGCGACTGTAGAACAAAGTAGTATAATCATGCACAAATCGCCAAAGAAAAATTATTGCTTTCACGGAGAAAAAACCCGCCAAGTGCTTAGAGTCACGCATAATGTAGGGTTTCCTAGTACCTCTACACAGGGCTTGGATAACGGTATATTTTTCGAAACGTTTTCGTCTTAAATACCTAAGAAACGATTTGTTTCGTTTACGTTCGAACAGAACGTTATAAAAACGTTTTTGAAGAACAATTATAATTTAAATCGTTTTTGATTAATAAACGTTTTAAAACCGTTTTTTTATATTTTTGGGTTCAACAGGTATTAATATGAAACTACGAATATCACGAATTTCATTCAGTTGATATTTTACGGCCGCGCATTTCTGACATTTTGATTTGTTACTTTCATCATTGTAAATGTAATATGAATAAATTTGTTTTTTTCTCTTTCGTCCCATTTTGTGAGCAAGAAACAAACACCACTTATTAACAAATCACTCGAAACGCAAGTCACAACACAATCTCGATCAATACGTTAGAAGCGCATTGGAATTACTGATGCAATGAAATCAAAATATAACATAATTAACATACTATGCTAGGCGGAACCCGATCCAATTAAACAAGTTCATGCTTGTCGCCGCACACCGTGCGCGGCTGCGTCCTGCGGAATAAACCGGTTTTTACCCTGCGGAAATAACGTTCTCATTTTGTTTTCGTTCCGAACAAAATGACATACAAAGAACTGTTCAAAACGTTTTAAAAACGTTATTTTAAATAACGTTTCCAAGCCCTGCCTCTACAGGATGGTGGAACTAAAAAAATAAAGCAAAACATTAATTTTATCACTCACAATTAGAAGTTTAAGGTAATTTTCTATTACGCGTTAATTAGTAAACTCCTATGAGGCGTCATATTTTTTATTGAAAGTTTATTATGTATGTCGATATAAAACATTGCTTACACACTCGCAAATAATTCGGTTAATAAGATAGACACTATGCAATCGCGCGCTTCTCAACCTTATACAAGTGCACGTAGTTAAATTGACTATATTATGTAACTTATAACATTTATATATTTATTTATTTTATTAACTTTATGCAATTAAGTATATGTGTATAATTTCATAATCTAGACATATAAATCACTACACAATAAACATTCACTGCTACACCTCACACGGATTGCATGTTGTGATCGGCACGGCGATGGTTGTACATCCGGGATGTCTAGAAGGGGCTGGAAGAATACCAGCGTCCGGTATGCACTAGCATCACTGGACATAGTGCTGATTCAGCCACCTTTTTTGGCCAGCGATGGGACACATACCTCACCATATGCTGTTGTAATTGTTTTTTTTTTTTATATATAAATGTTCTCATACTACTATTTGTTGTATATGTACCTACTTGTTTTCTATTATGTGTCCTATGTGCTGTTTCAAAATAAAGTTTTCTTTTCTTTTCTTTCTTTTCTTTTCAATCGGTGGTCTTTTCTGAATATTTCACAAACGGATCACTGAATAAAAAAACCGTTGAAACAAACCCTGAGTGTATTTAAAGGCCTACCTAACGATACCCACTCGACGTAAAACCAATAAAATAAATTATTAATTTTCGTGTATGGAAGCTATGTTTGAATTAGAAATAATCAAAATTTCGTTGTTCTGCCGTAGTTACTTAATCAAAGTGATAAAGAATCAATGAATTAATCTAATACTATTTATTTTTTCGGCTAGACGCTCAACTGATAAAGAGATGACATGGCACGGCTGAACGTCATAAAAAGAAGCTACCCTTAGATATAATCACCCATAGCGATAAATCTAATATCAAGTTGATACTTACTTTTATATTCAACTAGATGATGCCCGCGGTAACACCCGCCTTATTTAAGGCTACTGCTCCGCTCCCGTGGCTCATAGCGTGATGTTATTTAGCCTAAAGCCTTCCTCGGTAAATGACCTATCTAACACTGAAATAATTTTTCAAATCGGACCAGTAGCTCCTGAGATAAGCGCGTTCAACCAAACAAACAAACAAGCTCTTCAGCTTTATATATTAGTATATTAGATTTATGAATATTGCACCCATTGTCCAATGGTTAATTATTGAAATAAGATAAAAATAAAATGACCACGAGATCGGACCAAAATTGTAAACATAAAAATAAAAAAATTGCTACGGGCATCCTCTGGTGTAAGTATATAATATGTGGTTTTGTGAGTCTACAGTCCGATTGAATCAGCCTCATACCTTACAGCGAGTGAGACAGTAAGTAGTCTATCAAACAGAATATTAACGTTATTGGGGCGCAGTGCTCACGCAAAACAACTTTATTTTGTTTTCGATTCGAGATAATCCTTTGATCCCCAAACTTTTATGGCCACTTTAACTTGTAGTCGCAAACATCCTTCTCTTATTTAGACTTGGTAGGCTTACGTTGGAGCGCATTATCAATGTTTACAGTTTTGTGTTACGTTGTTTTTAAGATATCTTATTATATGTTTTTACATACTGATGCATGTGCATGGTTTAAATTATAGGCTAACTGCGAAAGGCGAACTCCCGATGGTAGGAGAAAAAGAAACATTTACAGATCTTAAATAACGCATGTTTTCGCCTTAAGCATGACTACTATGGGGATATAAAGGCAATTTTATAATTATTTTAAGTTTGTAAATATGCAAGAAAATTATCGAAGTTAAAACGGTATCTACTAAAAATTTGCAGCTGAAAGGAAACTCATTGTAAAGGTTATAAACAATCAAAAAGAAAGAAAGATGAAATCGCTTGCGTAAAATTTGCTGAAGAAAAATAATATAGCTTGCACTAAGTCTCGAAGAACAAATGAGACAGACGAGCTAGATTGAACGGACAATATAATTAGTACGAAGCATAAAAACTTTTTCCATTAATTTAATGTTTTATACCTGTATAATTATATTACTAGCTTTTGCCCGCGGCTTCGCGCGCGCTAAATTCGGGGTAACACGTATCTGTTTTCGGTCTCAAGTTGTATAAAGACACTCCTGATATATCTCTATAGGTCAAAGCCATGTTTCAATACATGTCCAATATATATTAAACACTTTCTCATTTATAATTTTAGTAGGTAGAGAAAATCGTTTCAGCCGTTTGAGCGTTTACTAATATAATAATTATTATAGATTAGATATGCAAACAATATAACCACCGTGCACAATATGACACGACGTATGATGTGACAGTACTGACAGATAGCACATGCGCAGCACTCAATTATTCGCGCATGCGTTCTTACTTCTAAGAGGAAAATTTCTGCCGTACAAACTTCTATCCTCCCTACAATCCCTCCCAGTTTCATTTTTGCAACTTATGGTAGCCTATGTCTATCTCCATGGCCCAATATATCTCTATATTAAATTTCAACAAAATCGGTTCAGCCGTTTTCGCGTGAAAACGGAACATACATACATACATACATACACACTTTCGAATTTATAATATTAGTAGGGATATAATTTTATTGTTGCATACTGACTGACTGACAGGCTACAACCGAAACTATTGAAGCAAGACTGAGCGCAAGAAGCTGAAATGTGGGTGTGTGTTCCTCAGGTTGTACAGGATTATTCAAAAGTTAATTATTAGGATATATAACTCACTACGTGAGGATTTTTGAATTGGAAATTACCCTCTTAAAGGGGTCAAATGGTCAAGTACGAGTTCACATACTTCACTTGCTGGTTTACTCATGCTGTTTTCCTTCACTATTACGTAAGCGATCGAGAGAGAAAAAAAATGTTGTGCGCGGTGGATTTGAAGCCGAAACTTTCTGCGTAGCAGTCTATCAGTCGTTCTATTAGGCTTTCGCTGCTTTTCAGATTTTGTTCTACAATTATCTGATATAGTTTGTCTGCAGGATAGAAGGTTTGATGTGATATCCTCACGGTACAGAGTTTATTCCTAGGAGCTGCGGGCAAAACCTACGTTTGATAGTACGCGATAAACACAATCCGTATTTATAAAACTCTGGCGTTACTGAGTGACTGACAGAGAATGCACAGCCAAAACTAATAGGCACAAGATTCTAGAATTTTGCATGGTCCCTTGAGGTTCGTAGGGGTGTATTAAGAAAGGATTTGTCGTAATTCTGACGGGATCGGGAAGAAATAACATAAAATAACATAACTTCACGCCTTTTATCCCCGAAGGGGTAGGCAGAGGTGTATTACACACCCGAAGAAATGCGTAAATAAAAAATGAAAAATGTGTGGGCGTAGCTGCAGGTCATCCAGTAGTTAATAATTGTTTAAAATCTGTTATTAAAGAACATCCTACTACTTACCTTCTGTCATAAACATGACATTTGTGAGGATCGATTTTTTTGGGGTTTTTTGTCACCCAGAACGAGTTGAATGGATTGCGACAAGTATTGGCGGACAGCCAATCAAACTGTGAATCAACACATACGGTACTTAGTTTTGACCAACTTACCACGCGAGTGAAGTCGCGGGCGGCGACTAGTATATAAATTAAATACGTAACCTGTTTCGCATTAGACCTAACCGGATATATTTAATACATACATACATACATAGACTCACGCCTGTTTCCCCGAAGGGGTAGGCAGAGGCATATTAAACGCCCACTTTTCGCCAGTGTTTTGATCCCACGTAATAGGTGGCGAGCCTATTGCCGCTTATTGGAACATTTTGTTTGCCAGAGCCTCGTCCGTTCATCGGCAGGTGCACCACTTGCAGGTGAGGTTGGCTTGGGACCCTAAGTTCTTGGTGGGAACCCTATGCACCCGTATTATTATATACACCACTATTTTTTAATTAGTACAAAAACTTTAAGGACAGATTAGCGAAGATATTATTATCATATACGTGACGTAAGAATTTCATAGTATCAATAAAGAGCAAAGTTATTATCATTTGTTCATTGTAGAAAATCTCACTTAAATCATAGTCATATTTTACAATCCATTCACTAATTCATTGATAATATTCCATCCTGCTCATTCGCATTCTCTCTGTCGCACTTATGATGTAGGTAGCCATAGAAAATAAAATGAAGGAAAATAATATAATGTGGGTAGTTATTTTTTAATTTTGTTAATTCTACCCTCTCCTTCATACTTCATGCGGGCTTAGGACCGGTAAAATTTATCGTTTAACAAGTAATTAAATACGGAGGTATGTAATTAGAAAGCAAACAAATATCAAAATAAAAGATGGTGTTCTGGACTAAAAGAAAAGAGTAATTTTGGCGTATTTATGAAGTTAGAATCATCTGCTATTTACAAATTATTTTATCATCATCATGCAAGCCTAGAGACGTCCACTGTTGGACATAGGCCTTCCTCAAGGTGTGTGGAGAACACAGACCGATTTTGAGCTGCCCGCATCAAATTATTATTTACTTAAGTACGTATTATTTACTAAACTTACAAGTATTTCCATTGTCCTTCGAAATGTCCACCACCGTTGTCAAAAGCATCCAATATGCACTGTTTTAATTGTTTGACACTGACCCGGTCACTTTTGTACACTCACAATACGATGTCCATGGGTACACAGCTGCATTCGCGATTTTTCCACTCAAAAAGTACGCACGAAGCATAGCTACATACTCCCGTGATATGAACTGATATGATAGGCCATCGCGTCGGGCAAACGTAGACAAACAATTAACTTTTGCAACGAAATTAGATACGTGAGCGTATCTAATTTCTTAATTAATAATTTTAGCTAACAATTTAGTACTGTTTATTGCATCGTCGGGGCGTGTCGCAGGCGCAGAGGGGCGGGGGGGGGGGTGAATTTATCAATGGTTAATTTTACTATGATAGTACATGGGTCGGTCATAGTATTAGTATTGCATTTACCAATTATCACGTATTTTTGTGGACAGTTTTGGGACAGTTTTGGGACTTAGTGTTTTTATTTTTCAACTACGTAAATATGATCAGTTAAAGATACTTAGTGCCCTGTTAATTTTTTTGTACTAATTAAAAAATAGTGGTGTATATATTTAATTAATGCGTTTATTCATGGTATTGTTTACGACGCTGGTTTTTAGTCGTACAAACGTTATCGTATAAGATTGGAGTCGAGAAGAGATAGTAAAATATAAGCTAGGTATCTATATACCTAGCCTATATTTTACCATTTCTTCTCGACTCCAATCTTATACGATAACGTTTATATACCTATACTATGAGTTAGTACTTACAGTGAGGCTTGTTTTATGAATATAGAGGACTTAGAAAAGGATAACAGAAAATTGTAGCAGTGTTTTTAGGGTATAATGTAGAGATCTTAAAATAGAGTATTCAAAACCCGACAGTTTTTGCTGCTGAAGGTAAACTTATGAATCTATGTATTATTACGGGTATAAAAACTATACCTACTGCCTCGTTGGTCTCGCGGCATAAATGTGCGCGTGGGATTAGGAGGTCTCGGGTTCGATTCTCGGGTCGGGCAGTGTTATTGGGTTTTTCCGCTAGACAATTCTCAGTAGCAGCACGTAGTCTGGTAATGTGCCCGGTACGGCAATAGGCTCACCCCCTATTACGTGGGAACTAAAAATTCATGGTGAAATGTGGGTGTAACATTACACCTCTGCCTACCCCTTCGGGGATACAGGCGTGAGTCTATAAAAAAATAAAGAAGAATAAAAAAAAAACTATAACTTTTCAATGTTTTATCATATAGCCTAGCATATTTTAGCCAAATATCCATTCATATTTACATCCATCCTTATCCTAATTTACGTATTTGTAAAAGGCTAGAATAGGTTGGCTCAATCGGGGAAATACTAACCTCCCACAGAAAAAAAACTTAAACTAGACGACCAACGAGCAGAAAATCGCCTGATGCTAAGCGAAAACACCCACGGACACAAGCAAAGAGCAGGCACAAGTGCTCTGCCGGCTTTTGGGATGTAAAAAGAAATAGGACGAGGAGCGAAATGATGGAGAAGAAAACGCAACAGTAAAGATACTGTTACTTTACATTGATATTCTGTGATATTATACTACTGCCCAAGTCGACCCGAACCATTTATTCTGAAACTAGAGGATGACCGCGGTTACACCCGTGTTATTCAAGGCTACTGCTCCGCTTCCGTTGCTTATAGCGCGATGTTATATAGTCTTTCTTGATAAATGGGCTATCTAACACTGAAAGAATTTTTCAAATCAGACCAGTTCCTGAGATTAGCGCGTTCAACCAAACAAACAAACTCTTCAGCTTTATATATTAGCATAAGATTGTAAAAAAACAATGGGCAAGGCTTTATAGTTAATATTAAAAAAAAAACAATAAAAATATTCCAATTGTCATTTCACGAAAATTTGTTTCGTATAACCGCTATAAGTCGAACACATCACAATCCGAATGACGCCACCGTGAAGGTTCTACAGCGTTTATATTCAGTCCACGACGACTCAGAGTCTACAAGGACAAACTTAGATAAGTAGGAACCACGTTTATTCTGATAAATAAATTTAATTTGCGACTCTTTACTTTAAAAGGAAAACCGAAGGTTTCTGTGAAACCGGTGTTTGGTTGTATTTTCCTGGAATTTCACATAGGAGCATATGGTATGGATTTAACAATACTAAATTTTTTTTCTTGAATCTAGAACCTGTTTCGGTTTTTTACACTTAAGAACATTTTCTGAGAGTAAATTATTGACGTAAAATAATGTCATCATTCTCTTAGCGTTATCCCAGTTTCAATCTGGGGTCCGTTTCCAAGTCTAACCGGATTTGGCTGAATATTAGCTTTCCCACAGAGCGACTGCCTATCTGACCTCTGCAACCCGAAGGAATAGCGATATTCCATGGTTTAGACTATATTACTTACTTATCGGTGAAGGAAAACATCGTGAGGAAACCTGCATGTCTAAGAGTTCTCCTTAATGTTCTCGAAAGACATGTGAATTCTGCCAACCCGCACTTGGCCAGCGTGGTGGACTGTGACCTTACCCTTCTCATAGTGAGAAGAGGCGCGTACCCAGCAGGGACAGTATAAAGGGCTGATAATGATGATGATGAAATCAAATAAATTTATTTTTCACAGAGTTGTAATGAAGTGCTAAGGCAAGAGTTTCGAAGAACGATGTTATGAGCTTGATATTCGATAAACACGATATAAACTTTGATATCGTAAAGATAATCATGTAAGGCTTCCCCATATTAATTCAAAAACAATCTAATTTAGGTACTCGACATATATAAATTATGCGGTCATTCACTCGCTTTTATATAACTGAAAAATATTTTTCATTATTGATTGTTTAGATCCGTATTTTATTTTATTTATTTATAGACTCACGCCTGTATCCCCGAAAGAGTAGGCAGAAGCGTAATATTACACCCACATTTCGCCATGAATTTCGTGAGCTTATTGCCGTTACCGGTCACATCACCAGACGTCGTGCTGCTTAGAGATGGTGAATATAACTATCAACCATTAAAATTAACTGATAAAAATTTTCAACTGTATGATATGATAAATAAAATCAACGCTATTGAATAAAAATATTATTACCCAGTCATTCAACCGACGACGCGCGGCGCGGCCGTCGACGCGCCACGCGCCAACTCGGATTCGTTTCCAAGAAATAATGTCTAGGTAGTAGGTACATCAATTCACTACGATGAAATTTGCACTTAACTGTCATTGCTTTAAGATGCATGTTGCATTAACATAACCTATCTCATACATCCCTACGTTCGTAAGTACCTAGTCAACATTTGTTTTTGATAATAATGAATGTGATTGGTTGATTTTAAACACCTGAATGATATTCGAATATTTTTAACATTAACTTGCTGAGGTTTAGTGTTAGTTTTTGATAATAATAAATGTGATTGGTTGATTTTAAACACCTGAATGACATTCGAATATGTGTTTTATCATTAACTTGCTGAGGTTTAGTGTTACTTTAATATTTTATTCTGATGAAACGAAACAGTAATTTCATTCAATAATTTTGTAGAATATTGAGTGATTGAGTGAGATTAGTTGATGTCACGCGTTCTAAGTGCGAGTTACGAAATACTGATCTGTGTTGACTTTAGTGTGTTATTGAATTGTTATTGTTGTTTGTTAACGAATATTATAGGGAACTAAGTGATTAATATTAAACACAAGTGTGGGTGAAGTGTGAACGTTTAGTGCAAGTAGGTAGTAACTTTAAACGGGTAAAATTTATACCTACCTACCTAGTGTCTTTAATAGCCTTTATGGACAAGCTCTGCAACGTGCGTTAAGTTTGTTGAGACCTAATAATACCAACATACCACAAAAATAGTGACATTAGCTAGACAGTTCTAAGCCTGTTAAAGTATGAAGGAAAGTATATTCATTGAATTAGTTGAAACTAACGCAGACCTAGCAATATCAACTTCGTTATGGCTTTGTGTTGTTAGAATAAAAATTAACTAATATTTTTAACCATTAAAATTAACAGTTAATTGTTTTTATCAAATAACTTTTAACAAATAAATAAATTCAACCACTTAGCCCATCTCTAGTGCTGCTACTGAGAACTCGGAAAAACCCAGTAACACTTTTTCCTGACCCGAGAATCGAACCCGGGACCTCCGATCAGCAGTCACATTCGCTATTTAGATCAATATACGGTATCTAAACAATCGATAATGGAATATATTATCGTGAAGCAGAAGTCTTAAGTTTTTTTATCAAAGGTTACAAAGAACACCCATGCCAAAAAAGTAAATGTCAATAACACAAACTGTTGTATCGTATGGGGATAGAACCCACAACACTCGGCACAGTGCCCAGCGACGAGGCGGCCGCTTTAACCGCCACGTCATCTGTGCAATAATCTTTATTTCTTTTGCTGCTTTCAAACAGAAAAAGCAGCAGCATTTTCACCATACTGCGCTACTTGCTTGATTTGTAGCGCTCATAGCGAGACATGGCGTTCGTGACAGATCGGCAAAGTTAAGCAACGCTTGCACAGGTCTTCACTTGGATGGGTGACCGCATGTGGCATTTACATCTGAGCGCTACCATGCTTCGGAGAGCACGTAAAGCTGTCGGTCCCGGTTCTTGTCTCAGGATTAGAATCGTTAGGCCATGTCGGAGGCCTTCGGGCGATCTGAAAACTCCAACACTAGAGTTGGCCACACATTCACACGAAAAACAAACAACGCTTGATTTCGACTGAATATAGAAAAGTAGCTGCATTTTCAGATTGTGTACTGAGAGTCCTTCATGAACGAAGCATACCTTCAGTAACTGCCTGGCGTGGTTTGCGCTTTTGAGGTTAGGAGCAATGCAGGGTTGTTTAGCTGGGTATTCTCTCGTTTTCCATAAATTGATTTGCACTAATATTGTTTGCCACAGTCATCCCCGATCATAATATTTACTTGCACTGTTATCATTTATACTAATAACGTTTGCCTTAACAACTCAACAGTGATAACTTTTATTTGCCATAAAATGACTTTCTATAACAACTTATATCATAATAATTAGTTTCCATAAGTAACACATCTCATAATCAACTCTTGGCATAATCAAAATTTGATAGAATTATGAAAATAATACATAATATTGTTAGGTTGAAATTAATTATCGTTAACACCCCGACTCAGTGCAATCCGAATCGGATAGGTTAGGTTAGGTTAGGGTTCTCTTTTGACCCTTAACCCAAAAATAGGAGCCCTGCGAAGCAGGGCTCCGTCAACTTAGTCCACATTCTTGACACTAGTTTAATAAACTGAACTTGTATAAATTATCGTTAACAGCCCGACTCAGTGCAATCCGACTCGGATAGGTTAGGTTAGGGTTCTCTTTTGATCCTTAACTCAAAAATAGGAGCCCTGCAGGCAGGGCTCCGTCAACTTAGTCCACATTCTTCACACTAGTTTAATAAACTGAAGTTGAATTATTTATCGTTAACACCCCGATTCAGTGCAATCCGACCCGGATAGGTTAGGTTAGGGTTCTCCTGAGACCCTTAACCTAAAAAGGAGCCCTGCTAAGCAGGGCTCCGTCAACTTAGTCCAAATTCCTCACACTAATTTAATAAACTGAAGTTGTTCAACTTCAGTTTATTATCTATTTTCTTCTTAGATTATTGAAAACGAAAATTATAGCAAACACATTTATGGATTTAAATTATTATGACACTTGATCGATTATGACCAATGGAATTAGTGAAAGTCATTTTATGTCATTTCACGATTATGACAACTGAAGCGTTATTTCTAATGAAATTATGGCAAATACCAGTATGGCATATGAAATTATGGCATTTTAAATTATGGCAAACATTAGTAAACTGTTTAGCTGCTAGCTCGGCGGGTGTTTTCTACCGACAGCGATGTACGCTTCTATGTGACTGGGTGCAACACTTCATTTCATCCCCGAACTACTTTTATAATATTAGGGTTACGTCGGTTCCGCGACATCAAAAGTAACGTTTTCCCAATGGGGTAGGTAAAGAGCCTATGGCCGTTACTGGGCATATTATAAAACTCCATGCTGCTACATAAAAATATTTTGTGTGTTTTTGTGTAATTCTTGCTTTTTATGGTGCAGTTAAAAAAAATGTGGATGTGTTACATAGTATTTAATTGCAGGGCTTAAACTACATAAGGTAACTAAAAGCGTAGTCAAATAAGGGTCGACCTTTTAAGGTATAGTAGAGTGTATAATATTCCACCTGTAAGACGATTTGTCATGCTGAAAGTAGCGGGTGCGATTCCCGCTCAAGTCAAACATTTGTGTGCGTGAACATGGATGTTTGTCTTGGTCTGGGTGTTTCTATGTATTCATTTACAAAAAAGTGTAAAATGTATGTTTGTCCATTGTTTATACATAGTACAAGCTCAGGGGCCCAATTCTGCTAAATAAATATAGTCTCGATATCATGTTAGTGTCATACTTACGTCACAAAAAGCGTATTCTTCTAAATTATCTGATATTTGAATGAAATTGTAACGAGATCGTATGTGTCAACGACGAACTGTTTATTTTAAATTATACGATGATGACATTAGGTTATCAGAATACCGCTTTTAAATCCATTCAAAATATAATGTCAATGTCATATAAAAATAGCAGAATTGGCCCCCTGCTTAGTTTGGAACTAGACGGTGTAGTATCTATGCAGTGTATTGATATGCATTTGCAAAATATTTTCAGGGGTGAATATACTACCACCGTGAGCTCGCATTGCATGTACTTAACACACTTAAACACACGTACCTACCCACCGTGCAGTATTTTTCTGGACCAGTAAACAGTTTATACTGATTTATCTATTAAATGAAAATAGGGTCTTATGTCATTGCATATAGTTTGAAATAATTTTCAAATTAAGGTGAATAAGTGTACTTTCTATATTGTGTTATTAAAATATTTTGCAAATGCAGATCAACATATTGTATATTAAAAAAAAACAGGTAGTAAAAAGAAATATTCGTTAAACTCTGCAGATTTTAAAGCAAACACTGCGAAAACGTGGAGAACAGCTTACTTCACATAACGACTGTTATTTCTAACTCCATGACTGCTCGCCACATGTTAAACTCCTTAAGTTAGCGTGAACACGTGATACCTGTTGTTGTTTATGCGAGGGAGGCGGAGGATAAGTCGTTGTCCCCGGCCGCGTGAGCCTGCAGTTCATCTCCACACATTAACTCCACTACTAGGGTTGCGCACAAGCCTATTTCTATTATCTTGTTATTAATTATAGCCTTTTAGACAAACTTTGCGCTCTGCTAGAAATAGCCTTAATTTGTCACTTCTTACATACATACATAAATAGTCTCACGCCTATATCCCCGAAGAGGTAGGCAGAGGTATATTGCTACACCAGCTATTCGCCAGGTTTATTTTAGTCCCACGTAATAGGGGGCGAGCCTATGGCCGTGCCGGGCACATTACCAGACTCCGAGCTGCTACTGAGAATTTCCTAACGGAAAACCCAATAACACTTTGCCCGACCCGGTAATCGAACCCGAGATCGCCCGATCCCACGCGCACATTTATGCCGCGAGACCAACGAGGCAGTCCCTTCTAACGACTCTCAAAAATGGGATTGAGACACTTTGTGTAATATTCTTGATCCGTCACAACACGGATTATCCTGATATTATGATGTCTACATTTGAATCGTTTGTTACGTCTCTTGCGGTCGCTATTGACCGGAAGGGGTACAACATCCTCGGTTAGAAAATGTACGGCAAAATGTGTCTATTAGTAGGGAACGACTCAAATGCAGTCCATTAGTGATGATTATTGGTGTGTTGAATTTATTTTAAAAATTCACATAACTGCACGCCTTTTATCCCCGAAGAGGTAGGCAGGGGTGTATTACACACCCACGTTTTGCCAGTTATGTTTAGGTCCCAATGTAATAGGGGGCGAGCCTATTGCCATCTACCGGGTACATTATTAAGCGAGTGATAAGTAACATTTATAATACACACATAACTTCGAAAAGTCAGAGGTGTGTGCCCGGGGTAACTGGGGATCGAACCCGAGACCATCGTCTTGGCAGTCCGTTACGTACACCGCTGGGCTATCGCCGCTCTTGTCAAAATTCAAAATAGTAGAATTGCTGTAATTGTACTGTGCTGGGAATATTCCTTTCCTAATGTGCTGTGTGCATCAATAGAAAAATTTGGTCTACAGATGGATTGGTATAGGATTTGATGTCAAGATTTCCGTCTCTTCCGAAAGTTACCATCATCGATATATATGTAAGAGTATATGCCAATGGTTACCATACATGTGCTGCATGTATCTTCCTAAGTCACCTCTAACGACACCCACATAATAAAATGAGGTAGTGTCAGGTTTTACCGGAGCATAAAAAAAGCCTGGATAAATAATTTACCAAATAATTCATAGAAATTTTGTTTTAATTTTGAATTAAACTTGAAGATATATTATAAAGAAGTAGTGTAACTATGCCTTTGTATTTTTAATAACCACTTAGAAAGAGATGTGAAGTTCATGAAGTAAATAATTGTAGTAATGTGTGACGCGTCAGCCCTGTACTTGTGTCTGATCGCGGGCTAAGTGCCTGCTCACGTTTGATCGCACTTGACGAAAATGAGCTGCTGCCAGTAGAGTCTTCACATATACCTGCAACACCGCGAGGCAATGCCACATAAAATCATACATCAATATATTCTGTATATATGAAATTTTTGCGTTATTGACTGACTGGCAGACAACGCCCAGCCAAAAAACTTCTGGCCATAAGAAGCTGATATTTGGCATGTATGTTCCTCGGGGAGCGTAGGCGTACCCTAAGAAGGATTTATTTAAATTCTAAAAAGGATCGGACGTTATTACTGCTGATGGTTATAAGAAATTAATAAAAATATAAGCGTATCAAGTTAGCGATTAGATATTGAACATAACTGATGGTATGTTCACTCTTAAATAGGCATTTTTTTTACCTTCACTGACAGTGGCTTTCTCAAACCACTGCAAAATTCATGGAGGCAAATCGTTCACTTGTCGCTTTATTACTGTGTAGTTCATAGTGTGACGTCTTAGCTGCCTGTGTGCGTGCGTGAGTAGCTGTGTATGTGTGTGTGTTCGGCCGCTAAGCGAGGCGCGGGTGCGAGGCTGCCACCTGTTGCGTCTGATTAAATAATTAACTATCTTTCTCGATTTACCACACTGCGCCCCTGCTACAGTCACTCCATTACAATAGACTTGTATTAATGAACATATTTTATACTTGCTTTCGCTTAGGCTTCGGCCGTGGGCTTTGTCAACAAAAATATAGTCATCCCGATCATTGAGTTTGTAACACTGCAGCTACATATATACCAAAGCTAGCTTATCATCAGCCTTAATCTATCCCACAACTGGGTACAGGCTCTTCTCTTCATGGAAGGCTTAGGTCATAGTCTATCTTGCTGGCCAAGTGCGGAATGGCAGATTTGAATAGGTACAAAGATCTGACAAACGCGCCATGAAACCTTCTTTCTGTCTGATCTGTCAGATCTGGACAAGCCCTCACATGTCTTTTCTTTCCTTCGTTTCTTTCTTACTTTCTTTTAAGGACATTATGGAGAACTCTCAGAAAGATTTCTTCAAGATTATATCATCAAGATTATATATATACATATATAACGTTCACCGTTAAGCAAGCTATACTTGACTTGGAAAAGTCGCGCGACTGCAATTACTAGCAAGGAAAGTTAAATAAAATCTTATAAATATCCAAAATAATAGTACAGTGAGACACCGCGGCAACAAGTGTCGTATTTCAACGACATCAGTTCGGTCGTCTCACAGCGCGCGAGGAAATCGACTGCTAAGCAGGAGATATATGTGTGTGAAGGAAAGGGCCGGATATAATGGAGTCGGTGTATTGACACATGTGTACAGTGAGTCCAACAACCGACCAAGGGAACGAAATAAAACACGAAATCGTTCCCAAGCAAGAGACATTTATTCATTCAATCGCCGGTGCTATATATACTAGCCTCGGAAAACTTTGATAGCGCGGTTCAGGATCGAACAGCGCCATCTATCGAATTATGATGGAACTATTATAACATTTAACATTCCGCCCACCATGGACAGAATGTCCATAACTACAAAATAATTGTACGTTACCGCCCACCATGAAACAGTAACAAAATGTGGTGGGTTAGGCAAGCCAGTGGACTGTATATAAAATAAACATTCTAACAATAGTTTCTTAAACCATACTAAATAAACAAAATCTTACAATACTAGGCATATCTTTAAGTTTTACACTGTAACTGGAAGCACAATAAGTTTAGACACTGGCCTTTTTATAATAGAGTCCTTGCATCGCAAAGACACGACTCTAGTGATGTTGTCTGAGCCAGTGTGTTTGTCTACAATAAGGCCGTAAAGCCACCTTGCCGGTGGCATGCCATCCTCCATCACCAACACTACATCACCCACCTTGGGTTCAGGTGTGCTATGAGACCATTTATACCTGTGATGAAATTGAACTAAGTACTCACGAGACCATTTACGCCAAAAGTCCTGAACCATCCGCTGAGTTAAATGCCACCTTTTTAAAGTGCTGATATTCGAATCTTCGAAGTTACATTCGGGTACGAGTAGCAAAGGTTCACCCACCAAAAAGTGACCTGGCGTTAGAGGACACGGATCATCTGGGTCACTGCTGATGGTAGAAATAGGCCTAGAATTGAGGCAAGCTTCAATTTGAGCCAGGACAGTAGACAACTCTTCAAAAGTAAGAGTGCTAAGGCCTATCACTCTCCTAAGGTGGTGCTTGGTTGACTTCACTCCAGCTTCCCAAAGCCCTCCAAAATTTGGAGAGTGGGGTGGAATGAAGTGCCAGTCAGTTCCATTGGTTGCCAACCAGTCAGCAATATCAGACGCTACGCCGGATCTTTCGTGGGTAAACAATGCCTTTAACTCCTTGTTAGCCCCTACAAAGGTGGTCCCGTTATCACTCCACAACTCACGACAATGACCTCTCCTGGCCGTAAAGCGCTTGAAAGCGGATATAAATGCTTGAGATGTCATGTCGCTTACGACATCTAAATGTACGGCACGTGTGGCCATACACACAAATAAACAAATGTATCCCTTTGTGGAGTGATAACCACGGCCCTTTGTAGGTCTAACACTAATGGGACCTGCATAGTCCACACCACTTCGCAGGAAAGGTCGGCTAGCGTTGACCCTGACTGCAGGCAACTGGCCCATTAGTGGAGGAGTGATCTGAGGAACATGACGAATGCAAGTAGAGCATTTGCGGATATGTTGTCTTATGACAGTCTTTGCATTTAGAATCCAGAATTTGGATCTTAGATAATTTAAAACTAATTGTGGTCCACCATGTAAAGTGCGCTCGTGGGCGTCGGCTATCAAAAGAGATGTAAAGTGAGACTTCTGAGGAATTATTATTGGATGCTTGACATTTTCATGTATATTAGCGTTATGTAGTCTACCACCAACTTTTAAAGTTTGATCCAAATCTAAAAACGGATTGAGCGAATTTAGTTTACTTTTCTTATTTACCTTTCCTGTTTTTCTTATACTTTCTATTTCTTCATTAAAATGTTCCTTTTGACAAATTTTTATACATGTAAATAAGGCTTCATTAATTTCTAAATATGTTAAGTTAGTATTACAATTTTTACGTTTTAATTCTTTGATCTTTAGAAATTTTCTACAAAATGCAATGATTCTAGTTAGTTTCCTCAAAGTCGAAAATTTTGTTCTGATTTCATTTTCTTTATGCTCATTTGTAACTAAATTGCAGGTTAAGGTGGATTTTCGCTCTTCTAAATTAGTACTATCTATTATGTTCTCTTTACCATAATTTATTGATTCATTCGATAGCCAACTAGGTCCCTTAATCCATAACTCTAGCTGTGACAATTCAGCCGGTTTAACGCCTCTTGACGCACAATCTGCAGGATTGTCTTTAGACTGTACATGCGACCACTGTTTATTATCCATTACGGTTAGTATTTCAGACACTCTGTTGCCAACAAAGGTCTGCCAACGACTCGGATGGCTGCTTAACCAAGCCAGAACCACCGAGGAGTCAGTCCAGGCATGAATGTCATCTCTACCAATCTTCAAGGTATCCGAAACTTCAGAAAGAAGTTTTGACAGCAGCACTGCGCCGCATAGTTCCAAACGTGGTATGGATACCACCTTGACTGGGGCCACCTTGGTTTTCGATGCTACTAAACTGACGTGAACACAACCGTCATGATCTATAGTCCGTGTGTAAACCACTGCTGCATAAGCCATGTTGGACGCGTCACAAAAGCCTTGCAATTCAAGACGCACATTGTCCTTGGCAGTACCGAGCCATCTTGGCAACTGAAAACCTTGTATGTGATGGAGGTTGTCTCTAAAATCAATCCAATCCCTTAACAACCTTTCGGGCAGTTCATCGTCCCATCCTATACCTGCGAGCCATAAACGCTGGATAAATACTTTGGCTGTCGTTATTACTGGAGCGATCCAACCCAAAGGATCAAATAAACGAGCTATGTCAGAGATGACCTTTCTCTTGGTCACCGGCAATTCCAGCGGCAGCAGGTTGACAGTATATTTAAAGTTGTCTGTATTTCTGTCCCACGTTAATCCTAAAATTTTCATAATGGTGTCTATTTTAAATTCTAAATTTTGATTGTCTGATTTGTCTTTTATCTTATCTAATAAACTATAATTATTGCTTGACCATTTCTGAAGCTGAAAACCACCGCGACCAAGAAGCTCGTTCATTTGACTGTAAATCTGTTCACCTTCAGCAATAGATTCGCAGCCCGACAAAAAATCATCGACGTAAAAATGATTGAGTATACGGTCTGAAACCATAGGGAAACTACCTCCTTCGTCACGGGCTAATTGCTGTAGAGAACGCACAGCCAGATAAGGTGCAGGAGCGGTACCAAAAGTGACGCGGCATAAACGTAGATGCTTTAATTCTGAATTAGGATCGTCGCGCCACAAAATGCGTTGATAATCTACGTCTTCTGCAGAAATCCTCACCTGCCTATACATTTTCACAATGTCTGCTACGAGACATATAGGATGGCGACGCCACTGCATTATTACATGCCGTAGATCTGGTTGTAGAGTTGGACCAACCATCAAGTCGTCGTTCAATGATACCCCATTGCATCCCGAACAAGAGGCATCAAAGACTACCCTGACTTTAGTCGTGCTCTTATCACTGCGGATGACTGCATGGTGCGGTAAATATACAGCATCCTTGTGTCTCTCCGAGTCTGGAACAAACTCTGCATGTCCCAGATTAATATACTCATTGATGACAGCACTATACTGAGTCTTCAATTCAGGGTTCTTTAATAATCGCTTCTCCAGCATGAAAAAACGTTTACGAGCTATAGCTTCTGAGCCACCATATTTGCTACGCGGGTCGGTAGAATTAAACGGCAATCTAACTACGTATCGCCCCGAGGCGTCTCTAGTGGTTGTATTACAGTAGAAATCTTCACACTTTTGCTCTTCTTCTGTTAACCTAGCTTTACTCACTGCAGACTGATCTGATTCTAATTCCCAAAACTTGCGTAGCAAATCATCTGTGTCTAGGCTTACAATCGCGTTGTAACATACTGGCCGTGAAAACGATGACTTCTGGATTTCACCTGACAAAATCCAGCCCAGTTTAGTCTTTTGGGCAATAGGCGAACCTGGCGGCCCCTTGACTGAACCTTCCAATAAGACTTCGCTGACCACACAAGTACCCAACAACAAATCCACCTTACCTGGTGTATCAAAAGATGGGTCAGCGAGCTCAGAGGATGAAAACGGTGGTTGAAACCGAATGATCTTCCTTTCAGGAAGACATGAAGTAAGTCTTCTTAAAACAAATGCATCGACATTTAAAACAACGGTGGAATCTAGGCGAGATTGTAACTTTATATGAACCATCCACCTGGAGGCTATTGATACCCCGTTATCGTCGCCTAGTCGAGCTATGTCGGTATGAGCAGATCGTTTCTTCAAGCCGAGCAACTGTACTGCAGCCTCTGTGATAAAAGAGGCTTGAGAACCCTGATCCATCAAGGCTCTTAGAACCATAGCAGTGCCAGTGTTGGTCTCGACATTCACCAGAGCTGTGGCTAACAGCCCATGGCTATGAGTATCTGCATAGCAAGAAATTGGCTTGGTACTCTCGCTTTGAGTAGACGTAGCAGCTGCTGTAGCAACTACAACGTTCTTGTCCACAGAGCCATCACTAGGCTCAGTAGACTTGCCGGTCTTTGGGTGAAGCAGTGTGTGGTGTTTCCGTTTGCAAACATGGCATTTAGTAGTTTGGCGACAAAAATATACCGAGTGACCTTTACTTAAGCAATTGAAGCATACATTATTGGCTCGGACAAATTCACGACGTTCGTCAGAGTCCTTTTTTGCAAATTGCTTACAGTGACATAATTTGTGATCTTCAGAACAAAATATACAAGATAATCGGGCAGCAACGTGAAATGACGTGGTTTTGTTACGATTAGATGTTTGTTTCGTCTTACAATCTAAATATTCTAAGGACCGAAATCGTGATTCTAAGAATTCTTTAAATTCTTGAAACTTAGGTAGCTCATCTGAAACACTAATATTTGATTCCCATAATTTTCTAGACTCGTTATCTAATTTCGAACTAATTATGAAAATCACGATTACGTCCCACGAATCAACATCTATATCGAGAGTTCTTAACCCATGTAGACATTCAACAGTTGTATCTAAAAGATGTTTGATCGCCGAAGATGACTCCTTAACGATAGCGGGTTGTTGTATAAAACGTTTTAGCATACAGTTGGACAGGAATTTCTTATTGTCATAACGTTTTGTTAACACTTCCCATGACTCTCTGTAGTTTGATGCAGTAACTTGTGTGTGCCGTAGTAACTGCTCTGCTTCACCAGACAAGTGAGCCTTTAAATAATGGAGTTTTTGGACGTCATCAATGGCATCATTTTTATCAATGAGTGATACAAACAAATCACGAAATGAAGTCCATTCCGTATATTGGCCGGAAAATGTGGGTAAGCTGATTTTAGATAGTTTTACGTTGCATTTACTTTCAATTGATTGTTTTTTAGTATTGCTATTTAATTTAAGTTCTTTTAATTCACTTTTATATGTTATGTAAATATCTTCTGTCTTGTCATAAATATCTGTTGTAAAATAAGTATTTTTCATATCTGTAGTTGTAGCTATTTCTATTATTTTTTTGTGTGTATCTACAAAACCTTTCCACTGTGATTCTAATGTTTCTAAACGTGTTTCAATATACGATTGCGTTAATTGATCTTTGGGTGACTTCTTAAAATTAACTCTTCCTCTCTCTATTATACTTTTAGCATCTAATTGTAATTTGAGTAACGACTTGTTTAATAATAACAATGCAATAAATCTAAATGTAAAATACAATAAATTACCCAAAGCTCTAAACTAATTTGCTTCTATTTACCAGACAAAACTACTAAACAACTACTTGCTACAACAGATTTGATAAGAGATTCAAGTTGAATTTCTTAAAGACAGAAATATTCTAAGTTACTGATCAAATTACGAAAATTTTACAAGTGTTTTTAAAATATCAAACTCAGAAAAAAATCGGGCATAGGTTCCCCGTAGTATCACTTTTTACCAAATTATTCTAAGTCTACAAACTACTTTAACAAATTTAACTATGTCTAAGATTATTTCTAAATTTAACTAAGTATAAAAGCAATAAAACTTATAAGTCCCAAATTTAGCAAATATTTTCTAAGTCCAAAACACGTCACTATTCGCTACGTAAAATTAAACGATTAACTACTGTTTCACTAAAGATTTCACTTATTTCTGCACTCGTAATAATGTCAAAGTTACTCACAGTTTGCTGCTGCCAAACCTGATCCACGTCTTGTCACTGTTGTCGTCACGTCTGCAAACACTCCCAGCGCCCTCTGCCGCGTGATTCGGCACACCTCGTCTGCACTCCAAACAGCGCCTTTCGCCCAAATCGTCAGTCTTGCAAAGGGACTGGTGGCGCCCTCTATAATGACGTCTCGCTCCAACTGGTGCGCCCTCCTTCGTAGCTGCTCCACAATTCACTCGCGACGCGCGCGCGATAGTAGCACTTCAGTGGAATCGCCACTGGTTTCTGTGCTGATACTCAAAAATTCACGGCGCGATAATACAAACAACGCTCGTGACGCGCGGGATCCGACTCGATAAGACCACTTTGTACAGTGAGTCCAACAACCGACCAAGGGAACGAAATAAAACACGAAATCGTTCCCAAGCAAGAGACATTTATTCATTCAATCGCCGGTGCTATATATACTAGCCTCGGAAAACTTTGATAGCGCGGTTCAGGATCGAACAGCGCCATCTATCGAATTATGATGGAACTATTATAACATTTAACACATGTAACTGCTTAAATTTATGTTAGTATCTTGGAGGTAGTGCTGATTCTCTACATAGCCATTCATTATTATTTTTATTTGGAAAATATTCTATTTTGGTCGGTTCAGTGATCAGTAAATGCGTAACACATAAACAATCAAACGTATGTAGATTAATTATAACAATTAGTAAAGACTACGTTTCAAATTATACATTATCGTTCTTTTTATATTTATTTAAAAGTGAGATAATATTATCTACACCAAAAATACTAAATAAATAAAAGCTTTTAAAGTGAATTAGTGTTCTTTTACTTATCATGTGAAAGCGTTTTTGTAACATTAAATCATAGGCATAACCGCTTGCTTGCCCGTGTTATATGGCATATAACAAAATTCAAACACTAAATTGCCCGTGTTATATGGCATATAACATCGCATCTCAGTCTACTTTGCCCGTGTTATACTGTATATGTCATGGCTCCCGCGGTCGAAAGAGTGAAATATACTCGTCTCTGTCGCTCTAGGGCTTAGTTTGTATTATGTATCTCGTTTCTACGTTAAATTTCCCGTTATACTAATCCCAGTCGAGTTTCGACTCCATAGAGAAATTTAAAAAAAAAAAACGTTCGTTGTTAATGTTGTCATTGAGTGTTGAGTCGGTGCGGAATGTGCGGAATGTGTGAGTGTATTTGTGCTGTTTTTTCTGTTAAATTTAGTTTTATTCTTTAAGATCTATTGTGTTTATCAAGGTATGTAAATAACTAACACGTATATATAATAATTCCAGCATGAAATATAAGATTTGACTTTTTTCGAGACCTTAAGTAGATTTTGGCGCGCAACAGTGATTTTACTGAGAGCATGGGAACTGTTTCAGAAATGTTCATATTACTTAGAAGTGGTGAATGCTATCCGTATGATTTCTTTTTGTTTTAAAAGAATATGAGACTACTTATTTAGTGTTTATTTATTTGTATGTTTAAAACTGTTATTTGTGCATTATATGGCCTTATCAAATTTAACATAAATTACGCCGCGCGGCGCCAGGTAATGGTTTGGAATCAGAGGCCTGTAATTCATAAATATGTATAAACAAGTGTACTTTTTTATTTTTATCTTATTATCTAATATATAAGTAACGTAATTAAATATTAAAAACGATATGTCACCGCTTTAAGTTTTGAGGTATGAACTTATAAATACAAAGCGAGCTCTAAAACGCGCTATCTCAATTTCAAACGAGCATCACTGGACACCAGAGTCGTATTCTAAATAAACAAAGATAACATTGTATAGTTAGTTTCATACCAAACATAAATAATATAACACTTGACAACCTTTCAAAACAAATTGAGTCACAAGGACCGATTGTGTGGATCCCGACCCGCGCGCCGAGGCGATAAAAACGCGCGGGCATTTGATCGTTATCGCTTTCAAGTGGCCGGGCAGAGGGGCCGGCGTGGGTTGCGGCGCGGAGCAAGCAAGCGGATAAGCAGAGTCCGTGTGGTGACGGATTAAGAATACGGAATGTCACCACCCCATATCATCCCATGGGTGTCGTAAGAGCCGACAGAGGGAGCATATTATGCAGAGAACAGCACTGTAAGAGAAGGAAAACTTGATACAAACCCTATACCAACCCGTTTGGCCAGCGTGGTATAAGTAGGCCAATTCCTCCTTTTAAAGGAGAGGCCTAGTCCAGCAGTGGACTGTTAAAGGCTGATGATGAATAAGCAGAGGGTCCGGGTTCCAATCCACGGCACGCACCAACGACTTTTCGGAGTTATGTGCGTATTAAATTGTTAATTATCGCTTGTTAAATGGTAAGGGCAAACAACGTGAGGAAACCTGCATATGTGAGAGTTCTCCATAATGTTCTCGAAAACATGTGAAGTCTGCCAACCCGCACTGCGTCCAGCAATATGCTGAACTGGCCTTCTATTTTTATGCAGGCGACAGGCGTGTGCAGATTTATTGTAATCTATCTTTTGTTCATATTGGCTTGTTTGTTCATGTCTTTCCTCTGGTAGAAATAAACGCTTTTTTCGTTCTTTGTTTCTTTCACTAGGCTAGCGTGGTATACTATAGCCCTTCTCATAGTGAAAAAAGGCCCGTGCCCAGCAGTGGGACAGTTTATATATAGGGTTGATGATGATGAAAGCATAGGTACTTAATGAGCAAATAGCTCATATTTTCCTGGTGTTTACAAAAATATTACATTTATCATTATTCATCATCAACATATCGCCCTAGCGTAGCGCTATCCCGGTAACATCTAACCAAATATGACAGAATTTCAACTTTTTCATAGGAACTGCCGTCTGATCTCCGCAACCCAAAGGGATAGCGACATTCCATGGTTTAGACCATCATGAGTTTATTGATTTCCCCGTAACAACTTTCAAAGATCTTCATGAAAGCCGGGACCGAATGTTTAACGCGCTCGCCGAGTCACGGGGCAAGCGATTATAAACTATTTAATACGCATTTAACGGCGAAAAGTCTTTGGTGCACGCTTTGCCCACTCATTTTACCATTTGGAAGCGTATATTTTTTAAACGATTGACTTTAAGAAATAATGGTTTTAGGAAGCTCAATGTAATGTTAAAAAACTTCTTAATAGATATCACGTATAAACATTTTTCATGTCAGTTCCATGTATGGATAGCCTTTCTTAATTTTATTTTATTAATATATTTCTATACATATCGTGAAGCGGGTTACAAAATACATCTACTTACCAATTTTCAAATCTGTAGTCTCAATAGTTTTGGCATAAGTTGGTTGTGACATACATGTGGGTTCCGTTTTTTGTGATTTTTGGTTATGGAGTCCTAAAGAGCAGAATTAATATTTACTCAAAGTGTGACTCCTTTGAAACAAATTACGAGATTTTAAAGCCAGCAGTGGACTCCGAAATGCTGTAGAGGCATTTTATTTCATGATGGACCAGTCTTTTATTGGCATGCTGTAGGTACAGGTTGTATGTACTTATTAGTTTAGTAGTTACTTAATTAGTTGCACGAGGCTAATAGAATACAGTGCGATTAAGTGCTCAGATGCGGCTCCGTGCTGCCATCTGTGGGATCGTACCGACAGTCTCCGAGATTACTTTCACGTAACCGTAGTTACAACTGCATACAATTAATCTAACCCGTTTACTCTGTGGCAGATGGACGTAGACGACGGACGGATGGACGACGTGGATAGCGTCAGGACAGCTATTATAATATGTGAACGGATTGCATTAGTTATATGTATGTTTTAGTGGTCGACTTGCTGCTGCAAGGCCTGCCGTACCGTGGGTTAGATTCTCATGTAAGGAAAATATTTTATATATTACACAAATTACCTGAAAGTGAATTGTTTTATATTTTAGTATTATACAGCTTGCCACAGTCCACTGTTGCACGTAGGCCTCTCTCAATTCAAGTACCTACTTTGCTCTAATGGTGGAAAATGTTTACAGTTATTCAGGGATGCTGTCTAACAAATGCAAGAAAAACTCAGAGTTCAAAGCTTCATGTATCATAATATGTAGTAGTTAAATAAATAAATAAATAAATAAATAAAATAAAAAATATTTTTTGTTAATAGTTTGCATGTTTTTTTTAGCAAAACATGGTCGATCTTTATATTTTCAATAACATCTTTATACCATGTTTTATGCAAATAAAATATCTTTATCTTCAAAGTAGAAACAGAGTAGAGTGAAATGTGATTGCGGTTTCTAGCAACAAATGTGCTACAAATACACTATTACCTTGTTTTTACAAAGTTATGACATAATAAAATAGTTTATATAATCGAACAATGTTTACCGTTACAACAGTCGTTTATAATATCTAATCACTAAATTACCGTATAAAAATGAAAACGGAAATTAAAACAATTACCAACGCTTATAATATTCCACAGATTTAACATAACAATGGAACAAGACTTTCAAAGAGCAGATCCTTTTACATTTTCAAATAGAAATATTATTTCCAACATTAATTTTAAACATAGGAAGAGTTTTGGGACACATGTAACAATAGCATTGCTTTGCTAATGACTAATTAAAACGTTGTCGACTGAGGGACTCAGGAAGAGCACGTTAAAACATAAGTATGTTTGTATTCAACCTGTCTGTGTTGTAACATTTATTTAAATGAACATGGAGGAATACAATTTGTTTTGGTACTAGTGTATATTATGTCCTTATTCTATTACAAACGCAATTTTTGGAGGAAGGCTGCATGTTTGTGACTCTTTCACGAATAAATAACTGAAACGATTCTGATGGAACTTTGCATTAATATAGCTAATAGATCAGTGTTACACATATGCTTCCTTTTGTCCCGATATAACTGATTCGCATGTGGCTGAAGAAGCAAGCAGAATTTTGTATAATAACAAGTTGTAAATATGAATTTGTATATTAAATTAATTAGGTATATGTATTATTAATTGATTGATGCATTCTTTACTGCACACCAAAGTAAAGTACATTTATACAGTGACATAAAGCTAAGTTTCATGTACAAACGGCGGCCTTATCGGCAGGGGCGATCTTTGCCAGGCAACCTTGGGATGGACAGGAATGATTAAAGCATTTCTGTTGGGATGGTGTAGCTTTAAAGTGAAATTATCAATAAGATTATCCTAAATAAAATACATATATAGACTTAAATTAACATAAATAAGTAAATAAATATACCTTTTCCCTACATTCATAAAATACATACATTATTTATACAAATACAATTAAATTTACATCAATATACTAAATAATATAGATACAGTTTATACAAGTGATGAACTCTGACGATAATTAAGTTGATATATTTTGTCAATCCGTGAAATAGTGCTTTTTTACCAAGTCTTTGAAAATATTTATTATGTTTGCCCTTGGAATCTCCAGTGGTAAAGCATTCCACAGTCGCACAACCTGAATAGTATAAGATTTGTCGATGATCAAGCGTCCTAGATAAAAATAAAGACTGATATATTTGTGAGAATACAGTCAATAATGTGTTACAATATAATTGTGTTCATGATATTCTACTGCATTAACAGTTTACAAATATTTAGTGCATACAAATATATAGGTACTCAGCATTCAATACAATTTAAGTTAATTCATTCATTAAAAATTACACAGTACATAATGTCATTATTATACAAGTCATTTAAATATAGAATGTCATAAAAAAGCATAATGTTAATTAAATTACACATTGATTCTAAATTAATATGTTCGATTCACATTGCCAAGGGTACCGGTATCAAGGAGGTACTTCATTGGGAGCAAACCCGAGGACAAACGCTAGCGACGAACAAACCCGTTCCTCTTCCGAATTTGTCAATTTGAGTTAAAAGAAGAACCTTTTCAGTAACTTAGATTCCTCGAACATCGTTAACATTTATATTTTCACTTTGTTCGAAAATTAAGTTTAGTGAAGAGTTGTATAAATTCGTACAGAGTCTGCAAAGTTGCGTCGGTCAGACGCGGCGGCGGCGGTGACAGGTAATACGATTAGCACAGAACTCTCTTTAGATTCCAAGTCGGAGTTTTCTCTGTTCTAGAGTTCCACAACTCTCAAGTAAAATACGGCAGTCTTTATTACAAGCTTTAATTTAACTTGCAAACTAAATTTGACCCCCTTCCTATTCTGATTGGGCTGAAATTTGGAGTAAACTTTAGTAATTAAATAGAGGTTGTTTGCAGCTACGCCCAAACATCCCCACGATGTCGTGGCAATTTCGGGCACCCATTCTTAATGCACCCCTACGGTCCCCAAGTAACATACATGCCAAATTTTAGCTTGCGCCTAATGGTTTTGGCTGTAGCTTGTCTGTCAGTCAGTCAGTATCGCAAGGATTATATAGATAGATAGATAGATAGTAACTCTTTATTGTACACCAGAAAAAACAAGAATACATGGATCAAAAGAAGAACTTAAGTCTAGTGGTACAAGGGCGGTCTTATCGCAAAATGCGATTTCTTCCAGACAACCAAGAATGGAATACAATGATTTAGTGACTGAGAGAGTGGGTAAATTATGGTGTACTTTATGGAATAGTGTATTTATAGGAGCTCAGCAAAATTAATAACAATACTATTTACTTACATACTAAAATTACTAAATACATAAATACATAGGTACATTATAAAATATATAAATAGGTACCATAAATATATATATATACATACATTATAAAATATATAAATAGATACCATATATAATATTAGTGCAAGTTTAAAAGAGCAGTCAAGGAATATCTGCCAAGTAGTGATTGGTGACGAGTTTCTTAAATACTGTTAAGGACTGAGCCTGTCGGATTGTCTCAGGCAACGAATTCCACAATCGTACAGCCTGTACAGTAAAAGATTTGTCGTAGAAAACCGTAGTGTGTGAAGGAACTTTCAATCTAAGATGATCTTAAGCACTTCGTATGTGTGTCGTGAAGGTATTCAAAGCGTGTTTTGAGATATAAGGGAAATGAAGGATTGTGTTATAGAGAAGACAGAGAATGTGAGTATTCCGTCGAAGGCGGATAGGCAGCCACTTGAGCTTCATGCGAAATTCGGAGATATGATCATATTTGCGTAACCCGTATATGAATCTTATACAGAAATTTTGGAGTCGTTCAAGTTTATCAAGCTGATCATTGTTGAGATCGAGATAGCTGGCATCGGCATAGTCAAGAATGGGAAGAAGAATAGATTGCACAAGTGCAATTTTAGTGGCAGTCGGAAGGAAATTACGCAGTCGTCTCAATGATGCCACGGCAGCAAAAAGACGTCGACTGATGTATTATAGCTGGATGGTCCAAGAAAATATTGTGTCTATGTATATGCCCAGATTCTTAACATCTTTACTGAAAGGTATAGAAGCACCTGCAAAAGACACCTGGGGAAGCATAGACCAGTTAATCCTAGAAATAAGTCTAGAGCTGCCGATAATTATAGCCTGTGTTTTAAGGGGATTAACCTTAAGACCATACGTTTCAGTCCATTCAGATATAGCAACTAGATCCTTATTAATACTGGCGACGCCTAACAACAAATTTACAAGCTTCGCTTGAGTGTAGATTTGCAGATCATTTGCATAGAGGTGGTAGGAACTAGAAATAGAATTAGATATTGAATTTATAAAGATTGAGAAGAGCAGAGGAGAAAGAATGCCGCCCTGAGGTACACCCGCAGTATTGTCACACCAGGACGAATAAGTTTCATCCAGATGGACACGCTGCCGGCGGCCAAACAGGTAAATACGAAACCAGTCAATCACTGATGGAGACATGCTAAGAGAGCTTAGAATGGCAAGGAGAACATCGAAGTCAACGGTGTTGAAAGCATTGCTGAAATCCAACAAACAGAGAATCGTGAGCTTGCCATCCTCCATGCCTGACCTGATATCATCCGTGATATTGACAAGTGCAGTCGTGGTACTATGACATGAACGGAAACCTGATTGAAAGGGATTGAGGATGTTGTTTTTAATAAGGAATGAGTTGAGTTGATTATGGATAAGACGTTCAAGGACTTTGGAAAGGAAGGGTAGTATGGATATGGGCCGGAATTCTGAGAGGGATACAGGATTGGATTTTTTAGGTAGAGGAACCACATGAGCATACTTCCAAGCTGTAGGAAACAAGCCACTAGTAATTGAGAAGTTGAACATGTGCGTGATAATAGGCAGGATAATATCAAGGATGGGGAGGATCATATTACGGGTGATACCATCAGAACCAACAGCGTTAGAGCTAATGGATAAAACGCTCTTCTTAACATCACATGCAGTAAACTGACTAAAGACAAAAGGAGTATAATCAGGAGTTGATAGCAATGAAAGATAATTAATTGTACTCAATTTGATTGTCCTTTCAAAATTGGACAAGCAGAGAAGTGCTGGTTAAGCAAATTAATATCAAAGTTGTAAGGATTAATATTCTGACTTTGCCTTCCAACCCCTAAAGATTTCGAGACATTTCCATACTTTCG
This sequence comes from Euclidia mi, assembly GCA_944739405.2. Classification (NCBI taxonomy): domain Eukaryota; kingdom Metazoa; phylum Arthropoda; class Insecta; order Lepidoptera; family Erebidae; genus Euclidia; species Euclidia mi. The sequence continues at coordinate 44,543,060 of OX123206.2, read as the reverse complement.
CTGGATCTCCGTTTTCTACAGAGCTATGTATATGCTGGCGTTGTGCATCCCTACACACCCTGTTGCAGTGATTTCTGAGTGTAATGTATTTTAATTTATTTACCTCAGTAGGTTTTGATTTTAACTTAGACTTAGCCGCTGTTTTTTTCTGAATCAGTACTCTTATTTCCTCAGTAAGCCAGGGTGAAAGCGCACGCTTTAATTTAATAGCACGAACAGGTGCATGAGCATCGTAGAGGTCGATAATATTTTTCTCAAATAACTCGATTTTGTGGTCTACAGTTTCAGCATCCAGTAGTGGTTTCCAGTCAATTGCCTTAGCATCATCAATGAGACTATCAATATCCATACCACTAAAATTGCGAAGCAAGAGAGTTCTAGAATTTGCCTTGGGGGGACGAATTTTATAGGACAGATAAATGAGATCGTGGCAGGAAAATGCATCTGCACTACATTGGCCATGTTTAGCAACATGGCCAAGCGATGAGACAAATATGAGGTCTAAAAGTGAAGGTGTAGAATTTGGAAAGTGATGAGTGGCATTCAGGGGAAGTATATGCAGATTAGTGGAGACAGCTATAGAAGAGAGAGAAGAGGAACGTGAATCGTTTTTAAGAAGACAGGTGTTAAGGTCACCCATGATTATGGTTTGACTGTAAGAGGGTGATAAATTAAGTAAAAGATTCTCGAAGGATGAAAAGAAATCAACACGCAAAGATGGACAATAGTAAACACCAAGGAGAATTTTTGTATGGTGCAGCTCAACTTCCAGGAAGAGATGCTCACCGGCATTGGGTGGGGGCGGTTGTGGGGACATGTTTAATACTGAATAAGCAATATGTGAACGGAGATAAATGGCAACACCACCGCCACCACTCCAAGTCCGGTCATTCCTAATGAGCTGGAAGCCAGGCAGAGTATACGAAGCCGAGAGATGCATGGCTTAAGCCATGATTCAGAGACTAGAATAGCATGGATATTCTTACAGTCAAAACTAGCCAGCATATCAGGGAAATGGGCGGGAATACTCTGTGCATTAATATGGACACAATTAAAGCAAGGATTATATATACAGACAATTAAATATTGTTCTTACAAAATAGCCGCCGCAATAAAATGGCGGTTCACATAATTTTGTAAAACTCATCTTATAATAATATGATCAACAAAAAATAAAGAACTTGTAGTTGATAAGATAATAATCGGTTTGAAACATTCGCGATTTGTATACATCATACAATATTATTCAGTCCCTCCGCGACCACGACCGTTGCAAGCCGGTTGAAACGTAGGAGAATAACAAAGGTATTTATGCCTTGAAATAAATAAATTATTGCGACTAAGACCCGCTAAATAATATTGTATGATGATAAGATAATGTTAAAAGTTCAACTATAAATGGCGGCATCGATTTCAGGTCTTTTTGTGTTTTGAGTGGATCCCTGATTGGCTTAGATTTAATTTAGCGATAAGTAGTGTCGTGATTAAGTGCAACTATATATCCTATTTTTAACCGACATGTGCATTAAAACTTTTTTAAGTCTGATATTGCAAATGATCTAACAATTTAGGTGGAGTAATAAATAAGTTATGTTTCAATCATGTTGTATTTTCACTGCATGCGCGACAGCTAAAATTAGCACTATTTGGAAAATGAATGTTGTTTAACCCAATAAACCTACAATCACTGCAATCCTATTGTAATTAGTACCGACACAGCGCAACAGTAAACCACACAGATTGTTTTTCTAACCAAATGAAACCAATTATTAAAGCCAATGTTTCTAGGTTTACTTACTACACCAGCGTACCGTGCTGCGGAATAGCTCGTGTCAAATTATGTAGCTTTTTGTTTCTTTTGTATCCTGGGGATCATGTTTGCAAAATTGCATGATAATCACTTCAAAAGTTTGTGCTAAAAACGGACAAAATCATATTTAATTCTTGATTTTTTGTATTTTTTCACAATCAATACATTGCGAGCATTGCGCGTATGGCGTCGTGGTTTATACAGCCACCTTGCAGTTTTACACAGCGCGGAGTATTGTGGGTTCGATTCCCACACGGCGCAACGTTGTGTGATTTGAAAATGATCTCTTTTTCGAATAACACAGTATTCAGTTTCGAATTTGAGCTTGTTTTTGCGTCCGTTATTTATTTTTTTATATATCCCGCTGCGATATGGGACTAGTGATGTCATACATCGTTCACTGGCTCCCTGACCCCAGACTCGCATTCCGATGCATTACTTGATGAACTGCCTCTCTTACATCTCATAAAACATTATTTAACTACACATTATATTGAATCTGGAAGTGCATACACGACTGTAAATTTATTTTATGAATTGAACGAAAAGTATTGAATTGACACGTGGCTGTTTTCTTTTTAAAAGTTTCATTTGGTCAGAGATCTTTACATGAATGGGAATAGTAAGTACTGTGTAAAAGAGTAAATATTTGCAGAATAAGTATTACTGCACTTGTATTTCAGGTATAAAAGTGAAAATCGGTGACCGTACTATTCTGAGACAAAATACAGTTTAATTCATTATATTTTCAGATTTCTTTCTCCACCCTTTTGTTTTTTTGTATCAAAGTAATATCTTTTCTTTGAACCCAATACCTATATCGTCGGTTTTAATGCTTTGCCGAGCACAGTAGATTGTAGTGGTCATGTTATGACTGGGGCGATGATATCCCGATCTGTGTCTTTATAATTATCCCGAGTATGAAGTAAATTTTAAGTACCCTATAATTGCTTAAAAAAATGCGTTAATATTTACGCTGTAGAGTATATCTTTTAAAGAGGTCATGCCTTGACTGAGATTAATATCTTGAGTTTGGTATCAATTCAAAGTAACTTATATTTATTTTTAGGAGATAGGACATTAATTTTATAACTAGAGGACGCCAGCAGCTACGCCTGCATTTTTTTTTAATTTACCCGTTTTGGCCGATCCCGTGGGAATTTCGGGAAATCACTTCTTAGTGCACCCCTACGGTCCCTAAGGAACATACGTGCCAAATTTCAGCTTCCTGCGCCCAATAGTTTCGGCTGTAGCGTGTCTGTCAATCATTCAGTAACGCAAGGATTTTATATATTAAGATTTCACAATCTATAAAACGAAAATGTTTAAAATGTACGATAACATTTAATCAGTTTATATTTTTATTATCTTCAGTTATGCTACAGGTAGACTTTTATAAAACTTGTAGATTTCGTATTGATAGTTGTAAAAACCAAGGTTTATCCGAAAACTTTATATGAATAATCAAACATTTGGAAGAGAGAGTCGTAAAACGTCTTGTTATTTGTTGAGGGAAGTCTGCGTCAGATTTAATATCGCTGACCGAAATACGTAAAAACGCTAAAGATTGATGAGCCATCAAAATATTTATGAACTAAACATTCATGGCGATTCTTGGGCTTCTTGTAAAGTACTTTATCATGACCTGATTTAGCCTTTTTTTTGCATTGCATGATTTACTTGTGACGAAATGGTGGCGCAGCGGACGTGTAAAGACTTACGCCGAAGGTTGCGGGTTTGATTGCCGCTCAATTCAAACATTGTGTGCGCGAACATGGGTGTTTGTCAGTCTTGGTCTGTGTGTTTCTATGTAATATGTATGTATGTTTATAAAAAAAAGTATAAACATCTGTATGTGTATCCATTGTCAAATTTCAATAATAGTACAAGCTCTGCTTAGTTTGGGAGTAGATGTTCTTATGTGTATATGCTAGAATAAAAAACATACTCGAATATCTGCTCCCGGCGCTATCCGCGTGAATTATACTTTTCAGCCTTCCTCAAGAATCACACTCTCTGTAGGTGAAAATCGTACAATAATATGTTAGGTAGTTTTGGAGTTTAAAGAGTACATACAAGCAGACAGGATGGTAAGTTCATTTTATAATATAGTATAGTAAAGTATAGTATAGTATAGTATAGTATAGTATAGTATAGTATAGTATAGTATAGTATAGTATAGTATAGTATAGTATAGTATAGTATAGTATAGTATAGTATAGTATAGTATAGTATAGTATAGTATAGTATAGTATAGTATAGTATAGTATAGTATAGTATAGTATAGTATAGTATAGTATAGTATAGTATAGTATAGTATAGTATAGTATAGTATAGTATAGTATAGTATAGTATAGTATAGTATAGTATAGTATAGTATAGTATAGTATAGTATAGTATAGTGTAGTATATCATCTTTATTGTACAAATGCCAAAGAAACTAAAATATTGAATTTTAACAAAAAGAAAATAACGGATAGTACAATAGGCGGCCTTATCACTATTAAGCAATCTCTTACAGGTAACCTTTGGATGGATAAGAATAACACGGATTCAGAAAAAGGGTAGTTTGGCGATCTTTACCGATATAGATTTGTATTAAATACATACATTAACATAACTATATACATACATAAATAATTATAAAATACATAAATATTTATAATTGATACATAAATTAGTGATAAATATATGAAAGGAAAAATAGAAAAATAAGAATTACAAGAGTAGTAAGATTAAAGAGACAAGTAGTATTCTTTGAGTAACTTTTTAAACGATGTTGCTGATTGAGCTTGTTTTATTGACATCGGCAATGCATTCCACAAGCGAGCAGCTTGGACAGTAAAGGATTTATCGTAAAATCTACTGGAATACATTGGTATAGCCAGTCTCAGATTCACCGATGACCTCAGAGATCTAGAATGCGTGTCAGAAAGAAACTCGAAGCGTTTTTTTAAGTAATGGGGAGTAGAAGGATTAAAGAGAATGTTATAAAGTAAAGAAAGTATGTGAGTATTCCGTCGAAGGCGAATTAGGAGCCACTTGAGCGAATTGCGGAAATTGGAAACATGATCATATTTGCGCAATCCAAATATGAATCTTATACATAAATTTTGAAGGCGCTCAAGCTTGTCAAGTTGCTCCTCCGTGAGATCTAGATAGCTGACATCAGCATAGTGAAGGATAGGTAGAAGAAGAGAATTAGCAAGCGCAATCTTAGTGGCAGTCGGCAGAAAGTTTCGCAATCTTCGCAACGTCCCAGCCGCAGAAAACAATTCTCTACTGACCTCCCTAATTTGGGGGCCCCAGGATAACGTTTTATCAATGTAAACTCCAAAATTTTTCACGCAATCGCTTATGGGTAAAGGAATACCATGAAAATTAATTTGGGGCAAACAAGTCCGGTCAACACGCGCAAGCAACCTGGAACTACCGACAACAATAATTTGCGTTTTCGTAGGGTTGATTTGGAGACCAAATCTGAGGCTCCATGCAGCTATACGATCTAAATCCGAATTGATGATACTAATTGCTTCAGACAACTCATGTTCAGGAGCTTGGATGTAAATTTGGAGATCATCTGCATAAAGGTGGTAGGATGACTGAAGTTGATAAGAGATAGAATTTATGAAAATTGAGAAAAGTAAGGGAGATAGAACGCCACCCTGTGGAACGCCGACTGTAGACATACACCAAGAAGACAAAGAGTCTTCAATCCGTATACGCTGTCGACGACCAAACAGGTAACTGTGAAACCAATCCATCACTGGTGGAGATATGTTAATAGAGCGCAATATGCCAAGCAGAATATGGAAGTCAACTGTATTGAAGGCATTACTAAAATCAAGTAGGCAGAGAACAGTCAAGTTGCCATTATCAGTGCCGTAACCGTGCTGTGACCTGGACGGAAACCGGATTGGAGTGGATTGAAAAGAAGGTTTTTATTGAGGAATGCGGTAAGTTGGGCATGGACAAGGCGTTCGAGTACTTTAGAAAGGAATGGTAGGACGGAGATTGGACGGTATTCAGAAAAGGAAGACGGATTAGGTATTTTAGGTAAAGGAATAATTTGGGCGTCTTTCCATAGGGTGGGAAAAACGCCCCCAGATAAGGAATAATAAAAAATTTGACACAGGATGGGAAGGGTTTCATCTAATATGGGAAGGATCATTTTCCGACTGATACAATCATTACCGACTGCGTTAGATGCAATGGATAATACGCTCTTTTTAACATCACACTCAGATAGTTGATTGAAAACGAAAGAAGGATAATTAGGGGTTGGAAGCAATGAAAGATCATGCAAAGTGTGAGCTTTGGTTGTCTGATCAAATTTAGACGAAGTAGTGAAATGGCGATTTAGTGAATTAATATCTATTTTATCAGAAACGAGGTCATGAGAAGATTTACCAACTCCCAAAGTTTTAAGAAATTTCCAGACCTTAGCTGGATCTTCATTCTCAACGGAGCTATGGATGTATTGGCGTTGTGCTTTCCTACACACCTTTTTACAGTGATTTCTGATTGCAATGTAGTTGTCCCAGTTGCTAGAAGTAGGTCGATATTTGAATTTAGTTTTAGCTATCGCTTTCTTAGACAACAGAACTTTAATTTCAGCTGTTAGCCAAGGTGATGGTAATTGTCTGACTCTAATCGCACAGACTGCTGCATGGACGTCGTAAAGGCGAATAATAGCATTATTGAATAATTCAACTTTCTCGTTAATGGTCTCTGCGCTCAGTAAAGGACTCCAGTCGATCATATTTGCATCTGTGCGAAGATTTTCTACATTCATGCCACCAAAATTACGTTGCAGAAGAATTTTTGTTTTTGTCTTAGGAAGACGAAGTTTATAGGAGAGAAAGATAAGGTCATGGTATGAAAAAGCATCAGCTGGAAGCTGCCCATGCTTGGCGACAAGAGAAGGTGAGGAGACAAACATGAGGTCAAGAAGGGAAGGAGTAGAATTTGGAAAATTATGTGTAGCATTTAAAGGGAGGATGGACAGATTACAAGATTCGACAATACTACACAAGGAAGATGAGCACGAATCTTTTTTCAACAGACAAGTGTTGAAATCACCCATGACTATGGTATTATATATAATAATTTTATATAATTTTATTATAAGACAATTATTAATATAATTTAATTCTAATTAAAAAATTCACAGAGTGCCGCTCTGCCCACCCTACTCTTTCCCCGCGGCCTTTTCTCGCGCCTAGGTTTTAACGAGATTGATTTGCGTGTGGTTTTTTTTTCCTTTTATATTATTTTTTTGTCTGCCTTTTGAGTGCATGTGATTGCATATTGTATTATATGTATATTTTAATATAACACAGAACTTATTATGTGTTTTGCATTGTGAGTGAGCGCGACACCTGGTTGGGCATCCGTGGTGGGTGAATGGGAGCCAAGAGAATATCAGCGTCCTGTATGCATCAGCTGTACTGGGCATAATGCTGACTTGGCTACCCTTTTGGTCAGCACTGGGACACATACTCGACATTTCTCGATATTTCTTTTTTTTCTGATCTGTAAATTCTTCTCTATTTTTATTTAATGTGCCTTTATAATCAGTTTTGTTCTTTTAAAATATTGTATGTTGTTCTGTTTTGTGCTGTATCCAAATAAATGTTTCTTTCTTTCTATGGTATGACTGTAAGTAGGAGCTAGATTTTCTAAGATGCGTTCGAAAGAAGAGAAGTAATTTATACGACAGTTAGGGGAATAAAAAACACATAAACATATTAATGTAGATATCAGGTAGCGAATAACGATTTTCTATTCATTCTCCCTCAAGGGCAGTAAAGCAGTGATTCAAGGTATGTTTGAAGTAAAGATCTATTACGAGCTCGAAATCGAAAAACGAATCCAATGTAAAACTTTAAGAGCTATGAAAATATATTTTACGGGTGAAAATAGTCAGTAAAATAAAATAAATAACGTTATGGACAACGTTAATTTCTAACGATACGATCTACTTTATAAAAACACTTAGATAAACTTATACTTACACTTAGATTATCTTTAAGCTTAACAGCAAAATCCAATAAAATTGATCTTAAGAACGAGAAGGGGTAATAGTTAAACATCCATACGATTGAAGGTCGGTCTAGACAAAAAAATACAATAAAGCAAAATACAATACGTTTAATCATTTCAAAATGGGCTTTTTGTAGAAAAGCAGTACCTAGTACATCGTATATACATATTATAAAAAGAACCCGATAAACTCAAAAACTACCCAACTGACATTTGAAACCGACCAAAAAATTGTGTGATTCCTGAGGAATGTTTCAAGTGAAAGTGTATAATTTATTATGTGCGGCACTGCGTCCAAAATTTAGTTAAACCCGTATGTATAACATTATTGCGTTACTGTGTGACAGACAGACAACGCAAACTATTAGGCATAAGAAGCTGACATTTGGCATTATACGTTAAACTTATAACCTTTAATAGATTCTGATTACAATAACTTTAAGTAAATACCGTTTAGTTAGTCTCAACCGCAGGGTCGATATAGCAACGTCATCGCAGCTCAGACCCTTGTCACACAGTTGTACGTCTGCCGCCGATAGATCACGGATATAAGATAATATATTGAAATCTATTCGTCTTGCTAAACCCTTTTTATTTAATAGAAGTTCTTTTGATTTAACTTCTGCGATTGTTTGTTTTTGATAAGGGAAAATTGTTTATAGATCTCTATATGATATTATATTATCTACCAGAAGAAAATAAATTATATACATATATATTTCTATACTATTTACGTTGTTACAATAATTTAATGAAGATCGGGTTTATTACATTTATTAGTATGGTGGAAAGATGCGTCCACCGGATGCAATGTTTTCTCTCACGCGTTTATCTTTTAAGACGCCATAAACTCAGTGAAGATTATCAATAGATATATTGTTTTTTGAGAAAGGCATATGAATTATACCTATTTTCTAACCTTGCGAAGTAGCTATTTTACTTTATATCACAATAAAGATTCTGCAATAAATATATATAAGACATCCAAAACTGATAAAACACGCACTTAATTTTGAAACTGCCTCCGTGGTCCAGTGGATAGCGTATGCGACTGCTGATAGGAGGTCCTGGGTTCGATGCCCGGGTCGGGCAAAAGTGTTACTGGGTTTTTGGGAATACTCAGTAGCAGCCCGGACTCTGGTGATGTGCTCGGCAACGGCAATAGGCTCTCCTCCCATTACGTGGCACCTAAAAATTCAGGGCGAAATTTGGGTATAATATTTACACCTCTGCCTACCCCTTCGGGGATACAGGCGTGAGACAATAAATATGAAATAAAAAAAATTAAGTCAGTGGTGCGCGCCGTGGTTTCGAAATTGAATCCCTCTGCATAGCAATCTGTTAGTACCTACACCAGGTAATGGCTGCCTTAAATAGTTGATTGATGCTTGATGAACGGTGAAGGCAAACATTGTAAGAAAAATCTGCCCGTTTGCGCGTCCTCTGTAATGTTTTCGAAAGGCACGAAAAGTCTGCAAACCCGTACTTGGCCAACATGGTGGACTATTGAGATACGTAAGACAGATTTTAATCAAGGCTGATGATGTTATAAATATACTTTAAAGAGAAGCATTTTAAACTTGTAGTAATAATTCTTGTACAGAGGTTGAAGTCAATTTAATTTAGTGAATGTTCTGTATTGATTTAGATATGTGAGTGGCTAGTTGTGCCGCCACGTGTGTTTGCGTCTTCAATCGACTCGGCAAAATTCCACATTTAGGGTGAGTTCTACACAACTTTATCAATCTAGATTACTGTCGACAACGCATTTTGATATTGAAAATTTATATAATATAATAATATTCTACCACATTCAACCACTATCTAGTCCCAAACTAAGCAAAGCTTGTACTTTGGGTACTAGATAATGGATAAAAATACATATGTTATTTTTTTTTTGTAAATACTTGTACATATTATACATAGAAACACCCAGACCAAGACAAACATCCATGTTCACGCATCCCGAATCGTCGATCCTCGAATCCCGAGCCTAGCGAGGGATTCTAACGTAGATTCCTGAGCGCAGCGAGGGGTTCAAAATACATTGCACGAGGGAAAAATAATTTGCTCTCGAGTCATATACTCTACTTTTCATCCCCTTTCTATGAGAAAACAAACAATTTCGTGGGTAATAAGTTTTGTACGACGTTGTTAACTTCTTTAGTTATGGTTTCAGAAGTTAAAGCATTGTCACTTTCAAAACTCGACGTAGAACTCATTATTTTTGCAAAATTCTGAAAATTCAATAAAGTAGGTGTGTATCTACTGATTACGAGAACAGAGTCGTAATTCGCGCGCTTTTTTTTTGTTAGCACGGGTCACGCCCGTGCAGCCAACCGTTATTCATACAATTTGCGTTCGATTTCTATGAATGATATACGTTCCAAATTCAAATCACTTTTCCGGCCGCTAAAAAGCTCTGAACAGAAAAGAGCTATTTTGCTCCCACTAAAAGAGGAACAAAGCGACACTTTTTGAATAGAAGGGATGAAATAGTTATTTGTGCAACAAGAGAGCAAAGTTGTTTTTTGTTTCGAGTGCTGATTTTGAGTCCCGAGCAAGCGAAGGATTCTATGATTGCTTCACGAGCGTAGCGAGTGAACCAAAGTTAGAATCCTGAGTGTAGAGAGGGACTCAACAGCACGAGATACAAAAAGCTTTGCTCTCGTGTAGCACACATAACTTTTCACCACAGCAGTGAGAACACATATTACTTAGGAGACATAGAAATGAACAGGAATAGATTGAATTCTGCATTAATCACTTGTTGATTTAACTCTTCTGGTGTTAAAGTACAGTCAGCATCGCTAGTTTCACTCATCTTTTTAAATTATTTTATATATTAATATAATTTAACACGTTACGCTATACTGTATCAGCATCAGCGAAATTTTTATTTCCGCTACTTTTTTAAATCGCGTTTTAATACCGCGTCCCTGATGTTTATTTTTCAAATGTATGTTGTAATTCTAAATAAAAATGTATTGGTTAAATAAGTACTAATTTTATGCTATTAATTAGACTTATTTTTATTAAAATCCAATAATAAATTAAACATATAAACAATAACATATAAAAAAGTAATTTCTTTATAACAAATATCTTTTTTTATTTGCGATTCCAAATGTGTTTTCTTTGAGGTCGAATTCCAAAATCGAATTTCGAATTCGAAGGGGTTTGTTTTTTCACTCACTTTTTATATGCCTGTGAAAGAGACAGAGCACAGTAAAATTCGAATGTTTCAAATTTATGGCTGAACTATGTCAATTCGTGGCACTGAAGATTGAAAAATTAAAAAGCTACTTTGCCTCACGCTCGAATTAAAATCGCGTTTTGTTCACTGCTGTCTCGCAGCAAAAGCGGCATGTTTGAGCTGCTGTGGTGAAAAGTATATTCCTCTACAGCCATACGCAGTCCACTGTTGAACTTAAGGCTCTCTTAATTAGCTACACAGTAGCGCTGTGAGTTAATAGGAGAATTTGATCTACTGTACCACGGTTGCCAGACGGTACGGTACAGAGTAAGAAGTTGAGTTTTCCGTCTCTTTGCAAAGATACTTTTCTGCTTTATATATTTTCCTTAGTCGTTTCTTACGACAGCCATATCATTAAATGGGATGATGAAATTTTTAATCCATTGTAAAATATTTAATTTAGAAGATCGCCTCTGGCCTTAAACTTGCGCAAAATTGCGTAAAATTGCGTGAAAGCAATCTCGGATGAACATACGATAGAATAAGTTTTGTGTAAGACAAGAGGACCCGTGCTGCTCCACAGCATATTTTAATATTATAAAAAAGCTCTTACATAATAGGTGAAATGGTAGTTTTGGTAGGAATTGTAACTTTGGTAGAAATGGTACTTTTGATAGAGATGGTACCTTTGGTAGCAATCGTAAGTAACATTGCTACTAAAACTACCATATAAAAATACCATTTCTACTTAAACTGCCATTCCTACCGAAAATACTATTCTTATCAAAACTACTATTCATACTAACACTATCATATCTACCATTTTTTCAAAACTACCATTTCTACCAAAACCGCCAGTGCTGTCAAAAGTACCTTTTCTCTCAAAACTTCTTACCAAAGCTACAAGTTCTACCATAAGTACCACTTGTAATATAATTATATATGACGATAGTACTATGAACCGCTGTAATGTTCCACATAAAAAAAATTAAGATGCCCGAAGAAAGTCCGTATTTTAAAAACACAAAAATTTTCCTAACATAAAACGTAATTTACCCGTCTGTAGGGTTGATTTTCCCAACATTAGGCCGAAATTTCACTACATTTGGAGAAAATTCCTCGGGTCGCGGGTATACTGACGTCGTTACTGCGACCCCGTCATGAGGGTCGATAGAGGAACACCGCGGTGTCTTAGTGTTCTCCCCGAAGAACATCTAGGGGGAGAGGCGAGCCAACGTGGACGTGTATTACGTGAGACGTAAAATTCATGGCGAAATGTGGGTGTAATATTACACCTCTGCCTACCCCTTCGGGGATACAGGCGTGAGTCTATAATTAAAAATTAAATAAAATATTTTTGAATTTAGAACCGTCCATGTTGAGAGAAAGCAAAGGAATCTTAAGAAATTCAGAGGAAAATATTGAAAAATAAGTTCAATGTCAACACCTATCTTTCTTCAAACTTACCCAATTTAAATGAGCATACCATCAAATGAAAGAACTCTTTTCAGCGCGTGTTATAGGCTTATAACAAAACGCCTACCTCAATAAGAACCAGATATATAAAAGCAGAAAGTCATTGACTACGGCTACGAAAACGTAAAAAAATTATGGGAGAAAAATGTTTTTGCGTATAACTTGATGAATGTGCAAGTTAGGTAATTTCTAATGCTTGACGACAAATCTATGCGGCGAGAGCTTTCATTTAAAAAAAATCATGCGAATCGGTTGGATAGAACGGGCTGGCCGACTCGTATTATAAAACACAAATTCTTTTAATACATAGATTTCTGTTTGAATTAAGATAACCCTTTTACCGTGTATTTATATATGTACGTATTATACAATGTATACATATTTTAATGTCTGAATGTAACCAATGTAACACAAAATACTGATATCGTTTTTCTGTTATCAAGTATATCCTCTGCTCACTTATTATTATTGTACTATAGCTTGAACGGGCTATCTATCCCAAAAAAAATATTAATATCTTCTGTTTTCGGTTTTTTTAAAAGACAACCGATATCGAACCAATAGCTGATGATATAAGCGTGTTCGGCCAAACAAACAAACAAACAAACTCTTCAGCTATATAATGTAGATACAGGTAAGGAACTAGTAGAATTGCAACAAACAAACTAGAATGGGACAAAACCGAAAATATTTAAATGGAGAAATACTGACGTAATAAACATAAATAATACAACTTAATTGAGAAACGATTTATCTTCTTTTTAAATCGGTTATCAAGCAGAAACATCTTCATCGTGCTACCGTTATATCACCAGTTCTATCCCGCTGTCCGCTTCCTAGTCCAACTGGATTTGACGGAATATTCGATATCCCTCATAAATTTGCCTCCAAGCGACTGCCTTTCAAACCTCTGCAACCTAAAGGGATAGTGATAATCCATGAATAAGACTCGGTTCAGTCTGAGATACTGACTTCTTATAACGATTGTCAAAGATCAAATTCAATTCAATTATTATATTTTGGTTATTTTATTTCATAACAATATATAATTATTGTCCGACGGCTAAGCTTACTATCCGAGGCAAGGGGCAAACGATAATTAACAATTCAATACGCTCAGAACTACGAAAGGTCTGCGCCCCGAGGATGCGAACCCGAGACCCTCTGCTTGGCATTCTGTTGATATCTCAACCAGGTTATCGCTGCCCTCTGAGGTAATAAACAAAAAAATATCCTACCTAATTGAGAACCTCCTCCTTTATTAAGTCTGTTAAAAAGCAGAAATACTACAAAAAATACTTTTTCAATTTTAGAGACGAGACGGCCTGACCTAGAAAGTGTGAGGCGGGCTATTTATTAGTACTTTTTGGTAAATAAGCGTTATTATGTTTATTGTTCATTAACACGCGACACTAAATAACAGTTATTAAACAAAATTAATAGAAAGAGCGCTTTATTCAATAGACTTTTAATTAAGTAATACGCTTAATTGTAAGTGTATTTAGCCTGTGTGACAAATAAGGCTGTATTGCGAAAATTATGCCGTTGACATAGGAAAGGTTTTAATTACTTGAAAAGGCTTTCTTTTTCGTTCTTTTTTCTTGTTTATATTATTTCTGTCTTCGTGTGCATTTGTACTGTTCAATTAGGTGTCGGAATTTATAGATCACCCAAATACCTTCTACGCGGGAAATAATAAAAAAATCTGGATAATATTGTGTTTTCCCTCTATATCATACTGGTAGCTTGAAAATCAGTGAATTTTTAAACAAACTTTCAAACTCTATTCTACCCTCTTAGAACCTCTTCAGCGAGGGTAAAATAGGGGTTGAAAATTTATATGAAAATTCACTGATTTCGACTTAGAAAGGTTGCTTTTTCTATTTCTAAATATTAGTGAGTACCTACATTATATAGTTTTAATTTCTTATTTTGTATTTTTGTAATTTAGGCTCTGTGATGATGTGTCACTCAAGACAAGTGATTAAACTAAAATGATTGAACATATTTTATATTATAATTTAATTTCAAGCGTGCCCTAAGAGGAAAATAAGGAAAATACATGAAACAATGGACAAAACCTTCGGGAAGAGACGAAAAACTCGCATCAAACTCAATGCCAACTCGTATAACCAGCGCGGTAGAACTTTCTACTCAGAATCGCAATGTGTTTGTGACGCAAATTAGATGAAGCCTACATCCAGCAATGGACTGAGAAACGCTGTATGAAGATGAAGTCTTCTGTAAATAATATTCGATATCAAAATATCTAATACTCCCAATATCAAAGAGGCGTTAAGAAAACTATGTGTAATACTAATATCATGTTTGCGTCCAACGATCTGTTTGTTCAGGACGTTTCATTATTTTCTAGTCGTTGGTCGTTGGTCGCCTGTCTTTGGTCGCTAGTCTTTGGTCGGTAGTCAGTCGCGGCGACATTACGGCGCTGATTTCCCCTGAGCTTTTCGAGATTCACCACAAAATTCATCCGGCTGCAACTTTAGGGACAAACAATATTAAACGAAACAAATAACAGGAGTTTCCTTTTCGTTTTAATTTCTTTACTCTATTTTGTCAATAAACGAACTATCTGAAGGTTACAATGTGCATAGGGTTCCCACCAAGAACTTAGGGTCCCAAGCCAACCTCACCTGCAAGTGGTGCACCTGCCGATCAACGGACGAGGCTCTGGCAAACAAAATATCCCGATAAGCGGCAATAGGCTCGCCACCTATTACGTGGGATCAAAACACTGGCGAAAAGTGGGCGTTTAATATGCCTCTGCCTACCCCTCCGGGGAAACAGGCGTGAGTCTATGTATGTATGTACAATGTTGGATTCGTTAGTCAAGAAACGCTTGTGATAATTGCAAGGACTTGTCAAAAACCTTACATGATTTTTTCTTCATAAGCAACAGATTTTATAGAACTTTACACAGATCAACAAACTTACACAACTACGTAAGTATCTCTTTGGAAACCTTTATGTTATGAAAGATTATTGTTCTTTATCGACATTGAGCAATAAAAAGTCGATACCAACTAATGAAGGCCTCGTCAGTGACCGCCTGTCCAAAACAAAGTCGTAATAAATCACAAACAAAACTCATACATTTATTGACCTACGGCCGCTACGCGCCGTAGCGCCTCTACGTCGACTACGCCGTTGCCCGCTTATCAATGCGCTATTGATATAAATCGTTCGGTATTTGAATCTAGATGAGGTCGCGTCGATGTAATGCGCGCTCTACGCGGACGTGATAAGGTTCATAATGAGTTTGAACGTGACGGTACCTATGTACGTGCTACGGGGGCTTAATGAGAGACTAGTTAGGAGATGTGGGAGAGACGATGCCACGTACGTGACCTCTCATTCATTAGATGAATATCTTACCAGATAATATTATTATATATTCATATTAATATTTATTTCTTTCATCGATATAATAAAGATAAAGTTTGTGACCTCTGTTTCTTCCAGGCTCTTCTCATTACATGGCTCTACCAACACAAACCTGGTTGTCAAAAAAGTAACTTTCAGAAGTTTTGCTTTACATATTGTTTATTTTTTTATAGATTCACGCCTGGGTCCCCGATGGGGTAGGCAGAGGTGTGATATTACACCCACATTTTGCCGTGAATTTTTAAGAGTAATAGGGGGCGAGCCTATTGCCGTTACCGGGCACATCACCAGACTCCGTGCTGCTACTGAGAATTCGGAAAAACCCAGTAAAATTTTAACCCGACCCGGGAATCGAACCCGGGACCTCCGATCAGCAGTCGCATACGCTATCCACTGGACCACGGAAGCAGTCAAATAAATTTGAATATAGATATTTTTATTGATTTTCGGTTACGCTTGTCTTATTTAATGCTACTGCTCCGCTTCCGTGGCTCATAGCGTAATGTTATATAGCTTATAGCCTTCCTCATTAAATGAGCTATCCAACACAAAAATATTTATTCAAATCAGATATTCTTTTTTCCCGACATAAACGCGTTCTACCAAACAAACAAGCAACACTTCAGCTTTATTGAATACAAATTATTGCGTACAATTCTAAAAAGTTTCAAATAGTTCTTTGCGCGTATGTAAAGTTGTCAATCTTACCATAGAAGTTCAGCAATTTTACAAAGTTTCTCATAGTTATTTAAATTAAAGGATTGGTTAAGAAGTTTAATAATTCAAATGGTCAATAATAAAATATTGCAATGTATAAATGACATTTTTTGTAATTTGTAATGTTTAAAAAGAGCTATCGCACCTTCTTCGGTAGGAGTGTCTCATCTAAAATGCAAGTTGGTATATAATGATACCAAAGCTATGTACCACAGACATCAAATAACGAGCCCCGAGCCCGTCGTGCCTCAGTGGCGCACTTGAAACTTTCTCGAGAACTACCTTCAGTCAAACGTTAAGTACTTACCAAATTAAAAGCTAAATTTCAACTTATCTGTACATAAAATTTTAATATGTTGTTATTATACCTTTTTTGTTTTTACGATGGAAACTCTAATTATAGGCTTATCTTCCGCATTTTTACCAAGCAGAGGGAATGGGTTTAAGACCGTCTCTGATAGGCCACTCCCCACTAAAACCACCGCGGTGTCCTTTGATGTCACGTAGCGGTGAAGCCACGCGATGAATCTATATTAATATTATAAAACTGATGAGTTTGTTTATTTAGTTAAACGCGCTCAGGAACTACTGCTCTGACTTGACTAATCATTTTTGTGTTGGATAGCGTATTTACGTCAGTGTGGTGAAGGATTAAGAATACGGATTGTCACCAACCCATATCATCCCATGGGTGTCGTAAGAGCCGACAGAGGGACCATATTATGCAGAGAACAGCACGGTAAGAGAAGGAAAACTTGATAGCCCTATACCAACCCGTTTGGCCAGCGTGGTATAGTAGGCCAATTCTTCCTTTCATAGGAGAGGCCTAGTCCAGCAGTGGACTGTTAAAGGCTGATGCTGATGATAGCGTGTTTATCGGTGAGGGTGTAGGATTAAAAAAGGTGTAACCGCGGGCTCAGCTATATAACTTTATTCTGGTTTATTTTCGTTTAATTTTGTAGATCTATGTAGATAAGGAACGCCGCTTGGATTAAGGCAAAGTCATGACGAATAAATTCATCTCTTGAAGCAAAACCTCATAGCAAGTTTTATTTAAACAAAGGAATACAACTTTAATTTACGCCGTTTCACCAAAACGAACCTTATTCCTTAGCATCCAAGGTTCAAATCAGAAGACGTTGGTGACAACATGTTGAGAATAAGCGTATGCTAATTTAACGCCGTCCTGTGATACAGTAAGACATCAGGTAGTACTGATAAGGCGTATTGTTAAGTGTTCCCACAAGAGACAAGACAAAACAGTACATTTACTAGCCTTCTATTGTATTTATGTGAAATATTTATGTTTATATATATTAACTGGTAACTGCGGATAAAATTACATCATATATTAACTGTCAGAATGCTTTAATTCGGCTCCTTTGAAAAAAACCGTTCTTAGCCGACGCCTACTACGTATAAACTACTTCCCTGCCAATTTTCATATTTATGCGTCCAGCGGTTTTTGGGATTTTGTAATGAGTGACCTTCTCTTTTATATACATAATTATATAGATTCACTATGCTGTAATAGCCTAGTGGGCCCAGACTCATGCTGAGGTTCATCATCATCGTTATCCCAGTTGCATCCATGATTCACCGCTTCGAGTCCGGGGTCTTACTAGTTTAACTAGATATGACACAATATCAGCTTTCGAATGGCTTCTGACCTCCTCAACCCAAAGGAATAGCGATATTCTATGGTTTAGACCAGTGTCTGTTTATTTGAGAATAGTGACTCCCATTAACGACTATCAATGATCTTTATGACGGCCGAAACCGAAGGTTAAGCTTACTTTGCGACGCACGAGGCAAGCGATAATTAAAAGTTTAATACGTGCTTAATTTCGAAAATGGTGTTGTGCCGAGTGCTTGACCTCGAGACCCTCTGCGCAGCAGTCGGTTACCCTCTCCACTCGGCCATCAGTGCTTAATCATTATCATCATCATCATCAGCCCTGTATATAAACTGTCTCACCGCTGGCCACGGGCCTCTTCTCACTATGAGAACGGTAAGGCCATAGTCCAACACGCTGGCCTAGTGCGGGTTGGCAGATTTCACATGTCTTTTGAGAAAATTATGGAGAAATCTCAGACATGCAGGTTTCCTCACGATGTTTTCCTTCACCGTTTAGCAAGCGATAATTAACAATTTAATACGCACATAACTCAGAAAAGTCATTGATACATGCCGTGGATTACAACCCGGACCCTCTGCGTAGCAGTCTGTCGGTCTCTCCACTAGGCAATCGGTACTTTATATTTAACACAAAATGTTTGAGAGCAAGTTTCGTCCAATATTTCAAGTAACAGACACTAGTAGTTCCTCAATAAGATAACATCTCGGCTGCCATATCTGAGGCTGGGACGCCCAGATTACTCCGTTGTATGCTCATACGATGTTTATGGGACCCAAGGCGTTAGGGGAAAACTGGCTCCATAAATCCAAGTTGTTTAGTAACTTGTTTATATTAAACATTGTTTGGTGGAATTGATTTGATTTAATTTGTGACACGATTGATTTACAATAGCCGGCCAGGTATTGGGAACTGTTGCTATTTGTTTGTTTACTGTAGTAATCGGTATATTGGGCTAGAAATGTATATTTGTTCGATGGAAATATTGGTATGTATTCTAATAATAATAGTGGTTTGTATTCTATGCCGTGTGGTTGACGGCATAGAATACAAGTGGCACCACCCCCTATCTTCCAGAGAAGAGGCGACTAAGGGATAACACGATGCAAATACCATCTTTGCGTAGAGACGGAAAACTCGATATCAAACCCTATACGACTGCCTCGTTGGTCTCGCGGCATAAATGTGCGCGTGGGATCGGGAGGTCCCGGGTTCGATTCCTGGGTCGGGCAGTGTTATTGGGTTTTTCTGTCACGAAATTCTCAGTAGCAGCACGGAGTCTGGAAATGTGCCCGGTACGGCAATAGCCTCGCCCCTTATTACGTGGGACTAAAGTATATCTGGCGAAGAGTGGGTGTAGAAATACACCTCTGCCTCCCCTTTCGGGGATAAAAGGCGTGACGTTATGTATGTATGTATGTATGGAAATATTGGTACGAAAAATGGTTAAGAAAATAATGATACGCGTTGCCATAAAAGGAAAACGTCCTGGTGTTCTGAAGGCTTCGAGACTAGCTTAGACACCAGTCTCCCACTATATATCACTTAACATGCGAGTGTCTACACTAACATCTTAAATTCTATAAATCATGTATATTATGTTAACTAATAAATTTTATTTTTAACATATTTTTGATTGCTAATTAATCTGTAGACTACTTTATTTTCGTAACATAGATGAGTTGTCCGCATTTTAGTAGCGCTTACTTTATTGATATGCATAAGCATGAAGTCATTTCAAGTCACTTCAAATAGGTTTTGAACCCACGAGCTTCGTCCTCCTTTACATTTTACAACCGTTTAACGGTAAGCACGTGAACTCCACTAATGGATCTGATGGAGTACCGAACTCTCTAATGTGAGACACATCTATCAATCATTTCGTAAATCATGAATATTATGTGAAAATATACGAGAGAAATTCTTTATAAAGCTTAATATAATATTCTGCACGCAGCGCCGCTCTTTTGCGTGTTGTTATTTGACTGTATGTATAAATTCAAGAAATTTATTTTTTTACGAATAAAATCGTTTACTTACGTATTTTACTGTCTAATTATAAAACGTTGTGTTTACACTGTTTCAATAAATAATAACTTTAAAATCATAAATCTCGCTATCATATTAAGATAATTTAGAAAATACGTATATTATTTGCTTACTAACTTATCAGTTAATTAAACTACTAAATACCTACAAAAACTCTTTAAAAGGAAACCAGTGACTTTTTATATAAGTTTTCTTCAAATAAAGAATATAAAATGGGATCCGAGCGCTCGCTCTTTATTCCGAGATATATAAACGGTTAATCGACGTCTCACGTGACCAGAGGGCTGGTTTATTCTTTGCTCAAAGAATCAACATTGCCATCCAGCGTGGCAATGCTGCCAGCCTTCTGGGCACATTACCCGATGATATTGATGCGGAGGCATTCTACGACGCCTAAACACACCTGTACATATTTTGACTTTTTATTTTTAGATTCATGTACCTATATATATTTATATATATGTTTAGATATTATGATTATGTAAGATAGCAATGTATATAGTTTAAATTAATAACCTGGTATAATGTTACTGTGAAAATTATTCAAATAAAAATAAAATAAATCCAATTAAAAAAAAAAAAGCATATAAAACTAGTTTTACCACATTCAACAAAGGAGAATGACCAAATTTGTATGGAAGATGGGCTAAGTTTGCTTCTCGATGATTTGACCAGTAAAATATAGTAAATATACTCCTAATTAAATTAGGAAAAAAATAATACGATATTCGGTGGCAGTTCTTAGCTATCGGAAAATAAAGATTTCAAATATTTTGAGGTTAAGTATTGTGATAGTTACATGAATTACATCATATAAATAGTAGTAAATTAGTTAATTATCGCCCGTGCTTCGAAAGAATACTTACGTTAAGCCGTCGGTCCCAGTTGTCATGAAGATCTTTCACCATTGCACGTCGTTACGGGGAGTCAGTACCCTCCAATAAACCGATACTTACTGGTCTAAACCATACAATATCGCTTTCCCTTTGGGTTATGGCGGTCAGACTATGGAAAAGCTAATATTCTGTCATATCTGGTTAGACTAGTATGCGGACCCAGGGCTCCTAGGCGTTGAAGTCTTGGATGCAACCGACATAACTCTAGGACGGTAATGATATGATTTAATCATATTACCGGAATTTATTAGACGCCTCTATGTAT
Source organism: Euclidia mi (assembly GCA_944739405.2). Lineage (NCBI taxonomy): Eukaryota > Metazoa > Arthropoda > Insecta > Lepidoptera > Erebidae > Euclidia > Euclidia mi. Next base: position 44,521,567 of record OX123206.2, on the reverse strand, counting down.
ATTATACAATATAGAAAATAGTTGTAAAAAGAAGTGGAGCTACGAAACAAACGCTTGTACATTATATTAGTTTGCGGTTTTTTCAGTCTGATATATTTCTTACTGAGAATTCTCAATGCCATGTGGTTCAATTAATGAGAATTTCAGTGAGACTAGTTCGAAAAAGATAAGCTCATTCCATCGGACCTTATTACAAAGTTGGCATTAAAACAACACTTATGTTTTATGCTTACGTTATTATACTTACGTTTTATGCTTAATAGGTAAATGAAACACAGTTTTTATGTTATTCTTCATTTTATTTGTTATTATACCTAAATCTTCTTCAAATAAATCACCTCAAAATGAAGCAGGAGCTTGTATATCGTATACCAAACCATAATGTGGTGCAGGTATGACCTCATAAGTTACAACAGCTTCAATTAATGTGTAGCATTCTAAACATAAGGCCTTAGACAAATGATTGGTATCGCTTCGCTATACTAGACTCCGCGCTGCTAAAGAAAAATAGCTCCGTAAATGAGGCAACTGATTATGACAAACAAAAGCATCAAGACGCATGCGTGAAGAATTGTGTTGTCAGCTTCTCAACAGTTACCCGAGTAAATGGGAAAATATTTTATCCTGTGGTCTAGCGGATAAGTTCTTGGTCTCAAAATCAGTTAAGAAAATTTAGTAAGTTTCAGAAAATTCTTAAAAATTACAGTTCATTAAAAGCATCAATATATTTGTGTATAGGTTAGGCGTACCGCGTAAGTAAGTAAGTAAGTAATTCTTTATTGTACACCACAAAAATGCAAATACAAGAAAAAGAAAATAATAATAATTGTAACAATAGATGCACAATTGGCGGCCTTATCGCAAACAGCAATTTCTTCCAGGCAACCAGACTATGATGGACATAACCTTAGAAGAAGAAAACGTGATTTGATGGTGTAGTGACAGATGAAACATAACATTTGTTTTAAAATATACATATATACAAAAAATATATATACATCTATATATACATATACGGGTGCATAGGGCTCCCACCAAGAGCTTAGGGTCCCAAGCCATCCTCACCTGCAAGTGGTGCACCTGCTGATCAACGGACGAGGCTCTGGCAAACAAAATATCCCGATAAGCGGCAATAGGTTCGCCACCTATTACGTGGGATCTAAACACTGGCAAAAAGTGGGCGTTTAATATGCCTCTGCCTACCCCTTCGGGAAAAAGGCGTGAGTCTATGTATGTATGTATATATATATATATATATATAATCATATAAGGATTTGAGGAATAATGACGCAATTACATTGACAAATAGTGTTGCGTCAATGCATTTTTGAAAATGCTTAGTGATCTTGCTCGTCTAATCTCAACTGGCAGCGCATTCCACAAACGCACAGCCTGAACAGAGAAGGATTTATCATAGAAGTTCGTGGAATGCGGTGGCATCTGCAATCTCAGATCCTCCGACGACCTCAGGCACTTTGAATGTGTGTCATGAAGGAACTTAAAGTGTTCTTTGAGATACATGGGTGTATTAGGATTGAACAATACATTGTATAGTTAGATTAGAATATGAGTATTCCTGCGAAGACGAATCGGGAGCCACTTGAGTCTGCTACGAAATTCAGATACATGATCATATTTGCGTAAACCAAATATAAATCTTATACAAAAGTTTTGGAGGCGCTCAAGTTTATCAAGTTCCTTTATGAGAAAAATGGTGGTTATATTATCCAATGATTAGGCCTCATTTTATTATGATGGTTTGTTTTATGTACTAATAGTATCTTGCAAATTATAATTAGAAATAACCATAGAAAAATAAGGTGTTTCCAAAACAGTGCTTTCTATTTCCATGCTACTAGTCCATATAAATTTAGTTTGACATTATTAATTTAACATGAATAGTCATAAAAACTACTTTGAATAAAACAATAATCGTACACACTTCATTACATATATAATTAGGTAAACCATGATTCTTGGGAAAGATGTTTAGTTTCTAACAACTAACATTTTTACCTTATTTATAAAGGTATAAACATAAAATAATATAGAAAAAGGTAAATTTTATAATAAATAGGTTAATTAAAAGAAATCGTAAAATATAACGAAATACAATAACAGTAGATTCACATAATAAAAATCTCAACTGTGGGGAAGTTGATCCTTGTACTAGCAGCAACACTGAATGGCGTTTTCGGTTTTTTGTAATTTTATGTTGAAATTTCATAATTATTCTTATTTTACAGATAGTATGTGATACCGGAGACGTTCTTATTTTTTGCTGAGTTACTTTTACTCAGAATAAAAGCGCAACTTGGCATTGTACAGCGAATTATTTCCGTAATTAATTTGGTGGACAGGTATACGGCTGTCAGTGTGACAGGCTCAACCATGCTAGCTGGCATGGTTTTTTCTGCCTCATTTAAAGCCTTTGTTGTATACAGACTTTGCGAGGCATGCGCTGCGCACGGCGCACAGCGCATGCCTCGCAAGGTGTGTACCTTTATATTCGTGGCGAGGCATGTGCTACGCACGTACGAGGGCGAGCCAACGAATGTCGGCAAATGCTACAAGATCAAAGTGCCTCAGTGCGAGCAATACATTAGTTGTGGACGGTGCCGCGCATGCACGTTCGAGGTGTGCGCCGCGTACAATATCCACGTACGCCTCGACTGCGAAAATGAAACTGCGTTTGTTCGGGCCAAACAGAGCGCAGCGCATGCTCGGGCCGATCCAACCCACACAGCAGCAGTCAAGATGGCACCTTTGCATCGCGTGCGCGTATCCGCTGCTGCTTTTATAATATATTTTATTTTCTCGAGATTTTTCCTTCTATAAGATCCTAGAAGATAATTTTTTTTCAGCTCAGCGACGGTTACATTACTTCATTCGCAATTAAATGCCATATGTCTTCTCTTTTGTTTTTATTATAATAATAATGATGTTTTGGATAATCGGTTATTTTCGTATAATTCAAATTTTTCGTTCATAATGCGTGCAAACATCACAGCGATGCGGACACAACCGTCCAAACGCAACGCACTGCTCGCAATGAGCCGGCGCACACGCGCGGCTCGCATGCGCGCTTCTGTGCGTAGCACATGCCTCGCAGCAAACATGAAGACAGACAAACGAGGCGTTTGCTTCGTACGCGATGGCTCGACCCGAGCATATGTTGGTATAGTTTTTCAACACGCACGCCTCAAACAGAGGCATTCGTTGTGCGCCGTTCGTAGCGCATGCCTCGCAAAGTCTGTATCCACCTTTACAAGTATGAGGGCTCCGTCTAGTAGAGCAGAGCGAGACCAATCATTAGTCTATGCATAAGACTCAGTTCAATTCCTGAAACAAACAATTAAAGTAGTTTGAATATTCGGCGAGGAGAGCACGAGAGAATTGTAGGAATTGAGAAGAGAAGTAAACAACACTTACACAGACTGGCGCTATCCATGATGTCAAAATATTGAGCTCCGAATCAGATAGCTTGTCCAAAGAACGGACACGTGTTGCTGCCGAGGTACCGCAAAGGAAGAGTTAACATAACTGCAATCCTCACCACGGCTAGTTGTTCTAAGTCCAGACATACTAATGTTACCAATAAAGACTGTCTCATACTTTAGTCAACCCACGAGTCTTGATAACACGAAATAAACTTGTTTGGTCCATAAATAATTGTTCAAGTCAATATAAACGACAGTAAATTACTTATTTTCCAATAAAGAGATATGAGCATAGGTGAAAAAGCAATTTGACTGTTTTCATGTCAAAATAACTGACTAGGTGACTACTCTGTGTAACTGACGTAAGACTAGAGAGGTTGGACTAGTAATCTGTATATATAAAATCCTTGCGTTACTGACTGACTGACAGACAAGCTACAGCCTGAACTATTAGACGCAGGAAGCTGAAGTTTGGCATGTATGTTCCTTTGGGACCGTAGACGAGCACTAAGAAGGGATTGCCCAAAATTCCCACGGAATCGGGCAAATCGGGCAAAACGGGTAAAATGTGCAGGCGTAGCTGCGGGCGTCCACTAGTAAGGTTATATTTCTTTGCGTAAGACATTACAGATGCCAGTATAATAAAAATATGCCCCATATTTTTGATAAGTACAAAACATTATCTCGTGGGTAATATGTTGCAAAAAGGATAAACATATTATTTATAGAAAATATTTCACCACAATACATTTTTCAAAATATCATTAGATTTTGGTGTTATTTTGCTTATTAGAACTTTTGTTATGTCACCCTGTTTTCACTATGAATGTAATTTTTCCCTATTAAAAGGGGTTTGCAAGAAACTGTAAACATTTGCCTAAATATGCAAAATGAGTTTTGAATATGAAATGGCGATATCACGACCGGAACAACGCAGATACTATTAATTTTGAACTAAAAATCCCCGTTTTGCTTTAAATTAAAATTAATGTATATAAAATTATAAAATATAAGAAGATTTTCTAGATATTAATGGTTTAGAAGCAAACGTGCCACAAAATAGCCCAGTTTTGGTCATTCTCCTTTACAAATCGTTCATTATATTTCACAAAATACTCAACTTCTAAAAAATGTATGACGGCAGAGTGAACAACATGCGTTATGTATGAGCTGGTCAGCGAGGCGGCTCATCGCGTAATGAATTGGAATGTAGATCACCAGTCGGGGGCAAGCAAAGCTCAGGACGTCACTGTGCACCCATATCAAAGGATTTTGGACTTTATTTAGTAAGTGATGGGATTGGAATTAATGTGACAGTAACACATAAAAACAACAAATAACATAAAAAGAATGTAGGTTTCTTCTGTTTTGGAAAATAGTTTGTAGCGGATACTTTCAATTTTAACAACAAAGAATTCATTATAAGCACTTTTGTTTATGTTTTTACAAGATATATGACTGATGATGAACTCTGAGTCAGTTTCATTTGCTCTCTGATAAGTGTCGATTAAATTACTTGCCTCATGTTATCATATTTTTCCCTAACTTAGATTATATCTAGGTAACTTAACGAACGGTATTGAAACTGGTCCCAAATGCGGTAGCTGGGAACTCCGTATCACTAATTATGCTCGCATAATATGGTCCACTACTAAGCTTCTGCTAAGTAATGAAGAGAAAAGAAATAAAATGGCGGCCACATATTCCATCAACGGACATAAGAAACACCCAGACTCAAAACGGTAGTAGAGCCTTGCTGATTTCAGCATGAATGGGCCTGCTCGACCGGGGAAGTACTATCCTCTCACAGAAAATCGACGTAAAGTAACAGTACCTAAACTGTTGCGTTTCGTTCGGTGAGTGAAAGTGCCGGAGGCCCTATCCCCTATTCCTTCTCCCTCATCTCTTTCCTTATCCTATCCCTTTGCCCAACCCCAAAGGGTGGCGACGTACTTGTGACTCCTGTGGTGTTGCTTGTGTCAATTGGCGGAGGTAATTGCTTACCATCAGGCGATCCGTCTTCTCGTTTGCCGCCTATTATTAAAAAAAAAGCATCGTGTTGTTGGCGAATCGAACCCACAGCACTATGCGAAGTAGTAAACAGTGAGGTTACCGCATAAACCACTACGCCATACAGCTTTTTGCAGTCCACTGCTAGACCTAGCCCTGCCCTACTTTGATTCACAATAAGATTGTTGTTAATTAAAATTCTATGAGAGATTAGTTCTGCAGCGCTCGAGCTACATTAATTTTTTGTCAGTTATTTTTTTTTTGTTTTTATTAAAAAAAAGAACCTGTCAAATTGACTTCGCGCTGCCTGATGGTAAGCTGACAGTGAAGTCCTATTGCGAAGGCCACCATCCCCAATTGCTGGTTAAGCAATGTGACATGACGGCCCTAACTTTGACGGCCTTGCAGTCGCAATTACTATAAATATTGGCCGAGTACACAAATCCCCTTATCAAAGCGCAAGAAGTACGTATGGTCTCTCGACCGCTTGCTTCCTTAGTTCCACGTCCGTCTCAACTTAAAATACGAGCGCTTTAGATAAGCCGTGGTCTTGCTTACGAATAGCCTCATGCGAATACGTATTGTTCAATCAGAATAATGTACTGTCTTATTGTAAATACTTTATTTTACTGGTACTTTATTATAAATCTGCCTCGTTGTTCTCGCGGTATAAATGTGCGCGTGGGATTGGGAGGTCTCGGGTTTGATTCCCGGGGCGGGCAAAGTGTTATTGGGTTTTTCCTTTAGGAAATTCTCAGTAGCAGCACGGAGTCTGGTAATGTGCCCGTAACGGCAATAGGCTCGCCACCTATTATGTGGGACCTAAAAATTCATGGCACACACCATACACACATACACCTCTGCCTACCCTTTCGGGAAACAGGCGTGAGTCTATAAAAAAATTATAAATCACAGAAGGTCTCAAGCTTGCGTTGTAATTGGATGTTCGTTCTCCGTGTGGGGATGGATTAAGAACACAAAGTGTCACTACCCTGTTTCATTATTTAGGCGTCGCGCGTCGTAAAAGGTGACTAAGAAAAATACGCGAAACATATATGTGTAAAGTAATTAAAAGGTGATTTGAGGCTGAATCAACATAATATATTATAATAGAAATACAAAAACATTGGTCTGTATAACAACTATGTTATCTCAATGAATACGTAAGATACAAGTAATGACACGTAATCAAAAGTCTGTTCGCTTGTTCTTGTATTTCTTCTTTTTTCAAATAGTAACCACAGTTGGCATTAAACCTACATGCAACAACCAAGCAGGTGGTACTTCACATTCTCGGAGATTTTTAAGAATTTAGAGATAAAATCTTCAGCCCCATCCTGGAACTCAACTCTTGCAGCCTAGGACCGTACAACGGTTTTGTCAGCATGTCAGCCAACTGCTGCTCTGAGGAAACTTGCTTGACTGTGAAGTCTCCGTTGTTAACACATTCTCTAACAAAGAAATGTTTCAGCTTAATGTGCTTGGTACGCTTATGGTATTCATATTTAGGATTATGTGCAAGTTTTACAGCTGATTCATTGTCCAAATTCAACAATGGTTTATCGGTCCTTATTAAGTTAGTAAGCAGGCGATTCAACCATAAAATTTCTTGCGCACATTCGCTAGCTGCAATAATCTCTGCTTCTGTTGAAGAGATTGAAACTGTACTTTGCTTTTGGCTTCTCCAGCTAATAGCAGCTCCAGAGAATAAGCATACAATTCCCGATGTTGATTTTCCCGAGCTCTGGTCTCCTGCATGATCTGCGTCACTATAACAGACCAAGTGTGGGGAGCGAGTCTTTTACAAAGATAAGACCATTCTGCTGTGTTCCTTTAAAGTAACGGAAGATGCGTTTTACAAGCATGACATCTTTCCTAGTAGGTGCGCCAAGGCTTCGAGATGCTACACCTACAGCATAAGAAATATCAGGCCTTGTGCCCACTGACAAGTATGCTAAAGCACCCACAGCTTGTCGATAGGGAAAGTTTTCATTCGCGTTCTCTTCTTCTCCCGTATCATTTTCTTTGATCGGCACCAACGCCCATGGGCGTTGGTGCCGATCTGCAATTGGACATGTTATATTTCTCCAAAAGTTTCTTTGTATAAGCCTTTTGACACAAAGTAATTGTATCGTCTTTGCGCTCATTTATTTCCAAACCAAGGCAATACGATGCAGGTTTAGTCGTTATCATGAACCGTGATTTCAATTCTTTCATAAATTCATCACCTGCAAGGGTTGTATTATACGCGACAAGTCCATCGTCAACGTAAAGACCAATAAAAACTTTAGATTGTCCTCTGACTCGAACATATAGGCAAGGATCTGCTTCGCTCTGTTGGAAGTCTGATTTTTCTAAGAATTCGGTAATGCAAGCATTCCAACAAAGTGGCGCTTGTTTCAGTCCATAAAGGCTGCGTTTTAGTTTGCAGACACGTTTCGTGCCATCCTGAAAACCTTCAGGTTGTTTCATATAAATGTCTTCTCTGACCTTTACATTTAGGAAAGCAGTTGAAACATCAAACTGTTGCTACTTTAGGTTCTCTCGAGCAGCTATGGCAAGCAGTGTACGAACCGTGCTCAAACGTACAACTGGACTAAATGTTTTGTCATAATCAACTCCAGGTTTCTGAGAGTAGCCTTTTATAACCATCCTGGCTTTGTATCGTTCGACGGAACCATCAGGGTTCATTTTTACCTTAAAGACCCATTTGCAGGGTAAGGCGTTTCGTCCTTTGGGTAAATCCACTAGATCCCAGGTTTAACTTTTAATGAACTAATTTCACTGTGCATAGCTTCTTGCCATTTTTGTTTGTCAGGAGAATCAACCGCTTCTTTGAATGTAACAGGTTCTTTTGGCTTTTGATTCTCAATTTCTTCAGCAGCTGCCAAAATAAAATCATCGTAGCGCTTAGGAGCTGTGATATTGGACCTGTCTCGTTTCAACTGGTTCTACTTCATCAGCATTGACCAAATCGTTATTATCGTCAACGAAAGAGCCGGAGAGAGATTCATAGTCGCTTTCATCACTATTTCTTGGTTCTCTTTGTTGAACAACTGTTGTGTCTGTTTGGTCTTGTAATATTTCTTCGTGGAAATCAATAACCACTTGCTTAGGTTGTTCGTGTGGTTTCTCATTATCGTCAAGTAAGTTGAAGAGTTCATGTTTGTTATGTTCATCGTAGAACATTGTCTTCATTACTCTTACATCTTTCGATATCATAATACCGTTTTTCGATGGTATAAATATTCTAAAAGCTTTAGACATTTCCGAATAACCCACAAACAATCCGGGTATCGCATTTGGTGCGAATTTGTGACCGTTTTTTCCTTTTAATAAAACGTAGGTCTTACAACCAAATACATACAGATGGTTTACACATGGCTTTCTACCGACCCATAGTTCGAATGGCGTTTGGTTCTGTATGGCGCTATTAATGCTTCTATTTGACATATAGTTCGCAGTAAAAATTGCCTCGCCCCAAAACTTTAATGGTGTATGTGCGTCAATCATCATCGCTCTCGCTTTCTCAACGAGGGTACGGTTTTTGCGTTCAGTAATCCCGTTCTGATTCGGTGTATACGGTGCGGTGAGTCTTCGTTGTATCCCGCATCGTTTTAAATAAGCGTCAAAGTCCTTATTCACGTACTCTGAACCGTTATCTGACTGTAAGAACTTGATTTTGTTACCTGTGTGCGTCTCCGCTAACTCCTTAAACTCTTTAAACTTTTCTAAGACTTCGTTCTTGTTTTAATGATGAAAACACGACAATATCGACTATAATCGTCAATAAAAGTGACGAAATACCTACTACCGCCCACTGTCGGCGTTGTGATTGGTCCACAAACGTCACTATGAACGATTTCTAGGCGTTCTGTTGTTCGTTGAGTTGTTTTCTCTCGGGGAGCGGGTACTCGATGCAGTTTTTCTTGTACGCAGATGTCACATTCAGGTAAAGTATCAGATGGATCAAAATTTAATCCAACTAAGTTCTCATTTTTCAGTGCTAATTTTAGATCTTTGGTATTAATGTGACCAAGTTTTCTGTGCCAGTCATAAATGTTTGATGAGTGCCCTTTTTTAGTAGTATTTGGAGTCGTATGTTCCAGGCCAGGTTGTTGCGCTTATGTTTAGGTTTCATATAATAAAGACCATCTTCATGTCTATATGCAGTGAGAGTTATTCCAGCTTTTGAATTTGTAACCATTGCTTTATTTTTGGTAAACAGAACAGAGCAACCAGCCTCTGTCATTTTGCTAACGGACATCAAGTTGATAGACAGACTAGGTACATAGAGTGTGTCTCGTAGATGTGTAAGCGCAGTGCCATCACCGTTTTAAGTCGTAAATGAGACGGTACCTGTTCCTTTAATTTCTGCCGTATGATCTTCAGTTGCGAAGTTCAGTTTCCTGGATGTGCTCTTAATGGTCTTAAATAAATTTTGTTGATAAGTCATATGCGACGTGCAGTCACTGTCTGAGACCCATTTGTTGTCTACAGTGTTCGTATTTCGTGTTAGAAGACAATGCGTAGCAAAATGATTTTTGTTACAATTGTTGTTACTTTTGCTAGGTTTTTGTTTATTTTTCTTCCAGCAGTCTGTGCATATTTTATGACTTTTGCGTTTAAAGATATTACCTCTTTGTTTGCATATTTTACAGGACGCGTACAAAGCTTCTTCTTGCACTGACAATTCAGGTTCGATTTTTGTTATAATATTTTGGCTATGTCGCGCTTCAAATTCTTCGATAATTTTAATTTTCAGCTCATCTGGCTTCGGAAGAGTGTCACGTGACTCGATAGCGACTCTGAAGTTGTCATATTCTGCCGACAAACTGTACAGCGTCATGATTGTAAGAAGATCTTCATTTATTGCCATGTCCATATCAGCCAGCTTATCTACAATGTCCATAAATTTGTTTAGGTGACTTCGTATATCGTGTCCGTCTAGTTTTGTTAGGATAAGCTGCTTTAGAAGAGACGCCTTTCGTGCAGGTCCCTTACTGGCGTATGTATCTTTTAATTTGTCCCACAATGTTTTCGCCATAACGCAATTTTTTACTTGTTTGAGCTCAGAAGGAGACTAGACCGGTGAGATCAGAACTGATTTTGATAATCGTATCAAAATCAGTTCTGATCTCGCCTGTCTATCTCCTTCTTTGTCAGCCGCAGTTTCAGCGTCTGGTGGAGTTTCTATATATTTCCATAGCTTTTGTTTGATTAGAACAGCCTCAGCCTGTATAACCCAGGTATCGTAATTTTCTCGTATGAGAGGATCGATTATTGAACTCGACATTTTTAATCACGTACCTCTGAGTTATGTTCCGACGCTCTGCTACCATGTAAAGTAATTAAAAGGTGATTTGAGGCTGAATCAACATAATATATTATTATAGAAATACAAAAACATTGATCTGTATAACAACTATGTTATCTCAATGAATACGTAAGATACCAATGTACTCTGTGGTAAGATACAAGTCATGACACGTAATCAAAAGTCTGTTCGCTTGTTCTTGTATTTCTTCTTTTTTCAAATAGTAACCACAATTGGCATTAAACCTACATGCAACAACCAAGTAGGTGGTACTTCACAATATGTAAGTAATATCTTTGGGAAGAGACGGAGATCTTGACATCGAACCCCATAGCAAGCCGGTCAGCGTGATATAGCAGGCAAATTAGGATAGAACTATCTCCCGCAGTGGACTTTCAAGGCTGTATCAGCTAAACAGAATATAGAGAAAAGAAAAAGATTAAAGTTACTTTAAGTGCCAGTGTTGAACTTTTTTGACAAGGCTACAACAATAAAATATGCTGAAACTGCAATTACTTGCTTGAGTAGCGACACTATTATTGGCAGCGATTGCCTAGCGGAGATACCAACAGACTGCCATGCAGAGGAAGACTCTGAGATGACGATGTTGACCAAAAGTCTGCCCACACAAAGCACGCGAGCTAAAGCGACCAATAAAATAGTCTGCATACTCCTTGCGTCATCAGAATCAGAATCAGTTTATTTGTAAACATAGGTAGATCACAATGGTATGAGATAGTACATATTATAACTTGTATCACTATGCTTTGCCATGTGGCGTACAAATATCAAAAGCAGTAAAATTTTTATTAAACTTACAAATTAATATAGTTGAGTAATCTTTGTGATGCGGATATACCTAATGTCAATCCCAGTATTTTTGACTATTGTATATTTTTATTATGATTAAAATTAATAAATTAAAAATGTCCAAAGTTATTAAATTAACATAAAATTAATAAATTAAAAATGTCCAAAGTAATTAAATTAAATACAAATAATTAGATGTCACTCAAAAGATATGAGTTTAAAATTGTCATTAGATATTTACATAATTATTATCATCACTAAAGCAATACTAAACATTATTATACATCAAGTCAGATTGAAATAGAAATGTCATTAAGGTAGTCGTTAATAGAGTAATTACATTTTTGAATTAAAATAGAATGCAGAGTCCTTTTAAATTTTATCAAATCAAGTGTTTTGATTGCATCTGGCAGTTTATTGAATATTAACTGACCCATACAGAAAAAGCTTTTGTATTTTAATGCTGTGCTTCGTTCTGGTATTTCGAGTTCTAGTTTGTTCTTATCGCGTAATTTCCTGTACTGACTTTTAAAAGCTATTTTATATAAGTCTATGTTGCTCTTTACAAATATACTAACCTCATAAATGTACAAAGAAGGTAGTGTCAAAACTTTTAAACTTTTAAATATAGGTGCACAGCTTTCTGTAGGATGCAATCTACACATGGCTCGAATGCATCTCTTTTGGGCCCTAAATGCAAACTCTTTATGGACTGAGTTGCCCCAAAAGATTATACTATATCTGAGTACTGATGCAACGTAGCTATGGTATGCCAGCAAAACGGATTCCATGTTAACAATTTTGGACAGCTTATATAATAGGTACACAAATTTATTCATTCTTTTACAAATTTCGTCAAGTTTTGGTTTCCAATTTAAATTACTATCTATTATTATGCCTAAGAATTTAGTAGCAGTTACTACTTCTATTTTATTTCCTTGATAACTGATGTCCAGTTGTCTGCATGGGATTCGCTGATGAAAGTGCATGATTTTTGTTTTGCTCAGATTTATAACCAGTTTGTTCTGGTTTATCCAGTCTATGATATTATTTAATGTTGAGTTTATTTCATTTTCATAAGCTATTGGATCGTCACATTTTATTATCACTGTACTGTCATCAGCGAACAGTACCATAGGATAGATAGGTAGAATAAAGCTCACTATGAAAAATCCAAGATGGCTGCCGCCACAAACTGGCGGATTACATATTTTCCATAAATACCTCAATATGGGTATTTAATGAAAGGGCTTGATTCGTAGAATAGAGCTCACTATGAAAAATCCAAGATAGCTGTCGCCGCAAAATGGCAGTTTACATATTTTCCACAAATAACTCAATATTGGTATCGAATGAAAAGGCTTGATTGGTAGAATAGGGCTCACTATAAAAAAATCAAGATGGCTGCCACCACAAAATGGTGGATAACATATTTTCCACAGATACCTCAATATGGGTATCAAATGAAAGGGCTTGATTCGTAGAATAGAGCTCGCTATGAAAAATCCAAGATGACTGTCGCCACAAAATGGCGTATTACATATTTTCCACAAATAACTCAATATGGGTATCGAATGAAAGGGCTTGATTGGTAGAAAAGGGCTCACTATAAACAATCCAAGATGGTTGCCACCACAAAATGGTGGATAACATATTTTCCACAGATACCTCAATATGGGTATCAAATGAAAGGGCTAGATTGGTAGAATTGAGCTCAGTATGAAAAAATCAAGATGGCCGTCGCCACAAAATGGCGGATTACTTATTTACCACAAATACCTCAATATTGGTATTTAATGAAAGGGCTTGATTCGTAGAATAGAGCTCACTATGAAAAATCCAAGATGGCTGTTGCCGCAAAATGGTGGATTACATATTTGCCACAAATAACTCAATACTGGTAGTAACTAGTATTGGTATCGAATGAAAGGGCTTGATTGGTAGAAAAGGGCTCACTATGAAAAAATTATGAGAAGTATCAACTGTATAACAACAAAACTAAATACTTGAAAATAAAATTAACTAAAAAAATATTGTTTTGGGCGTAGCGTATCCAGATTAAACATTATTTAAAAAATCACTTGCCCAACGATTTTATATTTGTCTGATCAATACCCAAGATTGATGAGAAGATTGGTGCGATCTGGTAGCTAGGACTTACCGAATTACTTTTCAGCTTACAGTACATAACCTAACTACATCATTTTTATTGTAATAAAACAGTATCATAAAAAATATGTTTTTACAATGCTCATTCTAGAGTAGTTATCAAATTGTTTTCAAAATTGATACATTTATTGCCAGATAAGTATTTAGTGTAGATGAACTTTGTCTTTTACAGTTAGTAGTTTGTTTAAAAGTTATCACGATATATATGACGCGATAGTTGGCACGCTTAACAGGGGGGTGGATGGACGGTCTGATATGTACTTTGAGGTAATGCTTTCAGTTTTAATTTTTGCTGCTGTTGCTATACAAGCTCTTCATAACTTCAATAATATACCTACACACTAATCTTTACCTGAAGTTCGAGGATTATGAAAACATAAGTAATTTTAAAGTATTATCTGTTTATATGTATGCTACACGGCTAATCTGCAGAGCCGTTTATAATGAAATTTGTCATGAATAGTCTGAAACCCGGGGAAGTACATAGGCTACCCTTAAATTAAATTTCTTGCTGGCGAAGCCGCGGGCGAAAGCTAGTATTAAATAAGTGAGCAGCCATTTCGTTTGTTGTTGAATCGATATCAATTACGCTCCGATTACAGCGCTGACGATGTTTACTTCAATTATTTGTTGTACAATCTGTTTGTTTGTGTGTCGTGTGCGTGCTTGTGCATTTATTACCATGGACGAGACTACTGGCCGCCGGCCTTGGGGCGTTTGGAGTATCGGACAGATTGGACATCCAAATTAATTGTTTTGTATTGGTTTAATTGATTGATACACTATCACTATGAATTTGTTGAAGTTTAGTAATTACCTATTTAGTGCAATATTTTGGTACTTATTATATGGTACTAGAGGATGCCCGCAGGCACGTCCGCACATTTTATGTTCATTAATTAATTGTTTTTGCCCAATCCCGTGGGAATTTCAAGAAATCCCTTCTTAGTGCACCCTACAGTCGCAAAGGTATATACAGTCGCAAAAATGATATCTATGCAGATAATTTTATTTATTGTTCCTTTTAGTACATAATGTACCGCTAGAAAGACGAAGAAGTAATGCTGTATCATAAAGTACTTAGGTAGTGGCAAGCGCTGACGGGCCTCTTCTGACCGTGAGAAGGGTAAGGCCTAATAAATAGTAAAATACTTGCTATGGGGCTCAAAGTGGTACGTGAGATTTATCTTACTAAAGTCATACTTTAAAGAATACCATCACAGCATCGCATTAAACAGAGCAGGCTGAATTAAAACAGCGAGCGCTAGCCGCGGTCTGTGCAACAGTTAATAAGTGCGGACTTGCGGAGTATCAAAATGGTCTCTTAAGTGAGCTCTTGGGTTGCTACCTAGTGGAGATGTACGAGCCACAAGCTAAGATGTGCATGGTACGTAGGAAAATGAAAGTAATTGAATGAAATATTTCTGGAGTATTTTGTAATAGATCGGTAAAGTTAAGCAACGATTGCAGAGATTACAAATTAGATGGGTGACCGTTAGTTGTGCCGTAAATATCTAAGCACTACGGCAAAGTCGACAGTTTCATTTATTGCCTCAGACAAGACACAGTTCAAGTTGTCTATAAACTTCTACACCAAAGATAGCCACAAAGATAAAATTGTTTATTCCTATTTCCCTACTGTGTGTAGACTACCGATGTGTTCTTAAGAGACATGTGAAATTTACTCATCCAAAGTAAACGTAGTAATGTATTGTGGCGTCAATCGTCGTCGCATCTCTTGGCCGTCTTCACCTCCTGCGCCCCTCTAACGGACTATAAATACCGTAGCGCGGAGTGACCGCCCCTTTCTCACTGGCTGTGCGGTGACCTAGCTAAGTCTTCTCTTCTTCCCTGAGCGACGCCGGAGACGCATTCCTAAGGGTCTACGCTGAATCACGCGACCCTGGTTCTATCTTTGTAACGAGTCAAATTGTTTAGAATCACTATTTTCCATTGAATTTCTTTGCTAAAGGCTGTATAGATTCTTTTACAGAAATATAAAAAAAATCTCTTGTAACCGCAATAAAGATTTATTATTTTACGTCACAGTATGTTTTATCAGTTAGCCAATTATATTCTGAAAAAGGGGCACGTACCTAGTGTAAGACAGACATATACATGACTAATATAATTATTATAATACCTATATGTATGTACCTACCTGTTTGTTACCTATATTATACATACCTACTGCCACATAAATGAATGAATTGTTTCATTTCTCAACGTTGCCTAGTCGCCCAATAAGCTAAGTAGACGGAGCCCTGCTTCGCAGGGCGCCTTCGCACCCAGCTGCGCACACTTTGGAGTCAGTTATTGCGGTAATAAGTAGCCTATGTCCCTTTGCAGCATCAATAATGGTGTTTTCAAGTTGTCTTTTTCGTAATATTACTTCGTTGCGCAGAAACAAGGTCACACAAACAAATTTACTATTGCATTTAAAATAATAGTAAGCGTACTTAATTTTTATCACACCAGTTCACGACGTGACTACTGGGGTCGTGACTCACGAATGATCGCTTGTGCTGAACGAGGTAAGTAAAGCCAAGCTGCCTTGTTTATCTTAGGTAGCACGCATTCTTACGACGGTAATTAAAACTATCGCTCTCTTTGCGTTATTTCATCCGACGTCTTTTCACGAGGATGCTCCTAAGCGACTGTTTCGGTAAATGAGGGGGTGAAGCAGGGGAGGTGAAGGGCGCTTAGCTCCGTCTACTGCGGGGCGCCCCCCTTTATTCTAATCGCGTGCGGTCGTATTCTGGCGACATCCGTATTCCAATATTTCAAAATCGCAAGCAAAACGTTTTAGCATATTGAATTGAGATACTGATATTAAAATTTATATTACATAAATCAATCTGTTTGTACAATATAGGCATAGCGCAATTTATTTCTCAGTGGAGCCATGAGCAAAAGTGGTTTACGTTAGACGTTATTGGTATTAATAGTTGACGAAAGTAGGTAAATACCTACGTGCTGTAAGATGATAAAAATAATTAAGTCAGTTCCATGTAAGGAGAGGCCCTTATTATTTTTGTTTTGTTTTTGTATAAAAATAGTGAAGCGGTTCATAGAATACCTACATCTAATTCCATTCCTGCCAGTTTTGAAATCTGTTTTGCAGTAAATTGTCTGTGACATACGGGCGGACAGACAGACAGAAATGGCGAATCTATAAGGGTTCTGTTTTTTAAATTTTCGGCTACTAAGGGCAAAAGCCGTATCTCAACTAAAGTGAGTTACGAGATAATGGAAGTTTAGTAAAAGTTGATTTATTTAATTTATTTATGGAGGTTTTATTGTTATTATATGTATAATGATTGTAGTAAAGGTTTCGAAATACGTCGCCGTTTTTAGGGGTTGTGAGTGATTGGGTTCCTCTGAAAAAATAAAATTTTCAAACATCGGTGTGTATGGCACTGCCAACTTCCACATTCTTGACACTAGTTTAATAAACTAAGGTTGACGGAGCCCTGCTTCCCAGGGCTCCTATTTTCGGATTAAGGGTCAAAACAGAACCTTACATAACCTATTTACCTATATTGGTTCAATAAATAAAAAAAATATTATATTATATATTTAGTTAGTTATTACAGTCGCACCTAAGGCACTCGAAAGCAATGACGCACAAATTTGACATTAGCTGTCAATATGATCATTCCAAGATGGCGGGTTTGCGTTTCATTTCACGTTTTTTACATAAAACCTAAAAATGACATTTGTCAAACTGTACTAAAGTATAAAAACTACGTTCCGTTTTGCATAATTGCCGAAGTATTCAAGAATTTTTGGAAATTGTTTAAAAATATTTAGACGCAACGCCGGCAGCCAAAAATACTTTTAGGGGATTAAAACTAACTCCCTTGAGCCCCCTACACCACCAATACCCTCAAATTCAGGCGACTCGTTTCAAAACCCAACCCATTATTATTTTTCAAAATAGATGAAATACCAAAAATATATGTGGATATACCTTATTCATGAGATACTACTATGTCGCTTAGAAAATTATAGAATTAAAATTTGAGTTACTGCTTTTTCGTTAGCATACATAATATATACATAATATATATGTTTGTTAGAAAAATATAAAAAAAATATTTCGCTTAAAATATGTGTTGTTTCAAAGAAAATAAATATTAAAAGATATTTATTTATATTTTTTTATCATTTACTAACAAAATACAGAGTTTACAGCTCATCAAAAGTTAGCTGTCTGCTACAACCCGGCAGGTTTTCTTTATTCTCATCGTAAGTTAAAGGCAGTGTGTGAGGTGATGAGGCTTCAATACTTATTATTTTCTGTTGTTCACGAGGCACATTTTCATTTACTTTCCTCTTACGGCTTGGTATTGTAGAAACTTCAAGCACTGATGAATCATTTTCCTCTCCGTGATCTCGCAATGCCATTCCTTGAGCTTGACGAGAATCAACCATTTCAGGCAGCTGCCAATTCATATAAAACGCCACAAGCTTTTCTTTCATTGTCGTCTCCCAGAAAAATCATCTCTTTCTATAATTTCTATTTTAGTGGTATACTTTCGCCACTCCACACAGCAAATAAACATTTTTGTTTGCGTGTAACGTGGTGTTGCCCCTGAATTTGGTAATAACAATTACAATATTTCTTTAGACTAGTCAGTTCACTTTTTTATCATGTTTCCATATGTGTATTTTATTTGCTCTTAAACTATTCTCCAGGCCTTCTTATAGGCAACTTTAGAACATTAAATTTCCACAATCGTGTTTGGACCTATTAATCCATCTGGCGTGGCCCCAATAAACGGATAATCCACAAGGCTCGATTGTTACATTTTCTAGCTTCGCCAGTTTTTGCAAAGCCAGCAAGTTGTTCACTTTAGACTCCATGCGCAACTGCTTTTACATTGCAAATATTTTATTTGTACAAAGTAATTTTTACTAAATTGGCTTTACTGCTGTTATCTCTTCTTTTTACCACTATACCAAAATTTGAATCTGTCAACATATTCTTACGCAATTCGAACCAGTCACTGCTATCCCTCTTAATTTTTTTGCTTTTCACTAGGGAGTTGAGTCAAATTTGTTAAAAAAATTGTTTGGCATTTCTTGGCTAGCTCTTGAACAAATCGTGTTAGGAATTACTACAGTCAAATGTGTGTAAGACGTTGCAGAACTGTTATCTTTAATTTACTGTAATTACAATAACTATAATTAGTTAGATACTTTATTATTTAAAAAATACTATAACTTGTGTTATAGCAAACAGATAAGTCACTCTCTTACTTAGAAATGATTGATTTTAGAAATAAAAAAGATATTAGATGTACTGAGACATACCTAATAGTTTATGAATAATCAAAGTTTTACCCGATGTACCTAAATAGGTTTATATTTACAACACAATAATACAACATTCGTTACCGCTTGTATGCGGACTGCGGAGCGCCATATTAGCGCTGTTTATTGTTCGCTGTGGCGGCATCTTAGCGCTCCAGGCGCTCTGACAAGCTAATGAATTTGAAATAAAGGTACATAAAATGATTCGATTGTATATGTTTCAACTATTGAAAACTGTGGCAACTATGTATTGTGAGAATAATTTATATAATTATATTATGCATAATCGATAATCTATTACATAGTGAGTCATAAAATACTCTTATGAAAATAATTTGTGTAAAAATGTTACATAATATTTCCTAATCACTTGGCCGTGGATGAATTTCTATTTTATTACGACGCTTTCTTGTACAAATCCTTCGTAGAAATTTATTTCTCTAAGAATCCATATTTTATTCTTCTAATTATATATTTATAAGCACAGAAACAATAACACATTAAACGCAACAAGAATATAAACTTAGGTCCTAATTATATGTGCCCATAGTCACATGAAAAGCCTATTTGATTCAGTCTATAACATAAAACATGAAATTACGAACTCAAATCGGCGTATTACAATAACAAACAGGTTTACGTATAATTTCGTGCAGCGGAGATGCAAGCGACATGACCTATCTCTCACAGGGCTCATAGCCGAATGATGAGGTCTGGGCGGGGCGTAAACTAGCAACTGACACTCAGTACACCGCTTATGCTAATAAGGTTTAAATTGCCGAAGCGTTTGATATTGATGGGATCTACCGAGCGCCAAAATCATAGACGTTTGACAGATTTTATTAAATTTTTCAAAATATACACGTATAATATGAAAATAAACTAGGTAATTCTTTAGTTCATTAGGTTTTCTACAATATTATTAAATAAAATATGACAGCTTACGATCAAAATATTGCAAACAGTGAGACGAAAGATTATTTTCTGCCTTGTTTTTGTGATTTTTTTACCGTGATTCTATTTAACATACGTGAAAAATTCTTTCAAAAGTCTTTTGTTCAGACTTTTGACTTTAAGCTCTATTTTTTGCTAGTTTGTAACATGTACCGTTATGTCTAGTTGCGCGACGAAAAATTTGGTGTTTCACGGCTTCTGAGGTATAACAGCGCCTTAAGGCGAGCAGAATCAAAGGAATAGTAAAGCCATTTAGCCTAGTTCTTTATCTTAGAATAGCATTTTCTCCGTGAGGTGACGTGTTAAGAATATAGAGTACTTCATTTAATTTTTATTTTGTGGGTGTCATAAGATTAACGAGCAACCTATTTGCTTGTGAATCTTATGAAACCCATTGGATAGGATTTTTGCGAAGAGACGAATCTCTTCGTAAAGATCCTGTTTGCTCGTCAAATTCTTCAGCTTCAAATTCTAATTTGTCAGGCCAGCAGTTGTCGTATAATAAACTAGATGAGCCCGCGGTTACACCCGCGTTATTTAAGGCTACTGCTCCGCTCTCGTGGCTCATAGCGTGTTGTTATACATCCTATAGCCTTTCTCCATAAATGGGCTATCTAACACTGTAATAATTTTTGAAATCCGTCCAGTAATTCCTAAGATTAGCGCGTTCAACCAAACAAACAAACTATTCAGCTTTATATTTTAGTATAAGATTGTAAGTCTATCTCGAGCTTGCATCTAGCAAATTTCTGTATACAAAGGGCCTGTTGATATTAAATATTCTCGTACTTATAACATCTGTTCGTATGTTCGTCTTTTGCGTCACATAGCGACCGTGCTCACAGTGTGCAGCGCATTAGTTGGGACCGAGGAAATCACTTTGTCAGTCCAACATCCTCGCATTCGTGTTTATTGGAAAGGCGTTAATAGAAAGTCCCTTTTTATTATACCATATGAGCCGACAACCAAACGAAAATGTAGAGCATAAACATGTAAGTAAAATTTGTTTCAGACTAGAGAATGCTCGCAGCTACGCCCGCTCATTGTATTATTTTTAAATTTATTCGTTTCTGCCCGATCCTCTTGGAATATCGGAAAATCCCTACTTAGAGCACCTCACCATCTTTTCTCTGTTTGACATGTACGTTTACCTATGATTTTTTGTGTCATTATTTTTATTTGACATTTAATTTTTATATACACTTTGACATCTTTTTATTCAATTATACGTTTATTTGTTGACGTTCTGCTCTTTTAAATATGTTATTATGCATTAGAAATGTCCGATAGATTAATTTTAGTCCAATGTAAATTCAAATGGCTTGTCTTGGAAAATAGGTTCGTCATGCTCCCTGTACTGTCACTGCAGGCGGTAGCGTCGGTGGTCGGGTCACCCACTTCCCTCTGATATGTTTGAGGAGGGTGATGGCTGATCATTGCGTTATACTCGTGAACGGGTGCTGCCTGTGGTGATTGGTCGATTTACTGGACAGAATACAGCTTTTGACTTATGCTGATTAATTTAAGTGTTTATTTAAAAAAAAAACAGTTGTTTTGGGGTCATTCATGCATTGTAACGTGATTTAATTGAGCAGTGATTACATAACAACATGATATTTAACATGTGTGCACCCTATCTGTCATTTTGTTTTGGAGGCTCAGGTATTAGTCATTATTTTAAATTTTCAAGTCTTACGTAGGTAAGTAACTCAATGAAAGGCGATGGGTTGTGTGATAGCCTTAAGTTAATTGAAATGTGATATTATTATTTTTTGTTATAATGTATAACTTCAAGAGTTATTTTAACTATGCAGACAGTACTGTGTTGCTGGGGAGTTTGTTGCGCCGCTTCTTCTTCTTAGCGAAAACACATAGGAAACGGTGAAGGGTTGGGCTTTTTGGGGGACTGTCTATTGTAAAATTTAATGTTCAGAACGAGCTGTTTACCAGCCAATTTTGAATAAAAGATTTTGACTTTGACTTTGACACTGACCCCCAAGGACAAGAGTCAGTCACAAAAAACTATTAAGTTCTAATTGTATTGATTTTGGATAACTTCAAAATGAGAACTGTGTCGATAATAGTTTGTCAGTGAAAATGCTATCCACTGCGCTATATGTGACATCAGGCCTCTCTGGATATAACTGTATAGTCTATGGCCGGGCCTAAAGCTAACAGCTATACAGATAGTTGGACTTACAAATGACGCCTCATCTCGCGGTCCTCTATTAAATGAGGGTCGGCTGTACGTCCAAGTTGTCGGACATTACCGCTCTCACAACGTTACTGTCTATACATTTAATCAAATACTGTACACACTGCCAGAGTAAGGATACAAATATGTTAATGACCGCAATCTTGTAGGGAAAATAGGGAAGGAGCCAATAGACGCATATGTATGGGGTGACTTGTAATTGCTCTTATTCCGTTCGGGTGAGTTTAGAAACTTAATTAAGGATTTTCACGTCTACATATTATAGTCAAAATTTTGGAATATGCTTTGAAGATTTTTTTGGCACAAATCATGTTTTTATAAATGTGGTGGATAAAAGACAATTTAAAAAAGCTTTTATTGCCCTCGACGTTTCGACATAGGGTACCCCACCCGTGATCTCGAGATGACTGATGTCCTGCAGCGCCCTCTCCGTGAAGTGCAGGTTTCGGCACCTACCGTCTCTTGGTATTCACAACTATTTTTGTCAACGGAACTGTAGGTTCTTTTTTTTTCTTATTTTGTTTTCTTTTTTGACAACTCCCGCACTAGGACCAAATCCTGTGTCGCGGACTTACGGACACAATGAACACCCAGACTCCAGACAACAATTTATGAATCACACAAAATGTTGCCTCGTGTGGGAATCGAACCCACAACACTCGGCACAGTGTGAAGCGGTGAGGCGGCCGCTTAAGCCACTACGCCAACCGTGCAGTCAAAACCTCAACTCACAACATTATTGTGAATCAAATTGTGAATGGCCTATGTTCAGCAGTGGATTGTAAAATGCTCTATGATTATGATGTAACTTTGACTGTAACTACCCCTTTTTCTTGACTTGAGTTTCTTTTGTAAAACGTTGTTGGTAAAGTCGTAAGTTGAAGTTTTTCTTCGTCACGTCAACAGTTCGTCATAAACTCGATTATGTATATTTCTCTATTGCCTAACGTTTCGCCTCTATAAGTTTATTTTGTTTTCACTTGTTCCAACGCGTTTTGTCTGAATACTTGATGGCTGTATTTCGTGACAAATTACGAAATGGAGAATGAAATTGTTGTTTTTTCGGTTGTTTACGTAAGCCTTCATGTTTATTATAGCTTTTGGTAAAAAAAAATTAAGATCTTTAGTAAAAAATAGTACTCAAATATTAAATGGTTTTTAACCAAACCGGTTATTTATTTATGAGCAAATAAATATATAAATATTGTATAACAAAAGCTCTAAAGTTTTAAGTAGTACAACATAGCAAGACTCATTAGTCTCTGTTATATGTATAAACAAAAACACAATAATTAATTACTTGAAATGTGTATGTATGTACTATTTTTCTTAAGAAACTTCTTAAGAAATAGATAGATCCTGCAGTCCAGGCTTTAATCAGTTTCTGGATGGCCATAGTAGATACTTAGATGACTGATAAACATAATACAATGTATTATTAAGTAGGATGTCATCCTACTTCTTACTAATATTACAAGTTAGTTTGTGAGGAGGGATGGATGGACGTTTGCTACATCATCGTCAGCCTTGTTTGTATATATACTATTCCACTGCTGGGCACGGGCCTCTTCTCACTGTGAGAAGGGTAAGGCCATAGTCCACCAGGCTGACCTAGTACGGGCTAGCAGACTTCACGTGTCTCTCGAGACCATTATGGAGAACTCTCAGACAAGCAGGTTTCCTCACGATGTTTTCCTTCACCGTTTAGCAAGCGATAATTAACAATTTAATACGCACTTAACTTCGAAAATTCATTGCTGCGTGCCGTGGATTCGAACCCGAGACCCTCTGCCTAGCAGTCCGTCGGTCTCTCCCCTACGTTATTGCTGCCTCCGTTTGCTACTCTTTTACGCAAAAACTACTGAACTAATTCTATACTATGCGGCAATATCGCTTATACATCACACTGACTAGCTTTTGTTGTGAAAACCGATGGCCCCGTAAGCAAAGCGACATGCGAATTCTACTAACATACATACATCTTAATACTAGTATCACTAAGTGCAACATCAAAAAGGCAGTTCAAATCAGTGTTTACAAAACGCCTCCATTTGGCTCAGTTCGGCGACACTTAATTCTTTAATCTATCATCGCAACAGGTGTTTGCCTCGTGTCCGCCGTAGGCATACCGACTGAAACACACACTCATACACACGGAGAGGGACACATACATAGATATACCTGCATTTTAGTACTAACCAATTCTGTATTTTTTTTGAGTTTTCGACGAAATAGTACCCTTTTAGAAGGTCGTGTGTTTTTCTGTCACGACTTTACAACGATTTTGCCTCAAAATTACTGGACCAAATGAGTTCAATGGTACTTATAAGGCTTTTTTTGCTTTACGTTGAGAAATTTAAGAAAAATCGATTATAGTTACAGTGTACTTACAGTTTATTGTGTTTTTATCAGTGTTATTGTCTCTTTGTTTACAACATCAGTTGTCATCATCATTCAAACACACAATCATAATTGAGCTTCCTATTATAAGGTTTTCAGTGACACTCAATTTTAAAATTATTTTTATTTTATATTATAGAAAGTTTGTTTCAAACACCGTAGAAACTAGTGCAGAATTACACTGAAATGAAATGAAATGAAATGAAATGAATATTTATTTCGTGTAAACTTTTTTAAAGTGCTTACGAAAAGTCAAATTAAAATTGTTCAGTTTTTTCATCATTTATATTTTTGTGTTGAATTAGAGCAGCTCAATCCCAAGCATTTTTATCGCCTATATAATCAGTAATTTTATAATATGCTTTTAAACACAGTGTAGTTTTAACAATAATTTTGAATTTATTTTTAGATAAATTTCTTATATTAAGAGGAAGCTTGTTATAAAAGCGTATACACTGCCCCATAAAAGAGCTACTTATTTTGTGGAGGCGGGTGCTATGAACTATAAGATTATTCTTATGTCTAGTATTAACAGTGTGTAGATCACTTTTTTTACTAAATGTGTCAATGTTCTTATGGACATATAACAGATTCTCGTATATATATTGCGAAGCAACAGTTAGAATGCCTATCTCACTGAACTTTTCTCTTAGAGAAACACGAGGACCGAGGTTGTAAATACCCCTTATTGCTCTTTTCTGCAGAACGAATATTGTGTCAAGGTCTGCAGCATTCCCCCAAAGAAGAATCACATATGACATAATACTATGAAAGTAGCTGAAATAGACCATTCTAGCTGTTTCTATATCTGTGAGGCGTCTAATTGTCTTAACCGCATAAGCTGCAGAACTAAGTTTGCCCGAAAGTCTTTCTATATGCGGACCCCATTGAAGTTTGGAATCAAGCATAATACCTAGAAATAAGGTTGTTGTACTTACTGTACTTGTACTTGTTACTGTACTTGTTTCTTACACCATCTCACCTTGTAACACCATCACAATCACAAACCATCTTGGATTATGATCGCAATATATCACTCATGGCAGGGAAAAGAGGTCAAAGGATTTCCTGTTAATAATTTTTCCGAGCGTGCTATTAACGAGACACTACACCACAGACTACCTATTATAGATGGTCTGTGCACTACACACATTTAATTTTAAATGCAAATCTTATTCGTTCGTCATTACACAGTGAGTGTCCAACATTATGCGGACTCATGGCTCGTTTAATTAATTTGGTTGTACGTTCACGTATTTTAGGTGAATAATGAAAATATCTGTATAAACAACAAGATGATCTATGGAGTGTGAGATAATTTTAGGTCATGCAGTTCTATTCAGGAGCCTCATTACCGATTCTGATGTAGCTTTGTAGACCTTAAGCAGAAGACTGGTAGTTTCATAGACTCTTTATAAGCTTGTTCGATAAACTATTTATGACATTTTCAGTCAAAGAAAAATCGAAAATATCATACCTACATATATGCGTTAAAAATAATTGTTTTCAAAATATAACACAATCAGGGTTGCAGGATATGTTTAATTACGCAAAACAATTACGTGAATCTAAAAGTACCTGAATATAAACATATTATTAGAATTAGAGCACCGGCCAAATACCTGATGACTGGGCCACAGCGGTGGTTGTGCCTCTTTATAAGGGAAAAGGCTCGCAACAAGACTGCAAGAACTATAGAGGCATTAGCCTTCTCAGCATTGTTGGCAAATTGTATGCGAAGGTACTGATTGAAAGAGTTATGGAAGTAACCGACAAGAAAATATGGGATGTACAAGCAGGATTCCGTAAGGGTATGGGGTGCACGGATCAAGTCTTTTCCTTGCGGTGCGTAGCCGAAAAATTCTTGGCCAAAGGTCAAAAGGTCTACTGCGCATTCGTGGATTTGGAAAAGGCTTACGATAAAGTGGTGAGGAATGAATTGTGGTCGGTACTGTCGATGTATGGGGTGAACAGCAGCCTCATACGAGCTCTGAAATCCCTTTATGAAGTTTCTAGAGCTTGTGTGAGGATAAATGGGTCGTACACGGATTGGATTACCATCGAGACAGGTATTAGACAGGGATGTGTAGCGTCGCCGTGGCTGTTCAACCTCTTCGTGGACAGTTGTTTGCAAGATTTGAAAAATAGTGACTGTGGATTAAGGATGAATGAGTTACATGTCAAATGCCTCCTTTATGCTGATGATCAGGTTATACTTGCGTCTTCAGCGGAGGAGTTGCAGGAGATGGTAACAATCATGCATGGTGCGTTAGAGAGGAAAGGAATGAAAGTGAATGTAAGTAAAACGAAAGTTATAGTTTTTGAAAAGGAGGAATGCGTTACGGCTTGTAATGTTATGATCGATGGACAGCGAGTGGATCAAGTGAATGAGTTTGTATATTTAGGTACGCTGTTTACAAGAGATGGTAAGAATGTAGAAGATATTGAAAGAAGAGTTAATGCAGGTAATAGAGTGAATGGAGCTCTGAAGGCATTTATGAATAGCCAAAACGTATCCAAAAAGGCACGTTTGGCTGTCCATAAAGGGGTGTTAGTACCTACTCTTATGTATGGTAGTGATAGTTGGGTATGGCAGAAGAGGCATGAAAGTAGAATAAATGCTGTAGAAATGAGAGCACAAAGTATGTGTGGTGTTTCTTTGACTGACAGAGTAAAGAATTGTGTGATAAGAGAGTGTTGTGGGGTAAAAGAAGATGTAGTGACAAGCATCGAGAAAGGCATGCTAAGATGGTTTGGGCACGTGGAGAGGATGGATTACGAAAGACTGACCAAGCAGATATTTAAGGCAAGTGTGGAAAGGACAGGACGAAGGGGAAGACCTAGGCGAACGTTCTCTGACCAGATTGGAGACATCCTAAAAACAGGACAGGTTAGAAGCACCCTGAACAGAAGAGCATGCATGAGGAATCTGATGGGAGTGAATGAAGCAAGAGAGATATGTCAGGATCGTTGCAAATGGCGCTCCGTAGTCTCTGCCTACCCCTCTGGGAAACAGGCGTGAGTCTATGTATGTATGTATGTATGTATTAGAATTACTGTCATCATACAGCATTTCACAGTCCACTGCTCGACAAAAGCCTACCAACAGGAAGAATTAGCTCACTATACATGTTGTCACAAGAACCATCACCAACCTGAAGTCTACTCGTATTGGACATCATGCTAAGTCATACTAAGCAAAAATAATACCTGGTAAACGAATTTTAATCCAATTAAAAGTATGCGCGTGCAAATACATTCTTATCCAGGGGTGCATAGGACATCTAAACAACATATTGGCGGGGTAAAAGCATCTATTTGTACCTAATTAGAAAAATTGTACAGTGACTTTGAGCCTCAATATCTCCTGAACCAGTGATTTTCCAGGCATGGTGCCCAAGCAATACAATTTCGTAATGATTGGTACAATATGGGATTTCAGTTTTCGTAAAGGGTATTTTTACCCCCTGTATACCTAATAATAATTACTAGGCCTAGGCCAGACAATGTTTAATGTTAGCGACTTTGTCTCTTGCCAAGATATAATATGTTTCGTGTATTTTCTTAGTCACCTTATAAGACGCCCACGGAACGATGAGTTGGGTTTTTGGGTTTTGACACTTTGTATTCTTAATCTATCACCGCATTGAAACTTAGAACAGGTACATACATTGTAAAGCATAATATAATAATACCATGTAGTACATTATGTAATAAACTGTCTTAGCTTCTCATTCACTTATTGAATCAAAGTTTTCTAACAAACAATTGTATAACAAAGTACCGTAGTATTAAGATTACATTAAAGTAACAAATGAGTGTTTTCTTGTCAGCAATGCTCTCAGAGATATATTTCTTGAAGAAAGTATTTGGGTCAGAAACTCACTCGTTTTGTTGCTTAGAACTTTTCTATTTTATTATTATTTTATTTTCAACTTGTTCAAGCGATATCTCTTTCATTCTCGAATGTCCTTTTTATTGTACAGTATAATAAATGCAACGGCGCCGGCAGCCGTCTTATGTGCCCGTATATACCCGTGGCTACGCCTAATGTGAGGGTCGGTTAGTGGGAAAATGTAGCCTATCTTAGGCAAAAATTCGCTTTGCTCTCGTGAAAATATTTCTCTTCTCGATCATTTTTCAGCTCTTCTTTTATCATGAAAGCAGCCACATCTAATATTTTGTTACCCATCAAAGTTTACAAGAAAAGACCAGACTTCGTTCTAGATTTACACCAAGATAGTCTTCATTAATTTTGATTATTTGAATTCTTTTTATTTTACCGAATTCAGAGAAATATGCTTGACAAAAGTTACAACAGATCTACAAAGTATAAAAACTTTTACAGTTGAAGTAAACTTCGGTCTATATTTAGCCGTAGTTTGTTAAAAATCTTAATTTAGTTAAGGCACGTAAACTATTTATTTTAAACCCATCAATAACTTGTTTAACAATCTGTCGAACTGCGGGTAGCTTTGCCATTAAACGGCGTGTTCGCACGAGTCGCCACTCAATTCCGCCGCGTTCAACCTGTGTGATTCCGCACTCAGCTCGTGAACCCATAGCTGTGTGAGTAAAGGGCTGTTGCTCAACATATCGGGCACTTATCTATTTTCATTTTATTGCTATCGATGAACTAAATATAAATATTCTTAAACTGTCCTTCAGAATATATACCACGTACCTTTGTTTGGAACCGAATTTTGAAACCGGTCGTTAGTATTGACGGAAGGATATTCTTGAACGCCAACACGTCACAACCTTTTACTGCTGTTTATATGGATTTACAAGCCATTGGTCTGAAATAATTGTACACTTAGAGTGTAAGAGAAAAATATTCAATACTAAATATAATTATCAAAAGGCAAACGTTATGCATATGATTAAACTTTTCACTATGAGTAACCGATATTAACATAAAAACAACAATATTAACATAGAATTACGATTAAAATCAAGGTACATGGTATATATCCGGAAAGACAATTTAAAATATTTTTAAATGACTACGAAAGTTTAAATGACTATATTAAAGTATCATAATCCTCCTAGCATTATCCGAGTTCTAGCCAAGGTTCGCTTACTTGCGGATTTGACTGAATATTAGATTTTTCACGGAGCACCTGCCTCTCTTACCTCTGCAGCCCAAAGGGATAGCTATATTCCATGGTATAAACTAGTATCAGTTTATTCAGAGATACTGACTCCTTATAACGACTCTCAAATGTCTGCATGACAGCCGGGACTGACGGCTTAACGTGTTATCTGAGGGGGTTTATTTATAGAAAATAAGTGATAATTAATCTGCTTAATGCTAAACGTAATTTATACAGATTTATCAGTAGTAGGTAAGTGATACCAACTTTTAAGCGGAGTTAAACATAGGCTTACAGCTGGTCCAATATTTGATCTACTAGAGATACTAATTTGATATGTTTGATATGCAGTATATGAAGCCGATAGCCGAGTGGAGAGACCGACAGACTACTACGCAGAGGGTCTCGGGATCGAATCCACGGCACGCACCAATGACTTTTCGAAGTTAAGTGCGTATTAAATTCTTAACTATCGCTTGCTTAACGGTGAAGGAAAACATCGTGAGGAAGCCTGCATGTCCGAGAGTTCTCCATAATATTTTCGAAAGACGCCAATTTGCACTAGGCCAGCGTGGTGGACTTTGACCTTACCCTTCTCATAGCGAGAAGAGGCCCGTGCCCAGCAGTGGGACAGTATAAAGGGCTGCTGATGATGATATGAAGCTTAAGTCAAATATATATCTGCAGTAGTGAAATCAATGGATAAATCGAATATTGAAACCGGTCGTACTGACAGAAGGATATTCTTGAACGCCAACACGTCACAACCTTTTACTGCTGTTTATATGGTTTTACAAGCCATTGGTCTAAAATAATTGTACACTTATGGTGCAAGAGAAAAGTATTCAATACTAAATATAGTTATCAAAAGGCTAAAATTACGCAAATGATTAAACTTTTTCTAAGTAAAGTCATACAAGCGAAATGCGAGCAACCGCTAGTTGGAAATACCTATTTCCAGGTACTGAGAAGCTTCAAAAAAAATCTCTAGAAGTACTTTGCCCACCGTACGCAATAATGTGTGCAAATGTTTATCAAGGGAGCAATAAGACATTACAGACAACGTAATACCCGCTTCGGGCCATTTTGTGACTCCCACTGGATGAACTTGTCAGTGCTTCAATGATGCTCGTTCTTGTACGGTCAGCACAAAGGTTTTTATAGACGATATCATGAATAAAATTTTATTACGATTCCTTTATTGAGACAGTTGCACCAAACTACTATTTTCTCTATGACGTAGATCACTACACGTCACGTCATAGAATGGATTATAAATTTAATAGAGTTTAAAGAAAAATATCGTTGGTGCCTAGAACCAAACGGAGATGAAGTGACGATCTGGATGCATGCGATAGTGACTACCTAAACATAGCATTCGACAGAGATTTTTATTTTATTTTACTTTATTAGGGAAAACAAACGTCATTACATTTCAAAAGGTTAAATAATAAATTTTACAATGTATTACTTAATGCAATAACAACAACATTTTCCACAAATTACTTAAATAAAAATAATTGCTGTAAAGTGTACGTGTCAAGAACATCCAAAACTCAGTAATGTTTACAAGATTTAAATAGATACTTAATAAAGTTGTTTTTACTATGTATTAACATGTATACTGTGTAAGATTTATGATACCTGTCGCTTAATTTCCTTTTTGAATGTACTTTTAGACAAAGCAAAAATATCGATATCTGAAAAGTATTTATTGTACATTTGAGTAAGGCGTGTGAGATGGATGGCGATCTAAGTTAGAAGGTTCCTTTGCTCAACAGTGGCATATGTTGATAGGCTAATAAAAACGAAACGTAGGTCCTACCTTCACGAAGATAACTAGCAGTAGAAATTAAATATGGGTGAATACCTATACATAAGAAAGCAGACAAAACATAAACTACAAGAAATCATCACATGAAACATTACCTACAAATAGGACGTCAATCAGGCACCACATTTCGTACTCGCATTGTTCGACACCATTTAAGATCAAAAGAGGACTTTTTGTCGTCATTGTAAACAATGTCCTTTGTATGTTAACGAAAACCACTCATAACTCGATTACTCAATTGAAAAATATAATCGCACCACCCATTGCCACGTTTATTTTTTACAATTACCTTAATTAAATACCTACACGTTCCCACAAGCATGCAACGCAAAATTCCCCTGACATTACAAACCTTTAAACAACATTGTTAACATAACTATAGTTCATAAAAACGCATGTGACCCTGAGTGTTTTCCTCGTCAAAGTCATAAAAATGCCACAAATCATGGCTTATGCGGCGCGTAGAGTGTTCAACGTAAAAATGTATTTCTTGTAGTACACAATACAGATGCTAGCAAGTGTGCAGTGTGTGACTTTTCGATAAACTCCTGTCGACATGTCGCTCAACTCGGTGACAAGTTCGAATGGTATATTGGCAAGTATTTCTTGCACATTTTCAAATGGCTTACTTGAAAACTTCTACATCTGAATTTTTGGTGGTCGCTGGCCAAAAGCGCAGAAAAGTGTTCATATCTATCTTCTTTATGAATATTTTTTTATTTTTAACAAAGATGGAGAACAACTTGTGTCAACATTATAATAATATTATGTTTTTCAAAAACATTACCCTTCTTTTTAGCTTTGCCGTAGTCGGAAAATTAAAATAAGCATAGTAATATATAAAAGAATAGAAGATTAAAAATTAAATTATCTTCTTATATTCACGATCACTTGTCCTGAGTAACATAAATCGTCGTCGCCCGAACTACTGAATTAAGAAACGTGACATTTGAACCGTTGGTTTATTTAAGAACGTAGGCACTAATTATGGAAAGTATTATTAATAATATCTTAAATAGTCCCCCCTGGGATAAAATAGGTGGGGGAAAGGCAAAAGACTTTCCGTGAAATGTATACATTTATGACGCGAGACCAACGGGTCTCGCGGCATAAATGTGCGCGTGGGATTGGGAGGTCTCGGGTTCGATCCCCAGGTTGGGCAAAGTGTTATTGGGTTTTTCCGTTAGGAAATTCTCAGTAGCAGCACGGAGTCTGGTAATGTGCACGGTACGGCAATAAGCTCGTCCCCTATTACGTGGGATTAAAATATATCTGGCAAAAAGTGGGAGTAGTAATATACCTCTGCCTACCTCTTCGGGGATATAGGCATGAGACTATGTATGTACTTCTTCCCACTTCCCGCTTCCCACCCCACCACTTCCTACCTACTAATAATAAATAATAGAGTTAGTTAAAACTACATAGCGATTCGGCGATTGCGTGCTTCAACCCCACAGAATAATATTTATCTCAACGTATCTACATTGAACAACGTGCACAACAATATATCTTACCGCACATTAATGAGATATATTCTGTTAGTACAAATGCTAGAAGCAGCGTACATTGCGGGTTGTTAGCACCGGCCGCGGTTCACCGCGCGCACACACCCGGCATTCGTCACTAAACTAATTAAACTTACCGCAAGAGTCAAGCCGGGTTCGAGATCAAACAACGACGTACTTAGGGTTGTCAGGAAACTACCCTAATGCAAGGGGTACTGCCTTATTACTGAGGTTGTTACGTATGTGAACGTGAGTTACTATGTTATTTTGTACTTGTTAAAAATAAAGTATAATATGTATATGTACAGTCAATGAAAACTGATTAGGGCTTTTTCCACAGTATGTTTGTAAATCCGGCTTGTTCTGCTCCCGCAGTGCGTGGTTTTTCGTGACTTTGAAGTTATCCAACCCACGGTGTACCTAACTTCAAAGGTGCTTCAAGCCACGCACTGTAGCAATGAATACAGATTTACATAGAAGCGCAGTTCTTAAGGATTTTGTGTGCCGATTCCAAGTGGAGACTGTCTCCAGTTTAGTTCGTAGTTGGCACCGTTGGCGGCGCTGGCGTCGTTCTCCGTCTCTCTTGCTCTCGTAGTTAAGATACACTGGAGGAACATTCGTCTCTCTTGCTCTCGTAGAGACAGCTGTCACAGCGCGACAGCCACGCCGCCAAGCGACAATTTGGGTTACAGAAAGTTTGTCTTCAGAGCGCCCATAAGAAATGTGCCCCTATGTCAATATCTGAGCTCTTTGACTGTGGGAAGTAAGAATTATTTTTTGAGTCTTTTCGTATTTCTGTTTGTTCAAACATATTGAACCTCTTTTTTAGGAAAAATTAAACGTTATAATTGTTTTTTGGTTATTATAATTTGGTTCATCAACACCCGCTAGGCATTGATGTGTAACAGATTACAACCAGCTTCTATATAAAACGCTTTTCATGATTTTACAAACTGTCAAGTTCCGTTTAACGTGGTTAAAACATTACGTATAACATAGGTAAAATATGGCAACGGATGAATATCTTAGCTATAGAATAGCTCGGTAGAAAACCTTATTTTTCCGACTTATCCAAAAACCTGGTAACCCTTCAAATGACTGTATGTATGAGTTCGAATAAAATATTTCCACTACAGGAAAACTACTGCTCATATTTAAGGGTCACATGTGCCCATAAATAAGGAAAACATATAAAAATTCATAGGTCACATCTTACTTTTCATAACACGAGTTTCGCTGATGTTGTTATAAATAAACCAACATACATATATGTAACAACATCAGCGAAACTCGTAACGTCGTGAGTACTAATAAACATAGGACAACTCATAAAGGTCAACTAAGCGATTTACTTTGCTAGGTAACTGATAAAATATCTAAAATTCTGAAATACACACATTGTCATCTATACATATCTTATCTATACTAATATAATAAAGCGGAAGAGTTTGTTTGTTTGTTTGTTTGTTTGTTTGTTTGTTTGTTTGAACGCGCTAATCTCAGCAACTACTGGTCGGATCTGGAAAATTCTTTTTGTATACGATAGCCCAGTTATTCCGGAAGGCTATAGGCTATATAACATAACGCTTCGACCCTTTGGGGCCGGGCAAAAGGCTAAAAAGGCTAAAAGATAATGTCGGCTAATCTCAGGAACTAGCAGTCGGATTTTAAAAATTGTTATTGCCTATGATAGCCCAATTATTCCGAAAGGCTATAGGCTATATAAAATTACGCCACAACTTTTAGGGGCCAGTCAAAAATAATAAAATGGCCAAACGAGAAGGGGGAGTTGGGTCAAAGGCAAAAAAAGGCTAAACGAATAGGATACAATCTATATGGGTATCGTTTTCGAGATTTTCGGGACGCTTAATATATTAAATTTATTTAGTGATCCAAGATGGCGGACGGGAAATCAAAGATGGCGGATGAGAACATTTTAAAATCAATATGGGTATCGCCTTCGATATTTTAAGGGGTGGGGAATGCAAATACAACATATATTTCGTGATCAAAGATGGCAAATGGGAAATCGAAGATGGCGGATGGAAAATCAAAGGTGGCGGATGGAAAAATTCTATTAAATTAATATGGGTATCGGCTCCGCGGTTATAACGGATGTGGCATACGTATATAACATCTGTTTCGTGATCAAATATGGCAGATGGAAAATCAATATATTATTTTATTTAAATTATGATTAATAGGTATTTGATGTTCGATGCAGATAATGGCTATGTTCAGTGGATACGTCTACTACGGAACCCTTCATGGGCGGGTCAGACTTGCACATGATTTAATTATTTAATAGCCAAATGAGTAATTTTATCATATCACTAGATCAGTTATCTGCCCCTATCACTCATATACCACGTCCGCATCTTCTTACAATAAGCTGATAAGTTAGTTTTTCTACCCTATAAATAATTTATACGGCAAAACAACTTTGCCTGGCAATTAATAGATTAAACACTGATCTTCTTGGTAACTTTGTTCTGAATTCGTTGGAGAAGAGTTAAAAAAGAAAATGAAAAAGAAAAATACTTAAAAAAAGCGATACGAAGTTCGCCGGGACAGCTAGTTCTAATATATAAAGCTGAAGAGTTTGTTTGTTTGTTTGGTTGAACGCGCTAATCTCAGGAACTACAGGTCCGATTTGAAAAATTATTTCAGTGTTAGATAGCCCATTTATCGAGGAAGGCTATAGGCTGTATAACATCACGCTTTGAGCGACGGGAGCGGAGTAGTAGCCTTAAATAACGCGGGTGTAACCGCGGGCATCATCTAGTTACAAAATAAAATGAAGCAGGCCATTCTCTCTGTCTAACGACGATAAACTTATAAACTACGATTTTACGAGGGTAATAGTATAGTTTGCACCAATAGATAGTGAGAATCTCTGAGGAATGCTTTCGTGTATAATTTACGCGGACGGAGCCGCTACCAAAGTGTAGTTATAGATAAATTACACCTAGACATAGAACAAGATGTCGTGCGCAGTACACCAAGATTATTCTTGAGTGAACATCAAACCAACCACCTCCGGCTTAGCAGTCAGCGCTATAAACTACTATACCCACAGACCAGACAATGGATACGTTACTGTCCACTAATGTCTACACGATAGACAACCGTTACATTCGTATTGGTAAGCAATGGATTGCAATGTGTGATGGGCGACGGGAGTGTAAGGGAAACAAGTGTTGCGTTCGACTGTCGTTTATTGAGTATTTCACAATACAGTGCTTAAAACTATATAATAATAATGAGGTAGAGGTGTTACTACACTACACCTCCCCCTTTTATTAAAAAAAAATTACAGTATTTTTTTTTTACATACCTAATACAGAAAATATAAATTTTAATAACAAACAAAAAACATTCCAGTAATTTTTCCAATATTTCAAAAAAAAAAGTTACTATATTTATTACCTAGCTGAGTATAAAAGAATAATTTTACAAAATTTAAAGCATCTTATTCTATTTTTCAAGTGTATATATTTGTTAACATAGATATTAATAACAAAGTAAACGTTGTTACTTTTCATAAAATAATTTAAAAAAAAGTAAACAGTGAACCGAAAAAAAATACAGCGATTTTAATGAAAATCGATGAAAATATGATCGAAACTGTTCTTAAAAGCATCATTCTTATCCCTTACAAAATAATAAACGTTGAGTAATTGTTACAAAAACACAATTATTAACGAAAGTCAAATAAAATATTTATTTTAATAAAATATTCTTTTAAATTCTAGAGGTTGCAAAGTGACAATATGGTATCATACCGTGTATGAATAAGGACTCAATAAATTTAATAGTTAGAACAATAATTTTGTAACATGAAATTATTAACGTATGCATTCTTATTCATAATAATTATCTAGATACATTTTTGAGAGATCTGTTTTAGTATGAGTATGCAATGTAATGATGGGCGACGGGAGTTCAATTGAAACAACTGTGTTCGATGACTGTTGTATAATGAGTGTCTCACGGAATATAATGCACAAACCTATATACTTATAATGAGGTAGAGGTGCACTACACTACAGGATACATTTTTGATAGATTCAAATCGTGCATGAATGGATGTTTGCTTACACCGGGTGTCTATGTATAATATGTAGGTATTTATTTACAAAATAAGTTAAGGTATGTTTATTGATACCCATAGCACAAGCTCTGCTTACTACGGGACTAGAGGGTGATGTGAATAAGGGGTGGAATTATTGCCCACCTCCTATCATAATAAGATTTTTTTATTTTTTTATTTATAGACTCACGCCTGTATCCCCGAAGGGGTATTCAGAGGTTTAATATCACACCCACATTTCGCCATGAATTTTTAGGTCCCACGTAATAGGGGGCGAGCCTATTGCCGTACCGGGCACATTACCAGACTCCGTCCTGCTACTGAGAATTTCCTAATTGTCTAAGATCCGTAGAAGAGTAACCTTCACCGATCTGTTTAGTATTTTATATCAAACTAGACGACGCCAGCGGCTTCGCACGCACATATTTTCAAATTTCCCGTTTTGCCCGATCCCGTGGGAATTTCGGGAAATCCCGTCTTAGTGTACCCCTACGGTCCCCAAGGAACATACATGCCAAATTTCAGCTTCCTGCGCCCAATAGTTTCGGCTGTAGCGTGTCTGTCAGTCAGTCAGTAACGCAAGGATTTTATATATTAAGATTTTGCATGTTAAAAAATATATCGCGATTGGTTTGGTAAAAAAAAATCCGGTCCAGGCTAAAAAAAATTGCCAACTGCTTTTCCTGACAGGTTTTTCATAGGCAACCCAATATCATCGTGTTCGCAGTGGACTAGCGGTCATTTTAATATACTATTTGTCTATTAAAATAATTGATAAATTTAACTAGTGTCAACTTAACAGTCGAAGAATTTATACTTGACAACCCTACCAAATACGCCAGGAAAAATTGACAACCCTATGTAAACATATCCTTTAGGGTTCATACATTCGGTTAGTATTAAATTTATTTATTAAACGCGTATATGCACTGTTAAATGAAAACCCAAATACTTTTTTTTTCTACTTTTCCTAGTCTGGACCGGATTTTTTTTGCTAACCAATTCGCGACATTTTGACATGCAAAATTTGATATAAAATACTTTTCAGCCAATAACCAGATCGGTGAAGGTCGCTCTTCTACGGATCTCGGACTATAACGGAAAAACTCAATAACACTTAGCCCGACCCGGGAATCGAACCCGAGACCTCCCGATCCCACGCGCACATTTATGCCGCTAGACCAAAGAGGTAGTCTCAGTATAATAAGATTTAACCAATATAAACAAATTTATTAACTACTAGAGGATACTCGCGGTTACACCCGCGTTATTTAAGGCTACTGCTCTGCTCCCGTCGCTCATAGCGTGATGTTATATGGCTATCTAACACTGAAAGAGTTTTTCAAATCGGACCAGAAGTTTCTGAGAGTAGCGCGTTCAACCAAACAAACATACAAACAAACTCTTCAGCTTTATATATTAGTATAAAATGTTAACTAAGTTACTAATGCTAACTATGATTGGAATAGATTCCAATTTGAATAAATTCTCATTGACATAAACAAAAATCATTAACATTGTATAAAATTCCTTTCAATCCACCCGCTAAGCGTCTTCATGAATAATTTTCCGCGAGACGTTTCCCTGAATGACACGTAACAGACCGTGAGGAGTCCCCCCCCCCGTCCTCCCACTCCTCTCATCATACAACAAGTACTCGTGTAAATACAAAGCAATTTCTCGAACCAGTGAACCGATTGCGCCAAGGATTTGTTGTTACACACTTTCATAATAACAGTGTTGTTTTATGTAACATTTTTAGGGAATTGGGTGTAATCTCCCCGTTTCGCGTCTAACTTATTGCCGCTTGTGAATGTTGGCAATGATGGTTGTACGTCACTGAAATGATTTATTTGTTGCAGCTGTATTTTTTTATTTTAGCGCAATAGCCGGCGGAAGTTTTCTTAACGTTTCTTTTGATATAAAGATGTTTCTGTTCCAAGTGGTTACATATTAACAGTTCTATAAAAGGCTGTTTCTAGCCGTTACTTTTTGTATCATACAAAGTAGGTTAGTGAGGTCTCGATAAAAAAATAGAAATTATTTCACAAGGAATATTATAATACTTATTTTAATGTTTACACCTGTAAGTACCTACTATAAAATCTTTCGAAAGGTAATGGTGGCCAATTTATCAGTACAACTGAGCAATCTTAAAATACATGAAGTCATCAATTAAATTCAAATTCAAGGTTACAATCTTTAACTATCTGAAGTGTGTTCGTTTATCTTTCTTTGACGCTAAAACTACTAATCACATTTCTATCAAACTTTTAAGTAATATAGCTTATACAGCAAAATTACACATACCCTATCTTTTGTCAAGATGACCTACATTGCGGTTGAAGTATATATAATTTAATAGTAAAGTACCTATTATTTTATATTATCAATACGAACTTTTCACATAGTTCGTGTCCAATTGAAAGCGATTCAATCTGCTGCACTAGTACGCCGCACACGACTGCTCTACATCCATATAAAATCCATCGCCAGTAGATGGATACAGAAACTTCTATACATCCACGTTCTATGAAGCAACTTAAGGATTCCTTCATTGCTTATTCACGTGTAAATCTACTAGCTTCCAGTTGAATGTACTGAAAGATGGAGGTCGACTTAAGGTGCCTGGTTTTGACATTGATTTGCCACTTATCCTCTGTGGTAAACCAAAGATTCGATTTCATTTAACGGTGACCACTAGTGATCTCCCGTGTTAGTGTAACGCTGATGAAGACGGCAAATAAAGCTTCTGTTGATACCAAAATATCAAGATACCTGAGAGTGACTTCTTACCGCTTGCAACATCCCTACAGCTCTTTGCATTTCATCTGCGTTCAAATGACGTCGCTCTATGACGAAAAAATGTCTCAAAATCCAAATTTGTTCAAAACTTTTTCAAATTATTGTTTAAATCATAAAATTGATACAGAATACTACATTTTAATAAGGAAAGAAAACGCTATAAAATTCGAACAAATGCATTCGCTTAAAAAATAATATAATTAAGAAAATACTAAGGATTTATTATGAGAACGCATTGTAAAATTGAAATTTGTATGTGTTGCTTAGACTTTCTGATGTTTGTATAATGGTACCTATAGATTTACTACATATGTTAAGTGTTAATGTTTAAAAATAAGTGTAAGAAATTTATAAGAAGTACACTAATCCCTAATGTAAAAACTATAAATTACGAAGTGGAACCACATTACAGCACAATTCGGTTTCTGATCGCCTGACCTCGATTTGACTTAGTATTGACGTCTAGGGACAAGATATATTATATTTAAAGCCCACACGAGTGTCAACGCAATCAAACAGTTCTGAGAAACACAAACAGTTTGATTAACTAAACAAAGTTGATCTAAATTTAAATAAACTAGCGAGCCCGGATCTACTGCTAGTCCTTAGAGGACAGTGGAAGGATGATGGTGTGATTCGATTGTACTTGGTAAAGGAAACTAATTTAAACTACGGCTTCTAAAATTGTTTGGGCGGGAGTTCATGTTTTAAGGTTCTGTAGCCAAATGACAGAACACGGAAGTCTGCCTGTCTGTCTGTATGTCTCAGTCACTTAACTCCGAAACTATTGAGACTACACGTTTTAAACTTGGTAGATATATGTATTCTGTAAACCGTTTCACGCTTTTTAAATAAAATTCTTGGAACTTAATGGGTGCTTTTCATACATGAAACTGAATTGGAAAATGCGTTGTTTTTCGTCGACTTATGTCATGGGAATACCTTATATACGTCTTAAATGGGTCTTTAAAATTGACATAGAGTATTTTTTTAAATAGTCGCTTCCATACCTAAATTTGTTCCAATACATTCCTTGGTAATAATTACAAATTATCACCAAGTAGTAACTCTACATTTGTAGAGATGCCGAGATTGTAATTGTTTTCGTAAATAAATCTAGCCAAAATACCTAACTAATACGACAAAAACACTATCAAGCCCTCAAGGAATTTTCTTTAATCTGAACATTCCTTAACTCGTCTACTTATTAACACTCGTCGCGACGGTATAAAAATGGCGATGAAATCGTAGACTTGGAGAACCAGGGGGGGAGAGAGAGGGGTACTTGGGGTTAAGGATGCGTATCCAGAAGAGATAACTGAGGTAAACTACTAATAGTATCGCTTGAGCTGAGCGAGGCTTGGAAAATAAAGGGGGTGCTTAGATGGATGTATTTTTTTTTTGCTTTGCCTACTGTTTCAAATTATAGTTTATCTTTTTTTTATTAATACTGACCTCTAGCAGCGCTCAATAAAAGTTGGGTTGATTGACTGTTCGTCATAGATTCATAAGTTTCTTTACTCCTTGGATGAGAAACCACCTGTTGTTACATTTACCTCAAAGCATTCACATAGTGTATAGAATATGAAAACCTTCGGTCCTGTATTCTTCATGCCATTCAAGAAGAATTCACTGCATGTAAGGCTTAGTAGTTAAAGTGATCGCCTTGGTTTAGCACTACGCACTACGTTGTAGTTTTGATCCCATAACGAGATAAAACTGTGCGTGGTCCATAAATTGTTGTTTTGGCACTGATTGCTCAACTTATGACTTAAAATTTATGACGACATTGCATTGACAGCTATACTCTATACTTATATATAAAACTGAAGAGTTTGTTTGGTTGCTTGCATACGCTAATCTCAGGAACTTCTGGTCAGATTTGAAAAATCAAATCTTTCAGTGTTGGAAAGCCCATACGATGAAGGCTGTAGGCTATTTAACATCACGCTATGAACCACGGGAGCGAAGCAGTAGCCTTAAATAACGCGGGTGTAAACGTGGGCTCATCTAGTGTTGTATATTATAGCTGAGCGGCGAGCTTTAAAGAGCCGAGCACAGTCAGAGGGCGTGGGAGGATGGGTGATAACACTTGATTAGTTCAGATCCATTTGTTACCGACACATGGCGGCGACGGAACCGCTCAACCGCAGCGAAGCGTTTGTTTGATCATTAGCGATCCGCTAATTAATTGGTGATGTGTTACTGTAAATGTTGTTTGCTTAAAAAGACCATGGGCGATAGCCCGCACACATCTGATACCAAACCTAAGCAGAGCTCGTGATAAGAGTATGTGGTCAACTCAGGTGTCGGAGTTTTCAGACCGCTCAAAGGCCTCTGACATGAACCTTCCTTGGACAAGAACCAGGACTGACAGCGTTAC
Source organism: Euclidia mi (assembly GCA_944739405.2). Classification (NCBI taxonomy): domain Eukaryota; kingdom Metazoa; phylum Arthropoda; class Insecta; order Lepidoptera; family Erebidae; genus Euclidia; species Euclidia mi. Next base: position 44,479,217 of record OX123206.2, on the reverse strand, counting down.
ATGCCCTCCGAAGTACGGTAGTGTTCTAATGTAGATGCGGTCACCCATCCAATTGGCAACCTGTGCATGCGTTACTTAACTTAACCGACTCATTCGGAACGGCAAGCCATGTCACGCCGTGGGCGTTAATATGGTAAACAGATATCTGGCCACAATTATAAGTCCTGTATAAAAACGTCCGTGTGGTGACGGATTAAGAATACGGATTATCACCACTTGTGTCGTAAGAGCAGAGGGAGCATAGAACAGCACTGTAAGGAAAGGAAAACTTGATAGAAGCCCTATACCAACCCGTTTGGCCAGCAGCCCGTATAGTGGGCCAATTCCTCCTTTCAAAGGAGAGACCTAATCCAGCAGTGGACTGTTAAAGGCTAAAATTGATGATAAAAACTGTGATATTGCTGGGCATACTTCTCACTATGTAAAGAGTTGGGCTATATAATTATAGTGTATGTCGCTGGCCAATTAAGGGCAACGAAAGATTTCACATTCGAGAACATTATGTAGAATTCAGACATGCAGGTTGCCTCGCAATTTTCCTTCCTATCGCTAAAAACATAATGTTTTTAATATTTTTTGACTTACCCAATTGTCACCGCGAACATCGTCTTTACATCGAAGACTGTCTTGTCATATTCCGCAAATACAGTACCGGTGCTACTAACTACGAAATTTGGATGCGTTACGCGAGCGTTTCATACGTTTTGTATTTAAAGGCGTTCTTTGTATGCTTTGAATATATTTTTGCCGATTCGCAGCAATTTTGTATTGCTCTGATTATTTTCGTTTTATTATTCAAGTATTAATAGGTTTTATATATCATTGCAATGCTTATTTTTTCGAATACTAGGCAAAATGGAACATTTATTGACCGCAAAGCAAAAATTAAAATAATAACAGGTAAGAAACAACTTATCATCATTTTACGCTTGTTTATAATGTGTGCATTTGAAAACTTTGAGCGATTCTTACAAGTATACTTAGTACTTGCTGCTTGCGTATGTCACAAGTTGAGAAAAGTTAATGTGGAGTTTATTTATAAGGCTTAAGTCAAGTGAAGCCACTCCGCAGTTTACTTGTTTTGTCAGTTATTGGAGGCAGTTGTCGGAGATTCATATCAGAGACAAGACACACAAGGTTTTCTTGAGTGATGTGCGGTTTATAAAGGAAAAATTCCGTTCAGAGAAATAAGATTTTTAGTGACATGTTAAAAGTTGATTGGCAGTAGGTCGCAAGTTCCCGTAAGTTAGCATTTAAAGTTGTTACATAATTACCAAAAAAAATCCGTTTTTATGTAAATATTTCTGGCAATTGTATTCCCTTCTAACTTCTAAATGTGTGAACAGATTTGAATGTATGTAGTAGGTATCGTTGGAATAAGTACATCGTCTCAAATGATATAATATTTCTTTTATTGGTATATAATATTTTCTTCTTATTATTCCTTTAGGGTCCTACCTGGTTTTTAGGGTTCCGTAGTAAACTACACGGAACCTTTATTGTTTCGCTATGTCCGGGGTTTATGCAAAAACTATAAGTATAAGAGAGTTGAAATTTGCTCAACATGCTCTTGGTATGTTTATTATTTTTACTTATATCTTACTGATTTCAGCCACAAATCTTTATCACTTAGCTCTCTTTTTATATAAATTATGTTTGGCCCTCAGAGATCGTAGCGTGATGCTAAACCTTACCTTTCCCACGAATGTAGCTATTATGAACAAACACATTGTTTCTGATCCCACTAGCAGTTTCAGAAATAAGCGAGTTCAAACAAACTATCCAGCTGTATTATATTAGTGGTATTATATTATCTAGTAACAATAGTACAAGCTCTGCTTAGTTTGGGACTAGATTGTGATGTGTGTATGTGGTAGAATAGAATATTAGTATACCTAAGAAACGTGTAAAGAATTGTTAGCTCAACCACTGCATGAGACACTCAACTGTATATTGCACAGTTCGACTTTATGAGTCTAAAGCAGCACTGTGTATGTGTTATTTCAGTGTTTGTGGTGTTCTCTGAATTACACGAGTATCTTACACTGTTGTATGTATATAGAATGTACTTTGTGATGTCATTATTTTCTGTTGGTGTTTGTTTTAAAAGCCAACGCCCGCCCGGAATTCATTGCGCCTTTACTGATATTTAAGTAAAGAGTCTAAAATGTGTACAAAAGTTTTGTCTACATCACTTCAGACTAAAAGAGTTTGTGTTTACACGAATTGTGTAGCACACTCGTCGCAACGATAAGTGGCGAAACGGACTCTTAACATTTCTAAATCGATTGACAAGAAGACGAAGTAAGTTGTACTTTGGTTTGTATAGGTAGTTTGACAAGGACAATGGTCTTATTTATACACGATATCAAAAGCCTCCGCACCAAGCCAAAGTGTACTCGTTTCGCTCGTCATGCCAAATCATACTGAGCATATCAAATATAAATCATAAAAATAATAGCCGTGAAACGAAAACTTGATAAGGCTTAAAACAGTTTATAAGCCGCAGTTTACTTAAGAAGTGCGCATGCAATGCTCGAGATATTGCAAAATGTAATAATTAGAAAAAAAATAGGTATCTTTGAGCGCCAATATCTCCAGAAGCAGTAATTTCTCAGTTATGGCGCCGAGGTATAGGTCATACAGTAGCATGTATGCTCTGAGATAAAGGTGATGTATGGTAGTTATATCAGTCTCAGTTGGGAAGTTTCTCGACCTAATATCACGAAGCAAAAAATAAAATTGTTCGCCGCTTTTTCCCGATCACACACCTCTCACACTCACGCTCTAAGTATATATGTATATGTGGACACGCGACGACAAAGAAAAAAACATTATTCTAAAGTTACTGATACGAATATGTACTTCTTATTGTTAGTTCACGTCTTCACTCTGCGAATTCACTAAGGTCACTTATTGTATACTGGGTGATGTTGATAGTTTTATTTTATTTCAAACCTAAGTGTCTACGTTTACTGTATTGGACTACTCTGTAATAGAAGTCGTAAGCATGTTCTACATAAAAAAAAATAAAAAAAACATCTTAGAAATTTTTATCTTTTATCCACTGGCGAAATCATGGCAAACAGCTCGTTAATGATACAAATACCTTATATTACTGAGAGCAACCTTTTCAGTCTTTATTATTAATCAGATAACCAATACGCCAAGATAAAGAAATATAACCTAATTAACGTGATTAAGGTAAATCCAGATACAGGTAATTAATGTCATGTATTTGTTTACAATCACCTCGTGGCGGTATAATTAACGAGATATTATATTACCTAATGTAATTATATCCTTGTCTTACCCAGAGGCGATATATGGCAGATATTAGATATTATGATATTCATATCTATACCGAATTTGATTGCTTGTTTGTTACTTCTTAAGGGCTAAACTTCTTTGCCAAACAATAAAAATATAGAAATCATTCATTCATTCATGCCTGCCAGCCCATCACGACATTATTATTAATATTTTATTAGCATGATGACTTTTGCTATGGGACTCCATGTACGATTTAAATCAAGCATAGAGTTAATAAAAACAAAAAAAAGACGGTTAAATAAATAAAACTATCTATCATCAGCCTTTAACAGTTGACTGCTGAACTAGGCCTCTCCTTTGAAAGGAGGAATTGGCCTACTATACCACGCTGGCCAAACGGGTTGGCATAGGGTTTGTATCAAGTTTTCCTTCTCTAACAGTGCTGTTGCTCTGCATAATAAGCTCCCTCTGTCGGCTCTTACGATAACCATGGGATGACATGGGGTGGTGACATTCCGTATTCTTAATCCGTCACCACACAGACGAGTCTAATTTTGACAGCACTATAACTATTTTAGCCCAGTATATAAACTGTCCCACTGCTGGGCACGGCCCTCTTCTCACTATGTGAAGGGTAAGGCCGTTATTTAAAAATAGCTAACTATATTTACTTTTATAAGAGTAGCAAAACTAAAACAAGCGTTCTGTAAATTCTACTTATTAATAATAATTATGTTTATTCAGAAATAATTAATTAATATCATACTATCCAACTGCAATATTGACGTGTCTGTTTAATTCAACTTATATCAATTTTATTTACGTATAATGTTTTTAAACGAGTACTTTACATTATCATATTAAACATTGCACTGTAAGACATATTTTTATTTCACATTCCATTTTTTACCTTTGTTTGGTAAAAACATTATTTTTATCTCTTTTACCAGTTTTTATTTCCACTTGGGAGAATTTACGAGCTAGTTGCAAAAAGACGCCTCAATTTGAGCCACCATTGTCTATTATAGTCGCTGAGCATATTTGCGCTCCGATTGAAAGGCGGAAAACTCGTTGAATTTCCTTCCTATCTTGACCTACCTACTGTAAAGTAAGAAAGGCCAACCTGTATTTTCTCAGTATCGAGGAATCATTTGTTACAAAACACTGGTATTTGTCTGTTTAGTATAATATTTTGCTATTTAAACAGCTCTAATTGCAGTTGCTTTGCTGTAAATAAATATTCCATGATAATTCACATGACTGTGGTCCACTGATCGCTAAGTAACATTTGACCAAATAAATAAACTTCAATTTTTTGCGGGAAAAAGAAGAGTACAGATATTTGGTAACTTTGTACCACATAATGACTTTATTAGAACATTCTGGAATGCAAAATAGAAGAAAAGAGAAGAAGAGGTGCCCCCGACACTCATACACAGATCAAATAAAAGATAAAGCAAAGACCATGTCGTATATGGAGGTCAAGATACTGGCCGAAGGTTTGAATTTATGGCGTATACTCCAACGACAAGAGCGAAGTTCTTAAGTTGAAAAGAAATATCTACGATCAATACGATAAATTTATTAATAGTGGAGCAAAAAGAGACAGACTTTGACAATTGGACAATTCATAATGAAGGTCAGCTTTTATAGAAACTGTGTATCTTATTATAAACACATTATTATTAACCTATAACGTTTCATAAAATGTTCCACGATGTTATCACGTTGTTTTCGTCGTAGATCTGATACGTCGTCTGTATTCATGAAGCGTTGTTTATAAAGCGAGCCTCACGAAATCTTAATATATAAAATCCTTGCGTTACTGACTGACTGACAGACACACTACAGCCGAAACTACGTGGCGCAAAAAGCTGAAATTTAGCATGTATGTTCCTTGGGAACCGTAGGTGTGCACTAAGACGGGATTTCCCGAAATTCCCACGGGATCGGACAAAACGGGAAATTCAAAATGTGGGCGTGTAAAGTCGCTGGCGTCGACTAGTATATTATAAACATAACATTGGCTTTGACCTTAATTTCATATATTGACGCTTAGGCTTGTTTCACACGTACGTCAACCACACCACACTGTCGCGTCGAAAGGTGGTCGAGCTGTGGTTATGTATCCACTTAGACTATAATTGATATATAACTATGAGCATAGTGACGCTGGCTTCTTGCGGTTGTGTTGTGGTACCTGCAATAAGTGATTGCTTCTACAATGAGGCCAACCGTCACTTCGCGGTGTCACTGTTGGTTGCTATGGTGACCGACCATGTTGAAGCAACGTCGCAATCAAACCTTAAAATAACAATTGATTGCGATAGATAGTAGTTTGAATTCGATTTGTATTCTGCTATTGTGTTTTTCATCTTCTGTAAAGTGTTGCTTCTGAACGCGGCTTCGTCAATATAAATGTCGGCTGTCGGGACAAAATGTGCCCACGCGCTTGCAGATGTGCAGATATTTGCAGTGACATAGAGCTACGTAACTGCAATGTTTATCCGTTAGGTAAATCTATTGAGTAGTCCACATCCAGCAATAATAACAAAATTTAATGTTAAAAATACTACTAATTGTCTTCTGGGATATATAGCATATACCTTTGTCTCGAGTAACCGATTTTCGGCACTGTTGCTATCGCCATGTTTTGTGAAATTTACTACGAAATTTTAAATTCCTTAAGAATGATAGTAATGCAATGCAGCATTTATGTAAACATAAGAAAAAAACAGTAAATACATGTTCATGCTAAATATTTTCTCTCGCTCGTTCTAGGACTCTAATGAAGAATTTGAGTCTTGAATGATGCGTAGGGTTTATTTACATATAATATGTATGTTCAAACTGGATGAGATACCAGCTTACTGTGAGCCCTTAAGTCTTGGGTTGTTTACGCGTGGCTGGTAAAGCTTACTGGTTTGTAAATAAAATAAGACAGGCTACTATTGAATTGATTTATAAGGTATCAAAACAATTTTGTTGGATTGTTTATTATAGGTACTAATATTATGTGAGAGGGAGGTACAAAATGTTTTTGGTGACGCTTTGGAAACTTTTTCTTGTCGTAAGGTCAACCGAGTTGGAGAAGGCGGAGGTAGTGCGCTTCTGCTCGAAAGTCTTTTAAGCCACCAAAACCTAAATGGCAGGTACATGCGAATTGTGGTCAGTCTATACTAATATAATAAAGATATTTTGTATGTTTGTAACGAATAAACTTAAAAAGTACTGACCCGATTTGAAAAATTCTTTCATCATTACCATGCTGCATTATATATTATACTTCAGGATAGGATGGTACTAACTTGTTCCAATACCCTCTTTCATGTGTACCCGGTGGCGAGGCATTATGAAAATACTGAAACATTGTGATCGAAAGATGATTTTGAATCAGTGCACGATTCAGGCTAATCTAAAAAACATGTATAGAATAGAATTGCGCCTATAAATAAATACGTAACTATTATTAAAGAGCACAATGCGTGAAACGAGCTTTTGTCGTCAACATTCTTCGTCTGCCAACAATACGAAAATAGATTCATTAAGCGATAGTATCGACTATCACATATATTATATACAGAATCTATTCGTATTTACAGGATGATTTTGTTCGTGTTATTCTTTAAATGAGATATACTGTAGAAATATTCCGAATCAAATCAAATGGATCCCTATAAAAAAAGTAATTTTGCTTTAAATGTAGTCTCAATTGTGTTTAAGTTTCCAAATGCCGAAATAGAAAAAAATATTCATAACTTCACCAAAAAACACCAAGTAACTTAATGTGTTTTTTAAGTTATATTTATTTGAAATGAAAGGGACTTGAAAACAAAAATGAAGTAAATGATGTATGTAATAGTAATAGATAGTCGAACTGATTTTTGAAGTAAGTACATATATTTGACACCCTTGAAATGAATGCTTGGCAAAAAGTTGGTCAGCTCCTTAAACGTTTTCTTGTCCAAAATGATTCTGAATAGCTGTTATATAGTCTTGATGCCGCGTGCCGGTGCACTTTCTCATGTTACGGATCCACAAAATCTTCCATCTTTCAACCTATAGATAGACGGCTATTTTTCACATCTATTGAAAGGAATCGTAACATTTACAATGAATAAATAAGTACATGACCAAAAAAATACTTATTACTAATTACATATCATTAAAAACACCCTGTATCTAATCTTTAACAGTTTAGTGGTCACACCACTACATACATACACGATTTTATTTCGGAGTACAATGCGACATCACAAACATATAGACGGCGACCATTGTCACAAGATTTGTAGTAGTTATAAGTTGGGAGCACAGCGGACATATTAAACCGAACTACTGATGAATGCGTGCTCTACGTTTTATATAAAAATATTCCGAGCGCGGCGTCTGGTATTTTTTAATGGATGCTGTTATACTTGCCCGGATTTCCACAAAAATATATATTACAATATTTTTAATATACATTATAATATTAAATGGCGTCTGCCCGTTGAAATGCGATAAACGTAAAACTACGAAACGGAATATTATATATTAAAAAAGTAAGCCTAGTTACTTGTGACCAAGATTTATAATTTGTGCTATCACAAAACAGCACTATTGTATGCCAATATTCATAATTATATTTTACTGCCCAACAGCGACATAATATATGTAGGTATATGCATAGGTACATGGCAAACAAGTATCGACACGTGAACTAGATTATCATGTTTAACAGCTCTTAATTAATTCAAGGTTTAAGTTATTAATTATTTAGGTGTATAATTCACGCGGATGGAGCCAAGTTTTGTGAGTAACTAAACATGACAAGATGTACATGCTGAATCTTATACTTATTTTCTGCCCAGGGAACCAAAGGCATATTTTGAGGATAATTAAGTCAGTTTTAATTTTGCTTCTTGTGTGCCTCTGTGTTTCATGTAATCATTATTTTCTATTTGAAAACATACCCAGCAACAAGAGCAGCGATAACCCAGTGGAGAGACCGATGAACTGCCACGCAGAAGGTCTCAGATTCGAATCCACAGCGCGCACCAATAACTTTTTGAAGTTATTAGCGTATAAAATGTTTAATTATTGCTTGCTAAAGGGTGAGGAAAAATATCGTGAGGAAACCTGCATGTCTGAGAGTTCTCCATAATGTTCTCGACAAACGTGTGAAGTCTGCCAAACCGCACTTGGCTACCATGGTGGACTATGAGATTACTCTTCTCATAGTGAGAAGAGGTCTGTGCCCAGCAGTGGGACAGTTTATATAGGGTGCTGATGATGATGAAACATACGCATTGATTTAATTGATTGATGAATATTTAGAAACTCAAACCAAACCCCTAGATGTAAAACACATCTAGGGATTTGGTTTGAGTTTCTAGCGGTCATTACTGACCGTTGCTATGTGCTAGGGACTTTAAACAAAATAGCAGTTGTTCCCCTAGAGCAGGGTAGTTGAATCAATGGCAAGCGTGCCATTGATGGCACGCGACACAATATTTTGGGCACGTCGCCGATCATAAACCATGTCTATAAAATGAAAAAGAACTGTTTGATGATGATATTTTCAGAGATGAATAACATTAAAACTCGGTTAGAAACCGTTAGTAGTGTAATATTGGGGCTTCTGCATCACTCACCTCGCTTCGCTCAGTTCGCAATGCAGAGCGCCCCAATATTACACTATTACACCACAATCGAGATCTATTAATGTAATGTGTTCTGCATCACTCACAGTGCCCAGTAATACCCTACTGTTATAATTAACATAATGTTTTAAGTTTAGTAATTTAACTCCTTCTCTTTATTATGAATGTGTGTAATGAACTCGTCAATTCATGTAATATCAATGTAATCATGTTATCTATTTAAAAATTAAAGAATGTGTTAGTGAGTCTGGGAAACTACGAAGTAAAATAAAACAATATTTATTACCCCTTTTAAAAAAGTTTATTATCAATGCACCATTTTTTTAAACACAAAACATTTTTCAAAGCACATATTGAGTCATGATAGATACAATTGTACAAATCTTCAGAATATTTATAGCGATCATATAAACTTAACAAATTAGGACAACATTTATCTTCTAAATTAATTACATTATTAGTATTTAAAATATATTTCAACCATAGCACTTTTTCAAGACCTTTAGCTTAAACACACTTATCTTTTAAAACATCTGAAATTAAATATTGATAATTTGAGTAAGGTATAAATCCTTCGCCCCAGTATATTTTTCTGTTACGTTCAATCCAGCAAACCTGTCGTTTTTCTGATTTAGTTAAATCGTAAAACGGAAATGGCGGTTTGATTAAAAACACTTGAAGGTTTTTATTATACCATATAGCTATTTCTTTTAGTTTAAATTCATTTGCTTCTGTTTTAAAGCCTAGGACGTCAACAATGGCTCTCATGATAGCCTACGCACAATATTGCTCAGAGGTTTGTATTCCACAATTCTATCGTTTATAATCAAGCAATATGCAGCCGTATTATCTGGTATCGATTTTGAACATTCAATTTCTAATCGAACGTCTACTGGACTTGTCTTAAGACTATCGTTTTGCCTTGAGCAGTCTATGATAAACAGGGGAGCCTTCTCTTTAAATTCCTTTAGATTGAGCAACGGATCGACTGGACAGTTGTTATACGACTGGCGAAATTTTGCATACATGTCGTATAATATACTGTATTTGTTCTCAGAAAACTTTAAACTTAAAGGTTCATATGGGTAATATTGTGAATTTAAAAACAAGATCACGTTTGTTACCTCGCAATGATCAAACAGGGAACTATCTTTCAGTTTATTATTTTTTCTATCAGTTTGTAAGCCAAAGATTACATATCTAGGTTTTTCCAGTTGTGATGCAGTTTTAACTGACCATGAATGTTTTGTAGTTTTAGGTAGTAAGGGGTACTCATACAAATCCCAATTTCTAAAAGCCATTTGAATAGGTTTATCTTTTTCTAAATGTTTTAACAAAGTTAGTCTTTCACGATCTGAGACTTTTATGTGTGGTACTCTCCATTGTATTCTTTCTATATCTATTTGGAAATTTGCAATATCATCAGTAAGTATAAAGCTGTTTAAGTTAGAGTTACTTCCATTCAATATAAGTTCATGTTTACAGTTTATTACAATTTTATTATAATCTTCGGCAAATCCTAAAATCATATTCAATGGTATTAAAGCACTGAAATGATCCTTATTTTGAAATCCCTTTAAGTTCCAACCCCACAAGTTAGCAACTTTACTTTCCGCTTCATTTAATGATATGTATGATTTTATTGTAGTTGTTATTCCAGAATTTTTTATACGATCTATTTCAATACCATTAAGTTCGTATCTGATGTCTTGAAATAGGAACATAATAAAATTATTATTAAATGTACCAGTTTTCTCAATCGGTTTTCCATCTTTGCCAAAGAACTTGGCTCGACCTTCGACATAAATTGCGCTGGCTGACGGTAGCACGTATATGTCTTGCTGGTGTATGGGAATTCGAATTTCATCGTTTTCTCTAAAGCAGTTATTGTACGGATTATAAGAATGGATTTCATAACTTTCGATTGAAGTATCAAAGTGTGGCAAATCATGTATCTGCAGCATATTCACACTTTAAAACCCAGAGCTTTAAGAAAGTCTATATTTGGCTTAGTTAACTTTTTCACTTTTTTCTTACGTCTATGCACCTTAGTGGTTACAGGAGAAATAAGATGATTTATTTTGAATGGAGGGTTTATATTATATAATATCATTTTGATTTTCTTAAATGAAGACGTAATTGAATATGATCTATAAAGTTAATGAGGTGATTAAACTGATCAACAACCTTTATAGATATAGATGAAATTATATTTTTGTTCACGGGTATGTAAATAACACTTTGAGGTGTTTCTATGTAATGGTCTCCAGCAGTAGTATTAGGTACAAATTCATGAATAACATGAGTTGGCAATCCGTTAGTGTAAGAGCCGTATACTATGTCACATTCAATCCTGATAATAGATGGAATTTTAATATTACTAGAATACACATTTGATTCTGAGTTTAAAATTGAACAATACAGCAAACCACACTCATAATTTCCTGATAAATTAAGAGAGAGAGGTGGTTGAAAATAAGATTCTAATTCTGTTTTGCTGCCAGAGATAGTTACCGTTATAGACATACTTGCATACTAAATAGTTTTGAGCCCTGCTGTTTATTTTATTTCATATATACGCCAAAAGGTCCTTAAAAAGTTCAAACATAAATGTCCACAATTGAAGGGATGATTGCCTTGTATGTTTTCGTAATTGTAGTGAACTTTACAGCCTAAGTAATTTATAATTTCCTTTGGAGGTTTAAGATTTCCATAACTGTCAAAATATTCAATATATTGATTATATTTTGCATAGGCTACCCAATGAGAACCTGGATTCTTAGATATATCTTAATTAACAACTCCACATTCTCTTTTGTAGGGATATTTAGGGAGCTCATCTCTCATAAAAACACCTTTAAAATATGGGATATTACACCCATACTTCAAAATATCTAAGTTAGTTAAGGCGCGGTTGGGTAGTCGGTATTTTAGTTTTTTGCTTTTGATACAAAGATTCCAAGTCCATTTTTATGCGGTTTAAGGCGCAGTCCTTTTCCAATGCAAAGAGCTTCCATTTTTGTATTATGTCTCTTTGATTCCTCATACAGTTTTTTTACCATCTTGTACTCATTTATGGTCTTTGCAATACCATCTGCACCACCTGCTAAAGCTCCTGCAGCATATCAGCTCCAGCAGATAATCCCGCGAAAATAGGAATCAAAGGTAAAACTCCACCAGTTTTTGGTATAGGAATAACTCGAGGAAGCTTAATGGATGAATCATCAGTTAATTCTCTGACAGCAGCCATTGCTAGATCTATTGCTACTTTCTTGCATTTTGGTTTTATTTTTTTCATACGTTTTGCCGCTACAGTAATTATATTTTTAAATTTATTTTTAAGGCCTTTTCCAGATGCTGTTTTACTCGAAGGCTTTCGATGACGTGTTTCTAGCCCAGAACCTGTTTTAATTTTCGTTAACATGGCATTACTTACTAAATGCGCAGCAATTTTTTCTCCTGTATTTGAATCAGGGGCAAATGCGCGCTTCCTTGCCATTTTAAACAAAATTAAGTCTGCTTTGTGTCGATCCTTCAAATTTGATGACTTGAGATATGCAATATCGTGTTCTTTACAATATTCATCCAATTTATTTACACCTTCATCTCCACGTTTTAGTCGCTTAATTAATTTTGTACCAGGTCCACAGTAATTCTATCCTGGTAAATGTAATTCAAATGGCAAATGATTTATAAGCCAGTTGAGAAGACTACTCTCTCCAATACACATAATAAGACTGATTTATCTGGGGGTTAAATATTTAATAAATAGGCATACAAACCAATGAGTGGTAGATTAAGTTTATTGGTTCTCATAAAATATTCGACTTATCGATCCAACTATTTTCAGTAGATGGTAAACCTAGCCACTTTACGAAAACCCTATTATTTTTGCGCTTAATAACTTTTTCAACTAAATATATGTCAGGATGTTTCGTTTGTTGAAGTTCTTGAGCATAAAATGCTCCTAAAATAGGTTGACCTCGAATCGTATCTTCAATCAGGTAAGTGATAGGAGTTGTGTTTTGTATTTTGCGAATTTTAAATATTTCGGTTGACCAATTAGGTGTATAGCCTTTTTCAAATGTCCCTTTGTATTTACTGATACGTACATAGTCACCCACTTTATATTTGCGTTTCATACTGACTTTCTTCATCTTTTTTTCATATCGTTGTAATATGCGCTTTTTATTTACACTATTAACCTTTACAGGAATTTCGTCAATAGTTCGATGATAGGTGTGGTTGTATTTATAAATAAAATTTTTGAGGGTGTTATCTATCCAGTTATAGTTACCTTTTAAACTAAATTCTTTGTACAATTTAGATTTCAAAGTTCTGATAAACCTCTCAACTATCGAAGCTTTTCTTGTGGAGAAGGTTGAGTAATGGTTTATATTATAAGAATCCATAAGTTTTTGGAATTTATTATTATAAAATTCTGTTCCGTTATCAGTTTGTAGATTTTTAGGACTGCGACCATCATCCAACAAACTCTTGAAAGTGTCACATACAACATATTTATTCTTAGATTTCAGAGGAAATGCCCAAGCATATTTCGAAAATGTGTCAATAACTGTAAGTGTTTGAAATAGAATTAGTTTTTATTATAAGTCAAATCGATTAGATCGATTGAGTAATATTTTGTTTAGTCTATTGAAAATTTCTGACAATGGTCACACTGAACTGTCAATTTTTTTTCGTCCATTGTCGTTTCCCGCGGTCAGCGAAAAAACCTAGCTCTGGATAGATTTCGTGTTGTGAGCGTTTTGATCTTGTATTTAGAACCCGTTTGATTGCCACTTCCTTGATCAATAACTGGCACCGGTTAATTGTGATAAAAATAGTATTTTAACGAACATTGTAAAACTTGAGTGAATCCGATGCACGTGGTTGGTGCCGGAAGAATTTGCTGATTGAAGACGCTGCGTGGAGTCTGGTAAAGTAAAGATAATTCACTTGCTAATATTGGCCAATTTTAGTCTCGTGTGTGTCTAACTTGCCTCCAGGACTCCACTCAAGAACATCACCAGGAGCTATAAGGTAAAATCTTCTTATAACTACTTTATAATTTGTCATCGCTGAGAATCTCAGCAATATATGTCAGACATTTGATTACTTTAGGACAACTGGATGAATATAAATTAGCTTCCACTGTGCTTATAACCAATTCCCAGTAAGCCTACGGTAATTCTAGACATAATTTTGGTGCAGAGCTGTAGTTGAAATTTAGCCGCTGTTGCATTACTGAGTATAAACTCAGATTGGTATGAGCTTGTATCTTATCACCTTGTAGACAGTATTGTAGTGTTTGTCAGGTCAGTTATTGTCTAAAATACATAATATTTAATTGTATAAGTTGACCTAGATAATTAGAAACACATTGTCACATAACCTCAATCAGTAATTGTTGATTTGCATTGTTGGAAAATCTAACTTAAATTTGTTGTTGCATTAATAAGTTAGTTTGTTTGGATACATAACAGCTGTATGTATCAATAAATTTAGTAAATTTAGTTTATTGCATGTATTCATAAACATTGTAATAATCAAACTTGACCTTGCCACTTGGGCGGGTCACATAAATAAACTTTGTTTTGTTATAATATAAAGATAATATTGTTAGGTAACACATATTCTGTGCTTACTTCCTATTGTATATCATAAATAACACAGTTAGTCTGTCTGTTGCAAATAATTAATTAATTAAGTTGAAGTTTCAACTTTATTAATTTGTTATAAGTTATAACTTTGATAACTTTTGTGTTTGTTTCAATATACTGAAACCTTTAATTTTGTTGGGCAGTAAATACCTGTCACTTGCCTGCACTTGCAGTAAACAGGCTAATACTTTGTTGGTTTCAAAGAATTGAGAAAAATTAAGTTTTGTTTGTTAATATTGTTTAACGCTTGTCCGGGCTCTTTTGAAATTTTGATTATGTCAGCTATCAAGGACTTGCGTGCGGCTGCTGGTGCTATTGCGTCAGATTTGCGCTGGTTTGCCTCAGCCAGTGCTTTAGTGAACCGGCCTGATCGCCAGCAGGCCCTACTTCAAAGGTACGAGCGGATTGACGATCGCCTGGCAAGTGTGGAACAGCAATTCCGCACTTTCAGCACTTGCTGTCTTGAAGTGTCAATCAATGATTTCACCGCTGACCAGCGAAATAAGGTCAGCGAAGACTATGCCCAGGTCTTAGACCTGTATGATGCTGTCTCCAATACTGCGAGACAACTAGTTGCCGATAGGGAAGGGCAACCCGGCCTGAAGCAGGAGCTTCCTAGGTCAGCACCGGGGCTGGTGAGTAGGCTCCCTACATTGGACCTCCCCCATTTTGATGGCTGTCTAGGAAGCTACCTGGGCTTCATTAATTTGTTCGACAGCCTAGTCAATGATAGGGCTGACCTTCGGCCGGCACAAAAGTTGGCCTATCTAATGTCGGTTCTGGATGGGGAGGCTAAGGGCCTCATCCAGCATCTGCCAGTGTCTGACGAGGCGTACCAGACGGCTCGGGACCTAATCACCCGTAGGTACCATAATAAGCGTGGCCTCGCCGACACGCACATTGAGCAGATTTTGGGCTTGCCGACGCTCACCCGGGTCTCTGGGTTGCGCACCCAACTGTTGAACCCGCTTTTGGTGGCCATCAACGCACTTAAGTGCCTTGACCTGCCCGTGGACCAATGGTCCTATCTATTGGTGCACATTGTGCTGAAGAAGCTGCCTGCCGACCTGAGGTCGCGTTTTGAACAGCGCTTTGGTGGGGATAGCGCGACCCATCTGCCCCCCTTTGCTGACCTGGAGAAGTTCCTGGAGGATGAGTGCCGGGTCTTGGACAACTCCGGTGGTGACACGCCGGCTAAGTCGCAGCCGCCCAAGGTCAAGGAGCAGGCTCGCGTTCACACCCGAGCCAGTGTTGACCGGCGCCCTCCTCGCTTTGCAGTCACGCAGAGCCCAGTGGAGTGCTCCTACTGCAAGGTCACGGGGCACAGAACGGCCAGTTGTAGGGCATTCTTGGACCTACATGTCGCCTCTCGTAGGCGCATCGCGAATGCCCGCCGCCTTTGCTTCTCTTGTTTGGGGTCCCACTACCAGCGAGACTGCCCAAATTCTCGCCCCTGTCCTCACTGTGGAGGACAGCATTTGGACATTCTCTGCATGAATGCCAGAGAGGTAGGCCGCTTGTCCAACCAGCCGACGCCGCGCACGGGCGGGTGTTTTGAAGGTGGCAGCCGAGGCTCACCGGCGCGTAGCCGAGAGTCGCCTCGCTCAATTGATCGCCACTCACCCCGCTTGGAGAACCGTAGCGTGCGCACGCCTCCTCTCTCTCGCGCACCTGAATGTGCTGTTCAGCGTCACCAGCTCCATGACTGCTGCCCCAGGTATTCCCCTCCTTTGGCGGAGCGTCCCCGCCTTGACTCGCGCCCACCTCGTTTTGGGCGGGTGCGTCACTATGACCCCCCACAGATGGCGCGCGGATCGAGTCATCGCGCTTTTGAGGACTTCAAGCCGCACCCTCATTTTGACTTGCCAGGTCCTGGCCAACGGTCGCCGCCCAGGCAACAATAGGTCATTGACCCCTGCCCTATAACGCCAACCTCCCCCATTGAGACCGTTATCCTACCAACGGTTGCTGTTAGGGTCTGGGGACCCACGGGGACCTCTGTTGTTGTCCGTGCTATATTGGACACAGGTTCACAAGGTTGCATTGTTTCCACTTATTTGGTAGGGCAGGTTAAATTAAATATGGGCTCTTTTCCGAATTGTATTCGGGGCATAGGTGACGTAGCCTCTAATGTTGAAGGGCAAGTTAAAGTTATGTTTGGCCCTGTTGAATCTTCACACCCGAGGATTAAAACCTCGGCTATTGTGTTGAAGAATATTTTGGGTATGCACCCACAGAAACAGCTACCCGCTGCTGTGGTGAATTTGACATCGGGATTGGAACTGGCAGACCCCAAATTTGACACACCGGGACAAATCGACTTGTTGATTGGCTCTGATGTCCTCGGTGGAATTTTGATTGGTGGGAAACGGGTCTTGGTGCCAAATGGTTTGACTGCCATCCCGACCATATTTGGACTTGCTTTGATGGGACCTGTACCTAGGGACCCCCCTCCATCTGAACTTGATAATTTGTTGGCTGTAGGCTCTGCTCTCTCTGATGCGGTTCAAAGGTTTTGGGAAGTAGAGGAGCCCCCTCAAGTTGCCCGTTTGAATCCAGAACATGAGGAGTGCGAGCTGTTCTTCCAGAACAACACTGGTCGACTCCGTTCTGGTCGGATTATCACGAAGCTGCCCTTTCTGTCTGTTCGGCCTCCGCTTGGTGAGTCACGACCTTTAGCCGAAAAGAGATTGTTGGCTATGGAGCGTCGCATGGGTCGTGATCCGGAGCTCAGACAGAAGTACATTGAGTTCATGAGGGAATATGAACAGTTGGGACACATGTCTGTGTCAAATTTGGATTGGCGTTCGGTGCAGCATTACTTTCTCCCGCATCATGCGGTATTGAAGCCATCGACTGGCAAGCTGCGCACAGTGTTTGATGGTTCTGCGCAGACTTCAACAGGCGTATCCTTGAACCAGTGCTTGCATTCTGGTCCCAAGTTGGTCAAGGACCTTTGTGACGTCATCACCAGCTTCCGACGACATCAGGTTGTCTTTGTGGCCGACATAAAAATGATGTTCAGGCAGACGATTATCCACCCTGATGACCGTCGCTTCCAGCTGATCCTTTGGAGAGAGTCTCCTCGCGATCCCATGGTCGTCTACGAGCTCAATACAAATACGTACGGGTTAAGGTCAAGCCCCTACTTGGCAATACGTTCTCTTTGGGAGCTCGCAGACCGCGAAGGCCTACGTTTCCCAAGAGCCTCCGCCATCTTGAAGGACGATATTTACGTCGATGACATTTGCTCGGGCGCCTCCACAGCGGACGAGGCGATCCTCCTGCGGGACGAATTGATAGGTATTTTGGCCTCCGCTGGTTATGAGTTGCGCAAATGGATTTCCAACTCACCAGCGCTTTTGGAAGGCTTGCCAGAGGATCATCAGCAAGATCCACATTTGTTTGAGATTGTTGACAACCCCGCCATGATGGCTGTTCTCGGCGTTCAGTACAGACCAGTCCAAGACATCTTTACGTATAACGTAGACTTGAAACTGCCTTGTTCTTGGACTAAACGTCTCGTATTGTCTACTGTCGCCAGAACCTTTGATCCGAACGGTTGGATCTGTCCAATTATATTTTGGGCAAAATGCTTCTTGCAGAAGCTTTGGACAGCAGGATTGACCTGGGACGAACCTCTGCACGGCACTCTTGTTGAGGAATGGACCTCTTTTGTATCCTCACTTCCTGCCGTCAACGAGATCTCCTTGCCTCGTCCCATCCTTCCTCCCGGGAAGTACAAGGCCACCCTTCACGGGTTTTGTGATGCCTCGGAACGTGGTCACGCGGCTGTGGTGTACTTGCGCACAGTCAGTGCCTCAGGTCAGGTGAGGGTTTCCCTGATCATGGCGAAGAGCAAGGTTGCACCCCTTCGGACATCTCTGACCATTCCAAAATTGGAGCTCTCGGGAGCAGCACTACTTGTACGCTTATTGAACCACGTGTCCAGTACTTTGGGTAAAAGCATTTGTATTGATGGGACCTACGCCTGGACAGACAGCCAAATTGTACTTTGTTGGTTGAAGGCTTCTGTCCACACCTTGGAGGTATTTGTCGCTAATCGCGTTTCCCAAATCCAGAAATCCGAAGTCAAACTTGTTTGGAGACACGTGCCAGGTGAGCTCAACCCCGCTGATTGTGCCTCGCGCGGATGCTTGACGCCTAGCTTGATAGGTCATTCGCTGTGGTGGGGTCCGGAATGGTTGAGTCGACCAGAAATTGATTGGCCTCGAACGCCAGTTTTGAATACTTCTAATTTGCCGGGTCTACGAACACTCGCTCTTGAGAAGGTAGAATGCGCCTTCGACCCCGATTTTTTGTTGAATCGTTACAGCTCCCTCGACAAGTTGTTAGGTGTCACTGCTTGGATAAAGCGTTTTGTTTTTAATTTTAGGCACCAGGTTACAGGACAGGAGTCCCTCACCTTTTGGGTTCGTTCTGTGCAATTGGCGCATTTTGAAAGGGAGATTGCTATCCTCAAGTCGGGGAAATCGAAATTGTCGGGAGCTGTATCTAAATTGAACCCCTTTTTGGACGAAACGGGTCTCTTGCGCGTTGGAGGGCGTCTCAAGAACGCCAACCTCCCTTACGGAGCACGTCACCCCCTTTTGTTACCTAAGGACGGTCATTTGGTACGCTTGTTGGTAACTGACCGTCACCTTAAAAATTCGCATGCTGGTTGTAATGCGCTCTTGGCCATTTTGCAACGCGAATTTTGGATTTTGTCTGCCCGAAGAATTATTCGGAGTGTAGTCTTTCGCTGCATCCCTTGCTATAAGCTCAAGGCTTCTACCATGCAGCCCTTGATGGGAGACTTACCGGCAGATCGCGTAACTGAGAGCAGGACGTTTGACGGTGTTGGCACGGACTTCGCAGGTCCCTTTTTGGTGAAAACGTCGACACTTCGAAACAGCAAGACTGTTAAGGCCTACTTGTGTGTTTTTGTTTGTCTCTCCACAAAGGCCGTACACTTAGAACTGGTCTCCTCGCTTACGACCGAGGCGTTTGTAGCCACATTTGACAGATTTGTATCCCGCAGAGGGATGCCTTCCTTGATCCGTTCTGACTGCGGCACTAACTTCAAGGGCACCTATAATTATTTGAATGATGTTGTTAATTTCCTTGAAACCAACAAAGCTGATATAGGTGATAGACTTGCCCGACGTGGGATAAATTGGTTGTTTTCCCCACCAAATTGTCCACACTGAGGTGGTATATTTGAGGCCGCCGTAAAATCGGCCAAAACACACTTGCGCAGGACAATCGGTGAGTCTGTTCTTACATTTGAGGAACTCGCAACTGTGTTTTGTAAGATTGAGGCCGTTTTGAACTCCCGGCCATTGTGCCCGATCTCCTCAGATCCGAATGATTTGGAGGCCCTTACGCCGGGCCATTTTTTGATTGGTCGCCCACTTGTCGCCTTGCCTGAGTACCCCTATATTGATACGAGACCTGGTCGTCTCTCGCGTTTTGAATTGGTACGCCAGATTACTCAGAGCTTTTGGAAACGCTGGAATTTGGAATATTTGCACATACTCCAGCAACGCGTTAAGTGGACCGACAAGACCGATCCACCCAAGATTGGAGACCTCGTTTTGATCAAGGAGGCTAACCTTCCGCCACTCAGATGGCGCAGGGGGCGCATCTTTCATTTGGTAACTGGGGCTGATGGAGTTCCCCGATTTGCTGAGGTCTTGGTGGACGGTTCGATTCTGAGGAGAGCGGTTGCAACATTGTCACGTCTACCAACCGATTAGCGGACCGGTAGGCCGGTCCGGGGCGGGTGGATGTTTGAAATAGAATTAGTTTTTATTATAAGTCAAATCGATTAGATCGATTGAGTAACATTTTGTTTAGTCTATTGAAAATTTCTGACAATGGTCACACTGAACTGTCAATTTTTTTTCGTCCATTGTCGTTTCCCGCGGTCAGCGAAAAAACCTAGCTCTGGATAGATTTCGTGTTGTGAGCGTTTTGATCTTGTATTTAGAACCCGTTTGATTGCCACTTCCTTGATCAATAACTGGCACCGGTTAATTGTGATAAAAATAGTATTTTAACGAACATTGTAAAACTTGAGTGAATCCGATGCACGTGGTTGGTGCCGGAAGAATTTGCTGATTGAAGACGCTGCGTGGAGTCTGGTAAAGTAAAGATAATTCACTTGCTAATATTGGCCAATTTTAGTCTCGTGTGTGTCTAACTTGCCTCCAGGACTCCACTCAAGAACATCACCAGGAGCTATAAGGTAAAATCTTCTTATAACTACTTTATAATTTGTCATCGCTGAGAATCTCAGCAATATATGTCAGACATTTGATTACTTTAGGACAACTGGATGAATATAAATTAGCTTCCACTGTGCTTATAACCAATTCCCAGTAAGCCTACGGTAATTCTAGACAGTAAGGATAAATCTATAGTTTTTATTTTCTTTGGATATTGATTGCATATCAATTAGGTCAGCCTGCCAAAGATCATCTATATCTTTCATAATAACGGTTCGTCGCGGAAAGTTTACCCTTGCACTTTTATGAATTTCATTAACTATATCAGCCTTACTCATGCTTAGGAATTTCTGTATCTATATGTATTTTTGTTAACAAGTCCTTCTTTTCTATACAGTACCTACAAATACGATCATGGAGTTAAAATACCCAAACATATATCATTGTATATATCATTTTGAATGGTTTAGTAATACTAAGTCAAAATTAGTTTGTTATCAGTATTTATTTTTTAATTATGTTAGCTTCTTTTAATTCTTCAATTATTGATAAAATTTCATTATCATGATTTGTGTTACCCGCATCTCTTGAAGCTACTAATAGTTTTAATCTATCAACTAATTCATTGGGATCATCCCAATATACCAAGTCAGTGTGTTTCTTATATTTTTTAAGTTTTGACAAGTTACCTCCAAGCTTAGTCTGCTTTTCTTCTATTGAAGGCTCACAAAATAACGGCTTGATAATTTGACGATACTTAGTTCCCTTATCACCTCTTATTTGACCCCTAGGATTGAAATCTCTCTTATGAGCATTAGTATAGTCTAACATATCTTTATAGACAAGTTTATCTATGTTTGTTATTAACTTTAGATTGGGTTTCTTTCGAAGTAAAAGTTTTTGAAGCCCCGGTGTCAAATTATAAGTATTGCCAGCAATTTTAACTAAAACTGTATTATCGTTGTCTAAACTATCAATTTTAGAAAATGTAACTACTTCGTTGCCCATCGTTAAAGTTTTGTTTTCAGTTCTTATTCCAAAAGGCACATTCACTCCATCGTAAATACCAAAGATGTCTTCATTTTCCAAAGAAGTTTCTATGATATTCTTTTTTTCATTTTTAGGAGTACTTGCCGAGTTTAATACAGCGTCGTGAAAACTAACACACTTAGTTGACGGGCTTGAACTATTTTCGTCTGACTCAATTTCCATAAAATTTTCGGGCGTTTCATTTTTCAAACGTTTATCGTTTTCAAGATTTTTAGATTTCACAAGGCTATTGAGGGGTTCTGAAACAGGTTTGAGCATTTTATCTATTGATAAGTTGATTTCATGTTCTTGATTTTTCATTTGTTTTATTTTATTTTTTATAGAGTCAACAGACTTCATTAATTCCATTTTAATATCTTTCTCCATTTTCTTTAATGACAAACGAATTCAAGTAAGGATAGAATTGCACTAAACTGTATTTGCTATGAAATTTGTTTATAAATATGTAAGTACATTGAATAATACTGTTTTATTTTTCGTGTGTATATCACTTAAGTATATTTATAAACCATCAGTCAAATTTATAAAATATATCAAAGTTCTGTCTATACCGTCCTTTATTTAATGGTGATTCTTTGTTAATAAGTAAAAAATTATAAGGTTTACTCCAAATAGTTTGACAAATGTTTTTGAACTGTTTCCATTGTAGATCAGAATTAACATGCTCTTCATAAATATGTTTTAAATTCACATCATCTTGTTTAAATATTATAAGAAAATTAACATTGTCGCGTAACAATTGCTTAGGAATTTTTGAATAGGTTTGCGATAAATAGAAACAATCAATTTGTTTATGCCTGCCCATACAAAAATAATTGCGTACATTTGTTTGATTTTCACATGCAACATCATCAAAAATAAACACAGAATTTGCTAAAGCTTCACTTGGAGATATAACCTCTTTATCATTGCTGAACTCATAGAAATTAATCTGCGGCACTCTTTTTAATACTTCACTTAAGAAACGATATTTTGGTTGAAAAGATGTTTTGGAGTAAAGATAAATATTTGTAAATTTTAAACCATTTTCATGTAACAGTAAACTAATCATAGCATTCGTTTTTCCACAATTTGAAGGACCGCATATTATACATCGAATCGTATTTGGCAATAAAACGCTGTGCCTGATCGGGTGAGAAGACTCATTAAATTCGATATTATTAACCTTCAGAGATATGGGCTGCTTGATCAACTTCATCTTGTCGATTACTACAATTAATAGGCAGTCTAAATATTTATATGTAATAGGTTAGGTACATCAAATTATGTATTAAGAAAAGAGTAATATTATTCTTTATATGATCAGATATTTAATACAAGAACAAGTCGAAACCTGTTTATAGTTTTTAAGTTATAGCAAATGGTGTTAGGTACAACTTGGATCATATTAGATATAGATTCATATAGATCGATCTATATAGTCATCATACGTCATTGGAATGTAGATATTACATATGTACAATACATACATATTACATACATATGTATAATAAACGTTACAAGTAATTCAAAGTTCACTTGTCTATGTGGTATGAATCATTTGTGTCATTTGAGAAATTATTCTTATATTACACGATGTGAAGTATCTCATTTCATATTGGACCAATTTCGAGTGTACAATAACGTTTATTCATTCATTCTGCAGTTAGTAGTGAGGAGTGAACAACTATTTGATGTAAGTATTTTCCAATAAAATATTAACTTATACTTTTTAATTTAGCTTATTATCATTATAAGTATATAACATATATATATATATATATATATATATATATATATATATATATATTTGTTTAAATTTGATATTCACTTATTCACTTATAAGAATATTTTTCTTTTATAGAATACGATAAAAAAATGACTGCCTAATTATTCACCCTTCTTTATTTAGTTCTAATATTAGTGTTCTTTTTGTTTCAGAATTTGGTTGGTGATTCAGACCCAATAATGAATCCTTTTAACTACGCTCAAGATAGAGAGAGCTGGTATAGTGAAGTAGCAGCAACATCACGGGAGGAGCATAAACAGCGGCAAACTGCAAAACAAACATTGAAAAAGAGAAAAAATAAACCTAAAACTCTGAAAAATAAATCTTTTATCATACGTAAGGAGTCAGGGCGTGTTCGTCGCCTCATAAAAAATCATTATTCATGATTTAGATGGATGTAATATGGATGACGTTAGCATTGAGCCAGATAATGCGAGTGTGAATGTGCAGTATTTAGTGACTAGTGACTATGGCGATATTATGACTGAAACTGATTTTTTAGTGAGTAAAATAGTGAAACAATTAAACAAATCTAACATGTAATACTTATTAATTGTTATTGCAAGTATGTTAAATAAATGATTATATTGATTCTATTAGGTATTCTTAATTGAAAATGTGTAATTTCAATTATTTGTAATGTATATTACTGTCTATTATTCTTAAACTAAGGGATTGTATTAAAAAAATAAACAACTATTATTTTTATGTTTGTGTTTTATTTCATATAAATATATCATTATGTTAACATATTTCTTATAATTAAATAAACACTTTTATTTATTGCAATACACATATCTTGTTTAATATTATAGGTACACAACATTTTATTAAACATTAAATTAAAATACATTTAAACAGAGTATTATTATATTATTACAAGAAACTCAATGTATACGTTTGTAATATACACGAATAAGTAAGCTCATTAATCAATATCCATCTCTATTTTTTACTCCTCTTAAAATATTGTTACACAATGGCCCCAAGGTAAAGTATTTACTTTATCATTCATTATTTGACGCTTATCATCATTCTTTGATAAAACTATTTTATTTATCTTTTGAGTAAAGATTCTATGATCTTTAGATTTAATAACACACATATTATCTCTTAGGGTTTCGTTTTGCATTAAATCTTTTTTGTATTTTTGTATATTTAGTTTTTTTGTAATAAATTTTTTAGCACCTTTAGCTTTTTTTAATGTTGATTTTTTTGTACTTATGCAGTATGATTTAGGTCCTAAGCCGACAAATTCCGATATAATTTCACCGCCCATTTCATCTTTAAAGTAACCAGGTATCTTAGCATTCGCCACGGGCATACAATACTTGTTATTTTTATCAAAATTGCTGGTATCGAAATATTTTAAATTTAACTTCATGTCTTTATAAAAATCTTTAGTACGTATTAAATATAAAAGACTATCAGTGTCTGTGTAGCAAAGTTTTAACCTATTTTCATAATGTTTTTTCATAATTGAATAGTGGAATCTATACAAATGAGATTTCTCTATTTCTAAAATACTAAAGCCTATGTAAATAGGACGATCTAAAATTATTTTTGTTTGATTCATTTGGATTGATACTAAGGACTCTGATAAAATAGAAATGTTCTTGAAATTAGGCGCACTGATATATTTTTCAGCTCCATAATTTTTTTTAGTTTGGTTTGAATCATCTCTCCATATATTTGCTAGTTTAATATCTACTTGTTTTCTTTAATTCTCTATGGTTTTACCAAATATAGAATTATTCTGTTTCTTAAAAAAATCTCTTTCAAAATCAGACGCTGCATTTTGCCTAAGTTTAGTATTTAATGAAATATAAGATTCTAAGAAATGACTTTGTTGAAATCCTAGAATTCTGCGTATTTTTAATAACTGAAGACCATTTTTCAAGCATTCCTTCAAATGAATGTAATGAATAACATATTTATATTTAGCAAAAAGATTAGCAATAAGTTTATCATTTCGGCTACAGAACGGAACAAATTTTTCAGGTGCAAATGGCAAATCAGCATGAGCATCATGCAAATAATCAGGGTAGTGAAGATCTACTTCTAGTATAAATCCTATATCAGAATCATTTGAAACACTTAAGACATCAAATTTTAATATTTCATCCTCATTCAGAAATCTAAAACCACCTACTGGAAGTTTTTGCATCATAGCATATCCATATAAATTAACACAATCAAGATAACTTAGAAAACAATCAGGCTTTTTGATATTGTAATCAGGAAGATATTTATTATTTGCCTTCGCATATCTGAGTGAACACTGAGCAAGTCCACCTCTTATTCCTTTTTCTATCATTTGATACATTTCTAGGTCAGAGATAAGGTCTAAATTGATTTTAGTATACAACAACATAGCGTCCCAACTTAATGAAGGTGATGAAACGTAATAGCAAGGATCCAAACCATAGTGACTTAAACACATATTTCTGAATTTCTCAAAAATGTCACATAGAAGTAATACATCACATTTTAGGTATAAATCTGTATATTCACCCAAATTTTTTATACCAAAAGTTTTACAAGCGTTTAAAGCATGTTCATAGTCTTTATTGGATATAGACTCGGAAGTAAGTTTGTTAAAGAATTTTGATGGGGATGGTAGTTTGGTCTCATTATATCTTTCCCAAGAATTTATATAATCATAACAATATACTCCTTTTTTTGAGCAATATCAAATAATTTATTATCAGTAAAATAATATTTTAAATTTTTAAAATCCTTTGGATTCAAAGTAGAAACTAATTTCTCCAAACTAGAGCTTAAAAAATTAAATGAATCAATAAACTTCAATTATACGGCATTTGTTGAATTAACTGTTAAAAATTTTGTGAAAGAAATATATTTTTCTTTGTTTCTCGGTATGATATGAATTCGACCACTTAAATTTGAAAGTTCTTTTATGAATAAATGACAGTCATAACCGGATAAGTTGTGAAAAACTATTGGTATAAAAGTACATTGTTTAGCATTTAAATTGCATGTATTATGGGCAGCTCCTCTATATTTGCCAGTAAAATGATCATGGTCTTTAACAATACTATCATTACATGAAAAATTATTTTTACAAATATGACAATGTGTGCTGTTGATGAAACTTAATTTTTCATTTTCAGTTAACGGCAGCATTTGTTTACTCTCTTATAATATATTATATAATCGTTTAACATCATTCGTTAGATAATTAACGAATTTTTTAGAACAATTAGGCCCTCTATAAGATACAAAATCATTAAGTTTCGGATTTGCTTTACAACAAATATAATAAGCAAAACATGTAGCCTCATGAACTTGTATATTTTCAACATATTTGGATTTATTTTTGTCAGAATATTCACACAATAAACTTTCAAAATCACCATATATCACTATTGGAACAGTTTGTGTTCTCTCATAATTCAAAAATGTTAATTTACTGCCTGTCTCAGGTAAAATGGTTTGTATTCCCGAGCATTCATGACGGTATAACTTCTCTTCAGTGTCAAAATAAACAAAACATTCATCACATAAAAATATTCTACTTTTGTGTTTGGTTAGTTGTTTATGCACAAGTTTCTCAAATTTTTTTATTAAACAAAAATGGCTTTTCCTGTTTTTGGTTATATAAAGCAAATTAATGTGGTATAAACGACGTGATGTTGTTTTATACAAGGGACCTGTAACTGTATCATTAGTATCCAAACCATAAATATTAATGCTGATATTGGGATTATTTATTTCAAAGCGCTTAATATCTTTGAAACTGGGAGGAAAATTTATGTCAGAAATATCCAGTACATCAGAATAATGCGGATATGAAGAAGTTCTGTTTGGATTAGTCTTTGACGGAAATATATCAGCTATTATACACCAGAGAAAACAATGTTGATCATAATTTCTTATATTTAAACATGATTTAGTATTGGAAATACGTTGAGGCAATTGTAAATAAGAACCACCTCGTAAAGGGGTATATTTTACGACATTAATTTCCAAATGACTGAGCGACTCAATTGTCCAGCCTGACTCAGAGAATTGGAATTCAGTACATTTACAAATAAGTTTATCACAAAATAATTGATATAGGTCTGAGATGTTTATGTTTTGCAATGCTGTAATATACTTCGTGTTAAATGATTTTAAGGATTTCGTATCATTTTTTGGCAATATATACCACACAAACAATTCAAAATTCACTTTAATTGACTTATGTATTTTTAGTAATTCTTCAATAAGATAACAGACCCTTTCTGAAATTTGCGTCAAAAATATTGCAGGCGTACTGTTAGCCTCGTATGGATTCACTCTATAACTGATTATTCGATTTCTAAAAGCTGTGGCTATTATACGAACGTTATCAAAATTCGTCTGCAAGAGACAATTCGATTTGTGTATATTAGTTTTCTTATGTGCAGAATATTTTGACACTGATATATTGCAAACTTCACAAAAGAACATGATTGGATATAAATTTTATTAAATGTAAATCAGTCTTATTTTACCGCAAGTTATAAATTTTGTAAGCAATCCGGGACTCGTATTATACAGTAAAGTTGTAATGTTAAATACTTATTTAAATCGAATTTACTTAATATTATTTTTAGGAGCACGCTTTTATAAATATCAGTATCGAGTTTATTTTTGTGTCGAGTTATACTTGTATCAAAATTATCTTTGAATTCAGTTTATAGTTTATACCGATTTTATCTTTGCACCGAATTTATGTTTTTACTGAGTTATCTTAGTACCGAATTTATCATTGAATCGAGTTATCTTGGTATCGAATTTATTATTGAATCGAGTTATCTTGAAATCGAGTTTATCTTTGAATCGAGTTATCTTGGTATCGAGTTTATCTTTATTTCAAGTTTATCTTGGTATCTAGTTTATCTTGGTATCGAGTTATCTTAGTATCAAGTTATCTTTGCATTGAGCTTCCTGTAAATAGAATTACAAAATAAAAATTAAATTTAATAAGATTATGTGACGTCGTGCCCCGGTGCCGTGCCGCTCACGAGCCTCGCTACGAGTGACGCACGGCAGTGGGGAGCCCCGCTCGCCCTCTCCCGCTCGCCGGCCTTATATATACCGGCGACACACGTGGTTTGGCCCTTTTTCTGCTCGAGGACAACACGACCAAAGCTGAGTACCCCTTTTGAAGACCTGTGAAGTGCCAACCTACCACCCACGCCCTGGATAATTGTCTAGTCGGCTAATCTCAAGTGTCAGTTTTTTTGTGTAATTAAAGCCATTGTGTAACTGGAATATAACGCGAGTTTAAACTTTCCTGGTGATATTTTTTATTTGTTTCCCGTAAGGCAACCTAATTATCTCTCTTAATTGCTCGGCGAGTGATCGATCCCGGCTGCCCCGTGGAAATCAATCACTCGTGCGACATTGGCGCCCAATAGAATTTTTAATTATATTTTTAAAACGTAAGTTGGCACTTTACAGGTGAGTGAAATAATTTATTTTTCTCTTGTATATTTTTCTCCTGTGTGTGCATATATTCTGGTGTGGTGAATTGCGTACAGGTACAGTTTCTATCTATTTTGGTTGGCCATAAGCAATTTAACTGTGTAAATAACATAACGGTGATTTAATTAACGTCGATCTAAAATCACGTTTCACCGCGGGCAGCGTGTCCAGCCGCCAACCGGTTCTAACCGCTTAGCCGTTGAACTAACGAGCCTCGTGTTCGCGAAAAAATATTGTGATTCAACCTTTGAGTGACCTTTAAGAATTTTTTTTTAATCCTTTACCTATTATCACACCATTGTATAATTTAGTGTATTTCAGCATTTTTTAGCACGGTATTCGATTTTCTGGCGATATTTAATTTTTTTTCTAGTACTGGCGTAAAAACTTAGATTTTCTATTATTGTTTTGTAATAATGGCTTACATTATAAATTTCTCATTATTAACTAAAGCGGAATTGGAATATGAGACCACAATACGCGGCGTTTCAAAGCCTGACGATCCCCGCAAACAAATCGCTAAACTTTCAGTTAAAATTCCCTCGGAGGATATATTATCTTCACCCTTCCCACCAGAGGAGGATGTGGCGAAGTGGAAAAGTTGTTATTAAGATCAAATAAACACTTATCTAAGTTGGAAACAAACTATACTTCCGAGCTTCAACAGAAGGTCGAAACCGTGCTACACCATTGTTTTCATCGACTGAATAGGGTGGATACCGGCAGTCTTGATATTAAAAAAATTGAGTCTGTGTGGAATAAATTTAATGACTTATATGCGAAATTACAATTAATCACGAGCCGTAGTTCGCGGTCGGATTGCTCAGTGGCAGAGGGAAACACTTCCTATAATTACGACCGTAAGCTTTTTCCGGAATTAGGTAAATTCAAATTTAACGGTAAATCATGTGTAAGATCTTTTATTGAAAAAATTGATGAATTTATGTCCTGTAGATCTATTCCACAAGACAAGATGTTGTCTTTCGCTTTTGAAATATTTTCGGTTGACGCATTAGTTTGGTATCGTTCTGTTAAAAATAATGTAAAGACTTGGTTAGAACTTTGCGAACTTTTGAAACGAGATTTTAGTCCGCATAACTACGATTATCGGCTTATGACGGAGATCCGTCAGCGCTCACAGGGCGAGAACGAATCAATAACTATTTACGTGGCAAAAATGCACGGTCTGTTTTCGCGACTTAGTTCTCCTATCGCTGATTCGGAGAAGCTAGAAATTTTACTAAATAATATTAGACCTTGTTACACTAATTGCCTGCTCACTGCAAAGGTTGTTGATGTTGATAGTCTGGTCGAAGTTTGTCGTCTTTTCGAAAATTACCAAAGTCGCAGTAAGCAATTTTCTGAACCCCCTAAACTTTCAAAGAATACTGTTGCACCCGATCTAGCGTATAATTATCCGTTTTCTAATTTTTCTTCAAACAAAAATGTTTACAATCATAATCACTTCAATAAATATAACTCTGTCGCCGATACATCGAGATACAAGTCTGTACCACAAGTCAACGCCGTATCGAGTACTTCTAATATAAATAAAACTTTTTGCGTGCGTTGTAGATGCAATTCGCACTCATTACGTAATTGCCGTCAGCCACACTACCTAATCTGTTTTAAGTGCGGCACAAAGGGTTTCAAGGTGTCAGACTGCCCCAATTGTAAATCTAAGTCGACCCCTACAGTTTCAAAAAACTAGTTAATAAAGATTGTGGAAAATCAAATTATACAACTAATTGTAATAAAACAGAGTGGAATAATTTGTTGGACTTTTTAAAAAAATTCTTTAATAGCTATCATATTTCCTCAATCCGTAATTCTAAAGTAGAATATTTACCTTACGTTACTCTGAAATTAAACGGAATACCTACCACTGGTCTTTTAGATTCTGGATCTTGCGTTACAATTTTAGGTAATAATTTGCATAACTTATTTTTGAAAGACAATGTTTTGGATAAATCGAAACCTTTAAGGTTAATAACAGCAGGCGGCGAACGATTTGAGTCTTTGGGATCGGTATTTCTACCATTTGAGTTTCAGGATAAATTGATTAACTTAGAAGTTCATGTTGTACCTGGGATTCAAAATTCCCTTATCCTTGGCATGGATTTTTGGCGAAGCTTCGGCCTATTTCCTAACAAATTAGAGTCTGTTTTGATTGTGAACAAGTCTGACGCTCAAGTAATGGAGTTGCAGGCAGTTCCCCCTACACATCTTGTTTCTTACGATCATCTTACAGTCGACCAGAGAGCTACCGCTGACAACATAATTTCTAAATTTACCGATATTTCATACGAGAAGCGGGGTCTCGGTTGCACAAATATTATTTCTCATTCAATTGATACAGGTGATTGCCTCCCTATTCGGCAAAGATTTTATCGCATGTCTCCCGATAAACAAAGAATTTTAATGAAGCATCTTGACGACATGCTCTCAGAGGATGTAGTTGAACGATCCGAAAGCCCGTGGTCAAACCCGGTCATTTTGACCCCAAAGAAGAATGGTGAACTGCGTTTCTGTTTGGACAGTCATCATTAAATTCCGTTACGAAAAAAGATGCTTATAGCTTGCCTTATATTTCGGATATTTTAGATAATCTGAGAGATGCTAAATACTTGTCTAGTTTAGACCTGTCTAAATCTTTTTGGCAAACATTAATTAAAGAAGAGGACCGTTGCGAAACAGCCTTTTATATTCCCACGCGTGGCACATTTCAATTCAAAAGAATGCCTTTCGGTCTTACGAATGCGCCAGCTACTCAACAACGATTAGTTGATATTTTATTTTATGGTCCAGAATTTGAAAATAAGGTTTTCTGTTTTATCGATGACATAATCTGTATCACGTCCAGCTTCAACGAGCATATTACTCTTTTATTACGCATTCTTGATGAACTAAAAAGCGCTAATTTAACAATTAATCTCGAAAAATGTCAATTTTTAGAGATAAACTAAAATATTTAGGCTATGTTGTCGACTCTAGTGGATTGCATCCCGATCCGGATAAAGTAAATTCAATGAAAAATTATCCCACTCCTTCTAATAGAAAAGAAGTACGTCGATTTTTAGGCGCAGCCTCGTGGTACAGGCGTTTTATACTGAATTTTAGCTCTATTGCTGCACCCTTAAATAAGTTAACATCCCAAAGTAAAAACGCACCTCCATTCTGCTGGACGACAGAGGCTAATGAGGCGTTTAATAACCTAAAGAATTGTTTGATTTCCGCCTCGGTGTTGGCTTGTCCTGACTACTCGCAACCGTTCGAAATACACTCAGATGCTAGCGATTTTGGTCTTGGCGCGATCCTCTGTCAAAGGTTAAATGGTGAGGAAAGAGTCATAGCGTACTATAGCAAATCACTCACTAAGCAAGAAAAAAATTACAGTGCCACAGAGCGCGAGGCCCTGGCTGTTCTATCTGCTATAGAACACTGGCGTTGTTATGTTGAAAATGGTAAAAAGTTTATTGTTTACACTGATCACGCTGCTTTGAAATGGTTCTTGACCTTAAATAACCCTACTGGCCGGTTAGCCAGATGGGGAGTTCGCTTATCTTCCCATAATTTCGAAATACGTCATCGTCGGGGTTCCGATAACGTTTTACCTGATTTTCTGTCTCGCTCTTTACCCGTTTCTGCTATTGCTAATGATACAAATATAGATTTTAATTCTAATCAGAATTTACCAGTTTCTACTAATGATCCTTGGTATTTAAATATCTATAAAGGCTGTTTAAGTTCTCCGACTTCCTTTGTTAACTATCAAGTAATAAACAATAAATTGTATTGTTTTAAAAAAACATTAAACCCTCTCACTAGAGAATTTCAATGGAAAGAGGTTATTCCGTCTGACCAAAGAATTGACATTCTAAGGGAGAATCATTCTTCGCCCACTGCTGGACATCTGGGTATTTTTAAGACATACAAACGTCTCGCACTTAATTACTTTTGGCCTGGTATGTACTCCGATGTTGTCAAGTTCGTCAGTTCATGTGAACCTTGTATCACCCATAAACACCAAAATCACCCAAATTTAGGTCTAATGGGAAAACCCAAATCATGTCAAAAGCCCTTTCAGACGATTAGTATTGATTTGATTGGTCCATTGCCTCCCAGCAGAAAACAAAACACTTTTATATTTGTGGTCAGTTGTTGTTTCTCTAAATATTGTTTGCTTTTCCCCATTAAACGGGCAACTGCAGAAGTGTTAGCAAAAATTCTCGAGGAAAATGTATTTTTGGTGCATGGAATTCCATCTACTATTGTTTTGGATAACGGTAAACAATTTATTAGCGCAACCTTTAAAAGTATGTTGTCAAAATATAAAATTCCAAATTTGCATTTTACACCGTTGTATACTCCCCACGTTAACTCGGTTGAACGTTACAACAAAACCATTATGACAGCTATTTCAACTTTCATAGAATCTGATCATCGAATCTGGGACACTTTAATCACTAAGGTTCAATTCGCCCTTAACTGCGCAGTTAGTGAGGTTACTGGTTATTCTCCTAATTTCCTTGTTTTTGGTAGGGAGGTCATAACATGTGGTTCTCAGTATATTGACAAAGAATTTAATTCCAATATGGTGCTTGAACCACGGGACGGCTATGCCGAAACTTTAGGCTACTTATCCTCTATTTTCGAGAAGGTACATTCAGCTCTGTTGTCGGCCCACCAACGAAATTGTTCATCTTATAATCTTCGCCGTAAACCGGCAGAATTCAATGTCGGTGATATAGTTTGGCGCAGAACGTTTCTACTTAGTGACAAGGATAAATACTTTAGCAAGAAATTGGCGCCTAAATTTATTAAATGTAAGATTGCCTCAAAAAAGTCACCTCTGGTATACAAACTTAACGACATGGCCGGAAAACCTTTAGGCGAATGGCACATCAAGGATTTAAAGTTGATTAATTACAAAGAATAATAAAAGTATAAAAACAACATTGTAAGACGCATATCTATACAAAGTTATAATTACCTACATAATCATTTGTGAAGGCCAACAATGGTTCTTTTGTTTTCGAGTCGAAGCTCACAAGATAATGTATTGTGTTGTGTTAATGATTTATGTAAACATGCTAACATAAAATGAATAAATGTTTCAGTTATAAATTGTAATAAAGTTTATTAAATGTAATATTGTTACAAAGAATCTGTTGTTTATCTAACTATCAATTATGGCTCAGTGGTTAAAAAGTTGTTGTCGGATCGGTCTGTGGTTCGATTCTCGCATGTGTGTTTTCTTTCCACAAATCTAACTGTTGTAATGCATCTTGATTGGCGTATTGTTTTTCGCCGTGCCTTTTTCTGAAGTTCTGTTGTTATTCTTAATTCTGTATAAATTCCATAATCGAATTGTTATTATAGATACTTTATAAGCATTCAGGGTAATTAACCGTGCGTCGCGAGCTCAGTCGAATAGTACCTACCATTTAGATCGTACCTACCTAGTTGTCGTTATGACGCACGCGCGTTCACTCAGCGACGCGCCGATAAATAAATGCCTAACTAATGATTCACCATTGTTTACATTCAAAAGGTGTTTACTGGTCGTGTTGTAGTTATTAATTGGAGCAAAATATTTATTAATTTCTTTCCTTTGACATTGAGCGGTCCGGTCGTGTCTGCGGCTTATATTATTTTTGTTCATCGTTACGAAAAATCTGTTGTTACACCTAACTATATTCAAAAAGTTTACTTATCTAGTGGCAAAGGCCGAACCCAAGAATTTTAAGTCGTAGGGCTAGATCAAGTTTCTTATATCTACAAATCATTATTACCTAATAATTACCCTAAGCGCTTCTCCATAGATTGTTATCTTTAATATTAAGCTATTACACTGGCCTTGGCATTTACATGTAGGTATGTGTGATGAATTATGAATGATAAATGTTTATGTTCAAATTCAGACTGCCGTTGTACGCGTGAAGAATGCAAGCGTGGGTCATTATTATTTAGGTATCCTAATTAGCGTATAGGGTTGTCACTTGTTCAAGGTACTCATGCCCTTGTTTTCTCTAATTCCAGGGAGTATCTTCAGGGCTGCTACGCCCGTTGGGCTAGGGAATTTTCCTTAGGGAAAATCCCGGCCTAACGGGGGGGGTGTGTGACGTCGTGCCCCGGCGCTCGCGAGCCTCGCTACGAGTGACGCACGGCAGTGGGGAGCCCCGCTCGCCCTCTCCCGCTCGCCGGCCTTATATATACCGGCGACACACGTGGTTTGGCCCTTTTTCTGCTCGAGGACAACACGACCAAAGCTGAGTACCCCTTCTGAAGACCTGTGAAGTGCCAACCTACCACCCACGCCCTGGATAATTGTCTAGTCGGCTAATCTCAATTGTCAGTTTTTTTGTGTAATTAAAGCCATTGTGTAACTGGAATATAACGCGAGTTTAAACTTTCCTGGTGATATTTTTTATTTGTTTCCCGTAAGGCAACCTAATTATCTCTCTTAATTGCTCGGCGAGTGATCGATCCCGGCTGCCCCGTGGAAATCAATCACTCGTGCTACAATTATAATAATAAAGAATTACTTAAATCTAGAAAGGCTTGTAATATACGAAATAAATGGTAAGAATATAAGTCCTAAAAATAATGTATAAATGAATTAAGCATGATTGCTATTTGGATATAAAATAGGCTGTATACCTCTAAATTCTGCTTTGGCTGCAGATACAAGATTACCAACAGCCTTCCAAGTTGGCGAGTCCTTATGAACAGAGCCCCTATAGGAGAGAAGTGATTGCTTCCATCGATCTTTCCCTAGGCGTTCAGCGTCTCTGTGGTTTAAATACGAAGCTCGATATAATAATCACCGCTGCGCGCTGGGTCCTGCTGGTATGAGTTTCCACTTGCTGTTCTTCCAGATAGGGATGAGCGCAGAGTAGATGCCTTCAGCGGTTGAAGGTCCTCCTCATCATCCTGTAACATTGTTATAAAATAACATTAAACAATAACATTTTACCAATCATTGATTTATCTTTGGGGTATTAGACAATGAGTTAACACACTTAGATACTTTTCTGTACTTATACATATTAACCTCTTGTATGCCGGAATGCCAGACACAATTAAAAAGCTATTGTGTCTCGCGTAGATCTGCGTTCCGGCATACAAGGGGTTAAATCAGATTACTAAAATGTTTATTTGAAAAGCGAACAGTCTATGTATAATTATTACTTATTCTAAGTTTATCTATACTTTACTTCATATAATAAATCTGAAGAGTTTGTTTGTTTGAACGTGCTAATCTTAGAATCTACCTTACCGATTACATAAATACATTACTTATAGCTCAATAAGTGAATTAAGGAAGGTTATAGGCTATGTAACATCATGCTAGGGCCTACCTGAACGGAACAATAAGCAATACTAACGTGAGTGAACCTGTGAGCACAGCTAGTAAAAATTAAATCAGGCTTATGAACTTACCGAAGACTCAATCACGCGGTTTCGTTTGGTTGTTTTCAACCGCTTCGATAGATTATCCGTTTCTGAGTCCGAGTCACTTACAAAAATTTCCTTTTGGGCAGTTGAGATAGCCGCAGTTCTCTTCGGTTTTTTAGGCTCGGTCTTGCTTTTTGGCTTTGCCTTCTTAGTCTTTGTTTTTTGCGATGTAGAATTAGAGAGGTCGTTGGAATGCGACTCTACATCGGACTCAAATGGATTTACGAAACTTGCCCTAAAAAGAAATAATACAATAATTATTTAAATAATCATTTGAATTCCGTTTATATCTGTTGTTATACATACATGGCACAGTTTTCTCTTGAAAACTAAAAACTCAAAATCTTTGTAACTTTATATACAATAAATGGGAAAAATCGATGAGTGGCTTGTTTGTTGTGTTTGAAACAAGCTTATGTAGGTACATAACGTAGAGCTGTGACTCCAACCGCATTTCATCCATTATGATTACAAGTAACAAACAGCAGGATAAAACTCAAATATCGGAGTCGAACCGAAATATTTGTGACAAGAAGTGAATAAAAAAATAAATCAATGGCATAGATGTATTAAAAGAATTGACGCAAAAAAGAACACTTTTTCACAAATAACAGATTTTACCGCTTGGGGGGAATCGAACCCACTACACTGATGCGATGTAGTAGCAAGGTGATCACTCAAAACTATTACGCCATCGGTTTAGCTACTAAATAATTTTTTGATTAAAACCGACTAATGCACCCAACAAGACATAGTAAAGTTATAAATAAAATTACACATAAAAATATAATACTCACATACTTGCTTCAATAGATAATCGATTTCACTTAAAAATGGCACAGTACACAATCGCCAATAACCAACTGCAGGCACAATAATACACAAACTGAATGAAATTATTGATTGAAGAGCAGTCGACTGATTTATATACTCATAAATCTAAGATAGTGATTATATTATTTTTTGCTAACGTTGTCGAAAGCTTTTCTAATATCTAATTTTGTAATTAATACTTTAAGGACTCTAACAGTAAAGTCTACAATTATATGATCTTCATTAATTAATATGTGCGCATCCTACCTTTCCCCTATTTGGAAGTGGCGACAATCTGTCGCGGACATTTGAGACGAAATTCTAAAAAGGAAATTGTATGTACCTCGGCTGTACGTCACAAATTTATAAATAGTGTCTCTTTATACGGGAAGTACGTGATTTTATATATAATAACCAAAATAATTTAACCTCTCACATTTTTATTATGATTTTAATAACGATAAGTATATATAAAAAATACTAAAAATATTTCCCGAAAATAACCTGATACCGAAATGACAATTTATGGGCAAATATCTATATTGCATACTATAAAATACATCCGCGAGTTTACTATAATGCATATTATTTGTGTAAACTTCACACCTGTTTCCCAACGGGAACAGACAGATAGAAACCTCAGCTATATAATAATATCAAAATAATAATGCGCGGGATGATATACCATCAAGTATAGTGCGCTATTATTGGGCATGCATAAGAAGAAGTGCACAGAAACAGTTTTGCACGACACGGGAATTGAACCCGAGACATCATCATCTATACATATGTATAATAATAACATTGTTACTAGCTGATGCCTGTAATCAGAGTACACAGAATAATAGAGTAAAACAGCTAAGGCCGCTCGGAGAGTTACCGGGCGGCGCGCGGCGGCCAATTTCTATGAAGCTATCTTACTATTCTTATTCTTTTTACTATGCTGTAATTATAAGATATTTGAGAAATATTAATGCTCGAGTCTTTATAAGTAAAGACTCGCTAATTGAATTGATTCTTTGTTTATTTGTCTATATGTTTTTATACGCATCACGCAAAACTACTGCATAAACTTCGATGTGGTTTTCGAAGATATGTTGTTAGAAGTCTAATTTAAAAAAACTATTGCATTCCTAAGTTTTAAAGACAACAGCCTTGTGTCGCTGCGGACTTTACTAACGTATAATTTACGGACACAATGTACCTACATGCAGACTCCGAAAAATTAATTATTTATGGATCATAAAAATAATTGTCCTGCGTGTAATTTGAACCCTCAACACCCTATGCAATGTTAGGCGGCATGACGATCGCCTTAACGACTACACTACACGTGCAGTCAATCTGTTTTATCTCGATACGTCCGCATCACCTGGAATCCGAGTTACCGCGGGTTCAAATTCCATGTAGATGAAGTCAGAGGCAAAAGCTAGTTGTGGATAAAACAATTATATAATTCATAAGTACATACATTCATAGTCTTTTGCCTGTAACCCTGAAGAGGTAGGCAAAGGTGTATTACTACACCCACTTTTCGCCAGATATATTTAAGTCCCACGTAATAGGGAGGCGAGCCTATTGCCGTACCGGGCACATTTCTAGACTTCATGCTGTTATTGAGAATTTCCTAACAGAAAAACCCAATAACACTTTGACCGACCCGGGAATCGAACCCGGGGGGCCACCCGATCCTACTTTCAACATTGTTAAGATTTTGTATTCATTCATTAAAATTATCAACGAGCTGTGCAAAGATAACAGTATGTACATATAAATTATTATGAATGCATCGCTATGCGCGAGCCGCACTGAGCGCGTCGAACGAACTTGAGAATGTTGTTTATATTATGTCATCCCAAGTAAAAACATTGTTACTATGCTACCAGTATTATGTAACGTATGTCCGGTACTTACCGCGTTGCGTCACAGTACCGCCCATACGCTCGGCCAATCAGAGAAAGCCATCGTCCGCACTCGCAAAGCCTGACCAAATATGGTCATAAACGGACTCTCAGCCTGATGGAGGGCCCGGTATATAAAGGGGCCGACAGAGAGGCCGGCACCGCTACTCTAACGTCGCTTCTACTATAACTAAGCGTACCTACTGACCCTACGTCGTATTTACGTGTATCCTGGTCCCAGCTACGGGTAAGCACTACATTTACTGCGTTAGCGTACTGCCCATCTCTCTACCTGCTAGCTGAGGCCGGCTGACGCCGCCTGCCTGACTCTATTGGTTGTGGCTCTCCTAATGCTGCTTTCCTTCAGGTTCCAGGTTCACGTTAAGACTCCGGCTACGCTCCTAGACCGCTACACTTTCCTGCATCGCCTTCGGCTTCACCTCTGGCGAAGAGTCTGGCCTGCCCTGCTCATCGTACTCACACCGCCGGCGTCTGCCAGCTGAGCCAACGTCAGCGAGGGCCTGTACCGCTACCGCACAGCCTTCGAGCAGCCTAACTACACACTACCGGAGGGAACAGCGTGGGAGACTACAGCCCATAGTGTTCAGGCCAGTGTCGTGTTGTTGGTCGGTCATACTCGTGGCAAGGGAAGTGAGACGATACTCTGCAATAAACGCATCTAAAACCTCTACTGCGTTTTTACTACCAGAACCCGTTACAGTGGCGCCTACGTGGGTTATTGTCTCGCTTTCCGTGCTCGAGTTCTCATCTAGCAGGTCTCCATCATTGTAAGCGAGCAGGTGCGGCTACAGCGAACCGGTACGTATTGTTGTACTAATTGCCTACCTTTTAGTGTAACTACCTACTACGTACTAGTTCGCAAATTTGAATCTAACGTTTTTCTAATTAGTCCTAACGGTCGAACTTTTACGCCTAATCGTAAAGTAGGCCATTTGTAAGGGCGGAACGCTTGCGCACTAAGTGTAGTGTGTAGTGTATACTTACGCGGTTATTCATACACCATGGGCTCACACCCCATAAAATACTTCCTGCTAAACAAGAACGAGTTAGCTTACGAGGTCGCGATTAGAGGTGAGGAGCCGGCTACCTCTGTCCTAGGTCTGCGGAAGCAGCTCCCTAAATTACTGGAAGCCATTCCAAATGATGACATTTTGGAGTCGGGTCTAGCCATAGCGGTGGACTTCGAGGGCGCTAGCGAGGCCGTCTCTGAGCTGGCCAAGCGACTAAATTCGTTATCTGCCTCTTACGACGCGAACCTAGCTAAGAGGTCTACCGCACTGCACAACCAGTTATACCATAGACTCCGTAGGATGGAACGTCCTACGGCGTTTTCAAAACGGATTACCGAATTGTGCAGCCGGTTCGACAAGCTCTCGGCGGAGCTGTCCGCCATTGAGCAATCAGCTGTTCGCTCAGCTGATGCTGTGGCAGAGGTCCAACCTGCGCCGTCTACCTCGACGCAGGCAGGGTTAGCCCCAGTATTGCATTGCGAGCATTTGAGAGTTAGCGAACTGTCTAAGCTAAAATACGACGGTACGGGATGCGTCCGAGCGTTCCTACAACGCGTAACCGAATTCCAAACCGCGCGTTATCTACCTTCCACTAAAATTTTATCATATGCCTCCGAAATTTTCACCGGTAACGCACTTCACTGGTACCGCGGCCTAAAAGAATATTTCACTACATGGGAAGAACTCACCACTAAATTAATAGACGATTTCACACCGTACGATTATGACTACCGGTTATTAAATGCAATCCGCCGACGTACTCAAGGTGCTACCGAAACTATAATTATTTATCTCTCGATAATGAATCAGCTGTTCGCTAGGCTGTCTCCGTCAAAGCGATTGTCCGAACGCGAAAAGTTAGACATCCTATTGCATAACATACGTCCATGCTACTCACTAGTGCTAGCTCCGTCAATATCTTCAATAGACAGTATAGCAACACTGCAGACGTTATGTTTAAACTACGAACGGATGAAATGTTTGAACTCTCAATTCCGCGAACCGTATTATAATAACGACACGTTGGCACCAGACCTAGCTTACAGTCACAAACCTAATAACCGAGCGCGTAATAATTCCTACAATAATTATCCCGTTGCTACTATAGAGGGTACGTCCGAATACACTGTGAACAACGAACCTAGCAAACCTAAGTCTAAACCTAGCTCTGTCGCTCTAGTCACGTCCAAGTACTGCCCGCGCTGCCGAATCAATGATCACAGTTTGAATGAATGCAA
The DNA here is from genome assembly GCA_944739405.2 of Euclidia mi. NCBI lineage: Eukaryota > Metazoa > Arthropoda > Insecta > Lepidoptera > Erebidae > Euclidia > Euclidia mi. The sequence continues at coordinate 44,437,669 of OX123206.2, read as the reverse complement.
ACGCGATCGCTTCGCAATTTGCTTCAAGTGCGGCTGTAGGGATGTGACATTCCCTAATTGCCCGAACTGTAAATCGACGAAACCAAAAAACTAGTTGGTCAGGGTCGGGGCGTGTCAAAATCTAAATTAGGTTCTACAACCTATTCAACCAATTTTGACAAAGATGATTGGAGAAATTGGCTAAACACTCTAAAAGTGTATTTCTCTAGTTATTCCGTCGCCTCGATCCTGGATAATAAACCTAAAAATGACCTACGGCCCTATGTTAACGTAACGATTAACAGTTTACCTATTTGTGGATTGCTCGATTCCGGTTCAGCCATTACAATTCTAGGTAACAACTCCCATCTGGAGGTAATTACTAAAACCGGGTTAGAAATACAGCAGTGTCACAACACTAATTCCATTCGGTCCGCGGGTGGAAATATATTGTTGCCGCGCGGTTTTATCAACTTACCCACTACTTTTAATAATCAAACCCACTTATTGAAAGCTTATATTATTCCAGAAGTTACAAGTAATTTAATTTTAGGCATCGATTTCTGGAAACTATTTAAATTACTGCCTAACCATATCGCATCCGTATGCATGTCTAAAACATTGCCGTGTAGTGTGTTAGGTGAAAATAAGCTAAGTAACACGAACGTATTGCAATCTTTTAGTGAGTTGAGTGAGTCACAACAGAGAACGGCTAAGTTAATTATAAAGCAATACGAGTCGATTTCTACTGAAAAAACCGGTTTAGGACGAACTCACTTAATAGAACATGCAATAGACACTGGCGATTCTGCGCCGATACGCCAAAGATATTATAGGTTACCGCCGGCGAAATTAAAAATAATTATTGACGAATTAGACGAAATGCTTGCATTGGGAGTGGTAGAAAAATGCGAAAGTCCGTGGTCGTCACCGATTTTACTAACGCCTAAGAAAGACGGTAAACTAAGGTTTTGTTTAGATAGTCGGAAACTTAATTCTATTACTAAAAAAGACGCGTACAAACTACCTTACGTATCCGAAATTTTAGACAACCTTAGGAACGCTAGATATCTAAGTAGTATAGACTTATCTAAGTCCTTTTGGCAGACGCCTCTTCGCGAATGTGATCGTGATAAGACTGCGTTCTATGTGCCTACTAGAGGAACATTTAGATTTGTGACTATGCCGTTTGATTTAACGAATGCGCCTGCGACACAACAGCGTTTGGTGGATCACTTGTTTACGAACAGTCCTGAGTTCGAAAACTCTGTATTCGTTTTTTTAGATGATATCGTGCTTATATCGCCATCCTTTAATGCTCATGTGTCACTATTAAATAAAGTATACGAAAAATTAAAATCGGCCAACCTTACCATCAACTTGGAAAAATCTAAATTCTTCCGTGATGAATTGAAGTACTTGGGCTACGTAGTAAACTCTAAAGGATTACAAGTAGACCCATGTAAGGTGGAAGCCATTCTTCAATATGCTACGCCTAAGAATAAAAAAGAAGTCAAAAGGTTCTTAGGCATTGCGTCATGGTATCGGCGATTTATACCTAATTTTAGTACTATTGCCGGTCCGCTGAACAAACTTACCTCTACCGGTAAGAAAGCCGCACCATTTCAGTGGTCGGTGGAAGCTGATGACTCGTTTTGTAAACTAAAACAATTGTTAAGCTCCGCACCAATAATATCGTGTCCCGATTACGAGAAACCTTTTCAAGTTCACACAGATGCGAGTGCGAGCGGCATCGGTGGGTTACTTACACAAGAAATAGATGGCGTGGAACTACCTATCGCTTACATGAGTAGGTCACTAAATGCACAGGAACAAAACTACAGTATAACAGAACGGGAGACATTAGCAGTTCTAACAGCCCTCGAATATTGGCGCTGTTATTTAGATAACGGGTTAAAGTTTGTTGCGTATACTGACCATTCCGCACTGAAATGGTTCCTAAACTTGAGCAACCCGACTGGTAGATTAGCTCGGTGGTCGGTTCGTCTATCAGCCTTCAACTTCGAAATAAAGCATCGGCGCGGTGCGGATAATATTATAGCCAATGCGTTATCACGATCCCTACCTGTAAATATAATTAACGCGAATAATAATAACGTGAATGACCCTAATGTTAACACTGATCAATGGTATTCAGCCACCTACAATGGTTGTTTATCTTCGCCTAATGACTATCCAGACTATTCTATTAAAAATAATAAATTATATCGTTTGATTAAATCTAGGTGTATGCTACGTAAGGAGTTCGAATGGAAAGAAGTACTACCTTCTTCTGATCGAAATAATGCCATATTAGAGAACCATGCCGAACCCACTTCGGGGCATTTCGGTATATTTAAAACTTACAAGCGCTTAGCACTGCGTTACTATTGGCCCAAAATGCGCGATGACGTAGTTAAGTTCATAAATTCTTGCGACACTTGTATCGCGCACAAACATCAGAACCACGCACCATTGGGAACCATGGGACGACCCAAAGTGTGTTCACGACCCTTCCAAACCATTAGTGTAGATTTGGTGGGGCCACTACCCGTCACAAGAAAACAAAACGCCTACATCTTCGTAGTAACTTGTTGTTTTAGTAAATACTGTCTACTTTTTCCTATCAGGCGCGCAACTGCTGAAATAATAACTAATATTTTGGAAGAAAAAATATTTTTAGTTCATGGTATACCATCTACAATTATATTGGACAATGGTAAACAGTTTGTCAGTGCTACTTTAAAAGCTATGTTGCGCAAGTACAAAATCCCTAATCTTCATTATACTCCTAAATATTCCCCACATGTCAATACGGTCGAACGCTATAATAAAACCATTGGTTCTACCTTAGCGGCGTTTGTAGGAAATGACCAGAGATTATGGGACACTCTCGTACCTAAGGTGCAGTTTGCATTAAATACTGCAGTTAATGAAGTCACGGGCTATACACCTAGTTTTTTAGTCTATGGACGTGAACTAGTTCCATGCGGCTCACACTATGTCGACACAGACGCTGATGATATAGTATACATACCTAGGGACGATTACGCAGAAAACATAGGTCACTTATCAGGCATATTTGACAAAGTTCAGGCACTCCTCATTCAAGCTCATGCTAGGAATTCCCAAACGTATAATTTACGCCGTAAACCAGCTGAGATTAATATGGGAGACACTGTGTGGAAACGGACTCTTTATCAGAGCGACAAGGATAAGTCCTTCTGTAAGAAACTAGCCCCTAAATTCGTGAAGTGCACAGTGATTAATAAAAAGTCGCCTCTCGTTTACGAGTTGTCGGACGCGTCTGGAAATTCTATTGGGTTTTGGCACATTAAGGACCTAAAACTTATACACTATGGTGCCTAACTATTTGTTACAAACCGTAGAAGACTTTCCCTTCCTTCTCTCTTTATGCCGTCTTAGCTTGGACAGTAGCGGACTCATAGACCTAACGCAGCTAGTCGGATTTTCCTTGTTAGCCACGTAAAATCCTCTCCTAAGGCGGGCGGTAAGTTAGTAGTAGTTCACGTTAAGACTCCGGCTACGCTCCTAGACCGCTACACTTTCCTGCATCGCCTTCGGCTTCACCTCTGGCGAAGAGTCTGGCCTGCCCTGCTCATCGTACTCACACCGCCGGCGTCTGCCAGCTGAGCCAACGTCAGCGAGGGCCTGTACCGCTACGCACAGCGTTCGAGCAGCCTGCCTACACACTACCGGAGGGAACAGCGTGGGAGACTACAGCCCTTAGTGTTCAGGCCAGTGTCGTGTTGTTGGTCGGTCATACTCGTGGCAAGGGAAGTGAGACGATACTCTGCAATAAACGCATCTAAAACCTCTACTGCGTTTTTACTACCAGAACCCGTTACAATTACGATGCATCGATGAATGAAATAATATTATATGTACTTCTAATGCCAACCGTCCGTATCGCAGATCATGTTAGCAATGTGATTTTGGGGCGCTCTGCATTGCGAACGGAGCGAGGCGAGGTGAGTGATGCAGAAGCCCCAATATTACACTACTAATATGCCCGGTACGGCAATAGGTTCGCCCCCTATTACGTGGGACTTAAAATTCATGGCGAAATGTGGGTGTAATATTACGCCTCTGCCTACCCCTTCGGGGAAACAGGCGAGAGTCTGTAAAAAAATATAAATTTTGGACTCCCTCCTCCAAATCCTATAGCTCTAAATTTCTCTAAAAGTACTGTCGTTTGGACACGATCAAAAGCTTTATTTAGATCGAAGTATGCCACGTCCACTTGTCTGTTCAGGTCTAATTCTGCCGCAGAGTAATCAATGAAATTTATAAGATTAGTAGTAGTTGATCTACCTGATCTGAATCCATGCTGGCAATCACTAAGTTGTGACCGTACTTGCCTACTTAGGTATATGCCGATTAATAATCTATTCAAAGATCTTGCCGAACGCCGAGAGCACGGTAATCGGCGTTCGTGACGTCCGAAGTTGCCCCGTCTTTAGGTATGGGTGTGACATGAGAGACCTTCCAAAGCGCTGAATATGTAGCCATTCGAAGACAAACGTAGGTAACAAATATGTAACAGAGGTAGGAAAAGGGAGGAATCCCATTTGGCCCAGTAGAGGTTAGCGCCTTCAATCGTTTTAAGGCGTATGACACGTCAGCACTTTCGATGGTGTCTAAGGTAATGTTGGAGAGCGACGTATTTGAGGCCATGTCATGAGACAGCCCCACCCCGTCAGTGTGAAATACAGATTTAAAATACGTGGCAAACGCATTTGCCACATCCATTCCAGTAACAACTCTGCCATCGTATTCATACCCTTCGCAGATATGTCTGGAGGCACGTTGTTCACGCACAAATTTCCAAAATTGTTTGGGATCCGATTTTATATCCGCCTCTCCCCGTAGTATATAGTTTTGATATGCCACAATAATCAAATGTTTTACGCGCTTTCTATAGAAGCTAAACATATCAAAGCACCACATATTTTAAAAGAAAGAAATGTTTTTCCCGTATACAATTAATTATCTCAGCTGTGTACCATGTTGGGTATTGATACTTCGAGACAAGAGTTTGTTTTTGTTTGATTGCTACATGACACCGTAAACAGCTGTTAATTTTGTTGTAAAATATGGTCAAGGCTATGTTAACATCGTGTTGTGTTAGAAAGGTGGTACTATGCTTTGTCTACTGCAATGGCCCGCCGTATAGAGGGCGCCTCCATCGATGACTGCTGACGTTGCAATATTCGTCTTGCCGCGAAACACAACACAACTCAGCACGTTGCTTCAGCCTTTGGTGATACAAGAGTCAAAGCCTGGTTCGACGAACCATCTGTCGTTTGAGCGTTAAATAAGCGGGAAAAAGGAAGGTAAAGCCTATATCCACATACTCTGCTATGGGAGTATGTTACCGCAGTTGTTAACCGACTCCATTATCATGTATATGTAATAAAGTTGTTATACCTGACTGTTTTATTCGCATTCGAATACTTCTTCTTCCTAGGTTATTTACCTATGTTTGTAAAATGTAGGTAAATTTGTATTAACAAGCATCAAGAAAGGTATGCTAAGGTGGTTTGGGCACCTGGAGAGGATGGATGACTAAAGACTTACCAATAAGCTATATAAAGCAAGTATGAATGTGACAGGACGAAGAGGAAGACCTTGGCAGACATTCTCTGACTAGATTGGAGACATCTTAATAAAAGGACAGGTCAGAAGTACCCTAAATAGAACAGCATGCATGAGAAATTTGAGGTGAGTGTATGAAATAAGAGAGATATGTAAGGCTCGCTGCAAATGGCGATCCGCGGTGTCTGCCTACCACTTCGGAGGGAGCGAGTCTATTTATTTATATATGGATTTTGTAAAATTCCAATAAAAACCATACTAAACCTATCAACACCTATTTTCAATAATTTTCAAATTATTTTGTGTCTATGTTAACAGAATACCTCATAAAACTTATTTGATTATTTCTAACTACATAATTGTCATATCAGTAGAGCCAACCCACACAAGCTGTTAATACAAGTGACCACTTTCATTCATGCATCAGCCGTGTTAGAAATAAGAGTAATAATTTTTCTTTAACAATCCTGTGTCTAGGAACTTTTAACCATCATTCAATCAACGGACACAAAGGGCTCCCAGACTCGAAGCAAAATTTTGTGCATCTCACAAAATGAGTGCCCGGGAATCGAATCCACATCACGCGTCGCAGTACACCGTCGAACAACCGGCAAGAGGACCTAACCTAACCTAAACTAGTTCTCTATCCATCCGTGCTGTCAACCATTAAGATACGCGGTACAATACCTATATATTCGTATTAGTATACTACCACAGAATCGATTGAATACATCAACAAGATGTCGCCACTCGAGACTGCAGCTCTTATTCTATAAAGTCGTTGATTAAAATTAAATCGTTTGTCTAAAGTGGTTTGTTTTCAGCCATTTGTCTAAAGTAACGCGGCACTCTGTCACGCCAACCAACGGCAACGCACACAGCCCAGTGAATTAAAGGTATTTATTATAACAAGTTGACGCCAAATAGTCGTTAACACAGAAATGAAAAAACTTTCTTTTATTATTTTCTGTTAGATAGAAAGATACACGTAGAGTCGTGAAACGGAGAGCTGAAAAGAGCACTTCGTAATCACGACGCTAACACCAGCTCCCGCGATTCGGGGAGAATTACCAATGTTTTCGGGAAAACTACGCGACACGGTATTAGTTTATCTAATATTTAAAATAATGTTTTATTGGGCAATAATATATTTCCCATTCTTGCAGTCTTATAGATAAGTAAGTAGTTAATATATAATTCAATTATATTTTTTTTATACCACATATACAATCAAAATTCACACTCAAGTAATGATAAAATGTTAAGTCTTAACTTTGACCAATAATATAAACTAAAACTAATTACTTAAGATTTCGTCGGGTATGACGAGCTTAAGGAAAGTGCAACCCTGTGAGTTGAATGGGCGCCAGTCGGGTGCCGGGCGCGGGTCGCGTCTACACGCCGCGCCGTAGCAGAGCTCGCGTCGTCTACGCCGTAGCAGATAGAACGTGCGCGATCTAACAAGTGGCTGTTATCAGCTACGATTGTGAACATTATTATTATCTTCTCATGTACAGAATGTGTTTTAATTTAAATATGTAATATAATCATTATTTGTATAAGTATATATCATAATCTGAAATACGAATTCTAATAAGATTATTTTCTTTACTGTTTTGTTGATAACTGAGCTATTGATAGTAGTATTTTTACAAAATAGGATGTAATATAAATGGGATGCTTCTCGAATATAATTTGTCACTGAAGTGCATTCGTGGAGGTAGTGTAGGTGCATTGTACACATTGTGAGTGGAAGGACATTCCGTTCAATCTCGTTGTTTGCACGCAAATATCGCTCGCAGATTTCAATTTTTGAAATGTTATTAGATTGTATTTTTGAAATACTTTATATATATATAGAAAATAATTTATACTTATTATCTTGTTTCAAATCAAAACTAGGCGTGAATTGTATAATTAATAAAAGCTGTTAAAAAGCATTTAATCACTAATAGCGAGTAATAATTTTTTACTTATTTATGAATTTAAACATTTTCATTAGCATTCAAAGATATTCTTGAGTAAAACATCGTACAATAACAAAACAATAAAAGTAATTAATTCGCATTTGTTTCCATTTTCAATTCCAATTTTAATTACTACCCTTTGAATTTAATTTACTGCACTTATTATTATTTCGTTTAATTGTGAGTCCAGCTGGGGATAATTACATTCGTAGGGAGAAGTGAAACCAACTTGGAATGAAACGACTGTGTTCGTAGTGAGAGTGTTAATGGTGCGGTGGATTGTGAGGTGAAAGTGTGGTGCCGTACAAAAGGATCAATGTACAGTGAACAACGCGATAGTGTCGGATGTTCGAGTAACTTCAAGTGAGTTCTGGTGAGTTCGTCTTCATCATTATTTAATACGTTTTAATTATCGCGTGGCGATAAATAAGGTAAGAAGTCATTGAGATTACATAAGAACTAGTGTAACAAACTCCTACAATTGACGTTAAAAATAGCGTGGCAACGAGCTGAGATAGCCGACATAGCTTTGAAACCAATAAGCACCTTAGAAAAACCTCTATTCATCTCTTTCACAAAATGACGTTCCAAAACGTAAATTTGAACTAGACAACAATTGAACGTCAATGGTGAAATGTGGTGTTCTCCAGTTGTAAAAATATTTTCCCCTGAAAACATAACGGAGAGAAAAAGCATCCATACGTATATTCTTTAATAAATAATTAATCCTAAAACATAACACACCTTTTTTGAGCAGTAGGGTAAAAATAGGTAAATAAACTGGATATAATGTTAATAACAAAATTGGTACCAAATTGTGTAGCAATTGAAAAAAACAAAATCATCATCCTCTTAGTGTTATCCCAGTTTCAATCTGGGATCCGCTTACTAGTCTAAGTCTGGAATAAACAAAATTAATGTTCTAATTAAATCATTTTACGGCATTTTGTTGTTGATTGTGTCTCGTCGATTTCTCTTTAAAAATAAAGAAATTAAATCTACAAGATAAAACAGGAACAAAAATAAATTACTGTGATTATTTACTGATTCGTATCATACGACGATTAAGTATTATAAAGAAACAAGGAATAAGTCGTATAATTCCAGTAGTCAAATGACAAAATGTCAACATCACATTACGAAACTCTCGTAGAAGTGCGAAATTCAAAATTTTATTAATTGACAACACCGCGAAGTTCAATTACTTTTTTTGCGATTTTCTTTACAACAAAATGTCGTGATAAACAATAAATTGAAGTGTGAAGTAAAATATTCTGACTCTTTATCAACGTGAATTGCAATATTTCACTGAGTATCCATCCTTTTTACGATCGATGTCTTTTTGTATCCACAAATTTGACACTTAATGGCGATGTGACAGTAATTGATCCACGGACCCATAACACATGGCAACAAATCTATGCGCTCTTTGCTTATCTAGTTGGAATACAGATTAGGTAATGTTAGAAGTACCCAAAACAGAAGAGCATGCATGAGGAATTTGATGGGAGTGAATTAAGCAAGAGAGATATGTCAGGATCGTTGCAAAAGGCCTCCGGGAAACAGGCAAACACTACGGGTGTTTGCCTGTTTCCCGGAGGGGTCTCCGTGAAACAGGCGTGAGTCTATGTATGTATGTATGATAAATAAGTTGATCATATTATTAGAAAGTGAGAAGTTTTAGTGTGTTTGCTGGTGTCGTCTTCCTCCTCCTCACACCTCACAGGTATGAGGAGTCTGGGGTGTATATTGAATGCCTGTAGGTCGGCATTATGGCGGTGAGAATAGGCGGCGCGCAAGAATTTGCGTCGCCTCCGGTGACCCTCACAATACGTGCCTCCCGAACTACACCGTACTTCACTTCATATAATCTCTTAATAAAGATTAGGGTGCAAGATCAGAAGAGTGCATTTTTGTTTGTATTGAAGACACAAAAAAATATTGGGATGATTTAAAAAAACTACTGACCTATACCTACATATAAAGAAATGTGGATGTCTGTACAATGATGATATTTAAGAAATTTGAATGTGGCGGATCTTTATAACATTAATAGAATTCAAAACCTTATTTTTATTTTGTTGTATGTTTTATCCCGCCCGATACGTAAGCTGGAAGTCGAGTAATCGCGGTTCAAGTTCCATGCAGACCGACTCGCGCAATCACTTTTTAAGGACTTATTATGGTTTGATTCGGTAAAATAGATTATTTGGCAAATAATAGATAATAATTTTAATAGATATTAGGTTACTCTCTCTCCTCCGTGGTCCAGTGGATAGTGTATGCGTCTGCTGATCGGAGGACCCGGGTTCGATTCCCGGGTCGGGCAAAAGTGTTACTAGGTTTTTCCGAATACTTAGTAGCAGCCTGGTGATGTGCCCGGTAGCTACAATAGGCTCGGCCCCTATTACGTGGGACCTAAAAATTCATGACAAATTGTGGGTGTAATATTTACACCTCTGCCTACCCCTTAGGGGATACAGGCGTGAGACTATTTTTTTTATAGACTCACGACTTACCAGATTCCGTGCTGCTACTGAGAATTTCCTAACGGAAAAACCCAATAACACTATAAATAAAAAATAAATAATAAGATATTAGTTTGGTACAGTACTAGCTTCGGTATTACCTAGCCTATATGAGGTGTATAATCATAGTTAGCTTAATACATGTACATATTATGTGTCATGGCTAACTTTGATTCTATACACCTCATACGTTAACTCTCACATTGACATGCATACCCAAGCCTTCCTTGGAGCAAAAGAGCCTCAAATTAAAAACTTATATATAATTACTAAACAAGCCAAGATAGAGCATATTTAATAAATACAAACATACATAGACTCACGCCTGTTTCCCGAAGGGGTCGGCAGAGACTACGGATCGCCATTTGCAACGATCCTGACATATCTCTCTTGCTTCATTCACTCCCATCACATTCCTCATGCATGCTCTTCTGTTCAGGAAACTTCTAACCTGTCCTGGTTTTAAGATGTCTCCATATTTAATAAGCTTTTGAATATGTTTAATTGCGCTACCTTAATCTGCCATAGTAATTACTATTTATTTATTTATGAATAGACTCACGCCTGTATTCCCAAAGGGGTAGGCAGAGGTGTGATATAACAGTAATTACTATATATGCGAGTAGGTAATCGTTAAATGTCAATGTCTGACGGCCTATCCGATATTTGATCCATTCATAGATTTGATAACTACAGATACATACGTATTTCACATATTTTGTATGGAGCTTATAGAAATATATGTATATATTTAATAACCAAATCCATCGATGTATCAAATATCTGGACCCGCTGTAAATCAAAACCAGAGTACTTAAGCAAACTACGTTTTGTATCGCGTTAGTCATTTCAACGTCAACAGTTGTTCTTTGTTTTATTGCCCGTTCTTTCTCATGGTTCTACGCCCATGCTTTGCGAACGTGGCAGTAAATGTGGAATCTATAACTACCTAATAATTTATAAATTAATTAAATAGCCGTGTGGTTGACGGCATAGAATACAAGTGTCACCACCCCCTATCTTCCCGTGGGTGTCGTAAGAGGCGACTAAGGGATAACACGATGCAAATACCATCTTTGCGTAGAGACGGAAAACTCGACATCAAACCCTATACGACTGCCTCGTTGGTCTCGCGGCATAAATGTGCGCGTGGGATCGGGAGGTCCCGGGTTCGATTCATGGGTCGGGCAGTGTTATTGGGTTTTTCTGTCACGAAATTCTCAGTAGCAGCACGGAGTCTGGAAATGTGCCCGATACAGCAATAGGCTCGCCCCTTATTACGTGGGACTAACGGCTTGGCCACGGGGACCGGCGACGCGACCTGCGACACGACCGGCGACGCGACAATTCGCGCGACGCAAAAAGCATGCCACGGGCACACGGCTCGCCGCCGCGGCCAGTGTAGACCAGGAGCGAGACAACATTAGCTGAGATCTTTTTATGAAATTTAGCTCGACATTGTACAGACTTTGGTGGCAATATCACATTTGTTTCAACTCGGCAATCGAACCCGAGGCCTCATGATCCGCTTACACTGCACTACCGCAAGATCACAGACTTGATATTGTGTACCTAACCACGGTATTGAAATCTATTATATAGGTACTGTATTTTATCTTTATACAAACGTTCGGAACGCGATTTATACCTAGGAGCGTCAGGCTCGGTACCCACCTAACCTACTGCATACCAAACTCAAGGCGCTTCGGTATACATTCTGTAGGTACCTACTAAATGCGTACTGAGCCGACGCTTGTAGGTATTGTAACTCGAGTTTTGAGTTAAAATACGGAAAAGCTTATGTAGTTAAGTGTGATCTAACTAACTAGGTATATGCACTGCTAAAAACTTACTTAGGTAGGTATTTTGAAATCACAGACAGACTCTTCAACTTTATTTATACTGTATACATTTAGGTAGATATAGATAACATCCAGACGTTCCAAATAGCTAGCCTAACTAAAAATTCTAAGAATAATATCATGCTCGCGGAGAAATAAACTAAAAATTTAATACTGACTCAGCTCCGGCGCTAGTCGCCGCGACTACCGCTCGACGCCGTGGCGTGCGCCGTACTAATTCAAACATTTGTTTTGGTCGCGCGACGTGTTGCGCGACACGCCGCTGTACCGCTCGGTGCTATTCGCCGGTCGCGTCGCCGGTCGTCGCTGCGCGTGGCATGCTTAGAACATTTCTATACATTTGATTCAGTCGCAAGTCGCGTCGCCGGTCGCGTCGCGCGAATTATCGCTGGAGCGAATTGTCCGTGGCCAGGCCGTAAAGTATATCTGGCGAAAAGTGGGTGTAGAAATACACCTCTGCCTACCTCTTCGGGGTTATAGGCGTGAGACTATGTATGTATGTATGTAATTTATAAATTTGTTATGTTGGCCTTCATAAGCGTCACATCCTTTATTCATTTAGGTCACCTAAATGAATAAAGGATTTTGATTTTGAGTTCATCGGTAGATAACACGCAGAGAGATCGGTAAGAGTGTGCGAACGAACTTTACTAACTTGTTGCTTGGTATTGCACTATTCTTTTAAATCACAATATTATAGTTAAACAATTGAAACTGTATCCATGTGGCGACGGGTTAGGTGTCACTATTCTATTTCATTCCTTGACACAAGAGTGTAAAGAATGGCAATGAAACGCGTGTTAGAGGTTCGAAATAAAGAGCTATATCGTCTAAGCTTAAGATACGATTACGCTAACTACATACTGCAAGAGGCGGCTGAGGAAAATAAACGAAGCAAATATTTTATCTTCGGAAACACTCTCAACTCAAAACACATAAAGACATATTTATTCCTTTAGGTTGTTTACAACACTTATTCAGAACCTAGAATCCTTCAAAACCCTATTCTAGACGAACCGGAAAATCAAACACTTAACCCTATTCAATTGAATCATAATACTTATATGCCTCAAATTAAGAGACCAAGGTGCAGCACTGGACTAACGGAGACTGTACAATAACGAATTGAAGCCGGTTTGTCAGAGGACGCCTGTATCCCAGAGTATTGTAGCGCTCATAGCGAGACTTAGCTTGTCGTTCGTAACAGATCGGCAAAGTTAAGCAACTCTTGCACAGGTCGCCACTTGGATGGGGACCAAGTGTGGCATTCACATCTGAGAGCTACCGTGCTTCGGAGGGCACGTAAAGCTGACGGTCCCGGTTCTTGTCTTAGGATAAGAGTCGTTAGGCCTGGTCGGAGGCCTTCGGGCGGTCTGAATAACTCCGACACTAGAGTTGGCCACACACTCACACGAAAAAAAAACAAACAAAATCATCCCAGAACGGGTAGGCAGAGATGTAATAATGATTACTCCTACATTTTAGAGAGCGAGCCTTTTGCCAATACCGGGTACTTTGCCAGACTCCGTGCTGCTACTAAGAATTTGGAATCTAGTAACATTTTTTTGCCCGACCCGGGAATCGAGTCCGAGACCTCCTCATTAGCAGACGCATACGCTATCCACTGGACCACGAAGGCACTCTCTACGATATGTGTTTGTTAAACTTTTGGTTTTAGTTTAAACGTTGACATTTTAGCACGTTCATACATACTGGATATGATTAACAGCGATAACCTAGTGGAGATACCAACAGACTGCCGGGCAGAGGGTATCGGGTTCGAATCTAAGGCCACAACTGACTTTTCAAAGTTATGTGCATATTAAATAGTTTATAAACGTTTGCTTAGCAGTGAAAGAAAACTGTGTGAGGAAACTTGTATATCTGAGAGTTCTTCAGTTCTCAAAAGACATGTGAAGTCTGCTAACTCGCACTTGTTCCGCGTGATGGACTATGGCTTTGTCTTATAGAGGAAAGAAGCCTGTGCCCAACTGCGGGACTGTTTATATTTGAGGCAGAATGATACAGTATGTGTAACTAGTTGCATATCTTATACTTACTAATATATAAAGCTAAAGAGTTTGTTTCTTTGTTTGGTTGAACGCGCTAATCTCAGGAACTACTGGACCAATTTCAAAAATCTTTCAGTGTTAGATAGGTCATTTATCGAGGAAGGCTATAGGCTATATAACATCACGCTATGAGCCACGGGAGCGGAGCAATAGCCTTAAATATCGTGGGTATAACCGCGGGATCACCTAGTTAATTCTATAGCCTTTATTTCGAACGTATGTCTTATGTTCAGTTGGGTAAACGAATCCTTCTACTATAATTGTAAACATAATATTTATGAGGATGTCTGATATTTGTGGATCGCGTCCTCAAAACTTGCTGAACGGATTTTGTAGACACTTTGTACTATTTGATATAGTTTAAGAGAATACGACATGGGCCTACCAACATAAAGTTTTTTCGCGATAATCAATAAGTAAGGTTTGGTTTGGTCATTTGGTTTGGACATTTGGTTTGGACATTTGGAACGGATGGGTGAAAGAAGAAATACGAAAGGAGTGTATCGTGCGAGAATGAATGGAAATGTCGGTAGGGGACGGTCTAGGCGGACGTACGCCGACCAAATAGGTGACGTACTGAAAAAGGGCCAAATCAAAAGTACTCTTAACCGACGCGCATGCATGATGAGGTTAATGAATGTCGAGGAAGCGAAAAAGGTATGTTTGAACCGAAGCATGTGGCGTTCCATAGTCTCTGCCTACCCCAATGGGAGACAGGCATGACGATATAGATAGATAGAATCAATAAGTACTCACGCAGACGGAGCCGCGGCTAAATATCTAGTGAAAATATAGTTTTTATGGTTCTCTTTATTACGTGTGTAGTAATTTAGTCGTATTATTTTGCGTTTTTAATAAACCCGTGGAGTTTTAATTCTTCTCAAAATAGTAGATATACTTATAGTGACACAATTGTATATTCATTCGAGGTAGCATGTGAGTTACTCAGTCCCTGATGAGCCTTCGCCGTAGATCTCACTCATCGCTTGTAATTATTACTAACTAGCTGACCTGGCGAACTTCGTACCGTCTAACAGCATATATATTTTTTATTTTTCTCTGTGTAGGAACCATCCTCGTACTTCAAGAAATATTATAAAAAAGAATTAGTGATATCGGTTCAGCTGCTCTCGAGATTTGCGCTTAGCAGCACATTCAGTGATTTATTTTTATATTTAACTTAATTCAATTTACAATTACATGTCTTAACATATGTAGGGGTCATACTACGTGTTACAATTCGCAGGATTGCAATAATGTGATGGCGCGACGCCAGCGGCAGTTAGCGTCTTGCCTCGAGCTAATTAGGACGTTGTACCGTTGTACCTAACTTTGGATGAATATATTTCAATGTTTACCAGTTTAACCTTCTATAATTTATTTCCACCATCTGTAGGCATAAAGGGCCTAACTCACAGATTTCACTTTAGTAAAAATATTTAATTTCACGAACCTTAAGTACTAAATGTAAATGCAAGCAAATCAATGATTAATCAGGCAAATATTATACAGTACTGGCTGTGGCCCGCGTTATCTCATCAAAAAAATATTACAATCATCATCATCCTCCTAGCATTATCCCAGTTAGATCCCGGGGTCCGCTTTCTAGTCTAACCGGATTTGACTGAATATTACTTCTAGCTTTGTCAAAAAAGCATATCAAAATGCTTAAAGCTTTTGCCTTTTTTACTTACATTCATAAATGTATATACTCACACCTGTATTCCCCAAGGGGTAGGCAGAGGTGTAATATTACACCCACATTTCGCCATGATTTTTTAGGTCCCACGTAATACAGGTTAAGCCTATTGCTGTTACCGGGCACATCACCAGACTTCGTGCTACTACTGAGAATTCGGAAAAACCCAGTAACACTTTTGCCCGACCCGGGAATCGAGCCTGAGACCTCCGATCTGCAGACGCATACGCTATCCGCTGGACCACGGAGGCAGTCATACACATAAGTACATTTATATTTTGCCAGATATAATACTCGAACTCGTTTATATTATGAAGTACCTGCGTACTTCATTATATAAACGAGTTTGACAAAAAAGTAACTTAGCATAGCTCTAAAAAGGCCAAGAGTGTAAAGCGGGTTGTTTATTCTATCAATGATATTAAATTGTATGTAGCTCTGTCACAAAGTCTGTTCTTAGTGGACGTTTATCTATACTTTTAATGTAATAAATCTAAAGAGTTTTTAATTTGTTTGGTTGGATGGTTGAATTCGAATAATTATTCTTGTATTTAATAGTCTATTTATAGAGGAAAGCTGAAGGCTATGTAATAGCTCGCTATGAGCTGAGCTCGCACGGAAGCTGAGCAGTAGCCGTAAATAACGCGGGATATATAGTATCATCTTTTGAACTAAAGACTACCTTCCTGTCAAGTCTTAAGTTTATCGCACGAAAAATGATTTTCATACAAACTGGCGAGAGCCCATAGACCGCAAATGAAGGGCCTCCTTATCCGAACTTGTCTCAAAACCTGTTCATGGCGGACGTTTCCGAACTTATAGCTATGAAGGATGGAAATCAAACGTGTGTTTAAGGTTCGAAATGTAGGTGTATATTGCATAAACTTACAAATTACAAGTTTATAAATATTTCATTGTCTCACACACTTGCGCGAGGCCTTAGGTCCCATTAATCCGACACTGCCGCAAAATCTTTTCTTATTCGAAATTTATTAACTATTGACTATCTCTCTGCCAAATTTGAAGATGGTAGAACAAAAATAAAGGCCTTAGATGTCCTTAATCCTTGTCGCAAAATTCATTATTAACGCACGTCTACAAACAAATAAATAACTTACCGTTACGTACCTACCAAATATCAAAACATTAAGTAATTAGACCTTCTTAATCCGGCCCTTTCGCAAACCCCATTCTTTGCAGATATTTCCTCCTAACCAAATTTCGCACAAAACTGAGAAACTTGCGAGAGACTTTATGCCTCCTTTATCCGGTTAAGTGACATAATCATTATTTAATAGCTAATGTCTCCTACTCATAAACTCTAAACTGGATAAATCTCGGGTCGGTAGTACAATAATATCTTAACTTTCGTACAATCTAGCGAGAGCTTTTAGGCCCTTAAATAAAGAAATAAGAAGGACCGTCATCATCTTTCTAGCGCTATCCCGGCTGTATCCATGACATGCACGCTTTGGAGCCCGGGGTCCCCTTACTACGACTGCCGTTCCAACCAAAGGGATAGCAATATTCCATGGTTTAGATTAGTATCAGTGTATTTAAGGGTACTGATTCCCCTTAAAGACTGTCAAAGATCTTCATGATAGCTGGGACCGAGGGTTTAACGTGCTCTCCGAGGTACAGTGCAAGCGATAATTAACAATTTTATATTGTTAATTATCGCTTGACGAACCTAATACTCTGTACATGGCAATCTGTTACTATCTCCACTAGGCTAAAGAAGAAATAATGTAAACATACATTGTACCAACTTATACCTTTTGTTTGTCTTTATCGTCGCTATATGGTTTGTGTTTGGTATGGAGGTGTATTGTAAGACTCTATTACGACTGCTCCTGTCCCATCTACTAAATCTTACTACTGACTTTCGTAGGAAATAACAGATTAAGTCAAAGACGAATGACTACTTTGTTATAATGTCCTCTGACATGGCGGCTTGTCTTCTTAAAAGACCAAACTGCGCGGGCAATAACATATTATAGGGCACAAGTGTATGCAATCGCAAGTCCACTCTCATGGTCAGATCACACAGCTATATGCGGCACGACCAGAGAGACATTGGGCCCAGGGTCAACGGTGCAACGTGTTTTCTAAGGCACGTGGTGTAATGCCGCCAACTCCCTGATTTCGAACTTCTATTGGATATAATTCTTAACAGAAAAACCCAATATCACTTTTGTTTCAACCTGGGAGTTGCACCCAAGACCTCATGCACTGCAGTCTCTTACTCTACCACTATATCATGAATAGCGCAAGTGACGTGTCGAATGGTGCAAGTGAAGTGTTAAATGGCGCGAAAAGCGTTTGTGTGTGCGGCGAGAGTGCTGGGTCGGAAGGCTTCCAGTGAGATTTCCCACCGGAGATGCGCCAACATATTCCCGCGACCGCCACTGACGCCGGCGGCCGCACAACTCGCACAAACAAAAAGCTATTCTAGCTTTACAATGCCAACAGGAAATTAGTCGACTATGTAACAAAATTATTGGTGGGTAGTTGATCAAACAACTGCTTTAGAATCAGCTGTTAAAACATTTTTGAAACAAAATAGTTATAATAATTTAAATATAATTTTAATGTGTAAAATAGATAGCTAACATCAGGTACCTGCCCGTTAAGTGTTATCTCCACCATAGCATAGCACAAAAGCACTTCACTTCACTTCACTCATTATGGAAGCTTCTTCACTCAATCTCCGGCAGTATTTTGAAAAAAGGATGGCCAAATTTGAGGCAGATCCCCAAAAGACGTCCAAGACTTCCAACACAAGCAGCCTAGAGGAGGAATTTTCAAAATTCAAGGATTTTGTACTCCAAACTTTGAAAACTTTTTCTCAACAAGTGGAGGTGATTGCTCGTCAGGTCGACACTATGGAGATGCGCAGCCGCCGGAAAATGTTACTTCTGCATGGAGTAGAGGAGCAGAAGAATGAAGAGACAGCCGAGGTAGTTGCGCAAGTTGTCAAGCAGCGGCTCAAGCTTGACTCTTTCACTTCTGCAGACATCAAGCGCTGCCATAGAATGGGTCGTAAACAGTCCAACAAGAAGCCGAGACCCATACTTATCAAGCTTCTTTCTGTATCGGTGCGGGACAGCATATGGTATGCTAAGACCAAACTAAAAGGCGCCGGTCTTACGCTGTCGGAATTCCTGACCCGATCGAGACACACAGCGTTCATGGCAGCCCGTGAGAAGTTCGGTGTAGCAAAGTGCTGGACGAGAGAGGGCACCGTCTATGTTCTTGGCGCGGATGGGCAGCGACATCGTATTCTGTCCCTCAACGATCTGGATAAGGTCAAAGGCTCGGATACGGAGAAACCCGCTGTAAAGGCGACCACTGCGAAGGCCAAACGGACTGCTGCGCCGAAAAAATAGGTTTTCTTAATTTTGTTTACGACCAGGTAAATTATTCTTAACTTCACTGTTTACCTTTTTCTAAATTATTTATTTACATATACCTGAAATAATTTTATTTAGTTTACACACAAATGTTAACTTTTTCTCTTTGATTGACATTTGACGTACGTCAATGGTTAGCTGTCACATCTGTCATTTTTTTTTCTCTCTGACCGTTGGGCTTTTTAGACTTGAATTATTTACAAATAAATAACATTGTAACTAAACGAAAATTTACCTGGTCTAATACTTAATTTTTCTTTCTATGTTCTTCTTATTTAATTATTTTCTATCCACTTAGTGTTATAGTGTTTTTGTCATGCTAGTGTAGGTAATTCAATTTTGATACTTTTGTAACACGTAACTGGCGGGAGGACTTATTGACTTTTAAATTGCTTTATTTTTTATATTATATACGTTATTATATATTTAATTAACTTATATATTTAAGTATAGGTACTTCCAATGCTTGACTTAGACAGTGATGATGGCAGCTTTTTGACCGCTACTAGTCTCGATGACAGTTTCACTAGTTTACCGTCACTTGCAGAAACCCTTCAGTTTCAGTTCTCTGACGTACCAAAGAACTTTAATGTAGTCCATATAAATGCTCAAAGTATTCCAGCCCATTTCTCTGATATGCTGGCAACCTTTGACTGTAAGAACCTACATGCTATTCTCGTTTCAGAGTCATGGTTAAAATCATGTCTGCCATCAACTTCTTATTCTCTCCCTGGGTTCCATCTAATTAGGAATGATCGTGCGGTCGGTGGTGGTGGTGGTGTTGCTATATACCTACGTGCCCAAATTCCTTACCGTATAATAAGCATCTCATCGCAACCACCACCCTCGAACGCCGGCGAGCATCTCTTTTTGGAAGTGGAACTCAATCATTCGAAAGTTCTTCTAGGTGTTTATTATTCCCCTTCATCACGAGTAAATTTTTTTCCTTCTTTCGAACACATCCTAGAAACTTTAATGCCTTCTTACAGTCACACAATTTTAATGGGAAATTTTAACACCTGTATTATAAAAGAGGATACACGTTCAGCCACCCTTAAGCGTATTTTAAATTCCAGTAATTTATCTGTTCTACCTCTTAATGCTACACACCACTTCCCAAACTCTGTTCCTTCTCTTCTTGATCTTATTTTTGTTTCCTCTTCTACCTTTGTTGCCAAGAATGGTCAATGTTCTGCCGACGCCTTCTCTTACCATGAATTGATCTATGTTTCCTACAAAATACGTCCACCCAAGGCAAAACCGAGAATCATTATGCAGCGCAATTTCGGTGGAATGGATCATTCGAAGCTCTGCGACGATGTCAGCAAGATTGATTGGTCTCCTTTGTTTACAACCGACTGTATAGACACTAAAGTGCAAGTTTTTACAAACACACTAACGCAGCTGTACGATAAGCATGCGCCTGTCCGTGCCATCAAATTAAAACACCTACCATCACCTTGGCTGACTGAAGAGATCAAAAACATAATGTCCAAAAAAGCCGCAGCCAAGGCGAGATATAAGTGCCGCTCGACCTCTGTCAACCTGGAAAAATACATAAGTGCAAGAAATCTCTGCAATAAGGTGTGTAGGAATGCACAACGCCAACACATTCACAACTCTGTTGAAAATGGAGATCCGGTTAAAGTCTGGAAATTTCTTAGAACATTGGGAGTTGGTAGGTCACGCAACGACGAGTTCCCAAAAGATATTAATATCGATGCACTTAATGCACATTTCACTGCTTCGTCCAATTTTGATGGGACCACTAAAACAAATACGTTACAAGATCTTTCACGTATCCCAACTCCCAAATATTCACCTTTTGTTTTCGAGCAATTTTCCTGTTGTGATGTTAAAAAGAGCATAATTTCAATCTCATCCAATGCTGTTGGTAATGACTGCATTAGTCGAAACATGATCCTGCCCATCCTTGATGAAATCCTACCTGTCCTCTGTCATATCCTTAATTACTCAGTTACCACCGGTATCTTTCCATCAGCGTGGAAAGATGCCCAAATAATTCCTTTGCCAAAAAAATCCAAACCTTGTTCCTTTTCTGACTTCCGACCTATTTCCATACTCCCGTTCCTTTCCAAAGTCCTTGAACGTCTTGTACATACACAACTCTCTTCCTTTATTTCCAAAAACACTCTCCTAAATCCTTTCCAATCCGGTTTTCGTCCTGGTCACAGTACTACCACGGCATTGGTACATATCACTGATGAGATTAGGCTGGGAATGGATTGTGGTAAGCTCACGCTACTGTCCTTACTCGATTTTAGCAATGCATTCAACACCGTGGACTTCCAAGTCCTGCTCGGCATACTCCGCTCTATTAACATATCTCCAACGGTAATTGGATGGTTTCGTAGTTACCTGTCTGGACGCCGACAGCGTATACGCGTTGAGGAATCATACTCTTCATGGAGTAATACGACTGTCGGTGTACCGCAGGGTGGCGTTTTATCTCCGTTACTTTTCGCAATTTTTATAAATTCTATCACCAAACATCTACTTTCGTCATACCACCTTTACGCAGATGACCTCCAGATATACTCACAGGCGCCGCTAGACTCTATTACAAATGCATTCTCTACCATAAACAGGGACTTGGCGCAAATTTGTGAGTGGAGCAAAAAATATGGACTAAAATTAAATCCAACCAAAACCCAGATCATTCTGATTGGTAGTTCCAGGATGATGTCTAAGGTCAATCCGTCACAACTCCCTCAGATTCAATTTGATGGAAACATCTTACCAATAACAGACAGTGTGAAAAATCTGGGAATTTATCTGGATAAGACTCTATCCTGGGGATGTCAGGTGCAGGAAACCAGTAGGAAATTGTTTGCTTCGGCGGGGTCGTTGCGCAGGTTGCGAAACTTTCTGCCCATAACCACCAAAGTTGCGCTTGCACAATCATTGCTTCTCCCAATACTCGATTATGCCGATGTCAGCTATCCTGATCTCAATGAGGAGCAACTTGATAAATTTGAGCGTCTCGAAAACTTTTGTATTAGATTTATATTTGGTTTACGCAAATATGATCATGTATCTGAATTTCGTAGCAGGCTCAAGTGGGTCCCAATTCGCCTTCGCAGGAATACTCATATTCAAATATTACTATATAATGTACTGTTCAATCCTAACACTTCCCTGTATCTCAAAGAACGGTTCAAGTTCCTTCATGACACACATACAAAGTGCCTGAGGTCGTCAGAGGATCTGCGATTGCAGATGCCAACGCATTCCACAAACTTCTTTGATAAATCCTTTTCAGTTCAGGCTGTACGTTTGTGGAATGCGCTGCCAGTTGAGATTAGACGAGCAAAATCACTGAACATCTTTAAAAATATGTTAAAACAGAACTATTTGTCAAGATGATTGCATTATTGTCCATAACTTTTTATTAGAATTATAATATTATGTATCTTATTATAATTATATATAATCTAATATATAAAATTCTCGTGTCACAGTTTTCGTTCCCATACTCCTCCGAAACGGCTTGACCGATTTTGATGAAATTTTTTGTGCTTATCCGGTATCTATATAAATTTGTATTTGTATTATGTGTATATATATATATATATATATATATATATATATATATATATATATATATATATATATGTATTATATGTATTGCCTATATGTAGTGTATATATAATATGTATGTCAACGTACCTATTTACTAGGTATTTATTTTATGTATAGTATGCTAAAAATATATTTATCAATAATGTCATAACTACACCATCAAGTACTTTTGGCTCCTTCTACAGGCATGAGTCCATTCCTAATGGTTGCCTGGAAGAAATTGCTGTATGCGATAAGGCCGCCAATTGTGCATTTCTTGTTTGTACTCAATCTATGTGACAAACAAACGTAAACATGGTTTTAAAGACATATTGGACCGCGCATATGTCTTCCATGATTCTAAGTGTTTAAGTATATACAAATGGTTTTGATACATTTCTCACACCGATCCGCATCCCTCCACTCGCCATCTCAACAAGATCGAAGGTTGAGCCTACTCCTGCTGCGTCATCAACGCTTACGCAAATTGATTAGATGCACTGATATTAGTCATATTCTGATAAAACTATAGTTGTTGTTGTTAGTTTTTTGTGTGGATGTGTGGCTAACTCTGGTGTCGGAGTTTACAGACCACCCGAAGGCCTCCGACATGGCCTAACGATCCTTATCCTTTGACAAGAACCGGAACGGAC
This sequence comes from Euclidia mi, assembly GCA_944739405.2. Taxonomy (NCBI): domain Eukaryota; kingdom Metazoa; phylum Arthropoda; class Insecta; order Lepidoptera; family Erebidae; genus Euclidia; species Euclidia mi. Next base: position 44,414,295 of record OX123206.2, on the reverse strand, counting down.
AGCTTTACGTGCCCTCTGAAGCAGGGTAGCGCTCAGATGTAAATGCCACATACGGTCATCCATCCATGATAAAACTATGAAAATACCTATATTCGCAATAAACCATTTAAATTCAGCAATACATTCACCAGCATATTGACCTTCAAGATCCAGTTATTTACTAGTTTGGAGGTCAGGGTTTCACCTGTAAGATGTTGATGTTATATATTCGTGATAAAGATTATTATTATTATTATTCCTCTTTATTCACTAATTTTATCTCATCGTCTTATTTTACATAATTAAATCACTCTTATAAAAATACAAATAAAATTTAACCATATAAAATAGGACCACGGAGACCCACCGGTACCGGGCACAGGGACCAAGCTACCGGTGGTTAGGGCTCCAGAGAGAGGAACCTCCGAACTATGCGCGTCGTGTCCAACAATACTGCCTTTTGTATGGAGGACTTGATCCAGCCGCCTAACGAGAGCCTCTTGAGATGGTGATCGAGGCTCTTGGCAATGAGACCATTAACTGACACGACTATCGGTACAATGATCGCCGAGTCCACATCCCACATGTCGACAATCTCGTGAGCCAGGTCCAAATACTTGATTTCCTTGTCTTTTTCGGCCTTCACGAGATTCTCGTCATGGGGAATAGTGACATCAACGATCATTGCAAGGCGTTCTGATCGATCTATCACCACGATATCGGGCTTGTTAGCCACGATAGTCCTATCGGTGATGATAGATCGATCCCAGTACATAGTGGCACGGCCATTTTCGAGAACTGGATCGGGCACATACCTGTAGTACGGTACTTCAAAGGGTACAAGGCCGTATTTTAAGGCAAGCTGCTCATGGACGATCCTGGCTACTTGATTGTGTCTGTGCAAGTAGTCGCCGTTGGCAAGACGAGAACAACCGGAAACTATATGTCTGAGGGATTCGCCGGGCTGGTGACACGCCCGACATATGTCAACAGTCCCATCCTTCAGAATATACTTACGGTAGTTGTTCGTCATGACAACTTCGTCCATAATTGCACAGACAAAACCTTCGGTCTCTGCAAATAGATCACCGAACCGTAGCCAAGCAACTGATGTCATGAAGTCTACATCAGGCCTATGTAAGGCCCGATAAAAACGTCCATGCAACTCCTTGCCCTTCCATACATCCCTGCGCTCCTCAATACTTAGTACAACAGGTTTGCGCCAGCTCTCTTTTGCCAGACCCAACGGGGTAAGTCCGTTGTCTACAGCAACAATATCACGATGCACACCCGTGTCCGTCTTGAGAAAATATTCTCTAAGGTTGTACACCTCGCGATTGTGGAGGTCCTTAGCACTTAAGAAACCACGACCACCACATTTCCGCGGGATGTACAACCTCATTACTGACGACCGCGGGTGATGCATTCGATATTCAGTCAATAGACAACGGACTTTTCTGTCCAAGGCGTCCAGTTCTGATTGAGTCCATCTGAGTATGCCGAAGGAGTACGCTAAGACTGGCATGGCCCAACCATTATAGGCACGCACCCTGTTGCCGCCTGATAAAAAACTTTTCAGTATTTTCTTCAGGCGGCCAAAGAAGCGCTCCCGCAATGATTGTTTCATGGCAGTCTCAGCAATACCTAAGGCCTGCGACATACCCAGATACTTGTAAGTCTCGGTTGCAGATAGAGATCTAAGTTTTGTGGAATCAGAAAGCTCTATTCCATCAGATTCCACAATACCACCTTGTTTTACATACATGACCGCACACTTATCCACACCAAATTCCATCTTGATAGAATTACTAAAAGTTTCAGTTACTTTTAGTAACGCTGTCAATTGGATAGTGGTGGGGGCAAATAATTTAAGGTCATCCATATAAAAGAGGTGGGATATAACTTGACCCCTACGCTGCAACCGATAGCCTAGCCCAGACCCCTCTAGCAAAGTGCTGAGAGGATTCAGAGCTAGACAAAACCACAAGGGACTTAAACTGTCACCTTGGAATATACCCCGTTCGATCTTTAGAGGAGCACCGCAATCGCGAATCTGCCGACACCCTGGATAGCGAAGGACCGTACTCCACTGCCCCATACATGCTTTCAAGAAGGTGCATAGAGTTATATCGACTTTGTATAACTCCAGCACCCTCAAGAGCCACGTATGTGGCACGGAGTCGTAGGCCTTCTTGTAATCTATCCAGCATGTCGCCAGATCCTTTCGATTGCGACGCACCTGCTGGCTAATGGCCATGTCAAATAGGAGTAGCTCTTTTGTACCACGGGCCCCATTCTTACATCCATTTTGAGCCACTGACATAATGTTATTATTTCTTATATGTGATAACATCTTCGTCCTCAAAATGGATGTAAGAAGTTTATACATAGTCGGTAGACACGTTATCGGTCTATAATTTTTGGGGTCCGTGGTACAACCTGACTTAAAGAGCAGGTGAGTGATACCAGTTGTCATAAAAGTTGGGATCGAGCCCGATTCCAAAGATGCCTGGAATTGGGATGCCAACCGAGCATGGGCACTACGTAGCCATTTCAACCAGAAGTTGTGCAGTCCGTCCGGTCCCGCTGATTTCCAGTTAGATAATGAACGGACTGCACAAGCTATATCCGTTGTTTCAATGGCTACGCTCTGCATTTGAGGTATTCCCTCACATGCTCGCTTAACATCCCCAAACCAATCACCCTCAGTGTGGCTGATGGGCATCGACCAAATGCTGCGCCAGAAAGCGTTCGTTGCCTCAGCATCCGGCAGACGCCCATCATCCACACTTGGATCAGTCCGCACCCAACTTCTATACACCCATTATTATTATTATTAATACAGTATTGTATCACTTCATGGGGCGGGACTCCTAAATCCATAATGCTGCCGATTGAACGGACTCAAAGAGCACTTCTAAAAGCTGCAACGCGTAGGCCCTTTCGCTTCGCCATGCACCAACTTGTATGAACTATGCTAACTGTACGACAGCTTTTCCTACTGTCCTAAAACAGCACACCACGCTTACTTATAACACCAATCTGACTGTCAATAAAAGGCGTAAAGATATTGTATGCACTGCACTTGCCGAATCTAAATTCGTGTTCACGAACAGATTTTGTGCTTTCTTAGGACCTTTTATATATAACAAACTAAACAAAATACTCTGTATATACGACGTTATTTTTTTCAAATGCAAGCAATTAGTTTATAACTATTTGCAATCGTTGAATTATAAACAGACCGAAGATTTGCTAGCAGTGCTAAAATAAATTGGACCTGTCTTGACATTGTTAAGTACTATATTTTATATAAATAACATCGAGCTAAGCATTATTCTTGAAGGTATTTAACTTTGTTATGTAACTTTATAAATAGTATAAGCACTAAGCAGTAATAAGTATTGTTATATAATTTTAATTTGTTATCAACATAATACACTTATGATAGTGCTCTTACCGCCTGTGGCACAGGTTTACCCTAGTACAGGCACCCATTGTAATCTAGAACAACTATACCCTTAGAAGAACATAATATACTATTATTGTAGAAAGATGAATAAATAAATTATTATATATTATTATTATTATATTATCTGTAGTGGGCATTAGCGTAGCGCTACGAGAAGTGCTACGACTCTACGCCGTAGCGCAGCTAGTATCTAAACAACGCTATTGAAATAAATAGTTTCCTCTTTGCCAGCAGCTACTACTATTCATTTGTTCGTGTATCTTAAGTTAAAGTGATGAGGTTAAAATAATGCCTACCACTGCTTGAAACATGACTAGTATCGCAAATAATTTGTATGATGCCCTGTTTACAGATGACGTCGTCCGTTCCAAAATGCTCGCAGCTTTGCAATACGCCGAAGGCAAATTAGATACTCAATCAATTGTAATGGTTTCGAAATTGATTGGTATAAAGTAATGGACGTGGCATAGTATATAATAGTGGTTTAAGCGGCCACTTCACCGTCTAATATTGCGCCGAATGTTGTGGGTTCGATTCCCACATGGAACAAGTCTTTGGGTTTATGAGTTGTTTTAGACATTGCAGTGAAGACATTCAGAAGCCCTGCATGACTTTTTACCGTTTAGTATTTAAATCATCTTTCTTTGTCGGCGTGAGGCCAACTTTGATATCGGAGTGCTCAGACCGCCTGAAGGCTTCCAGCATGGCCTAAAATTCTTGAAACGTGCATTTCGACCGACAGATTTACGTACCCTCCGAAGCACGGTGACTCTCTTATATAGAAACCACACACGATCACCCATCGAGGTGATGACCTGTGCAAGCGTTGCTTAACTCACGCTTAAGGAAAGTCACGCCTTATTTCTTTCAGTGCTACTATTTGACTTGATATCAATAAGTGAGTGTAAGTTAGACGTTGTACGACAGAGCGACTTCATACAAGTCGATCGAGTCGCCGTCGCCACCCCGGCGCCACCTAACATCATATATTGTAGAACAACTTCAGCGAACTTACCAAACTTTGAGAATATTCATCGTATATTATGCGCTGAAAGTATATAATTTATCTAATTTATATATATCTGACTTTTCGAAGTTATGTGTGTATTAAAAATGTAAACGATGGTCTCAGGTTCGATTCCCAGGTACCCCGACATTAGAGACCGCAGACTTTTCGAAGCTATGTGTGCATTAAAAATGAAAATTATCGCTCGCTTAATAATGTGACCGGTAATATGACCCCCTATTAAATTCGCCCCTATTAAATTGGGACCGAAACATAACTGGCGAAGTGTGGGTGTGTAATAGACCTCTGCCTACCCCTTCGGGGATAAATGCGTGAAGTTATATTATGTTATTTTCATATATATGAGCAGTTGCCAACATGTTTAGAGTGCTAGCTTTCAAATAAGGGGGCTTTCTAACAAACTTTCAGGGCTTATTTTACTCCATTAGGGATGAAATATGATTTTTTTGCGGGATGTAAAAAAATTGTTTAATGCTCTAAGTACTACACCTCTTTCCAATGAGAGGTTTGCTGCGCTTAGATCATTGTCTTGATATTTGTTTCTCTGTTTTAATTAGCCTTATCCTAGGGGCGGTTTCAGATTAGCGTATTTTTCTGCACGTATACCTACGATCGTTTCAGCATACGCGCTTACACGCGCGCTAAATTACGCGCTTCAGAAAACCAGACTCGCATAAACAGACATATTTCGGCGTGTTCAATCGAAACGGTAGTGACATCTTGTCAGTGTCAACAACGATTTTGACGGCTCGCTCTTATACGAGCTTAGAAGCGCGTCAACGCTCGTACGAGATGCGCGTGTGCCAAAAGGCGCGACTATAAAATCGAAATCAAAATCAAAATCATTTATTCATCTAGGTCACAATGTGACGCTTATGAACGTCAATTTTAAAATTAAATTACTTAATGCTTCTACATTTACATTTACTGCCTCGTTCGCAAAGCAATAGGTAGAGCCACGAGAAAGAACGGGCAATAAAACTCGAGGCCACTCTTTTAAATCGCCAATATTATGGTACATATTTTCATTTTTGTAAGGAGCTGCAACTGTTACACATTGTACTAAATTACTTGTAGATAGTATACACGCCTACATGCGCTTCAAAAAACGAGCTTATACGTGCGTAGCAAGGGCATAGTTTAAAATCAGCGTCAGGCATCTGCCTGACAAATGCTGAACTATGCCATGTTCTGACACGTCACACTTTTTTTTATTGATTTCCTTATGCTTTACACTTTGCTTCCTTATTTCCTTATGCTATTACTTTATTTCCTTATGCTTCCTTATCTTTTGTGTCATATTGTAAATGTATATTGGTTTTCGTGTACTGTTTTTTTATCGTGCTTTTTATTTGTGTGCGTATTATGAATAAATTATTTTTCTTTTCTTTCTTTCTTTCTTTCTTTCTTTTTCTCATACAAAATATCTCCACGATGCAAGACCGTACAGATAGCAGCAGTTCCTAATATAGTACAGTCACTTCCAAGCACATCATTAATTTTGCTGCGTTTCTATAAATCACAATCATTATAAGTCCTTTCGCAGTCCACTGCTAGATAGGTCTCTACTAATAACTTTAGAAACAATACCGTCTAGAAAGCAAAGCTAGCTATCAAAACGAGGCCGCTAGGAACAAGTTTTAATTCGGTCCAACTCTTAAAAGAAACCGACGAGAGCGTCAGACACAATGCTGTAAATACTAATTATTTATCCGAACGGTAGTAAACTCTAAACTTCTACCGCTCTTACGCAAAAATAAACCTTAAGTTTTGACATGGAAGGCGGTATTTACACTGTGAAAGTGTTCAACTTGTCTGATTAAAACATCCTTCGAGTAAGTTGATGCTAATTTAGTATCGCCTTGCCTCCCGGCGGCGGTTGTTTCGTCCTCAGAAGTCACAATGATTACGGAACAAGACTTATCGCGACACAAAAGAATTCCGCGAACGAATTTCCTTGGATTATGATTAATACTTTTCTTTGTTGTTCTCACCGACTTTCAGCACTCAATACACGAATATTTAGATACATGTCTTATATTACTTGACGTTATATTCTTGTTGCTTGTTAATACAGTTATAAATTTACCCATTATATATGTATATACAAAACATCAAAATCAGGAAACATCTGAATCAATCTCTCGGCGTGACTCTGTTTATTGTATTGGTTTACACAGACTATATTAAATAGTAAAGGGCATGTAATATAGGTATCAATACATGGCATCGTACCAAACAAAAATGCCTAATCTAAGCTGATCTGTCGTTGTACAGATTTGCCGTACATAACCGTACAAAACTAGGTCACCTTACACTTGGCGACATAAAAGATAAGTCGCCAAGAATATCTGCAGAGTTTGTCCAGACATTCAAATATTTTCTAGCTGCCTGTTATTGGGACATTCAGCTCTGTTTATGAGATGTTTACCGTCTGCGGCCGATGGTGGAGACAAACTTAAACTCGTAAATTAATGCGGAATAGTTTCTCATTTGTTTACGAACAATGTTTGTGTAAATGTAGATTTAACTTGTTTTGTAATACTGAGAAAGTTCTTCAATAAATTGTGACACTATTGAACGTTAATGGACTTAGCGCGTTCTAGTTTTGTTTGTATTCTATATTAACAGGAGTGTTATTCGCCACTTCATTTCTCACAATTTCAAAGATTTTTGATGTAATAACTTACTATTTCATAACTATACAAAGTTATGTTCGCTGGCGCAGGCAATGATCCTTGTGTAGAGAGCGACAGACTGCTACGCAGAGGGTCACAGGTTTGAATCCACGGCGTGACTTTTCAAAGTTACGTCCATATTAAATTGTTAATTATCGCTTGCTTAACGGTGAGGAAAAAAACATCGTGAGGAAATCTGCATATCTGGGAGGTCTCTATAATCTTCTCAAAAGACATGTGAAGTCTGCCAACTATGGCCCTACGTTTCTGTAAGTGAAAAGAGATTGGAGCCCAATAGTGGGATAGTTCATTATACGGGGCTGATGATGATGTTTGCTGGCAGATGATTAATCCAGAGGGATGGAGCATGCTGGATATTAGTGATATTGTTTATTTATTTTTGTAGCCTTGTTAAGCACGAGCTGCATATCTGTAAACGTTACGCTCCCTCTCCCCGAGATGGCGTTACTGTGCACTCGAGAAAACGACACGTATAATCCTGGAAAGTTTTGTAGTCGGCACAATTTGATAACTCGTTATTGTAGCCACAATTCGTCCACAAAATGGTTAACCTTCACTGAAGTTTGGTTAGAAAAAGTTTGTGTTTGTCTTGTATCATTATCTCATTAACGAAAGGAGATCATCCAGCCACCATATAAAATTGGGCTAATTCTAAAAGTGGCGGCCAACGAAAATAAACTTAAAATTATCATACAATAGTACGAAGTATTAGTATTCGAGCTCAAAGAATCTGCTCTGTTAGTGAAATAAATACTAATTATTGTTATTTTTTTCCAAAAATAATGTGCACTTTGCATTTTAAATGGCATCAGGTAATGGCAGGTTGTAAGCCAAGAGCGAAATAGCATTAGACGCAACATCTGTCACGCTGTCTCGCTCTAATTCGCACTGCGCTCACTGCGTGCGCTGCTTGCTTTCTGTTCTTCCTTCAGTATGCCTTAGTGGCAGAAGAACTATCGCCTGCTGGCCCCATGTAATGTGCATTGTGTGGTACATAAGATATGCAAGCCACCTTATTTTTGGTGCGTAGCTGGGTCTACTCACATTACTCACAATAACCACCGCCATCTGCTTGGTCAGCATTATTGCCTCACAGAAAGAGACGCTGACATTCCAAGCCATCACGCACTGGACCATGGACAGGACAGTGAGCGAGGGTACGACTGTAACAATTGCCGCGACCAGTTCACGACCAATTCGAAACATGTCCAATGAAAAATCCAGCGGAATAACAATTGTAGTAGGAGGTATCCCATTGGAATTCGTCAATAAATACATACATATATACCTAAGGCAATAGATAAAGATGGGCAAAGCAAACCAGGTGAACAAGATTGATAGACGTATCCGTTTGGGTTGGGCCGCTTTCGGCAAACTGGCATTTGCTTTTACGAAGCAACAAAAAGCAAGAATATTCAACCAGTGCGTCCTGCCAGTCCTTACCTTCGGAGCCGAAACTTGGGTTACTACGCCTTTCTAGTAGCCCAAGTTTCGGCTCCGTTCCGTTCCAGAAACTTGAAGTAGCTCAAAGGGCATGAAAAAAACTGGTAGGAGTGACACTAAGAGACAGAAAGACGAATAAATGGCTCCGAAAAGAAAGTCGAGTATCAGATGTTGTCAAAAGAGTAGCGAAGCTAAAATGGCAGTGGGCCGGACATGTAGCCAGAAAACCCGGAATATGGTGCAAGAAAATATTGAAATGGAGACCGTGGGATTGTAAACGACCAGCCGGAAGACTACAAATGAGATGGAAAGATAACCTCATAAAGAAAGCGGACAGTACCATTGGTTGAAGACTGCCGAAAACAGAATCAAATGGAAGTTGTCGAAGAGGTCTACACCAAAATGGTCGAGAATTGCTTAAGATGGTGATGAGTTTACGGCACTGGGACGCCTAATCTGGACATTCCGCCAACTTTTGCAGCGCCGTTTTTTCGACAGGGTTGCAGCTGCTGTCACAATTGTGACACTCAGGCGTTTTCTCCGGGCCTTTCCTCCACAAGTACCGGTCGAAATAACTATGGAAAGTGAGAACGCTGCAACGCAACATCTCTTCGACCACATGTCTGGAAGAGGAATTATCGTCACTGTGGTGGCATGATGATTCAAGACATCTGCCTGTCATAGACACCTACTAAAGGTTTAGACGATATTTTTATATTTGGTCAGGAGTATTAAAAAAATTTTTTTTTCCTATTTTTATGAGTCCACTGCATTTTAAAGCTCACCTATTGCACGTGAGGCTGCAAACGTATCGTTGATCACCTTTACACCTCTTTGATTCATCACTCTCGACAGCACAAAACTGCTCTACGGTACTTTGAGACTTACATTCAAACCTAAATATTGGCTCACAGAATTGACGTGGCAGTTTGGTGTAATAGTAAAAAATGTTTAAAATAGTGTGTTCTATTACAATAACACAATTCTATTGATTGGCCGGCAAAATAAAAATTAGCCCAATTTGGATGATGTCCTTTCTTGCTATCGTTGCCAATATACCAAGGTGTTACAACCTAAGCCAAATGAAAGCATTTGAAATGTAAAATATTTAATTGTTTAGCACTAATCTGAAATTGAACGCGAAGGTGTTTTGTCCCGTACTTTGTGTGATCCAAAAAAGTTTGTATTGAATCTGAGAGTTATTTGTGTCAGTTATTGACATAGTTAAAGACATTAATTATTTTCTTTTACTTATAGCTTATTCTTCACACAGACTGCTCTTGAATCGCCCGCATCCAACCGCTCCCCGCAATCTTAACCAGATCGTCGGTCCACCTTGTGAGAGGCCTAACCCTGCTGCGTCGTTTGGTCTGTGTGGAGAACCTTGGCGGTGGCCTATGTCCAGCAGTTGACGTCTTACGGCTGATGTGATGATTAAATAAGGTTTATTTCTCCCCCAAGTGTCCCCACATGGACCGATCCTGAGCCACCCATCATCCAGCCATCCATCCGCTGCCCGCGATCCCAACAAGATCGTCAGTCCACCTTACGGGTGGTCTACCTCTACTACGATATCCGGTTCATGGCCGCTATTCCAGAACCTTTCTGGCCAACGGCCAGCGGTTCTTCTGGTTATGTGCCAAAAGCCTATTAAACCTTATTTATGCAATAATAAAAATAAGTAATTAAAATTTGTCTGATTGGTAGCGTTTCTGAAGTGATCTGACAGGAACGTGGCTATCGATTAGAAAACAATTAAGTACGTAAACCCAACGTCAATCGCCATCATTTATCTAAAGCTGATGTCGGTTCTTACCTTCATTAAAATTCATAATTACTTCATTATTGTTTAAAGGTTCTGAAGGCACAAAAAGGTCTTCGACAGGTAGGGTAACCTTTTTCGTTAAATATTACCTATGTGCGTGTGCGTGTGTGGATATTATTAATAACTAGATGACCAAGTTATTTAGGTTACTGCTCCACAACTTTTAGCGTGATGTTAGATAGCCGATAAATGGGCTATCCAGCACAAAAATAATAATCGCTATTTGACCTCCTGACTCGGTTCCTGAGATTAGCGCGTTCAAACAAACAATTTGTTTTCCTTGCTCTGACACAGGAACCGGGATCGACAGTTTTACGTGTTTTCCAAAGCAGAGTAGACCTCTGATGTGAATGCTTCACGTGGTCACCCATCCAAGTAGTAACATATGCAAGCGTTGCTCAACTTTTCCGATCCAAACAAACGGCAAGTCAAGCCACGCTACGAAATAAAAGACTTAATTGTTTTAAGTTAACAATATTTTGAGATAAAGAATTAGAGTTACAATCTCCTCCGCACCGAATTGTTACTTATACTCATTATTGTATTGCACTCCATAAGTTACATAAAAGATAGATAAGCCCGCGGTTACACCCGCGTTATTTACGGCTACTGCTCCGCTCCCGTGGCTCATAGCGTGATGTTATATAGCCTGTAGCCTTCCTCGATAAATGGGCTATCTAACACTGAAAGATTTTTTTAAATCGGTGCCGTAGTTCCTGAGATTAGCGCGTTAAACCAAATGTTAAACAAACAAACAAACTCTTCAGCTTTATATATTAGTAAGTATAAGATACTGTCACATATCACAGTAAGACATACATTATGTACCCTGTAGGGCACGACAACATCACATAGGCAGGTTAACACTTTACTCTTCACGAAGGTCGGCTGAGTCAGTCGGCCTGTGTTTCTCTTGATTAATTAGAATCTAGAGATAACCTAATATAGGTTTTGTCGACCTTGGTTAAGAATCTGAGACCTGGAGATACGCATTCGCTTACACTATCGCAGAACCACTGCGGTAAATAAACTAACTATCTGTAGAATATAAAATAACATGTCCTGCATGACATAAAAATTATTATTGCAGATCCCAAAACTACAACTTTTTCTTCTTTTGTGAGGCAGCGATGGCCTAGTGGGATACTAACAGACTGCAGAAGATATTGAGGTCGGATCCACGGCGCGCACGACTGACTTTTCAAAGTTATGTGCGTATTAAAAAGTTATTATCGCTTCCCTGGTGCCTCAAAGAGCATGTTAAGCCGTCGGTCCCAGCTGTTTTGATGACTCTCATCTTTGAAGGCCCCTATATAGAGACAGTACCTCTGAATTAACTGACACTATTCTACACCATGTAATATAGAGTTGAACTATCACTTTAGGTTGTGGAAGTTACCAGTTATGTTTCTAATTTCTGGCGGTATTTTATTAAATATTCGTGGAGCAGTGCAGAATAAACTTTCATGTAACAAATGAGTTTTACTAGCTACTATACATAATTTGTCATTATTACGTGCTCTGGTGCGGAATTCAAATAAATCAATTATATTCAAAAATATACAGAGATGGCAGTGACATTACATTTAATAATTTAATAATTTACAAGGTGTGGTTTGCAGGAATCTGTTTGTTGTAGATTGCACATACTCCTTATACAACGCTTTTGAGCACGGAATGCACGGTCGTGATCAGTGGAGTTGCCCCAAAAAATTATGGCATAACGGAGCGTAGAGGCAACATACCCATGATAGGCTGTCATCAGAGCTGTTTGATTTACTAGTTTGCTTAACCTATATAATGCGTACGAAAACTGATTGAGCTTATTGCATACATGTTCGACCTGTGCTTTCCAATTCATTTTATTGTCTATGTAGACTCCTAAGAATTTTGTGACATCTATCTCTTGAATGTTTATATCCGCTTGGTAAATGTTCAGCTTATTCTCTGATTTGATTCGTTGCTTAAAATTCATTATTTTAGTCTTATTTAAGTTAATTTTAAGTCATTTTCGTTTAACCATTTAATATTTCATTTTCATTTCATTTATTTATTCACAAACAATAATACAATTGTGTTTGAATGTTAATATAAATACACATAAAATATACATTAAAAGGAACACAATAAAAATAAAATGTCAAAAAGTTAATTACTTGTCAAAAAAAATTCATCAATGTCATTAAAAGAAGTCAACACAATATTATCAATACAAAAAAAAATCGCAATAAATTTATCAAAAGGAAAAAAAAAACAGCACAACAACACAATTAAATTTCAAGTCAAGTACTTAGTTTTGAAAATGATCACAATAATAATAATTGAAAATAGATAACATCATAATAATACAATAAATACAATTTAATTACTTATGTTGGAGTCTATGAATTCTGTTACCGAGTAGTAGCTGTGTTCTAACAAGAAGGCCTTAAGTTTTCTTTTAAAAGTACTAGTATTATAAATGAGGGTCTTTAATTCTGTTGGTAAACAGTTAAATAGTTTTATCATTTGATATTGAACACAATGTTGCACAATGTTTAAATTAGGTTTTATTGTTTGTTTTAAATGTTTCCTTCTTGTGCTTTCTCTCACTAACCTTTCGTCCTCGGTTTCATAGTCATTGATGTATTTTGACAAGTAGCTCAAACTTGTTAATATATATAAACAAGGCACTGTTAGTAAAGAAAGACTTTAAAAGTGTTGCCTACACGATTCTCTTTGCGAAATTCGGATCATAGTTCTGATTGCCCTTTTTTGTAGTATAAATGCTCTGTCCCTATTGTATCTGAAACTATTTCCCCAAAGTTGTATACTGTATCTTAATCTTGACTCCACTAAAGCGTGATATACAGTTTTTAAAGTATCTATATTAACTTCATCTCTTAAGCTTGGTATGACATAGCAAGCCGAAGAGATAGTTGCGTCAATTGCATTCATTTCTTCTTTCCAATTAAGTAAACAATCTATTTGCACACCTAGAAATTTTACTGTATTTACAAGAGCTATTTTTTCTCCGTTTAATATTATACTTAGGTTATCTTCACGCCTGACTGTAGATTTAAATAGAACAATGTTCGTCTTTTTGGTATTTATAACAAGTCTATTAGCGGCAAACCAATTGTAGAATAGTTCGAGAGTTTTATTTATATTTAAATTTAAGGACTCCAAAGTATTTGCACTTATTACGGCGTTTGTGTCATCAGCAAAAACAACAAGATTAACGTCAGGCTTACATTTACTCAAGTAATTTAATAAGTCGTTGGTAAAAAGTATAAATAAAATTGGTCCAAGAATAGATCCCTGCGGGACGCCTGCTGTGACGTTTTGAATACTAGATCGGTATACCCTTTGGCAATGGGTTTTGTCTAGTTCCTTAATTTCAACAAACATTTTTCTGTTACTCAAATACGATTTAAATAGTTCTAATACATTGCCTCGTATACCGTAATGCTCCATTTTCATAAGTAACAGCGTGTGATCCACCGTATCAAAGGCGGAACTCAAGTCCAAAAAGATTCCAGCTACCTTCAATTTACTATTAATCTTTTGTAATATATCGTTAACTAAAGTGTTAACGGCATCCGCAGTGCCTACAATTTTCTGGTATCCATATTGTCTTCTATTAATTATTTTATTTTTATGAAGATGGCTAACTAAACGACTTTTTATTAGTTTTTCATATATTTTGGATAGCGTTGGCAACACGGAAATCGGTCTGTAATTTTTTGGATCGGTGTGTATGCCCTTTTTATGCAATGGGATTATTTTTGCTATTTTAAGCTGCTCTGGAAAAATGCTACTTTCAATACATAGATTAAAAAAATAAGAAAAGGCTAATGCTAATATTCTAATATGTTCCTTCACGACTGATATTTGTAATTCATCATATCCGCTAGAACTTTTATTTGGCATTTGTTTTATAATGTTTATAATTTCACTCGGTGTGACAGGAGATAATATCATGTCAGTTTTAACTTTATCTGTACCTTGTTCTAAATAATACCTTGATTGTAGTTCGTCAAAGTTGCATTGGCTATGGTTAGAGTTAAAATTCTTGACGAATACGTCCGCTATGTCACCAGGACTATCGACTATTTTTCTATTTTTGATTTTTTTCTTTATTTTATCTTTTATCTTATTTCTATGTCGATTTACTATCTGCCAAATTTCTTTGCTTACACTATTTGCGTTATTTATTTGTCTAACTATTGCATTTCGTTTGGCATGTTGCACCACTTTCCTGAAGAGTCGAATATAATTATTTTTATATGTGATGATGCTATTATCCTGGTAACTGGCAGAATTTACACACAGGAATCGTTTCATTTTGCTCGAGATTTTTATGCCTTTCGTTATCCATGTTATACCCATATTTTTTTTTGAAAGGGATATACTCATTCTTTTCTTTTTGAAACTGCTTTGAAAAGCATTATTAAATTTAAGTAAAAATGCATTTATTCCCATCGATGTCCATTCAGTACTTAATATTAGCTGTCGAAAATTATTATGATTAATTTTAGATAATAAACGGGTGTCAATTTTAATTATATTATTATGTCTGTTCGTTTGTTTAATATTATCAAGAATTAATTTGCAAAACAGTCCCGCATGGCCGTCACCTAAACTATTAAATTCTATGTCAACTTTTTCAATGTATTGGTGGTCAAGATTTGTTATAAAATTGTCTATACATGAACTGGAATTGTTACGGACGAAAGTTACAGTATCTACGAGAGTTTTAAAATTGTAGCATCGTAAAAGACTAATAAACTCTAATTTCTTTTTATTATCCGTCATAAGATTAATATTAAAATCTCCACAAATTAGACACTTTTTATTAATAAAATATTCTAACATTTTTTCAAAGTTTTGGAGAAAGTCATCAAAATTTTTGTCATTTGGGCTCCGATAACAGCAACATATATATAACCCAGTTTCAATATCTTGCGTGCAACACACTTCAAAGCTTTCCGGCTTGTATAATCTATTTATTTGTGAACAATTCATAGTTTCCTTATTGTTTAGTCCTAAGATAAGACTACCTCCACGCTTTTTATTAGTTCTTGTGTTGTATGTAAGAAGCTTGTAGTTAGATAAATTAAACAAAGGCGCAGATATAGTATTTAAAAAATGTTCAGTGATGCAAATATAGTCTAACTGTTGCTGCAATAATTGAAAATATAGATCTAATTCATCTTTTTTCTTAGTTACTCCACATAAATTTTGATGATAAATTTTTAATTTAGTTGTATCCATCATTTTGACGCCGCTATTTGTACACTTTTTATTGACATTTGATGATAATACATTATCCTCGAAAAAGCTCGCAATCGGAAACTAAGTTAGCTTCCGTTTGTGTTGAAGCATCTTCAACTGACATTTTAGTCAATGTGTTATGGTCCGTCTGTGCAGATACACTGATATAGTTCTTTTTCATTTCTGATTTACCTGAGTCTACATCACTTAAATTAGAGAGATACGATAAGTAATCATTTTTGTATTTTAAATGTAGTATCTCTTTACACAATAGTCTACTTGCAACAATTTTACTACAATAGTTTGAGAAACGAGTGTCATTATTGTTTAAATCAAATGATATATAATGAGTATTTGTAAAATTACAACAAACATGTCTTAGCAAGTTATTTAGCATGGTAACATTTAAATACCTACTTTTATAGATTTTCCCTATCAAAATGTTAGCATGTTTCATAATTGATGTCAAAGATGTATTAATGTCATATTCTATAGTAGTCAAGTTTTTCCTGTGAAAAAAAGGGAGGTCAGATGGCAGTTGCTTTCAGAACTAGTAATCGGACTGCAGACTGTAACTGAAATAACGCTAGGATGAGGATGAGGTTATTTGAATATTCAAATTTTATTAAAAAATATATTATTTGTTAGATACATACGCTTTATTGCACATCAACATAACATTACACAGTAAATATTTTGTAAAGTCTCTTATAACTAAGATAATGTACAATCGGCGGCCTTATCGTCTAGGCATGTTCTAATTTATATACCTTAGAGCACTATTAAAATATGTTTAAAGCTAGAAACCAATAGCTGTTTTAATGTTTTTAGATAACTGAGATATACTCCATGAGTAATATATATGAGAATATATTTAGTAGGTCTTAATCGCGTAAAATTAACTGATTTAACCTATTTGATTCCGCGGTTAGACCGTCTTGCAGCGGTCGTGGTCGCAAAAGGACTTAGTCCCTTCGCGAGTACCACGATATTTATATCTTAAATAACTTAATTTTGCGCGGCTAAGACCCCCTAAATAAATTTGTATGATACTCCATCAGGTCAAGACAAGAATTGAATGCATTGTCAGGTTGTTGTCTACATTGCAGTACGCACAATACACAGTCGTCTACGTTGCGACAGGACGAATTCAATACGTTACCCATCTACAATTCTACATGGTATACAACAAACGATCCAATTTACTTAGCCCTCTGAACGCTAACGGCATTTCATTCATTAATCGCTGTACATCGACATACACTCAATCGTTCTGTGCCGCCTCTGTTTAAAGCTACCAGGCAGATTGGGGGACTAAATAACAAATCTGCATCTCCCTATTAGGCAGTTATGTTGGATGATTTTACATGTATTTAGTATAAGCTTTATTATATACACTTTAAAAGACGAAGGAAAACTAAAATACCAGCTTTGCCTCCTGAACTAAAATAATGAATAGCGAACCGATAAAGTGATATTACTCTGTTCTCTCAGACTACGTCGTCGTCAAGCAAAACGGACGACGTGTCACGGAATGTCGTTCAGACTTAATTTTGGACTAAAGATAAGTATTGTTTAAGAACTGTAATTTGTAGGGCTATCATCATCATCAGCCTGCCGTAGTACACTGCTGGATATAGGCCTCTCCAATGGCACGCCACTGAGCCCGAGTTTCAGCTTATCGTGTCCAGCCGCTGCCAGCCACTTTGCGTATATCGTCACTCCACCTAGCCGGAGGGGAGGAGGGCTATGTATATATAAAAATCTTGCAATACTGATTGACGTATGGATAAGGCACAGCTGAAAGTACAGGGCTCAAGGGTAAACATTTGACATGAATGATACTTGGAGACTGTATGTGTGAAGAGACGGAATTTTCCGTAATTCACCCAAAAGTGTACCCATAACAACTTTGAATGATCTTCTTTAACTATATTACCTACTAAGAAATAATTACATTTAAAACAAATATCGTCAGATAACCGAAGCATGTTTACGAATAAGACATTTAATCTTCTGCAATAAAAGTACTTATACATAACCGATTAACGGTTTGCGATAACAATAAACTATTTATGTTATTGCGTTTCTACCAAACATAATACATAGTGATATAACATGAACGGGGCTGTTTACATTGTACAACACCGAATAACATGATGACATCATTTCTATAACTGAGTATTGTGATGTCACGTCTACATTTTATACTAATTTTATAAGGCTGAAGTTTTTTTGGCTTAACGCGCTAACCTCAGGAACGAATGGCCTGCATCGAAAAAACAAGTTATTGAATAGTCTATTTATTGAGGCTAGATAACATCACGACAAGAGCTACGGGTGTGGAGCGGCAGATGTAAATAAAAGAATCATAACATGGCGAGTTGTGGGTGTAATATTACACCTATTCCCAGCACTGCGGGGATATAGGCGTGTGACTATAAAAATATATTAATAATATATACTAATTATTAATTTCAATATATTGTAGGATTTTTATACAAAGAAAACGTACTTGCATCATAATTTACAAATTATCTGTATATATAAAATCCTTGCGTTACTGACTGACTGACAGACAAGCTACAGCTAAAACTACTGGGTGCAAGAAGCTGAAGTTTGGCATGTATGTTTCTTGGGGATCGTAGGGGTGCACTAAGAAAGGATTTCCCGTACTTCCCGCGGGATCGAGAAAAAACTATTTACATCCTCTAGTTAATAAGAAAATAATTATTAATTGTATAAGGAAATAATAGGGACAAATATTGCTAATTAGTGGATTAGGGATAAAAATCATAATTAAATAGTAATAAGAATAATGTTTAATGTCAATAGAGATAAATATTGTTAATTAATATATTACAAAAATAGTTATCAATTTTATAAATCATAAGCAGCAGAGGCATGCTAGGGTCAAATAAAAGAAGCGTTCAAGTTCACATTGCCAAGCTTACGTTGCGACTCCACAAGATACTGCCTCAAGCGTGTTCTAAAAATGTTGATGGAGGTGACGTTGCGTATGGGTGGAGGTATATTGTTCCAGCACTTGGAAGCCGCATATTGAAAGCTCCCTCTAAATGCCTCAGACTTATGTGGTTTAATCGATAATTGCTTTGAGCATTGTCTGCTCGATCGCTCGCTACCACTGAAGACCAGGTTTAGTTTTTGAAATAAATACTTTGGCTCCTGTGACTTAATGACACCAAATAATAAGCAAGCTAAATGCAACTTTCTTCTTGGCTTCATTTTTTATATATATTTATCATTTAAAAAGGGGGTTACGTGACCTCCAAATGGCACTGAGAAACAGAAGCGGGCGCAGGCGTTTTGCACTCTCTGTACTAATCGATCTGATCGTGCCAGCAAACGAGGCCCATATACAGAGTCCGCATAATTTAACTTGCTTAGTATCAAGGATCTTAAGGGCCGATTTTTCAATCTTCAGTTAAAAGATAACAAAACAATAAAATATAACACTTACAAATTAAAAACTACGGTTGTGGATAAAGTAGATCAATGATGTTACGTACTTTTCAATTTAGCCCGATTACAGTTTAACTGTCAAGTAAATTTTATCTGACGATTGAAAAATCGACCCTAAGCAAGTTAAATTATGACATTCAATTAATTATGACATAAAAAGACATTAAATTAAGAGAATACCATGTCATACTAACTGAGTTCATTTAAAATCGAATCTAATTTCGTTCAAAATATAGATAGATAGATAGATAGATATACTTTATTGCACACCAATACATAATTGAACATTACATTAATTATAAGTAACTTAGACTATGGTATATGTACAATCGGCGGCCTTATAGCTAAGTGCGATCTCTTCCAGGCTACCTTTGGATGGACAGGAATGATGTTAGCAATTTTTCGTAGCGATGGTGTAGTATTGGCTGGCTTGGATAGCAAGATAATTTAAAATAAAATACATACATACAATTAAATAATACTATGGAATATGTACATAGACAATACATACATAAATAAACATATACATACAATTTAATAATACTATGGAATATATACATAGACAATACATATATAAATAAACATATATCATAGATATTACTTTGAACATATATAAACATACTCAGAACAAACAGATACAGTAAAAAAAAAAAAAAAAGGAAACGGAAAATCAGACAACCGTTAAATCAACAAGTTAGTAAATAGTGATTTTTAACCAGGTTTTTAAATATAGGTAGAGATTTTGCCCTTCGAATTTCTAATGGTAAACCATTCCACAGGCGAACAGTCTGAACAGCAAAGGATTTGGCGAAGTAATTTGTGGAATGCTTCGGCATCTCCAGCGTTAGATCCTCAGACGACCTCAAGGACCTTACATGTGTGTCATGAAGGAACTTAAAACGTTTAAAATATAGTTTCAATGTCATATAAAATACGAGAATTGGCCTTAATAATGTTTTACCGACATCAAAAAAGGAGGAAGTTCCTCTATTCCCTTATATGTTTTATGGTTGTTTCCTTAAAACTCCCACATTTGTTAACTGAGTCCGATTCTTTTTGTTTTCTGTTTAGTAAGAGCAGTCCCCGTTTGATCTAAATCAAGTTTTATGAATGAAATTTGTTATCAGGTTTTGTTAAAATATTACTTAATAATAATTTTTAGTACGGATTTTAAAAAGTGTGGACTTCTTTTGGTGGTGAGTGGTTAGCATCTTTCATCTATTTGCAGACTATCACCTTTATACCTCATGCGATACCTCAGGGGTGGCCAAGATTTCTAAAGTGCTTTTCTTGTAACAGGAAGTCAGTGCATAATTATATTTTTTATGCTACTGCTACACCTGCGTTAGCTTTAGCGTTAATGCTACTGCTACACCTGCGTTAGCGTTAATGTTAACGGCAATGGCCAATAACGCGTTAGTTAACGCGTTAAAAAAATCGCATTGGAAATTAGTATTTTAACGCGTTAAACCCTTGGCCACATCTACGTAGCGCCTAAATTAACGCGCTAATTGATTCGTTAAGACGCAGGTGTTGCAGGAGCATTATAGTAATAGGCGGCATACAAGGAGACGGATCGTCTGGTACTAAACGATTACCGCCGCAAAGGGAAACAAGTAACACCAGAGGAGTTACAAATGCGTTGCCACCCCATGGGATTGGGAAAAGGTATAAGAGGAGGAGTGCGATGAGGGCGAAGGAATAGATGATGGGGCCTCCGGCACTCTCACTCACCGAATGAAACGCAACAGTTTATGTACCGTTACTTTACGTCGATTTTCTGTGAGAGAGTAGTACTTGCCCGATCGAGCCGGGAATCTCAGCAAGAATGCTGAAATCAGCAAGGCCATGACATAATGTCACACTCTTATAAGTGACGCACATGGTATTTAACTCATACGTTCGAATTTGTTACGATATGATGTAGAAAACGTAACTTATTTAAAAGGGACAAAAACTTAGCTTTTCCAAGAAAATCCATACAACGTTAATTTCTAGGTAGTAGAGCCTTGCTGATTTCAGCATGAATGGACCGGCTCGACCAGGGTAGTACTATCCTCTCACAGAAAATCAACGTAAAGTAACAGTACCTAAACTGTTGCGTATCGTTCGGTAAATGAGAGTGCCGGAGGCCCTATCCCCTATTCCTTCTCCCTCATCCCACTCCTCATCTTATTCCTTTTCCCAATTACAAGGGGCGGCAACGCACTCGTGACTCCTATGGTGTTGCTTGTGTCTAAGGGTGGCGGTAATTGCTTACCATCAGGTGATCCGTCAGCTCGTTTGCCGCCTATTACCATAAAAACGCAGGAAATTGTAGCAGTGTCACCGAAACATCCTTCAACTGACAATCGTGCCATTTTGTTCATAGACATTAACATACTTGTTGGCGTAACTCCAAACAAACCGCTCCTAACTTTAGCTTAAGTAAAATAATAAAGTAACTGCCCTACCGAGACTTATGACGAAGCGGTTACATATTATTTGTTTAAGAGCTTTTATCCGCGCCATCTACATTGTCTCTGCTACACTGAACTTTCATGGGAAGAGATAAATCTAAATCAATCTCAAGTACGCATCGGTTTGCTCTGACAGCCTTGTCTGTATTAAACAGAGCCAGATAACATATATCTGTGAGATAGTCCATGAGATACGATAAGGATCTTTGTTGAATTAAGTCTGAGTTAGCTAGGTATTTCTGTAAGGCTGAAAACTATAATTATATACATATATGTACGAACATTCCAAAGTAGCACTTGAAACCTTATTTACGTAAACAATACCTATATACCTTATTTGAGTAAATATGTTATATTGGAAAATGCTACGTTTTGTTATCTCACACACATACACAATTACGATGAGATTCCTATTTATTTTATTATTTTTTAATACAATATGAATAAATCCTGCGTCACCGGGGACTTAAAACATACAACTAACGGACAAAAACTACACTCAGACTCGAAACAACAATTTATGGATCACACAAAGTGTTGTCTCGTGTGGGGATCGAACGCAAAACACTCGGCGTAGTGTCAAGCGGCGAGGTGACCGATAAACCACTACGCCAACCGTGTAGTCAAATCAGTATTATTCTGGGTAGCGGCAGCATGTACTGGCAGCTGACTATCTGTATCACTCTTTATCTTCAAGGTCTCGTTCTCACAAAATAACTCCTCTGCCTGCCCCTTCGGAGAAACAGGAGTGACAATAAAAAAGAAGTCTCGTTCCCATATACTTGTTGTATTTACGATCTTGTTTACAAGTCACACACACAAGTAAATATAAGTCATACACGCAACGCACACACATACGCATGTTTATCTCAAAACTCCATGCTACCGTACAAAGCCATTGATGTATTTTATAGCGCCCGATAATACACGTTATGGTGTATAAAACGCTCATACACAAGCATGGTATATTTATGGTGTGTTAAAATGATAAAATATTATATGGCTCAAGAATTTGTTTGTCTAAACATTTGTCACGTTGTTTTGTACTGCTTTATAGTAAAATGTATGTATGTTATATAGCCATGTCAAAATGTCAACTTTCAAGAGAAGGGCGTACACTTTTTTATAAAGGTGGCAACGCACTTGTGACTCCGCCGGTGTGACGGGTGTCCATGGGCGACGGTAGTCACTCACCGTATGCTCGTTTGTCTACTATATAAAATTTTGCTTTCCTTTGAATAAACCGTAGAGGAACGAACGTACGATGAAGGAAAATGTCGTGAGCACAAAAGTTTTTCACAATGTTCTCGGGTGATATATTGTGAAGTCTGCCAATCCAGATAATTTAGAATTATAAAAGTTTGAACGATTTAAATCTCTAGGGCTGCTTTTATTTATATTTTCTGCATGACCCGGTGCGGAAGCGGGAGTGTAAACGACAACAACGTTGAAAGTCGCGGTTTCGATGCCCGCTCAAGTAAAACATTTGTGTGCGGGGAAATCGATGTTTGTCTTGGTCTGGGTGTTTCTAGGTAAAATATGTATGTATTTACAAAAAAAGGTATAATATGTATGTTTATCCAATATTTAATACCCGTAGTGCAGCTTTGCTTAGTTTGGGAATAGGTTTATATGTGGTCGTATGTGACAGAATAGAGTTAAATAAACTCATTTGTTTTAATTGCTGTTCGCTATTATATATTCTATGAAAGAGGGGTATTACCAACACCACCAAGACGCGTCTAATACGCGCTCTAGTATTCCCCATATTCTTGTACGGTGTGGAATCATGGACAATACGAGCCAGAGAACGGCAAAGGATTGATGCATTCGAAATGTGGAGACGCATGCTGAGGATACCCTAGACCGCCAAGCGCACCAATGCCTCGATTCTTTCGCAGCTTCGTGTCCAAACACGCCTTTCCACCATCTGCCAGCAGCGCATATTGACCTACTTTGGCCACATAATGAGGAGGGGTGAAGAGAGCCTTGAAAATCTGATCGTTGTTGGGAACACGGAGGGTAAACGAGCCCGGGGTAATGGCGCGCTGACAAACATGTGGACACTATTGGCCGTGTGCGCGCGAGTGCCGTTGATTTGTGCAGAAAACCCGACAGCGCTCCGAAGTGCGGCAAGTGGTCGTGAGCGACCGCAAGTTGTGACAAGCTACGCCAAATGAGTTCTATACACGTTGGCGCTTGACTTTACTCGGCTAACTAGGCGAGCGATACCGAGCGATGGCAAGACAATGCAAATATACTGTCTATACGTTGGTATTGGCGTTCACTCGGCGACGCTCGGCCAACATGTATTTCAGGCTACAGAGCTGTTCTCTGCATATTATGCTGCCTCTGTCGGCTCTTACGACACCCATGGGATGATATGGGGTGGTGACAATCCGTATTCTTAATCCGTCACCACACGGACAATGTCCAATGACCAGAGATATATGTTTGACATAATTATGTTTTATGGAGCTTATGTCAAATATTGATCTCCAGTAGCCAAATGCACCGATGGATAAAATATTGAGAACGGCCGATATGACTCATTTCGTAACTTCCCGACGTCCTCGGTCCTATATGGTCAGCTCCTAATGGTTCCCAACCAGATGGAGCGATCAAGTGAGAAGCCCATCATCAACCACGTTTTGCTCTGTCACCCGAGACGCGATGAACAGGCACCGGTGGAGGCAGATCATCGAAACTACGTGCAAGCCATCCACATCCGCCGATGACCACGATCCTCAGTCATAAGGGACCGACCACAGAGAGAGTTTATATATTCAGTTCCCACTAAAATAATCATCATTTCAGTCTAGAGACATCCACTGCTGGATAAAGGCCTCCCCCAAGGTTCTCCACACAGACCGATCTTGAGCTCCCAGCAACCAACCGCGCACCTCGATTTTAACCAGATCGTCGCTCCACCTTGCGGGAAGCCTACCCCTACTGCGTCGTCCGATACGTAGTCGCCCCTCCAGAACCCTCCTGCCCCAACGGCCATAATAAAACTAAAATAATATGATCATGGAATTGTCATGGAATTGTCTTTATCTTCAAGTTTATAGCCTCCATTATAATATTATTTAACTGTTAGTGTAGAATTAATTAGCTAATTAGGTGTAAAATAGCCTCATTTGCACTCTGTTTTATATGTTCTCATTAGCTAGGTGACAAAGTAATTGGTATACTAGTTAGTGTTTCTCATACATAAAAATAACATGTAGTACTAGATTCCGCGTGGAGCTCCCTTGTGTGTGTCGGCTGTTACGACAAAAAGTTGTCTATGTGCTATTTTTTTTATATCGTCACGCCTTTATACCCGAAGGGGTAGGCAGAGGTGTTATATTACACCCACATTTCCTCAGGCTATTGCCGTTACCGGGCACATTGCCAGACTAAGTGCTGCTACTGAGAATTCGGATAAACTCAGTAAAACATTTGCCTGACCCGGGAATCAAACCGGGGACTCCCCCGATCAGTAGACGCAATCTCGAAGTTATGTGTTATTCTGATATACAGACCTATAAGCTAGGTTGCAAGCGGTTTCAGCTGGAGGTACCTACGGGACAAAAAATACCTATTCTGATGAAAGTCTTATCAAAACCCGTTGAAGAGGTTTTGCATGAAGGAGTAGACGGCAAAAGTCATCTTGCTTGTCGTGCAAAGCAAATATGGTAGCACACTGACGGCAGCGCCCAATATCAGGTTCAATTACATTTTCAAAAATTCAAAATCATTGAAATATACACAAAAAATTACGTCGAAATCGGTTCAGCCGCTTAGAAGGAGTTAGGTGACAGATACACGCATATTAACAATATGTAAGCCTTTATTTATTAAGTTGTCATCTGTAGTGTCTTGTAAGCTGTACGTATGTCAGTCAGCTTACGGCTTATGTGAATAATGGCAAAGAGACCGCTTCTAAGCTTATAACATAAGTAAACATTATCCACAATAGATACTACAGACCTCTAGAGATTATGTATGAATACGTTTTTTTATATGTTAAAAGGCGGCAAACGAACAGACGAATCGCCTGATGGTAAGCAATTACCGTCGCCCATGGACACAAGCAACACCAGAGAAGTAACAAGTGCGTTGCCGCCCCTTGGGGTTGGGAAAAGGGATAGGAGGAGTGGGATAAGGGAGAAGGAAAGGGATGGGGCCTCCGGCACTCTCACTCACCGAACGAAACGCAACAGTTCAGGTACTGTTACTTCACGTCGATTTTCTGTGAGAGGGTAGGGTACTTCCCCGGTCGAGCCGGCCCATTCATGCTGAAATCAGCAAGGCTCTACTACCTACGTCAGTGTTACGAACTATAATGTAGTAATAAAAGTAGTTAAAATAAAAACAAGCATTAAGTAAGACATAGGTACAGACGTGCATGTATTGAAAGCAGAGGAACAGTGAATATTAATATCAGAAGAGACAAATTAAAGTACACATAATTACTGCTCGACATATTATATTTAGCACCATTATGTGTATTTTCGTAAGAAAGGCGAATTCGTCAAATTCTGTTCAGTTGTTTTGACGTGAAATCAAAACGTGTGTATACGGAATGCACACGACTGTAACCTTAACCAAATGCTCAGTAACTTATTTTGTTCATTTTCAAGAGACAAATGTCTTACTATTTATTAGAGAAAAATCTTATATCACTGGAGAATTGCCGAATTTTCAATCAACGGTCACAGTTAACACCCAGAATAGAAACAACAATTTGTGGGTCATACAATGATGTCTCGTATGGGATTCGAATTCACAGCACTACATAGCAGTGCCCTCTAAAAGGCACTACTTTACGCGTTTTGTTTCCACTTATATCGACGATTATACTTAACGATATTTCACAGTTTTCTCGAACAATGACCCAATGTCCCAAAAGGTCGGACAATTTCTACTCGAGTGTCCTCGACGCCATAAGTTCTCCACATCAGCGAAATATATAAAGAGTATTTCTATTTGCCGCCGCAAGATTTTTATAGCCCAGTATAATAGACACTCGAGAAATGCTTATGCCCACGCCCGGCGAGCGAAGTAATAGCCTGGACATACTTTCAATCTTTGTTGTACGCATATTTTGATAACAGCTTTAGGTATATTTCTGCTGATATCGCCCATTTTCTCGAATTTTCGTCATAGGTTTACGGGTCACGAGATGACTGTGACTGTAGGACAAAGTAGTATCGTCATCAGCCTTTAACAGTCCACTGCTGAGCTAGGCCTCTCCTTTGAAATTTTCTATTAAGCGTTAATTAGTAAACACCTATGAGCCGTCATATTTTTATTGAAAGTTCAATATGTATGTCAATATAAAACATAGTTTACACACACCCAAATAATACGGTTTATAAGATAGACACTATGCAATCGGTGGTCTTTCCTAAATATTTCGTTAACGGATCACTGAATAAAAAACCGTTAAAGCAAACCCTGAGTGTATTTGAAGGCCTACCTAACGATATCCCACTCGACATAATACAAATAAAATAACTTATGCATTTTCGTGTATGGAAGCTATGTTTTAATTAAAAATAATCAAAATTTAGTTGCACAGCCATAGTTACATAATCAAAGTAATATATAATTAATTAAATACTATGTGTTTATTTTGGGCTAGACGATCAATTGCTAATCAAAGTAATATATAATTAATTAAATACTATGTGTTTATTTTGGGCTAGACGATCAATTGCTAATCAAAGTAATATATAATTAATTAAATACTATGTGTTTATTTTGGGCTAGACGATCAATTGCTAATCAAAGTAATATATAATTAATTAAATACTATGTGTTTATTTTGGGCTAGACGATCAATTGCTAATCAAAGTAATATATAATTAATTAAATACTATGTGTTTATTTTGGGCTAGACGATCAATTGCTAATCAAAGTAATATATAATTAATTAAATACTATGTGTTTATTTTGGGCTAGACGCTCAATTGCTAATCAAAGTAATATATAATTAATTAAATACTATGTGTTTATTTTGGGCTAGACGCTGAATTGCTAAAAAGATGATATGGCGTGGCTGAACATTATAAAAAGAAGCTACCTATATATCAATCACGTATAGCGATAAATTGAATATCAAATTGATACTTAATTTGATATTCAATTTATGTATACTGTCCCCATTGGCCAATGGTTATTGATTGAATAAGATAATAATTCACTAAATTCAAACGTGGTTCATCGATATATTTATTTATGTATATATAATGCTGACTGCCTCATTGGTCTCGCGGCATAAATGTGCACGTGGGATCGGAAGGTCTCGGGTTCTCTTCCCGGGTCGGGCAAAGTGTTATTGGGCTTTTTCGTTAGGGAATTCTCAGTTGCAGCACGGAGTCTGGTCCGGTACGGCAAAAGGCTCGCCCTTTATTACGTGGGACCTAAAATTCATGGCGAAATGTGGGTGTTATATTACACCTCTGCCTACCCCTTCGAGGATACAGGCGTGAGTCTAAAAATATAAATAAAAATAAATATATAATTCTTGCGTTACTGACTGTCTGGAAGCCAACGCACAGTCAAAACTATTGGATACAAGAAGCTGAAATTTGGCATGTAGGTTCTTTGGTGACCATAGAGGTGCACTAAGAAGGGATTTCTCAAAATTGCCACGAGATCGAGCCAAAATGGTAAAAATAAAAAATAAAAAAATTGCCACGGGCATCCTCTAGTGTAAGTATATAATATGTGGTTGGAATTGTCCGGTCCGATTGAATCAGGCTCATACCATACAGTGAGTGAGACAGTAGTCTATCAAACAGAATATTAACGTATTTGGGGCGCAGTGCTCACGCATAACAACTTTATTTTGTTTTTCGAGAGAATCCTTTGATCCCCAAACTTTTATGGCCACTTTAACTTCTAGTCACAAACATCGTTCTCTTATTTAGACTTGGGAGACTTACGTTAGAGCGTATTATTAATGTATACGACCGGTTGGCGCAGCGGGATTGTAAGCGACTGCTACGCCGATGGTCGCGGGTTCGATTCCCGCTCAAGTCAAACATTTGTGTGCATGAATATGGATGTTTGTCTTGGTCTGGGCGTTTCTATGTATAATATGTATGTATTTACAAAAAAAAGTATATATGTATGTTTATCCATTATTAGTACCCATAGTACAAGCTCTGCTTAGTTTGGGACTAGATGGTGATGTGTGTATGTGGGAGAATATTATATTATTATTAGATATTATTAATACGGTTTTGGGTTACGTTGTTTTTAAGATTACTTATTATATTTTTTTACATATTGATGCTTGTGCATGGTTTAAATTACAGACTAACTGCGAAAGGCGAACTCCCGATGGTAGGAGCAAAAGAAATCCCATAAAAACAATACTTGTCAAAAATACCAAGTCTCGCGAACGTTAAAAGTTGTGAGATCCATGTAATTCCAAGTCAGTTAATTAAAAATAGTTAATGTTTGTTGGGATTACAAAGTTATTTATGCAGTTGATGTATCTCGAAAACTGGTCCGAAATTGTAATATATTTTAGTTTTTCCTTGGTTCATACACTAAACACTAATTGTTTCCTAAATTTGAAGCTTCTATGTATGCTAGAAGTGCCTTAGATTTTTGATGATCGGTCAGTGAGTGACAAAATTAAGAATTTTGACTCGTTATAATTCTTAAACTACAGGTTCAAATTGAATGAAATTTGAAATACACCATCTTTATACAATGCCTGCATGGTTACTAAACAATCAGGTTTCTAGTTTTATCCACAACGAAGTTATAGGGGGTCGAAAATGGCCTGAATTGCTTCGAGAAAAGGATGGTACGGCCGTGCCGCTTTTTTGCTCGACTTGATGGGGGCACTTCCGTGCCCCCAGACATTTACAGATCTTAAATAACGCATGTTTTCGCCATATGCATGACTATTATTGGGCTCTTAAAGGCAATTTTATAATTATTTTAAGTTTTTAAATATGCAAGAAAATTATCGAAGTTATAACGGTATCTACTAAAAATTTGCAGCGGAAAGGAAACTCATTGTAAAGGTTATAAACAATCAAGGATTTAGTCTCT
Organism: Euclidia mi; assembly: GCA_944739405.2. Classification (NCBI taxonomy): domain Eukaryota; kingdom Metazoa; phylum Arthropoda; class Insecta; order Lepidoptera; family Erebidae; genus Euclidia; species Euclidia mi. Next base: position 44,384,588 of record OX123206.2, on the reverse strand, counting down.
GTCAAAAACATAATACTGCCCAAATTAGACGCACATTAACAAAGTACAAGTTATATTGAATTAAGACATTTGACATTTATGTGGGTTATATCTCTTTGTTCGTACTTTGTGTCATGCTATCGTGAAGAGGGCTTAAGTCGAGAGCTTTATTAATTTATAATACTGTTTCATTTCTCACAAACCGTCAGACAAAGCAGATGTCGTCGACGTGAAAGATGAAATCGATTGCATAAGATATGCTGAAGAAAAATGATATAGCTTGCACTAAGTCTCCAAGAACAAATGAGACAGACGAGATAGATTGAACGGACAATATTATTAGTACGAAGCATAAAAACTTTTTCTATTAATTTAATATTTTATACCTGTATATCTTAATATATAAAATCCTTGCGTTACTGACTGACTGACAGACATGCTACAGCCGAAACCATTGGGCGCAGGAAGCTGAAATTTGGCATGTATGTTCCTTGGGGACCGTAGGGGTGCACTAAGAAGGGATTTCCCAAAATTCCCACGGAATCGGCCAAAACGCGTAAATTTTAAAAAAATGCAGGCGTAGCTGCTGGCGTCCTCTAGTACTGAAATAACTAGAATTTTAATCGTAGTTCCAAATATTTAATAGTCTTTAAACCTTTTTCAATAAATTCTGTTTGACGACCTTCTTGTTGTGTAGACGTCAGTACGATGTACCCGCTGCTTGACAACCGTTGTGTGGACAGTTTGACATACTGGCTGTCATAATACTCGTCAAAGAGTATACAAATACTACGTAAGAAGAGGCGGATGTGCCATAGATCATGCGAGACTTTCAGCTTTGTATGAAACGTGCAGGGAGAACTCGTACCAACATAAAGATACTAATTGACATCGTTTTTATGTTGTCAGCATTTTCATATTTGTCAATATAGGGATGTACCCACTAGTAATTAACGAAATATCGATATCGATAATATTCGGTAAGAAATAATTATAATTATGTTTCGACTAGAATTATACTTTTCCAACACAAATAAAAGATGTATTTAATATTTATGTGTTTATTCAAACAAATTAGCCTATTTTATAAATCTATTCTATATTAGCGAAGAAAAATACGCAGAACTAAAAGATATATGTATGTACATGTAATGGAAAGGTTTTCAACATTTCTTCTGTAATAGGATTTAAAGAAATGTCTATAGATATAAGGCACAGCTGTTTTTCTGACTTGAGTTCCCTTTTTTCAAGTCTTTCGGCTTAAAATGCTTGCCACACGCATAGTTCAACTGATGTAATTATTCAATGGGCACATAAATCAAGTCTTGGTTTCCAGTTGTAGCTACCCATTTATACATCTAAAAAGAAAAAAGAATAGAATTTTTAGTCCTTGTGCCAATTTCTAATAACGGATTATCGATAACTGACAGGCAGCACTATTGTTTACCTACAAAGTACTAGGATATGAAACTTTAGAATATTTCCTTATTTTTTATGTTTTATTGAAATATATCACATTATATAACATTATAAAATAATATTCATTGATCTTTATCTAGGGACATTTTGCCATAAATACCTACCCTTTTTACATTGCTTGGCATGTTGTTGTATGCCATATTTCGCACGTTATTTTGCTTGTTTTCATTGCGCTCCTTTCAATGCTAATCAAATAAATATAGTAACACTAACACTAGAAGTGTAAAATCACATTTATTTGGTATACACAAAGCACTTTTACAGTATGTTTCTTACGTTTTATAAACAAACTACATAACGCGGCAAAATTCAATCTGGATAATAATGTGACAGTTGTGACATTTGACACTATTGACAGCCAAGGCGGTGATGTACGTATAACCCGTCTAACTTTGAAAGAATACTGTTCCAAGGGTACATAGTGAAGGATGCTATCTTCACGTTTTATACATATAATAGTAACCATTAAAAAGATAGCACGTTTCATACATTCGGTTTTTCTTAGGAACTTGCGCCAGGCTGATACTCGTGATCACGGGTTAAAAGTCCAAATTTGTATAATTAAATATTTCTCAATTTATCAGTGCTAAGTAAGGTTTGACAAATGTCAAATGTTTTCAGAAACGGGAATATAGAGTTGAGATGGAGTTGATCGTGTTGTGTCAAATTTTACATTTTTCAAGCACAAATACCCAAAATGTGGTCGACTATTTTTTGTGAAACAGAAAATTGATTAAGTATGAGATAATTAGTGTTTAAATTGTTCTCAACGCGAAAATCTCAATTCAGAAACCGGCCGTTAGAAAAGGAGAACAGAAAATTGTAGCAGTGTTTTTAGGGTTAGTTTAAAGATCTTAAAATAGAGTATTCAAAACCCGACAGTTTTTGCTGCTGAAAGAAACCTTATGAATCTATGTACATATTATTATGGGTATAAAAACTATAATTTTGCAATGTTTTATCATATATAGTCTAGCATGTTTTAGCCAAATATCCAAGTAGATGGTTTTTGAGCATATGTTTTGCTTACTTTCGTTTGTTTTTGTTTTTTTACAGATATTTTTGCAGATAGTTAGAGCCTTGCTGAAAAGGCTGGAATAGGCTAGCTCAATAGGGGAAATACGAACCTCCCACGTAAAATAAAGTTAAACTAGACGACCAACGAGCAGAAAATCACTGATGCTAAGCGAATGCACCCACGGACACAAGCAAATAGCAGACACAAGTGCTCTGCCGGCCTTTGGGGTGTAAAAAGAAACAGGACGAGGAGCGAAATGATGGAGAAGGAAACGCAACAGTAAAGATACTGTTACTTTACATTGATATTCTGTGAGATTTTACAATTTACCAAGTCGACCCGACCCATTTATACTGAAACTAGAGGATGACCGCGGTTACACCCGCTTTATTTAAGGCTACTGCTTCGTTCCCGTTGCTTATAGCGCGATGTTATATAGCCTATAGTCTTGCTTGGGTACGTGGAGAGGATGGATGACAAAAGACTGACCAAGCTTATATATAAGGCAAGTGTGGATGGGACAGGACGAAGGGGAAAACCTAGGCGGACATTCTCTGACCAGATTGGATAAATCCTAAAAACAGGGCAGCTTAGAAGTATCCTGAACAGAAGAGCATGCATGAGGAATTTGATGGGAGTGAATGAAGCAAAAGAGATATGTCAGGATCGTTGCAAATTGCGTTCCGTAATCTCTGCCTACCCCTACGGGAAACAGGCGTGAGTCTATGTATGTATGTATGTATGTAGTCTTCCTTGATAAATGGGCTATCTAACACTGAAATAATTTTTCAAATCGGACCAGTAGTTCCTGAGATTAGCGCATTCAACTAAACAAATAAACTCTTTAGCTTTGTATATTAGCATAAGATTGTAAAGAAACAATGGGCAAGGTTTTATAGATAATATTAAAAAAAAAAACAATGAAAATATTCCAATTGTCATTTCGCGAGATTTTTTTCGTATAACCGCTATAAGTCGAACACATCGCAATCCGAATGACGCCGCCGTGAAGGTTCGCGTCGTTTAGCGTTTATATTCCGTCCACGACGACTCAGGGTCTACAAGGACAAACTTAGATAAGTAGGAACCACGTTTATTCTGATAAATAAATTTAATTTGCGACTCTTTACTTTAAAAGGAAAACCGAAGGTTTCTGTGAAACCGGTGTTTGGTTGTATTTTTCTGGAATTTCACATAGGAGCATATGGTATGGATTTAACAATACTAAATTTTTTTTCTCGAATCTACAACCTGTTTCGGTTTTTTACACTTAAGAACATTTTTAGAGAGTAAATTATTGACGTAAAATAATCCTAAGTAATTATCCCAGTTTCAATCTGGGGTCCGTTTCCTAGTCTAACCGGATTTGGCTGAATATTAGCTTTCCCACAGAGCGACTGCCTGTCTGACCTCTGCAACCCGAAGGAATAGCGATATTCCATAGTTTAGACTAGTATCAGTTTATTTAGAAGGTACTGACGCCCTGTAACGACTGTCAAAGATCTTCATGACAACTGGGACCGACGGCTTAACGTGCTCTCCGAGGCACGGGACAAGCGATAATTAACAATTCAATACGCACATAACTCCGGAAAGTCATTGGTGCGCGCCGTGGATTCGAACCCGATACCCTCTGCATGGCAGTCTGTTGGTATCTCCACTAGGCTATCGCTGCCTTTACCGACGTAAAATAATGTATCAACCATTATTTCCTAAAATAACAAACCGAAAATGTATAACAAATTAAATAATGTTTTATGACATTAATTCTGTGTGTAATATATTTATAAATTTCGTCACAATAGGTTCCTTATATTTTATTTTTTTTTTATTTTATTCATTTGGAACAACAAACAGCTACAGTATAATATATTAATTACAAAAGAGATAACATATGAAATAAATGCAATATTGTAGCCCACAGCGCTGTTCACAGATAAGCAGTAGGATAATTAGAATTTGAATAAGCACTAGGATTAAGAGTATACAATATAAATAACTTAACAACTATGTTTTAAGGCGTTACACATCACAAATTTCTTTAAGCACCATTTCTTTAAATCTATTTGGTGAACATGCAAAAATATCTATGTGTTCTAGATTGTTGTTATAGTTATTGACCATCCTGCGAACTGGTGAGCGCAAACCGGAGTTGGTTTGGTAAGTGCCAACTGAGAATAGTTTACCGGCGCGCACCTTCCGCTTGTGTATGGTCCTAGGAACTACATAGCACAACATATTGGAGAGCTCAATACAGTCAAATTTGTTTTGCACAATATTATACAGATTGATGGCATCCAGATATTCACGTCTACTAGTCAATGTTGCAAGCTTATACCTCTTAAGTAAATCTTGATAAGGTAGATAGTACCCGAAGCATCTGTAATGCATTGCACGTAGAAACCTGTACTGAACACACTCAACCATCTCAATATATTTATTGTAGTATGGGTTCCAGACGGAAACAGCGTACTCCAATTGAGAGCGTATTAAGGACTTATACAAACAGATGTAAGAAGTTGTCTTTTTAAAATCTGGCGTGGAGCGCATTACAAAACCGTACATTTGATATGCCTTATTGACGATTTTTTCTATATGCAGATCTAAACAAAGCTTGCAGTCAAGCAGCACGCCGAGATCGCGAATATAGTTGACTTTAGTGAGAGGAGCATCACACAAAGTGTATGTGTAGTTAATTGTATGTTTGTTTTTGGTGAAGCATAAGAAGTTACATTTTGGTATACTGAGCTGTAGTTTGTTTACCTGGCAATAGTTTGATAGCCGATTTAAATCTTGTTGAAGCAAGTGACAGTCATTATAGTCTCGTATTGCTCTATATACCTTAAGGTCGTCTGCATAAAGAAGAAACTTTGTGTTGGGAAAGCATTGATTGATGTCATTGATATATAGAGTGAACAGAAGGGGGCCAAGGATTGAGCCCTGAGCCACGCCAGATGTGACATGCGCGGTTTGAGATTGGTATCCGTTAACTACGACTCTTTGAGATCGGTTGGTTATGTACGAGGCAAACCATCTCAATAAGTTACCACGAATTCCGTTGAATGCTAATTTGTTTAAAAGTATTTCATGGTCCACTTTGTCAAATGCTTTACGAAAGTCTGTGTAAACTGTGTCTACTTGTATACGTTTGTCAAAGTTGTCAAACAGAAAACTTGAGAATAGCAGTAGATTAGTGTTGGTGGACCGCCGTTTGACGAAGCCGTGCTGTTGTTGGATTATAACGCTATGCAGTGATGGGTAGATTTTGTTATGCACTAGCCGTTCTAGAACTTTCGATAAGGTAGACAAGATGGAGATTGGGCGATAGTTTTCGACGCTACGTTTGGACCCGTTTTTGTGGACGGGCACAATATAAGCCTGCTTCCATTGTTTGGGAACAACACCTTCAGATAAACATTTGTTAAAAATTATTGCTAGCGGCCTATATAATGAAGATGCCGTGTTCTTAAGGAAATAAGGCGAGAGCCCGTCTGGTCCAGGGCAAAATCAAAATCAAAATCAAATCAAAATCAAAATCTTTTATTCAAAATTGGCTGGTAAACAGCTCTTTCTGAACGTTAAATTTTACAATAGACAGTCCCCCAAAAAGCCCAACCCTTCACTGCTTCCTATGTGTTTTCGCTAGGAAGAAGAAGCAGCGCAACAAACTCCCTAGCAACACAGTACTGTCTGCGTATTTAAATAAGAAGTTATACATTATAATCAAAAAATAATAATATCACATTTCAGTTAACATGATAGCTATCACACAACCTATTGCCATTTATTTAGTTACGTACCTACTTAAGACTTGAAAATTGAGAATAATGACTAACACTTAGCCTCCAAAACAAAATGACAAGTAGGGTGTAACCGCACACATGTTAAATATCATGTTGTTATGTAATCACTGCTCAGTCAAATCACGTTACAATGCATTAATTAGGTAGGTACCAAAACAATTGGAACAAATTGCAAATAAACTCATAAATCAGCAAGTCAAAAGCTGTATCCTGTCCAGCAGATCGACCAGTCACCACAGGCAGCACCCGTTCACGAGTATAACGCAATGATCAGCCATCACCCTCCTCAACCATATTAGAGGGAAGTGGGTGACCCGACCACCGACGCTACCGCCTGCAGTGACAGTACAGTGAGCATGACGAACCTACTTTCCAAGACAAGCCATTTGAACTTACATTAGACTAAAATAAATCTATCCGACATTATTAACGCACTATAACATATCTAAAAGAGCAGAACGTCAACAAATAAACGCATAATTGAATTAAAAAATGTCAAAGTGTATATAAAAATTAAATATGTTTAGGGATTGAAGTTCCTTCATGACGCTTGGTTCTGTGAAAGCGACATCGGATATTGCGACTTCATGTAGTGCATTATCAATGGGCGGCTTCCATTGAGACAACGTAGAGGATGCTGGTTCATATACTGAGAGGAAAAAATCGGAAAACATGTTACAGATTGTGTTTGGATCATTCGAATCAACATTTTTATATTGTAATTTAGCTGGTATGCCGGGTTTATCTTTGCGGTTCGAAATATATGTCCAGAAGCGCTTTATGTCTTTGCTGAGGTTATCCTCCACAGTTGTGATATATGCACTGAAACACTTTTTGCATATATGACACAGTCACTTAGAAACGATTTTAAATAAACTATCTTTTGGTTTTCTATTTTATATTATAAACCTTGCAATACAAAAACGCATGATACAAACCTTCGGTGCACCAGTATGACTCACATTTCTGGGGTTTTACAAATTAAATTACCTATAAGAATATTAATATAAACTCCACCTCCAACTTTTACATGATAAAGTCACTGCACACATACATATATACCGCGCGTATTTAAACATAACTTTTACAAACGTTGGTCCGTCCGTGCTCTGTTTTTATCCCTTTTTAATGAACTTAATAATTCAAGTAAGAATGTCAGGTCCTGTATGTATATGTATATCAACCCTCTATAGCACACACTTGCTGCTTCGTTTTAATTAGCCTCGCACATTGTGACTTCTAACCGTCGTTGCTCTCAACGAACGCTGCGAGAATAAAAAATATAAGTTTAATAACTATAACCCGACTGCGTAATAAATGAGGTTTAAAAAGGACTAAACAAGAAAATAACTCATCATGTCAGTCTAGAGACGTCCACTGCTGGACATAGGCCTCCCCCAAGGTTCACACACAGACCGATTTTGAGCCGCCCGCATCCAACCGCTTCCCGTGATCTTAACCATATCGTCGGTCCACCTTGCGGGGGAGTCCTAACCCTGCTGCGTCGTCCGGTACGTGGTCCCCACTCCAGAACCCGCCTGCCTCAACGGCCATCGGTTCTTCGCGCTATGTGCCCTGCCCATTGCCACTTCAGCCTGGCTATTTGGAGAGCTATGTCGGTGACTTCGGTTCTCCTGCGGATTTTCTCATTTATGATTCGATCTCGCAGGGAAACTGCTAGCATAGCTCTCTCCGAAAATAGAAAGAAAGAAAACATATTTATTTTGTTACGAACATACGAAATAATTAAATTTTTTAGCACACATAACAGGTTTTTAAGTGACAGAATTGGCCTCCAACTCAGCGTAGTGCCATCTAGTTCAAATAGATGGCGCTGATATTCTGTTGGTACCATTTTATCTTAATTACTAATAAATAAATAAATATATATTGTTTCTTTTTTTTACCCCGGCCGGTCGTTTCACATTTGCACAAAGAGGAACACATTTATAAACCGACAAGGCTTATTGTTTACACTTCTAAAATTGTGACACTTGACACATAGGAAATTAAAGGTAAGCCCAGAGAAGGCAGAGAACATGTTATATTCCATTTCACACACGAAGGCGCTGGTGACATAATTTCATCTCCGTACTCCGTAAAATAGCTCATTCAGATATAAATCCAGAAAAGTATGAGTACGGAAATGCTCTAGCTAGAGCCGTGGTTAAAACTTTTAAGCGCATAAGCCGAAATTCGGCATGTATGTTTCTTGGAGATCGTAGCTGCGGAGATTTTCCGTACTCATACTTTTCTGGAAGCAGCAGAAAACGTTAATTTATAAAATAATATGCGAGTGGAGCTGCAGGCATCCTCTAGCGATCTAGCTGTATATCAAATGTATAAATAACTTTATAGTTCTCTATACCGCAAGTGGCGGATCTTGTTCCGCGTCGGATTGATCCCTCAATAAATGAATCGAGAACTAATCAAGCGTGATGCCCTCCCTCCCAAAAGTAGAGAGGGTTTGAGAGCAGAGGGGGAGGGAGGGGTTGTCTGACGACCCAGTCCTTCTGAGGCGTCTAATTGTCGCGTTCAGATTTGTACGACACTGTTGCACGCGCTACGAACTGTTGTGACTTGGAACTTAGACTTATGTATACGAAATATATAAATATATTTATGCTGTTTTTGCGAAAATGTTAATTATCGCTCGCTTAATAATGTGCCTGGTAGATGGCAATAAGCTCGCCCCTTATTACATTGGGACCGAAACATAATTGGCGAAGTGGGGGTGTGTAATACACCTCGGCGTACCCCTCAGGGCATAAAGGCGTGAAGTTTGTAAGGTTTCGCCTGTGTGCGTATCGGTTATCGCGGCAAATGATAGCTTTTTGCTACATAGTTTTTGTTAACATAATCATTTTATACCCACTAAACTAATAATTGAAACGGATCCTGGATGGGAATCAAAGCCACGACCACTTACTTAGCAGTTAGGCTCAAGCGTTCTCTAACTAATGAAACAAGTTTTCTTTGAAGAAAAAAAATATATAAATATATATTTAAGAGAATATTTATGCAGGACAAGAGAAACCTAGTAGTAGTGTTTAAAACGTAGAGATTTGAATATAAATTGTACATTTGTAATACGTACTGTCCGACAAATGCCGGCTGAGATCTATTCGTAGTACTGCGGCCGAGCCTCTCTGTGTTAAGCTAGATTGCGACAGATTGAGTCGTTTTGTACTGGACTAATTGTGTGCGTATGTGTGATAGTGGTATCTAAAGGTTCAACCACGATTGATAGAAGTTGAAATCCATGCTCATAATATATATATATGCGACGTTTGTCATTCTTACACGAAAAAACCATAGCTTTTCCGAAACTTTGCAGTGATGTGGCTTATACTTGGCGGCAGAATACCTGATACTGTCGTGGTACATATCTGGTCGGGCCCCGCAATAAGGGGCTTGTTTTCTGTGTCAACCATCAACTTGTATGACGTTTATAAATTGCACACTTAAAGAAGGTTAAATCTGTAAAAACGTCAGCCTTTTAATTCGGATGGGAGAAATTTCGATGAGTATTCGGAACAGAAATCGAACATAGTCTCTCGCAATCGGCTACACACTTTCACCACAGAGCATTCAAGGATAATTCAAAAGTTTAGAAATGTTTTAACTAGCGAGAAATATCTTCAATGTAGTCATGTGGTGTAGCTAAGTCGCCGGAGTTAAATTAGTTTCATAATTGTACATTTATGATACAAATGTTCCTTTTATAGGCAGGCGTAGTAGAGTCATTTTACACAATTAGAAGTATTATTACGTGTAACAGTTATCAGATTAGCCGTATCGTGGTAAATAGTACTAGGGTGGCTGTCGTTAACTCAGTAGAACATGTATGTATTGTACAGTTGAGGTTATAGCAGTTTAAGTTACATTAACTTTTTAATTTTATATATAATACGGAGGCAAAGACATTCTAGCACGTTACATATATTTATTTTACAGTTTAGCGAGAGTTAAATAACAGTTGAAGTAAGTCGAAAATCGAGCGGCGAGGTTGTTTTGCAAATCTGATGTTCATATGCGTCACATTGTGACGAAACTGAATAAAGATGTCCTTGACTTTAGTATCTGATGTGTGTATGTGTTGACAGGCTATTATTATTACATACAATGCTATTTTATTATATAAGCTAATGAATTTATACTAAATCAAATAAAGAAAACAGCGACAGCTGAGTGGAGAGACCGACAGTCTCCACTCAGCTGTCGCCACTGCTACGCAGTGGTTCTCGGGTTCGATTCCACGGCACGCACCAATGACTTTTCTAGGTTAAGTGCATATTAAATTTTTAATTATCGCTTGCTTATCGGTGAAGGAAAACATCGTGAGAAACCTGCACGTCTAAAAGTTCTCCATAATATTCTCGAAAGACATGTGAAGTCCCCTTCTCATAGTGAGAAGAGGCCCGTGCCCAGCAGTGGGACTGTGTAAAGGGCTGATAATGATGATGATGAAAACAAATAAATTTATTATTCGCAGAGTTGTTATGAAGTGCTAAGGCAAGAGTTTCGAAGAACGATGTTATGAGCTTGATATTCGATAAACACGATATAAACTTTGATATCGTAAAGATAATCATGTAAGGCTTCTCTATATTAATTCAAAAACAATCTAATTTAGGTACTCGGATTATATAAAATAAGAGGTCATTCACTCGCTTTTATATAACTGAAAAATATTTTTAATTATTGATTGTTTAGATCCGTATTTTGTTTTATTTATTTATAGACTCACGCCTGTATCCCCGAAGGGGTAGGCAGAGGCGTAAAATTACACCCACATTTCGCCGTGAATTTCGTGAGCCTATTGCCGTTACCGGTCACATCACCAGACGACGTGCTGCTACTGAGAACTCGGAAAAACCCAGTAACACTTTTTCCTGACCCGAGAATCGAACCCGGAACCTCCGATCAGCAGTCACATGCGCTATCCACTGGACTATCGATTGTTTAGATCCGTAAACGGTATCTAAACAATCGATAATGGAATATATTATCGTGAAGCAGAATCGTTTTTAAGTTTTTTTATCAAAGGTCACAAAGAACACCCATGCCAAGAAAATAAATCTTAATAACACAAACTGTTGTATCGTAGAGGCATATTAAACGCCCACTTTTCGCCAGTGTTTTGATCCCACGTAATAGGTGGCGAGCCTATTGCCGCTTATTGGGACATTTTGTTTGCCAGAGCCTCGTCCGTTGATCGGCAGGTGCACCACTTGCAGGTGGCTTGGGACCCTAAGTTCTTGGTGGGAACCCTATGTTTAATATGCCTCTGCCTACCCCTTCGGGGAAACAGGCGTGAGTCTATGTATGTATGTTGTATCGTATGGGGATAGAACCCACAGCACTCAGCACAGTGCCCAGCGACGAGGCGGCCGCTTTAACTGCCACGACATCTATGCAATAATCTTTATTTCTTTTGCTGCTTTCAAACAGAAAAGGCAGCAGCATTTTCCCCATACTGCGCTACTAGCTTGATTTGTAGCGCTCATAGCGAGACATGGAGTTCGTGACAGATCGTCAAAGTTAAGCAACGCTTGCACAGGTCTCCACTTGGATAGGTGACCGCGTGTGGCATTTATATCTGAGCGCTACCGTGCTTCGGAGGGCACGTAAAGCTGTCGGTCCCAGTTCTTGACTCAGGATAAGAATTGTTAGGCCGCGTCGGAGGCCTTCGAGCGTTTCGTTTCAATTTTGAATTTAACTTGAAGATAAGGTTTATGAGGAGGTGAAACTGAAAGGAAATGAAAAAGCATTTATTTTTATAATATAAACACAACAGTATGACAATTTAACAATTTGAGACACAGTTCTTAGCCAAGAGGTATATTATAAAAATGAAATAACCATTCAGGCTTATGTTGGTTGAGGTATAAGCCTCAAACCAACCCTGATATTAGTTGGTAACCCCAAGTGACGATCACAGAAATCAACATTCTTATACATACACAAAAACATGCAAACATTCATACACTTTAAATATGGAATTACATTCATAGCTAAATATAAATTTATTTATTTATTTATTTAGCATAAACCTATTACATCATTACAGGCTCAAGCCCAATGCGACATAATAGTTAAATAGGTAATAAAAACATACACAAAAAATTTAAACAGAAAAACAATTTACAAAATATTAAAACATAAACAAAAAATATACATTTCCTTACAATTAGGTACTTACTACTATCTTATAACTTAATATATAGTAAATGGCCTTTGTGAACTCGCTCATTGAGCACGAAAACAAATCGACATGGTCAGACACAGTGTTGAGCGCACGCAGCGCCCGCGTCAGCGGCGCTTCATGTAGTAAATTAGTGCGCGCGCGCGGCACCGCCAGCAGCGCCGGGCGCCGGCGCCGCGCCACGTACGCGTCCGGCGCGCACAGCCGCACCTGCGCCAGCACGCTCGGGTTGTGCACAACCCCCCGAATTACTTTGAGCACGTAGGTGGCTAGAGACGCTTCCCTACGTACTTCTAGCTTGGTGTAGCCTACCATACCTAGAATAAATAAGGTGGGATATAAAAGCGGATACCCAGGGTATACCCCATACCGCTTAAGGTATAGAAACCGGATAAATTTATTTTGGATACGCTCCAGCATTAATTTGTATTTGGCCTCATGAGGAGACCAAACAACACCATTACCTTCCAGGTGGCTTTTTACGAGGGCTTCATACAATGCGCATAAAGCACCCATATTAGTAAATCCATTTGCCTGCCTTAAAATAAATCCTAGATTTTGGTACGCTCTCTTACATACGCCAACAACATGCTTGCGGAAGTTTAAGTCCGCGGTGAAACCAACTCCAAGGTCTTTCACCTCAGTTACCCGCTGCATCGGTGTACCTTCCATGTGGTACTGGTGGTGAACCGGGGCATGTGCACGACTAAACGAGAGCACCGAACATTTAGCCACGTTGAAGAAGAGTTTGTTTTCTGAGCTCCAACTTATAACTCTGTTGATATCTTGCTGCATCGTATCGTGATCCGTGGCCCACCTCACCTCCTTTACCAATTTTAAGTCATCGGCGAATAACAGAGGGGTAGAGCTGTTGACTACCGAAGCTAAGTCATTCACCATGACAATGAATAGTAGAGGTCCCAAGTTGCTACCTTGACTCACACCAGATCTTGTGAAGTAGGGTTCCGAGAGATACCCATTACAGTCCACGTACTGGCATCTGTCCCGTAAATAGCTAGCGAAGAATGTCAGGGTATGCGGGGTACATCCGACACTGGCTAGCTTCGTCAGCAGGACATCGTTATCAACGGTGTCGAACGCCTTCTTAAAGTCGAAATACGCCACGTCTATTTGCACCCCAGCATCCACCGCCGGCGTCAGATATGTCATCATCTGCAGTAAATTACCTGTCGTACTTCGTCCCGGGCGAAACCCATGCTGCGCATCGGACAGCTGACTGCTTATCTGTGCATATAAGGAGCTATGAATCGCCGCCTCGAACACCTTCGCTGGAGTACACAGAACCGCTACAGGCCTGTAATTACTGGTCTTCGAGCCGCCCTTACCCTTTCTACCTAACAATAAGGGGAAAAATAATAATAAGAACATCAAATACCTATCCCAAACGCTTGTTGCAACAGCTAGGCGAACCGGTTTTAAGGCAGTTTGTCGCGCATTATTGCATTCTGCTTGCGCCCACAATGGCATCTCATTCGTACGATTATGCAATTGCGAGCGACACGCTCGGCATCACTTAGGAAGTACTACCCTCTTACAGAAAATCAACGTAAAGTAACAGTACCTAAACTGTTGCGTTTCGTTTGGTGAGTGAGAGTGCCGGAGGCCCTGTCCCCTATTCCTTCTCCATCATCCCACTCCTTATCCTATCCCTTTTCCCAACCCCAAGGGGCGGCAACGCACTTGTGACTCCTGCGGCGTTGCTTGTGTCCATGGGCGGCGGTAATTGCTTACCATCAGGCAAGCCGTCTGCTCGTTTGCCGCCTATTACAATTAAAAAAAAGCCACCGCGCTGCCCGAGAACGACCGTCGCGCGACCAGAGTATACATTTTAACAATAAACACTAGAGGCCATGTGTTATGATTACGGTGGCAAAACCGTATAAAAAATATAACATAAGATATTATACAATATAAGCGAAGTACAATGGGCGGCCTTTTCGCTTATAGCGATATCTACCAGGCAACCTTTGGATGGAAATATTACATACATACATACATAGACTCACGCCTATTTCCCCGAAGGGGTAGGCAGAGGCATATTAAACGCCCACTTTTCGCCAGTGTTTTGATCCCACGTAATAGGTGGCGAGCCTATTGCCGCTTATTGGGACATATTGTTTGCCAGAGCCTCGTCCGTTGATCGGCAGGTGCACCACTTGCAGGTGAGGTTGGCTTGGGACCCTAAGTTCTTGGTGGGAACCCTATGCACCCCTATGGAAATATTATTGATCGGAAATAGTGGTAGTTGTAGGTGTAACAGTTATAATACTTATAATACATATGGTGTGGCATGCAACCACACCGTGGAGTAAGAAAAATATAGAAAGAGTATGTTGGGGTTGAGAGATTAGATTGAGAGTGAAAGGGGACAGAGTGAATACGGGAGTAAAGGATAAACTTGCGTGAAATGGAGTCTCTTACCTGATTTTGCTGGTCTTCCAGGTGCCCTGATTTGCTCTGTTCTTGTAACATTCCACGAAGTTCTCCGCTACGAAGCCGGCCAGCTGACGATAGGTACTTGTCACGTGTTTTCAAAGAGTCCATTCACACGCACGATATCCAACACAGTCGATGAAATCACAATATATTATTAGAAAAGGGGGTTTTAAATACTATTGTAACGGATGGATTACAATGATAGCGGTAAAAAATCCCGAAATTCACAATTATCAGTTAGAAGCGAGTTTTTAAGATCGCGAGCACTCGACGATTCGACATGAAGTTCAGTCGTAGTTTGAAGTGAATATATCCAAACACGCATGCCAAATGCTGTTTATCAAATCAGAGATTAAGTAATTAATTTTACAGCTATAAGAAATTACTCTCAGTCCTTCCATGTGGAAAAATCCTAAATTTGATTATGAGCAGATAAATATCAATTAAAAGTGTGAGCTCGCCTCACCAACATAGTTATCTTATACATAGATATATATCTACCGTGTGGTTGACGGCATAGAATACAAGTGTCACCACCC
Source organism: Euclidia mi (assembly GCA_944739405.2). NCBI lineage: Eukaryota > Metazoa > Arthropoda > Insecta > Lepidoptera > Erebidae > Euclidia > Euclidia mi. The sequence goes on along the minus strand of OX123206.2, from coordinate 44,369,105 downwards.
CCTATCTTCCCGTGGGTGTCGTAAGAGGCGACTAAGGGATAACACGATGCAAATACCATCTTTGCGTAGAGACGGAAAACTCGACATCAAACCCTATACGACTGCCTCGTTGGTCTCGCGGCATAAATGTGCACGTGGGATCGGGAGGTCCCGGGTTCGATTCCTGGGTCGGGCAGTGTTATTGGGTTTTTCTGTCACGAAATTCTCAGTAGCAGCACGGAGTCTGGAAGTGTGCCCGGTACTGCAATAGGCTCGCCCCTTATTACGTGGGACTAAAGTAAATCTGGCGAAAAGTGGGTGTAAAAATACACCTCTGCCTACCTCTTCGGGGATAAAAGGCGTGACGATATGTATGTATGTATGTATATATATTAATACGAGACTAATAACAACTGGGCGTTTGTATTGTTAATAACCACTTGGAAAGAGATGTGAAGTTCATGAAGTAAATAATTGTAGTAATGTGTGAGGTGTCAGCCCTGTATTTGTATCTGATCGCGGTTTATGTGCTTGCTCACGTTTAATCGCACTTGACGGAAATAAGCTGCAGCCAGTCTAGTCTATACTCATACCTATGCAGCATTGCGAGGCAATGCCACATAAAATCACAAAGTCAAAGTCAAAATCCTTTATTCATTTACATCACAAAGTGACACTTACGAACCTCAAATATAAAACATTATTAGTTTAAGCTTCTACATTCACATTTACATTTACTGCCACGTTCGCAAAGCATCAATATCTAATCTAATACTAATATATAAAGCTGAAGAGTTTGTTTGTTAGTTTGTTTGCTTGTACGCGCTAATGTCAAGAAGTACTGTTTCTTTGAAAAATCTTATAGTGTTAGATAGCCCATTTATCGAGCAAGGCTATAGGCTATATAACACCACGCTATGAGCCATGGAAGCGGAGCAGAAACCTTTTATATAACGCGGGTTTAACCGCCACTAGCGTTATTAACTGACTAAACAAAAAAAAACGCACAACCGGGACTTCTGGATGCAAGAAGCTGAATTTTGGCATGTATGTTCCTTGGGGACCGTAGGAGTCTACAAAGAAGAGATTTGTCGAAATTCCAAAAAGGATATCACGTTATTACTGCTGAACATTATAAGAAATTTAAAAAAAATGCGCATCAAGTAAGCGATTAGATATTGAACTAAATCGTAGCTGTCTTCACTCTGAAATAGACATTTAAATAAGTAGATGTATTTTACCTTCACTGGCAGTAGCTTTCTCAAACCACTGCACAATTCATGGAGGCAAATCGTTCACTTATCGTTTTATTACTGTGTAGTTCATAGTGTGACGTCTTAGCTGCCTGTGTGCGTGCGTGAGTAGCTGTGTATGTGTGTGTGTTCGGCCGCTAAGCGAGGCGCGGGTGCGAGGCTGCCACCTGTTGCGTCTGATTAAATAATTAACTATCTTTCTCGATTTACCACACTGCGCCCCTGCTACAGTCACTCCATTACAAGAGACTTGTATTAATAAATATATTTTATACTTGCTTTCGCTTAGGCTTCGGCCGTGAGATTTGTCAATAAAAATGTTGTCATTATTATCTTTGAGTTTGTAAAACTGCAGCTACATATATACCAAAGCTAACCTTATCATCAGCCTCAATCTATCCCACAAATGGGCACAGGTTCTTCTCTTCATGGGAAGGTTTACGTCATAATAGTGTAGAGATCTGACAAACGCGCCATGAAAGCTTCTGTCTGATCTGTCAGATCTGGACAATCCCTCACATGTCTTTAGAGCCATTATAGAAAACTCTTAGAAAGATTACATCAAGATGTTAACGTTCACCGCTAAGCAAGCTATAATTAAATTCATACATGACTTGGAAAACTCGCGCGACTGCGTACCGAACTTGAGACCCTCAGCTTATCAATCTGGTCTCTCCACGACACGGCAATAACTAGCAGGGAAAGTTAAATAAGATCTTATAAATATCCAAAATAATGTCAAGTGCAGTGAGACACCACGGTATACAAGTGTCGTATTTTAACGACATCAGTTCGGTCGTTTGACAGCGCGCGAGTAAATCATCGACTGCTAAGCAGCCGGATATAATAGAGTCGGTGTATTGACACATGTAACTGCTTAAATTTATGTTAGTATCTTGGAGGTAGTGCTAATTCTCTACATAGCCATTCACAAACTCAAACTCAAACTCAAAATCATTTATTCATTTAGGCCACAAAGTGACGCTTATGAACGTCAAAAGTTAAAGTTAATTACTAGATGATTCTACATTTACATTTACTGCCACGTTCGCAATGCAATAGGTAGAACCACGAGAAAGAACGGGCAATAAAACTCGTGGCCACTCTTTTTAACTGCCAGTATAATGGTTTTACATGTTATATTTGTAAGGAGCTGCAACTGTTTCACATTGTGAGTTATCTACTATTGCAAAAGTTAATAGTTATTGATATCATACTCAAGCAATAAATTATGTTCATTTATTAAGCCTCCCAAAGTGAATATGGTGAAACAGGAGCATCCACTTACGTCTTTTGATGTAAGCAACTCGCGAACATGACTGTTCTGATCTATGGTGGAACAGTATGTTCCGAACAGTATTGTAGCAATTTACAATCTATTAGTTAGCAGTTCATGACCACGAGTTACCCTCACCTTACAAATCCAATAAATTATAATAAAAAGAGTAGAACAAGAATGCAAATGTAGCATAAAAAGAGAATACGGTAATTAACTACACTATAAAACTGCCTATTGACCTAATAATAAAAATAAATTGACCTAATAAAAGAATATTTATTTCCAAGCGTACTTGTCGTCAAGATACTCACAATTGTTTTTATTTGGAAAATATTCTATTTTGGTCGGTTCAGTAAATGCGTAACACATAAATAAACAAACCTATGTAGATGAATTATAACAATTAGTAAAGACCACGTTTCAAATTATAAATTATCTTTCTTTTTATATTTATTTAAAAGTGAGATACTACTACAACATAATCTACACCAAAAATACTAAATAAATAAAAGCTTTTAAAGTGAATTAGTGTTCTTTTATTTTTCATGTGAAAGCGTTTTTGTAACATTAAATCATAGGCATAAGCAGAGTCCGTGTGGTGACGGATTAAGAATACGGAATGTCACCACCCCATATCATCCCATGGGTGTCGTAAGAGCCGACAGAAGGAGCATATTATGCAGAGAACAGCACTGTAAGAGAAGGAAAACTTGATACAAACCCTATACCAACCCGTTTGGCCAGCGTGGTATAAGTAGGCCAATTCCTCCTTTTAAAGGAGAGGCCTAGTCCAGCAGTGGACTGTTAAAGGCTGATGATGAATAAGCAGAGGGTCCGGGTTCCAATCCACGGCACGCACCAACGACTTTTCGGAGTTATGTGCGTATTAATTTTTTTATTATCGCTTGTTAAATGGTGAAGGCAAACATCGTGAGGAAACCTGCATATGTGAGAGTTCTCCATAATGTTCTCGAAAGACATGTGAAGTCTGCCAACCAGCACTGCGTCCAGCAATATGCTGAACTGGCCTTCTATTTTTATGCAGGCGACAGTTGTGTACAGATTTATTGTAATCTATCTTTTGTTCATATTGTCTTGTTTGTTCATGGCTTTCGTCTGGTAGAAATAAACGCTTTTTTCTTTCTTTCTTTCTTTCACTAGGCTAGCGTGGTAGACTATGGCCCTTCTCATAGTGAAAAAGGCCCGTGCCCAGCAGTGGGACAGTTTATATATAGGGCTGATGATGATGAAAGCATAGGTACTTACTGAGCGAATAGCTCATATTTTCCTGATGTTTATAAAAATATTAAATTTATCATTATTCATCATCAACATCGCCCTAGCGCTATCCCGGTAACATCTAATCAAATATGACGAAACATCAACTTTTCCACGTAGGAACAGCTGTCTGATCTCCGCAACCCAAAGGGATAGCGACATTCCATGGTTTAGACTTATCATCATCATCCTCTTAGCGTTATCCCAGTTTCAATCTGAGGTCCGCTTACTAGTCTAACCGGATTTGGCTGAATATTAGCTTTTCCACGTTGCGACTGCGACTGCCTGTCTGACCTCCGCAACCCGAAGGGATAGCGATATTCCGTGGTTTGGACTAGTGTCAGTTTACTTTAGAAGGTACTGACGCCCTATACCGATTGTCAAAGATCTTCATGACAACCGGGACCGACGGCTTAACGTGCTCTCCGAGGCACGGGACAAGCGATAATTAACAATTCAATACGCACATAACTCCGAAAAGCCATTGGTGCGCGCCGTGGATTAGAACCCGATACCCTCTGCATGGCAGTCTGTTGGTATCTCCACTAGGCTATCGCTGCCATGGTTTAGACTATTATCAGTTTATTGATTTCCCCGTAACGATTTTCAAAGATCTTCATGAAAGCTGGGACTGAAGGTTTAACGCGCTCTCCGAGTCACGGAGCAAGCGGTAACTGCAAAAAATCTTTAGTGCACGCTTTGGCCTCATTTTCATCATTTCCTCATTTTACCATTTGGAAGCGTATATTTTTTAAACGATTGACTTTGAGAAATAATGGTTTTAGGAAGCTCAATGTAATTTTAAAAAACTTATCAATAGATATCTCGTATAAACATTTTTCATGTCAGTTACATGTATGGAGAGCCTTTCTTAATTTAATTTTATTAATATATTTCTATACATAATATCGTGAAGCGGTTCACAAAATACATCTACTTACCATTTTCAAATCTGTAGTCTCAATAGTTTTGGCATAAGGTGATCGTGACATACGGACAGATAGACAGACTGGGCGAATCTATAAGGATGCCGTTTTTGTGATTTTTGGTTATGGAATCCTAAAAAGCAGATATTACAGCAGCGTATTTACTCAAAGTGACTATTTACTTTGAAACAAATGACGAGATTTTAAAGGGAGCAGAGGACTCCGAAATGCTGTAGAGGCATTTTAAGTCATTGTGGACCATTCGTATGTTTGCATGATGTAGTTATAAATTAGGACCAACTTGATAAACTTGAGCGTCTCCAAAACTTCTGTATTAGATTCATTTTTGGTTTACGCAAATATGATCATGTATCTGAATTTCGATTCAGGCTCAAGTGGCTCCCAATTCGACTTCGCCGGAATACTCATATTCTTATGTTACTGTACAACGTGTTGTTTAATCCTAATACCCCCACATATCTCAAAGAACGTTTTAAGTTCCTTCATGACACACATTTAAAGACCTTGAGGTCGTCGGTGGATCTGAGACTGCAGATGCCAACACATTCCACAAACTTCTACGATAAATCCTTCGCTGTTCAAGCTGTCCGTTTGTGGAATGCGCTGCCGGTCGAAATTAGGCAAGCTAAATCATTGAACATTTTTAAAAATGCACTAAAGAAACATTATTTGTCATTGTAAACTAATTTTGTCACTGTATTTTGTGTTCTTATTATTAATGTACCTATGTATATGCATTATATTTATGTATATGTATTATATTTATGTATAATATTATATATATATTTATATATGTATGTATCATATTATGTATTTAATTATTTATAATATGTTTAGCACCTATCATATCTATTGTATATATGCCTGCGTATGTATGTATAATAAATAAAACCAATTTATAGTAATCAGATACTTATTCACTACACATCAAAGCTTTTTGTTTTTTCAGTCTGTCCATCCTAAGGTTGCCTGGAAGAGATCGCACTTTGCGATAAGGCCGCCCTTGTGCATTTGATATGTATGTAGTACACTTGTAATTTACACCGAATTTGTACCAATATTTGCACAATAAAGAATTATCTAGCTATCTATTATACTTACGAAGTAAGTTGAACGAGGCTAACAGAATACAGTGCGATTACGTGCTCAGATGCGGCTCCGTGCTGCCATCTGTGGGATCGTACCGACAGTCTCCGAGATTACTTTCGCGCAACCGTAGTTACAACTGCATACAATTAATCTAACCCGTTTACTCTGTGGCCGATGGAATTAGCTTCAGGACAGCTATTACAATATTTGAATGGATTGCACTAGACATATATATGTTTTAGTGGTCGCCTTGCTGCTATAAGGCCTGCCGTATCGTGGGTTCGATTCTCATGTAAGGATAATCTATATAAATAAAAATGAGTCAGCGAAATGTATGTACGCCCATAACTTCGAAACGAGTGCACCAAACTGGATAAATCTTTCTTTTATGTGTTCATTATTGCCAAGAAGATGTTTGTATGAAAAAAATATATAAGAAAAGTAATGGCAAATATTTAAAAATATAGGGCGGTATGAAGTTCGCCGGGTCAGCTAGTAAATATTTTATATATTACAAAAATTACCTTATAAGTGAATTGCTTTATATTGCAGTATTACACAGCTTGCCACTGTCCACTGTGGCACGTAGGTCTCTCCCAATTCGAGTAATTTGTTTTATTGGAGGAAAATGTTTAAAGTTATTCAGGGCTGCTGTCTGACAAATGCAAGAAAAAACACAGAGGTCTTAATAATATTCTTACAAAATCTTCAAAGTAGAAGCACCTTTAGAGTGAAATGTGATGCGCCGTTTCTACCAACTTTGCTAGAAATACACTATTACCTTGTTTTTGCAAAGTTATGACATAATAAAATCTGTATATATAAAATCCTTGCGTCACTGCCTGACTGACAGACAAGCTACAGCCAAAACCATTGAGCGTAAGAAGCTGAAATTTAGCATGTATGTTCCTTGGGGACCGTAGGGGAGCACTAAGAAGGGATTTCTCGAAATTCCCACGGGATCGGGTAAAACGGGTAAATAAAAGAAATGTGCCAGCGTAGCTGCACGCATCATCTAGTAATTTATATAATTGAATAATGTTTACCTTAACAACAATCGTTTATAATATTAAATCACTAAATTACCGTATCAAAATGAAAACGGAAATTAAAACAATTACCAATGCATATAATATTCCACAGACTTTATATAACAATGGAACAAGACTTTCAAAGCGCAGATCCTCTTTCATTTTTAAATACAAACATTTCCAACATTAATTTTAAACACAGGAAGAGTTTTGGGACACAAGCAACAATAGCATTGCTTTGCTAATGACTAATTAAAACGTTGTCAACTGAGGCACGGTAATAATATCTAACAGTAGGTATTGTAAACTCGAGTTATACCTACGCGCCTCGAGCAGAGTACCCATTAGACTGGGCGGACTGTGCCTACAGTACCCGCAGCCGCTTTCGTGCCGCAGCTCGCATGCGGCGCGTCTGGTAGGTATATAACTCACGAAGACGGCCGAGTTACAATACTGTTAGATTATATTACCGTGACTGAGGGACTCAGGAAGAGTCTCACTCACGTTAAAACATGAGTATGTTTGTATTCAACCTGTGTTACGTGTTGTCACATTCATTTAAATGAACATGGAGGTATACTCGATTGTAAACTTTCGCGATTTGTATACATCATACAATATTATTTAGCGGGTCTTAGTACGTAGGAGAATAACAGAGGTATTTATGCCTTGAAATAAATAAATTATCGCGACTAAGACCCGCTAAATAATATTTTATGATGGAGCTATACTATTTGTTTTGGAACAAGTGTTTATATTTTTTGTTGAGCCAAGACTAAGAAAAGCGAATCGTTTTGGCTTCAGTGGAAACAAAAAGGAAAGAGGTTTGGCCACCTTATACGACATGGTGAATTTATCAAACTTGAAGGCAAAATGGAAGGAGACGAAGAGGTCAGCCCAGGGGACCCTAATTATAATGGTCATATCGTAAAAGGATGTCAAGATGTCAAGGATGTCAAGAGCTCTTTAACTAAATTAAGTATATGTTTTATTTTTCGGTAAAGTGCGAGGCAACGTGGATGTCGGAGTTTTCGAGCTACCCGGATCCCTCTGACATTGCTTAATAATTTATATATTGAAGCAAAACCAGGTAGCGATGGTTTTAGATTCCGTCTGAACCGGCGAACAAAGCCATTCCTCTTCCGAATTTGCCAATTTGAGTTAAAAGAAGACCCCTTTCAGTAACTAAGATTCCTCTAACATCGTTAACATTTATATTTTCACTTGGTTCGCAAATTAAGTTTAGTGAAGAGTTGTATAAATTCGCACAGACTCTGCAAAGTTGCGTTGGTCAGACGCGGCGGCGGCGATAGGTAATACGATTAGCACAGAGCTCTTTTTAGATGTCAAGTTGGAGTTTTCTCTGTTTTAGAGTTCCACAACTCTCAAGTAAAATACGGTAGTCATTATTACAAGCTTTAATTTAACTTGCAAACTAAATTTTACCCTCTTCCTATTCTGATTGGGCTGAAATTTGGAGTAAACTTTAATAATTATATAGAGGTTGTTCGCAGCTACACCCAAACATCCCCACGATGTCGTGGCAATTTCGGGCACCCATTCTTAATGCACCCCTTCGGTCCCCAAGTAACATACATGTTAAATTTTAGCTTGCACCTAATGGTTTTGGCTGTAGCTTGTCTGTCAGTCAGTCAGTAACGCAAAAATCTTAATATATAAAATCCTTGCGTTACTGACTGACTGACAGACACGCTAAAGCCAAAACTATTGGGCGCAGGAAGCTGAAATTTGGCATGTATGTTCCTTGGGGACCGTAAGGGTGCACTAAGAAGGGATTTTCCGAAATTCCCACGTGATCGGCCAAAACGGGTAAATTAAAAAAAATGCAGGCGTAGCTGCTGGCGTCCTCTAGTTATAAATATGCAGATAATCAAATATTGTTCTTAATCCAAAATAGCCGCCGCAATAAAATGGCGGTTCACATACTTTTGTACAACTCATCTAATAATAATATGATCAACAAAAAAGAAAGAACTTGTAGTTGTTAAGATAATAATCGATTTGAAACTTTCGCGATTTGTATACATCATACAATATTATTCAGTCCCTCTGCGACCACGACCGTTGCAAACCGGTAGAAACGTAGGAGAATAACAAAGGTATTTATGCCTTGAAATAAGTAAATTATCGCGACTAAGACCCGCTAAATAATATTGTATGATGATAAGATAATGTTAAAAGTTCAACTATAAATGGCGGCATCGATTTCAGGTCTTTTTCTGTTTTGAGTGGATCCCTGGTTGGTTTAGATTTAAAATTTAGCGATGAGTAGTGTAGTGATCAAGTGCAACAATATATCCTATTCGTAACCGACATGTGTATTAAAACTTTCCTAAGTCTGTTATTGCAAATGAGCTAACAATTTAAGTGGAGTAATAAATAAGTACATGCTTCAATCATGTTGTATTCTCACTGCATACCTACAGAGAGCGACAGCTAAAATTAGCACTATTTTGAAAATAATGTTGTTTAACCCAATAAACCTACAATTACTATTGTAATTAGTACCGACACAGAGCAACAGTAAACAACACATATTGCTTTTCTAAATGAAACCAATGTTTCTAGTTTTATTTACTACACCAGCCGTGCTGCGGAATTGCTCGTGTGTAATTGTGTGCGTTTCGTTTCATTTGTATCCTTCGGATAATAATTCCAAATTGGATAATAAGCACTTCAAAAGTTAGTGCTAAAACGTAACAAAAAACGGAATTCTATTAAAACAGTATACATGCTAGACTAGTGATGTCATACATCGTTCGCTGGTTCTCTGACCCCAGACTCGTATTCCTATTCATTACGCAATGAGCTGACTCTCTTACATCTCATAAAAAAATATTTAACTACACTTTACATTGAATTTGAACGCGCATACACGACTGCAAACATTTTTATGAACCGATTGAAACGTATTGAATGAACATATAAACTTGGGGGATCTAATAATCCTTGGGAACCCAAATATATTTTCACATTTGTTTGGTGTTCGTTAGAGTACTTACTAGTATCTGATTTTGTAATGTTATTTTATTGTGGATTAAAATTAATAGCGATTATTTCATTGAAGATTTAAGAATGATAGAAGTAATTGAAAAAATATTACCATTAATAAGGTATGTGAAATCGTATAAACCTCGTAATAACCCTTTTGAAAATTCGCCAGTTAACTGGCATTGACACTGCCAGGCTTGTATATCATAGCTATTTTCATAGTATAATGTCATACGGTATTCTTCTGTGGGGAAATGCTGCCGACATTCAGACCATCTTTGTTCTGCAGAAAAGAGCCATTCGAGCAATTTATAATTTGGATTATGGGGCTTCGTTAAGGAATAAATTCAAGGAAATAAACATTTTAACCGTTGCAAGCCAGTACATTTATACCAACCTAATATATTTATTCCAAAACAAGGCCTCATACTCAAAGAAAAGTGATATCACAATTTGAATTCTAGAAATAATATTAAGCTAGTAGTGCCGGCTACCCGGCTAGAGAAAATAAAAATACCTTTTCAAGGCCAATGTGTGCGCTTTTACAATAAAGTGCCAAGCAATATTCAAAATTTAAGTTATAATAAATTCAAAAAGATTATTAAACGTAAACTTTGTCAAAAAGGGTACTATTCAGTGCTAGATTATATTAAAGATAAAAATGCCTGGGATTAATTTGCTCGGTCCCACAGGCTACTTATGTTTGATTAGTGTTAAGTTTCATGTGAGTGTGAGTTATTGTGTCTATATTATGCTAGTTTAGAACTTTTATATTATTATTAAAAAAACCTTATTAATTGACAACAACATTAGAGACACACCAGCTCATATACCTATGAAAAATTCAATGTAGTTACTAAGTTTTTAAATTGTATAGAATCAAGACGTAGAAAAGAGTGGCCCGAAGTTTCTTGCCTGATTCTTCTCACGAGGCTCTACTTTCTGAACAGGCTTTTTTTTCAATGCTCAACTATGTTAATATGCATTTTTTTTTTTTTAATTTGTATGACTTCCTGACGTGTCCAAAAAATTGAAACATTTTTATGGAAATAAACATATTTGACTTTGAGTTTGAGTTTGTACCACGGTTGCCAGATGGGTTGGTACAGAGTAAGAAGTCGAGATTTCCGTCTCTTTGCAAAGATACTTTTCAGCTTTGTATATTTTCCTTAGTCGTTTCTTACGACACCCACGAAATTAAATGAGATGGTGGCATTCTAAAGCCATTGCAAAATCTTTCATTTAGAAGATAGCTTCTGACCCTAAATTTGCGCAAAATTGCGTAAAATTGCGTGAAAGTAATCTCGGATGAACATGCGGTAGAATAAATTTTGTGTAAGATTTCTGTTTGTATTAAGATACACACACTGTAACACTTTTACCGTGTATATATAATTATACAGGATGTTTGGTAATTCGATCAATTCCTTGAAGGGGTAATCTGGGACCTCAAATATAATCCATATTTATTTCATTTGCAATAATGTTACCCCCATAAACTAGGGATCCAAAATTAACGGTTTCTGAGATATCGAGCTGTAAAGATTTTTTTGAAATTTTCCACCTAGAACCTTGTTAAGGTACTAGAGTCTTGCTGATTTCAGCATGAATGGGCCGGCTCGACCGGGGCAGTACTACCCTCTCACAGAAAATCGACGTAAAGTAACAGTACCTAAACTGTTGCGTTTCGTTCGGTGAGTGAGAGTGCCGGAGGCCCTATCCCCTATTCCTTCTCCCTCATCCCACTCCTCATCCTATCCCTTTTCCCAACCCCAAGGGGCGGCAACGCACTTGTGACTCCTGTGGTGTTGCTTGTGTCCATGGGCGGCGGTAATTGCTTACCATCAGGCGATCCGTCTGCTCCCTTGCCACCTGATAACATAGAAAAAAAAAACCTTTTCATAAAAATAATCGAAATTAAAAAAATATTCACTTTTTGGCTCCAAACTTGTACTTTTTGGAAAGCTTGTTAACAAATTGTTTTTAATTAAAAAATGAAAAAAATATGAGCCGATTCCTTAACAAAAGCAGAAGATTTCTTACATGAAATTTCGCACATCCTCGTTTTTTTCAAATTTAGTTTGTATGGTTATGAACAAAACTGGAATAACCAAAATAAAAAAAAAACAATATCTTACCGCGATGGCGACGCCACTCCAATACCAAATGGCTACGTGAGGCGTTTTTCCAATCACCTCCAAGCAAACATTTACGTTATTGGTTATCAATTCAGTCGGGAAATTGTGTCGATATGTGACTGTAAAAGCCAGAAGTACGGTAAATCTTAAGATTCACCAGTAAATCCTAAGATTCACCAGCATGAGTTGTTACATATCCGAATTTTTTTATAAAAAAACACTAAGTTGACGGAGCCCTGCTTTGCTCCTATTTTTGGGTTAAGGGTCGCAAGAGAACCTTTTATTTTTCTCTCGCTGAGGAAATGTATTTACGCATACCCTCGCAGGATGAAAAGCGGGGGGTATTTATGACTCCACGGCTGGGAGTACAAGGCCGTAATACCCACTTAAACCACAGCGCATAATTCCGCGCACGCCATTTTGGAGCGCCAGGGGGTCGCGTTAGCATTCTTACCTGGCACCCTGGCGGATAGCCCGAAGGCCACAACCTCTTTGGCGGCGGATGAAGGTGTTGGGCTCCGCCGCCAAAACACCCAGCGGCCGCAGAGGATAGGGAGGACGGCAACCTGGCAACACCGCATCTGCGCTTCCTCTGTGGCCCCACCGCGACGCAAAAATGGTGCGCCCCTATTTAGTCGCGGGAGATAGGGCGCTCGGCAATGCAACACTAATACGCCTCTCCTCCCGCGACCGTGCCCGACTGCAAGGGACAGACAGAACTGTCCCCCGCACCCGCACCTTTGGACGCGTCCTGCGCAGGCCCCTCCAAGCCCACGCGGAGCGTCCACTCCCGGGATCTCTCTTAGCTTCACCGCGGGTGTCCAAGCCGCGGTTACTGAGGCCCCCCACTACGAGAAGGTGGAGAACCCACGTTCAAAAGAGAACCTAACATAACATAATTTCTTGAGTAACAGTTTCACTTAACCTTACGGGATTTTGCAGTAACATATAAACGATAATTCTAATATTTGACACAATGTGCCTTAAATAAAGATAAAGGAGACCGGCCAAAGTTGGCTTGAACGTGAACAATCGTTTTATTTTGGTTTGTCAACAGATCGGGGCTCTTAGCCAATACATATGTCATTCTTGTTGGACTGCGGCATTAAATATATCCCGTATGCCACACATCGCAAACCCATCACAAGAAGCTGCAAGTTCTGATTCAGGTTGTGACAGGCAAAATATGTGTCAGCTGTAGAACTTCGATGATGAGAATTAGGTCTCACAGCCTCAATAGTGATACAGAACGTGAGCGACATATCAGAAGTGTTATTATACAATGGATTAACCCACATAAAGTAACTTATCATATGATTAACTAGCTTTTGTGCGTGACTTTGTGCTACTCCGCTCCTATTAGTCATAGCTATTAGCCGATTAGAAATAAGGAGTATGGAGAGTGTGAAAAAAATATGCCAACTGAGTGAATAATGAAAATAATAATATTTATTTTAAATAATGTGTTTTATTTTATTATTCAACTGACTTGGTAAGTTGGTACTTCAAAGAATAATGTTTTCTACTTAGTTTAGGCTATTGAAAATAAATATTGTAATTCCAATTTTAAATTGTTCACGCCCAGGCCAAAGTCCCATACATTGTGGTCGGTCTCCTTTCCAAATTTGCTATGTGAGGTTATTTTAGGTTCTCTTGTGACCCTTAACATAAAAGTAGGAGCCCTGCAAAGGGCTCCGTTAACTTAGTTTTGTTTTTATATAAAAATTCGGACATTTAGATGGGAAGAAATACCCCAGCATCACTTTCACAGAAGATTTCTTCCATGAAAATGTATATATGTTATGTATATGGTATATCAGGTATTGTACTATAACCTTCCTTGATTAGGCTTAAATGGGCCATCTAGGCCAAACATAATTATTCATATCGAATCAGTAGCTCTTGAGATTAATTTAGCGCGTTCAGCCAGACAAAGAATATATTAATATAGACAAGTATCAATTAGAATGTCAACAAAAATTCGCAAAAACATTTCGTTCCTCAAACTAGAATTGGGTCAAAAGGGAAGTATTTTAAACGGAGAAATTCTGAGGTAACTATAACTAACACAAAAAAGTTCAAGCAAGTTGAAATCCTTCTACTTTTCTTTTAATTGGTTTATTGGTTGGCATAATTAAGCAGAAACATCTTCATAGTTCTAGCGTTATACCAGTTTCATCTTGGTATATTCCAGTTCCTAGTCTAACTGGATTTGACTGAATATATAGCTTTTCCACAGAGCGACTGCCTATCTAACCTACACAACTCAAAGGGATAGTGATACTTCATGGTTTAGGGCGGTTTCAGATTAGCGTATTTTCCTGCGCGTATACGGTCGTTTCAGCTAACGTGCTTACACGCGCGCTGCATTACGCGCTTCAAAAAAGCGAACTCGCGTAAACGGGCATCTATCGGCGTGTTGGCTCAAAACGGTAGTAACATCTTGTCAGTGTCAACATGGATTCTGACGGCTCACACTTATACGAGCTTAGAAGTGCGTCAACGCTCGTATGAGTTGCGCGTGTGCCAAAAGGCGCGCCTATGCGCGCCTACATGCGCTTCTAATAACGAGCTTATACGCGCGTATAAAACGCTAATCTGAAACCACCCTCAGACATGTTTCGGTTCATTATGTTCACTCCCTATAACGATTGTCAATGATCAATTTCAATCCATTTATTTCATAACAATATATATTGTCCGACGGCTTAGCTTACTATCCGAAGCACGGGGCAAGCGATAGGTAATAATTATTAATTCAATATGCACATAACTCCCAAAAGTCAGCGCTGCGTGTCGTGGATTCAAACTCGATACCCCTGTTGATATCTCTACTCGCTGCCCTCTGAGGTAACAAACAAAAAAAATACTACCTAATTGAGAACCTCCTCCTTTTTAAGTCTGTTAGAAAACAGAAATATTACAAAGAATACTTTTTCAATTTTAGAGGCCAGACGGCCTGACCTAGAAAGTGTGAGGCGGGCTATTTATTAGTACTTTTTGGTAAATAAGCGTTATTATGTTTATTGTTCATTAACACGCGACACTAAATAACAGTTATTAAACAAAATTAATAGACAGAGTGCTTTGTTCAATGGGCTTTTAATACACTTAATTAAGTAATACACTTAATTGTAAGTGTGTTTATTATATAATTGTATTGTGTCTGTGTGACAAATAAGGCTGTATTGCGAAAATTATGCCGTTGACGTAGGAAAGGTTTTAATTAGTTGAAAAGGCTTAGTTTATTGCATAATATTCTCTTGTTATTTTTTCGTGTTTTTATTATTTCTTTCTTCGTGCATTTGTACTGTTTACGTTGGTGTCAGAGTTTATAGATCGCCCAAACACCTCCTACGCGGGAAATAATAAAAAAAACAGGATAATATTGCGTTTGAAACTTTTAAACACTCGCGTTGCATGTTTAAGAATATATATCTATACGGGAATTAACGCGAACATGCATTAGGTATTTACATACCTTATTTTTGCTTGACGTTTCGAGACGGTTGCACGTCCCGTGGTCGCAAGCTGACTGGTGTAGCGATGTCATGTCTCCGAGAGATCTGATGTCATCTCTCACTCCACCTCTTCAGTGGGGGTATATTAGGGGTTGAAAGTTTATATTAAAATTCACTGATTTCGACTTAGAAAGGGTTTTTTTAATATTTCTAAATATAAGTGAGTGCCTACATTATATAGGTATAATATTTTGTTTATAGTTTTAGTAACTTCGGCTCTGCGATGATATGTTAGTACAGACAAGTGATTTAACTAAAATGATTGAAAGTATTGTATATTATAATTTAATTTCAAGGATGTCCTAAGAGGCAAATAAGGAAAATAAATGAAACAATAAACAAAACCTTTGGGAAGAGACGACAAACTCGCATCAAACTCAATGTCAACTCGTATAACCAGCGCGGTAAAACTTTCTACTCAGAATCACAATGTCTTTGTGACGCAAATTAGGAGAAGTCTACGTCCAGCAATGGACTGAACAACGCTGTATGAAGATGAAGTCATCTGTAAATAATATTCGACATCAAAATATCTAATACTCCCAATATCAAAGAGGCGTTGAGAAAACTGTGAGTAATACTAGTATCATGTTTGCGTCCAACGATCTGTTTGTTCAGGACGTTTCATTACGTTCTAGTCGTTGGTCGTTGGTCGCTAGTCTTTGGTCGGTAGTCGGTCGTGGCGACACTACGGCGCTGATTTCCCCCGAGATTTTCAAGATTCGCCACAACATTCATCCGGCTGTAACTTTAGGGACAACAATATTAAACGAAACAAATAACTAGAGTTCCCTGTTCGGTTTAATTTCTTTACTTTATATTGTCAATAAACGATCTATTTGAAGGTTACAATGCTGGATTCATTAGTCAAGAAACGCTTGTGATAATTGCAAAGACTTGTCAAAAATCTTACAAGGATTTTTCTTGTTAAGCAACAGATTTTATAAAATTTTACACAGATTAACAAACTTACACAACTTCGTAAGTATATATTTGGAAACCTTTATGTTATGAATGATTGTTGTTTTTATCGACATTGAGCAACAAAAAACGATACCATCGAATGAAGGCCAGGTCAGTGACCGCTTGTTCGAAACAAAGTCGTAATAAAACACAAACAAAACTCATACATTTATTGACCTACGTCCACTACGCACCGTAGTGCCTCTACGTCGCCTACACCGTAGCTCGTAGCTAGCTTATCAATGCGCTATTGATATAAATCGTACGGTATTTGCATCTAGATGAGGTCGCGTCGATGTAATGCGCGCTCTACGCGGACGTGATAAGGTTCATAATGAGTTTCAACGTGACGGTACCTATGTACGTGCTACGGGGGCGTAATGTGAGACTAGTTGGGCAATGTGGGAGAGATGACGTCACGTAGCTGACCTCTTGTTCATTAGACGAATATCTTGCCAGATATTATAATTATAATATATTCATATTAATATTTATTTCTTTCATCGATATAATATAGATAAAGTTTGTGACCTCAGTTTCTTCCAGGCTTTTCTCATTACATAGCCCTATCAACAAAAACCAGCCCCCTTAGCCAAATGGCATACGATTAACGATATCGCTAATCGCTAAGTGCAAAAATGTATGAAAATAACATAAGCCTTCGTTATATCACATGGTCAATGAAGAAGAAATTCCATAAGTTGCCATGGCAACCAAGCGTTAGCGAAAGTAGATATCTGAGCGAATGCCGTTTGGCTAGGGCCTCTGGTTGTAAAAAAGTATCTTTCATAAGTTTATATGTAATAGCATAGCAGGTTGAATAATAGTCTCGCTATGAAATTTTGCACTCATAGTCTATCTAAATATACATATACACACATATTATACAAAAAAACACTACACAAATATAGAACTCATATGTCACAAGTAAATTGTAATATAATTATATTTCTTTTTTATTGTAATGTAATAACAATCCATACGTCATTTTTGATGCGCAACGCCATAGATTAAGCGTCAGTGTTAATGTTTCGTCCAGAAACTGTTCAGAAGAAAGTATGCAATGGAGGTAATAAGCAGGAAAATGGTTAGAAAAATTTATCTTTTTTGTTTTTGTTGTTTATAAGTTTTATTTTGTATGTTTTTATTTTTTTTGTGATTCCGTGACGCCACTCAGTGGACTTGCCAGAATACCAGCGCTGCGGCAAAGTTTGTCGCAGCATTCGCTGAGGCAGGCTCCAATTTTGGCCTCACTAATGCTGTTCCGTGTGGTGCACCTGCCGATCAACGGACGAGGCTCTGGCAAACAAAATATCCCGATGAGCGGCAATAGGCTCGCCACCTATTACGTGGGATCAAAACACTGGCGAAAAGTGGGCGTTTAATATGCCTCTGCCTACCCCTTCGGGGAAACAGGCGTGAGTCTATGTATGTATGTATGTAATGCTGTTCCTTATTACCTATTATTTTTGTTATTTTTTTTCTTTGTATTTGAATTAAGTATAATTATTATTGTTTATTGTATATGTGAGGCACAAAATACACATTTTCTTTTCTTTTCTTTTTTGCTTTGTAACTTATATGAATAAATAAATTTGAATATAAATATTTTAATTGCTTTTCGGTTACGCCTGTGTTATTTAGGGCTACTGCTCCGCTCCCGTGGCTCATAGCGTGTTGTTATATAGCTTATAGCCTTCCTCATTAATTGGGCTACCCAACACAAAAATATTTATACAAATCGGATTTTCGTTTTGCCCGAGATAAACGCGTACTACCAAACAAACAAGCAACACTTCAACTTTACATATACATACAAATTAATGCGTACAACTTTAGACTGCCTCGTTGGTCTCGCGGCATAAATGTGCGCGTGGGATCGGGAGGTCTTGGGTTCGATTCCCGGGTCGGGCAAAGTGTTATTGGGTTTTTCCGTTAGGAAATTCTCAGTAGCAGCACGGAGTCTGGTAATGTGCCCGGTACTGCAATAGGCTCGCCCCCTTTTACGTGGGACCTAAAAATTCATGGCGAAATGTGGGTGTAATATTACACCTCTGCCTACCCCTTCGGGGATACAGGCGTGGTACAGCAATTTTACAACGTTTCTCATAGTTACTTAAATTATAGGATCGGTTAGGAAGTTTAATACTTCAAATGGTCAATAATAAAATATTGCAATGTATAAATTACATTTTTTGTAATTTGTAATGTTTAAAAAGAGCTATCGCACCTTTTTCGGTAGGAGTGCCTCATCTAAAATGCAAGTTGGTATATAATGATACTTAAGCTATGTACAGTGACCGCAGACATGAAATAACGAGCCCCGAGCCCCGTCGTGCCTCAGTGGCGCACTTGAAACTTTCTCGAGAACTACCTTCACTCAAACGTTAAGTACTTACCAATTAAAAAGCTAAATTTCAACTTATCTCTACATAAAATTTGAATATGTTGTCATAATACCTTTTTTTGTTTTTACGATGGAAACTCTAATTACAGGCTTATCTTCCGCCTTCTTACCAAGCAGAGGGAATGGATGTATGACCGTCTCTGATAGGCCAGTCCCCACTAAAACCACCGCGGTGTCCTTCGATGTCACGTAGCGGTGAAGCCACACGATGAATCTCTACTAATATTATAAAACTTTTTTTTTAATATATATTAATGATTTGCCGTTCTTTGTACAAAATTTATGTGATATTGTTTTGTTTGCCGACGATACGTCACTAATTTTTAAAGTTGATCGTAAATTAAGTAACTTTGATACCGTCAATAACACTCTTGCACAAGTATTAGATTGGTTTTCGACAAATAATTTGGTACTCAACTCAAGCAAAACCAAATGTGTTAAATTCTCTTTGCCTAATGTCAAAAGTGTTCCTACTAATATAATTTTAAATAAGGAAACAATTCAACTAGTCGAATCAACCGTATTCTTAGGTGTAACTTTAGATTGTAAGCTTCAGTGGGGCGCCCAAATATCCTGTCTCGCAGTAAAACTTAGTTCTGCAGCGTTTGCAGTTAGAAAAGTTAGGGAATTCACAGATATAGATACTGCTAGACTAGTTTACTTTAGTTATTTTCACAGCGTAATGTCTTACGGAATAATGTTATGGGGTACAGCTGCTGATATACAGACTATTTTTGTCATTCAAAAAAGGGCCATACGTGCAATTTATAAGTTAGGTGCTAGAGATTCTTTACGTAATAAATTTAAAGAAGTAGACATATTGACAGTTGCATCGCAATATATATATGCTAACTTAATGTACATTAAGAAAAACTTAATTCTATACCGCAAAAATAGTGATTTGCACAACGTGAACACAAGGAATAAGCATAAACTGGTGGGAACTAACTACCGTCTACATAAAGTTCAGAACTCATTTGCGGGGATTGGTATACGATTTTTCAACAAATTGCCTCTTGAAATAATGAATTTACCCATGCACAAATACAAACGGACAATTAGGAACTTTCTTTTACAAAGGGGTTATTACACTATTAAGGAATTTTTAAATGATAAGACACCGTGGGGATAGGCTTAGGCTTGTTTAACTCACGATTATTTTATTTACATGTTAAGTGGAGGTGCCTCGTGAACACATGATTTTTGCAGGATTTGGATATTTTTATGATTTTTTGAATGTAGTTTAACATTATTTATCTCTGATCATATCATTGTTCACTTGTCACCTTCACAAAATTCTTTCTACATTTGCATTCCTTCACGTGTTCCACTAACTTATGTTAATAATAACGATCTGGAAAATGGAGGTAATTGGCGGTCATGGTCAGTATACCAATAGATTGTTTCTTACTGCTGGTTCGTATACCGTTGTCGTCATGCTCACTAAAATGTCATTTCTTGTGGTGGCGTCGTGTGTCGGGTCATCCCTTTCCCTCTAATATGGCGAGAGGGATGATGGCTGGCACATGCGTCATACTCGTGAACGGGTGCTACTTGCGATGACTGGTCGATGACGGTCTTGCGGGCTGGTATTAGATTTTAATATTTAACTGCATCATTTCCATCATGGTTCTGATCACTTTCGCGGATTGCCTGCATTATTAGGTATATATAATGTAAGTGGATGCTCCTGTTTCACCATGTCTATTCTGAGAAGGCTAACCAAAAGTATTATGCTTGAGTATTATGATGTACAGTAAATATATACAAGTGATATAGAAGGTGTAACAGTTGCAGCACCTTACAAAATGTAAATTGTGTATTATGCAAAACCTGGCGATGAAAAAGAGTGACCGTGAGTTTTATTGCCCGTTCTTTCTCATGGTTCTACCTATTGCTTTGCGAACGTGGCAGTAAATGTAAATGTAGAAGCATACAGTAATAATGTTTTAAATTTGAGTATAAGTAATTATTTTATAAATTTATTATTTTGACGTTCATAAGCGTCACATTGTGACCCAAATGAATAAAGGATTTTGAATTTTTTTTTTTTTGAATTTTTTAAAACTGATGAGTTTGTTTATTTAGTTGAACGCGCTCAGGGACTACTGGTCTGAACTGACTAATTCTTTTTTTGTGGATAGCGTATTTATTGGGGAGGGTGTAGGATTAAAGTAGGGGTAAAATAACGCGGGTGTAACCGCTGGCTCAGGTATATAATTTTATACATAACATACATAACTTCACGCCTTTTTATTCGCAAAAGGGTAGGTAGAGGTGTATTACGCACCCACTCTTCGCCACTTACTCGTATGTTTCCGTCCCAATGTAATAGGGGGCGAGCCCATTGCCATCTACCGGGCACATTGTGAAGCGAGCGATAATTAACATTTTTAATACACTCATAACTTCGAAAAGTCACAGGTGTGTGCCCGGGGTAACTGGGGATCGAACCCGGGACCATCGTCTCGGCAGTCCGTTACATACACCACTGGGCTATCGCCGCTAGCTATAATTTTATTCTGGTTTATTTTTGTTTAATTTAGTACATTTATGTAGATAAGGAACTCCACTTTTATTAAGGCATAAAGTCATGACGAATAAATTCATTTCTTGAAGCAAAAACTCATAGCAAATTTTATTTAAACAAAGTAATACTACTTTAATTTACGCGTTTCAACAAAAATTAACCTTATTCCTTAGCCTCCAAGATTCAAATTAAAAGACGTTGGTGAATACATGTTGAGAATAAGCGTATGCTAATTTAACGCCGTCCTGTGATACAGTAAGACATCAGGTAGTACTGATAAGGCGTATTGTTAAGTGTTCCCACAAGAGACAAGACAAAACGAGGCAGTACAATTACTAGAGCCTTCCCTTGTGTTTATGGTGATATATTTAAGTTTATCTTCTAGTAACCGTGGCGATAGCCTGGTGGATATACCAACATACTGTCACGCTAAGAGTCATTATCATCTTCCCAGCGTTTACCTAGTTACCCGCCACTTATGCCCGGTTTCTGAGGTACTTTTATCGGTGGTTTATCTATCCGTTAGCGTTATTGGTTCGATAACTCAAGAAAGTGCGTTTCTGAACAACGCATCACAACATAAACTCCAGTTATCCTTAGTTTAACTTAGCCGACCAATCTTCGCCGTTTATCGGTTCTATAATTTTATTTAAAGTTTGAATTTTGTTAAACGTTTTTTTTTTATTTTAGGGTTATGATAGGTTTGTGTTTAGGTACAACTTTAACATACTGATACAAAATGTCATATTCGAGCAGTTCGTCCGAGTTTGATTTAGAAGTCCTGGAGATTATTGCTAATAAATCAGTTCCTGGACACCTAAGACCTAGGAGAAATCCCTTTGAAATGTTTACAGATGAAGAATTTATTATCAATATATTCTTTTTATAATTTATCATAGACTAGAGGACGCCAGCAGCTACGCCTGCATTTTTTTTTTATTTATCTGTTTTGACCGATCCCGTGGGTATTTCGGGAAATCCCTTCTTAGTGCACCCTTCCGGTCCCTAAAGAACATACATGCCAAATTTTAGCCCAATAGTTTTGGCTGTAGCTTGTCTGTCAGTCAGTCAGTAACGCAAGGATTTTATATATTAAGATAAGTTATCTTGGGCTACTTGGATAAGAAGCATCTTTGCCCTTTGAGTAACCTTTTTTATCTACTGTGTTTTACAATTTAGTGATTTAGTCCATTTTTACGAAACAACACAACAAGGACTATCATCGTTTACGAAATTAAAATAACACGCTCAAGTCGCACACTCACAACACGGAACAAAACAAAAATAAACAATGATCTTTACATCTGGACTTCTGACAGCAAGGCCTGCTTTGACGTTTTTTTACGCTGTTACGTTAGCAGGTATACAGCCATTACGAATGAAGCATTATGATATTATTTTAGTAAAATAACGAGCAACTAAGTTGTTTACTCCTGGTGACAGACAGACAGACAGCGGAGGCTTAGTAATAGGGTCCCGTTTTTTACCTTTTAGGTACGGAACCATAAAAAGTATATTCCCCTACAGCCATACGCAGTCCACTGCTGGACTTAAGGCTCTATTAATTAGCTTCACAGTAGCTCTGTGAGTCAATAGGAGAATTTGACCTACTGTACCACGGGTTACCAGACGGGTTGGTACATAGTAAGAAGTCGAGTTTGCCGTCTCTTTGCAAAGATACACACTACAATTTGCTGACACTAAATGTGGCCAAAACGAAAGTGATAAATTTTTGTGTCAACGCAAGGAACACTTGTCCAAGTCATCTTGCTATCAAATTGCACACCTGCTATAGTGACACAGACTCTGTATGCTCATGTCCCTGCTTCGAACAGGTAGCCCACATTAAATATCTTGGTGTCTATATAGACAAAAACCTTAACTGGTCAAAGCAGATCGAGCACGTGAGCGGACGAGTTAGGAAACTGCTACATATTTTCAAAAGAATGGGCCAGATCGCAAACTTGAAGATTTTGAAGATGATCTATCATACTCTATGCGAATCTGTTCTTGCTTACTGCATATCCGCCTGGGGGGGTTGCACTAAAAACGCATCTAATAAAAGCTGAACTCGCACAACGGGCCATTCTTAAAGTAGCTTACAAAAAACCAAGACGGTTTCCAACTAATAGTTTATACGAAGAAACGGGTACAATGCGCGTGCGACATATTTACATCATGGCCATAGCTCTAAGGTTCCATAAAATAGCTCTCACTAAAGTTGAGCTCCAACCAAATTCCCGTCGGAAAGCTAGATGGCATAAACCAAAATGTAGGCTTGATTTTGGCAAACGGTGTTTTAACTATATGGGCTCATTCGTCTACAATCAACTAAATAATAAATTTAATTTATTACCAATGACAAGATTCAAATGCAAATCTCATGTCAAAATATATCTCCAAGGTCTGGATTATGATGACACAGAGAAATTACTGCATTACTGAATAACTTGTAATCACTTTAAAACAATTTTAGATCGCGCACACACACTCTCTTACACACAAACACACACACACACTCACTCACATACACGCACACCCACACACACTCTTTCACACACACGCACACACACACAAACACACACTCACACTTATTCACACACATGCACACACACACACACACACAAATACACTCACTCTCAATCACACATGCCATGCACTCACGTACACACACACACATACATAAGTGCATGTAACTTTGTATAATTATATAATATTTGTTCTTATACTTAACCTTTTTGTTTTTTGTTTAAGATATGTATGCTACATATTTTTTATTTGTTTTGTACCATGATGAAAGAGACTGGCCTCCACGACACAGGGAATCCTTGTGTGGGGACTAGATGTTTTTGCTTTGTAATATGTATTTTTCTGAACGATAAAGATTTATTTATTTATTTATTTATACTTTGCTGCTTTGTATATTTTCCTTAGTCGTTTCTTACGACACCCACGGAATTAAATGGGATGATGACATTCGTAAGCCAATGTAAGATATTTCATTTAGAAGATCGCCTCTGGCCTTAAACTTGCGGAAAATTGCGTAAAATTGCGTGAAAGCAATCTCGGATGAACATACGATAGAATAAATTTTGTATAAGATTTCTGTTTGTATAAAGATAACAGTTTTACTGTGTACTAATGATTATGTAACGGGTTTGAATCGTGTTACTTAACGAAAAGAAAGATGAAATACCTTTCTATTTGCCTCTACGTTTCGGCATGGGTTACACCAGCCGTGGTCACGGGATGACTGATGTCCGTCGGCGCTGCCTCCAAGAAGTGCGGGTTTCGGAACCTACCCTCACTTGGTCTTCACAATTATTAACATTTATAAGTTCGGAACTGTCGGTACTTCGACACACAACACTAATGGTATTTTCACACTGGCGCGTTACACGATTCAGACCCGTTACATAATCATTAGTATATGTACTTTTACTGTGTATTTATATACGTAGTATACAATGTATACATATCCGCAGCCTGCACCCTCTGTTTTATTCTGTTAGCTTTCTCTGCAGCTTTAGCGGCTCTTTCTTGTCTTTGCTTCTCGTTATATTCAGCCTAGTATTTTATTCTGGCTTGGATCTTCTTTTCTAGTTCCTTTGCCCTAAAATATAAATAGTTTGTTAGTTTATGTAGATGACTTAATGTAACCAAAGTAACACAAAATACTGATATCGCTTTTCAGTTATCGGGTATATACCCGATAACTGAAAAGCGATATCAGTATTTTGTAATAATAAGTATTTAATAATAATAAGTGAGCAGAGGATATCCTCTGCTCCCTTATTATTATTGTACTATAGCCTTCCTTGATTGGGCTTGAACGGGCTATCCACCCCGAAATGAATTATTCATATCTTCTGTTTTTTGTTTTTTAAAAGTCAACCGATATCGAACAAATAGCTGCTGATATTAGCGTGTTCGGACAAACAAACAAACTCTTCAGCTATATAATGTAGATATAGGTAACAATTAGAATTTCAACAAACAAACTAGAATGGGGCAAAACGGAACATATTTAAATGGAGAAATACTGACGTGACAAACATAAATAATACAACTTAATTGAGAAACTATTTATCTTCTTATTTAATCGGTTATCAAACAGAAACATCTTCATCCTGCTATCGTTATATCACCAGTTCCATCCCGGTGTCCGCTTCTTAGTCCAACTGGATTTGACGAAATATTATAAATTTTCCTCCAAGCGACTGCTTGTCAAACCTCCGCAACCCAAAGGGATAGTGATATTCCATGGATTAGACTTGTTTCGGTTCAGTCTGAAATACTGACTTCTTATAATGATAGTCAAAGATCAATTTCAATTCATTTATTATATTTTTGTTCATTTATTTCATAACAATATATATTGTTATGAAATAAATGTTCCGCTTACTATCCGAGGCAAGGGGCAAGCGATAATGAACAATTCAATACGCTCAGAACTCCGAAAGGTCTGTGCCCCATGGATTCGAACATGATGCCCTCTGCCTCAGTAGTCTGTTGATATCTCTACCAGGTTATCGTTGCCCTCTGAGGTAATAAACAAAAATAAATATCCTACCTAATTGAGAACCTCCTCCTTTATTAAGTCTGTTAAAAAGCAGAAATACCACAAACAATACTTTCTTAATTTTAGAGACCAGACGGCCTGACCTAGAGAGTGTGAGGCTGGCTATTTATTAGTACTTATTGGTAAATAAGCGTTATTATGTTTATTGTACATTAACACGTGACACTAAATAAAAGTTATTAAACAAAATTAATAGAAATAGCGCTTTGTTCAATAGGCTTTTAATTAAGTAATACACTTAATTGTAATTGTGTTTAGTCTATGTGACAAATATGGCTGTATTGCGAAAATTATGCCGTTGACGTAGTAAAGATTTTAATTAGTTGAAAAGGCTTTGTTTATTGCATAATATTATTCTCGTTATTTTTTCTTGTTTATATTATTTATTTCTTCGTGTGCATTTGTACTGTTTACTTTGGTATCGGAGTTTATAGATCGCCCAAATACCTTCTACGCGGGAAATAATAAAAAAAACTGGATAATATTGCGTTTTCCCTATATATATTAATGTAAAGGTAGTAGAGCCTTGCTGATTTCAGCATGAATCAACCGGGGAAGTACTACTCTCTCACAGAAAATCGACGTAAAGTAACAGTACCTAAATTGTTGTGTTTCGTTCGGTGAGTGAGAGTGCTGGAGGCCCCATCCCCTATTCTTTTATATCTTTACGTAAATGTTACCTTTCGGTGCTTGCTGTGACGCCTTAGAATGCTGTACATTTAGTTATTATCTTATTAATTCTGTTTTTATCATTTATTACAAAGTAACAACTACTGGTTGTCCTAAATAAATAAATAAATTCCTTCTCCTCATCCTCATCCCACTTCTCCTCCTATTTCTTTTCCCAACCCCAAGGGGCGGCAACGCACTTGTGTCTCCTGCGGTGTTGCTTGTATCTATGGGTGGCGGTAATTGCTTCATCATCATCAGCCTTAAACAGTCCACTGCTGGACTAGGCCTCTCCTTTGAAAGGAGGAATTGGCCTACTATACCACGCTGGCCAAACGGGTTGGTATAGGGTTTGTATCAAGTTTTCCTTCTCTTACAGTGCTGTTCTCTGCATAATATGCTCCCTCTGTCGGCTCTTACGACACCCATGGGATGATATGGGGTGGTGACATTCCGTATTCTTAATCCGTCACCACACGGACCGGTAATTGCTTAACATCAGGCAATGCGTCTGCTCGTTTGCCGCCTAATACTATAACAAAAAAACATACTGGTAGCTTGAAAATCAGTGAATTTTCAAACAAACGTTCAAACTCTATTCTACCCTCTTAAGACCTCTTCAGTGGGGGTAAAATAGGGGTTGAACGTTTAAATGAAAATTCACTGATTTCGACTTAGAAAGGTTTTTCTATTTCTAAATATCAGTGAATGCCTACATTATATAGATATACGTTATACGTTACCACACTTAAAAAGTGGGTATTTACTTATTGTTCACAGAATAATTGTGGTTTAATACACCTACTCATGAATTTTCCACTAATATTAGTGCATGAATTTTCCACTAATATTAATGCATGAGCTAGCAGCGATAGCCTAGTGGATAGACCAACAGACTGCTACGCAGAGAGTCCGGGTTCGAATCCACGGCGCGCACCGATGACTTTTCGGAGTTATGTGCGTATTAAATTGTTAATTATCGCTTGCTAAACGGTGAAGGAAAACATCGTGAGGAAACCTGCATGTCTGAGAGTTCTCCATAATATTCTCGAAAGACATGTGAAGTCTGCCAACCCGCACGTAGCCAGCGTGGTGGACTATGGCCTCACCCTTCTCATAATGGGAAGAGGTCCGTGCCCAGCAGTGGGACAGTATAAAGGGCTGATGATGATGATTAGTGCATGAGGTGTTTGCTTATTATTTATCAGTTGTACATTTAAGTCTAGTATCTAATTTAATTTTAAGACAAAACTTTATGAAATGTATGGACTGTTAGCAAACCTAATAAATAAATAAATATAATATCTTGTTAGTAGTTTTAGTAACTTAGGCTCTGCGATGATATGTTAGTATAGCTAAGTGATTTAACTAAAATGATTGAAAATATTTTATATTATTATTTCATTCCAATAGTGTCTTAAGAGGCAAATAAGGAAAATACATGAAACAATGAACAAAACCTTCGGGAAGAGACAAAAAACTCGCACTAAACTCAATGCCAACTCGTATTACCAGTGCGGTAAAACTTTCTACTCAGAATCACAATGTCTTTGTGACGCAAATTAGATGAAGCCTACGTCTAGCAGTGGACTGAGAAATGCTGTATGAAGAAGAAGTCTTCTGTAAATAATATTCGACATCAACATATCCAATACTCCCAATATCAAAGAGGCGTTAAGAAAACTGTGTGTAATACTAGTATCATGTTTCCGTCCAACGATCTGTTTGTTCAGGATGTTTCATTACGTTCTAGTCGTTGGTCGTTGGTCGCTAGTCTTTGGTCGGTAGTCGGTCGCGGCGACACTACGGCGCTGAATTCCCCCGAGCTTTTCAAGATTCGCCACAACATTCATCCGGCTGTAACTTTAGGGACAAACAATATTAAACGAAACAAATAACAGAAGCTTCCTTTTCGTTTTAATTTCTTTACTCTATTTTGTCAATAAACGAACTATAATATGAAGGTTGAGATACCAATAGACTGCCATGCAGAGAGTATCAGGTTTGAAGCCACATTGTACCTTGCTCATGTTTTTACAAAATAAATATCTTTATCTTATCTTTATCTTTATCAGCGCGCACCAATGACTTTTCGGAGTTATGTGCGTATTGAATTGTTATTATCACTTGTCCCGTGCCTCGGAGAGCACGTTAAGCCGTCGGTCCCGGTTGTTATGAAGATCTTTGACAGTCATTACAGGGCGTCAGTACCTTCTAAATAAACTGACACTAGTCTAAACCATGGAATATCGCTATCCCTTCGGGTTGCAGAGGTCAGGCAGACAGTCGCTCTGTGGAAAAGCTAATATTCAGCCATATCCGGTTAGACTAGGAAGCGGTCCCCAGATTGAAAACTGGAATAACGCTAAGAGGATGATGATGAAACGAACTATATGAAGGTTACAATGTTGGATTCGTTAGTCAAGAAATGCTTGTGATAATTGCAAAGGCTTGTCAAAAATCTTACATGGATTTTTCTTGATAAGCAACAGATTTTATAGAATTTTACACAGAATAACAAACTTACACAACTTCGTAAGTATCTCTTTGGAAACCTTTATGTTATGAACGATTGTTGATTTTATGGACATTGAGCAACAAACAGTCGATACCATACAATGAAGGCCTAGTCAGTGACCGTTTGTCCAAAACAAAGTCGTTATAAATCACAAACAAAACTCATACATTTATTGACCTACGTCCGCTACGCACCGTAGCGCCTCTACGTCGCCTACGCCGTAGCTCGCAACTCGTTTATCAATGCGCTATTGATATAAATCGTTCGGTATTTGCATCTAGATGAGGTCGCGTCGATGTAATACGCGCTCTACGCGCACGTGATAAGGTTCATAATGAGATGAACGTGACGGTACCTATGTACGTGCTACAGGAGCGTAATGAGAGACTAGTTCGGAGATGTTGAGAGATGACGTCACGTAGGTGACCTCTCGTTCATTAGATGAATATCTTGCCAGATAATATTATTATATACTCATATTAATATTTATTTGTTGCATAGATCGTTATTTCAAGAAATTAACTAAACAAACAAGCAACTCTTCAGCTTAATTGTATACAGATTACAACATACATAAATAACTTCAGGCCTTTTATCCCCGAAGGGGTAGGCAGAAGTGTATTACACACCCACACTTCGCCAGTTATGTAATAGGGGGCGAGTCTATTGCCATCAACCGGGCACATTGTTAAGCTAGCGATAATTAACATTTTTAATACACACATAACTTTGAAAAGTGAGAGGTGTGTGCCCGGAGTAACTGGGGATCGAAATATGTATACAGATTAATGCGTACGATTCTCCAAAGTTTCAAATATTTCTTCACGCGTATATATGTAAAGTTGTCAATCTTACCATAGAAGTTCACCAATTTTACAAAGTTTCTGATAGTTACTTGAATTCTAGGATTCGTTAGGAAGTTTAATAATTCACAAGGTCAATAAAAATTATTGCAATCTATAAATAGCCATTTTCGTGGTCTATAATGTACAAAAACAGCTACGATAGATTTTTCTGTAAGAGTGCCTCATCCAAATTGCAAGGATATAATTATACTAAAGCTATGTTCGGTGACCGCAGATATGCAATAACGAGCCCTGAGCCCCATCGTGCCTCAGTGGCGCAATTGAAACTTTCTCGACTACCTTCAGTCAAACGTAACAAATAAAAAGTTCAATCTCAACTCATCTTTACATAAAACTTGAATATGTTGTAATAATACCTTTTTGTTTTTACGATGGAATCTCAAATTACGGGTTTATCTTCCGCCTTTTTACCAAGCAGAGGGGATGGGTGTATGACCTTCTCAGACAGGTCACTCCCCACGAAAACCACCGCGGTGTCCTTCGATGTCACTTTGCGGCGAAGCCACGCGATGAATCTCTACTAATATTATAAAACTGATGAGTTTGTTTATTTAGTTAAACGCGCTCAGGAACTACTGCTACGACTTGACTCATTATTTTTGTGTTGGATAGCATATTTACGTCCGTGTGGTGACGGATTAAGAATACGGATTGTCACCACCCCATATCATCCCACGGATGTCGTAAGAGCCGACAGCGGGAGCATATTATGCAGAGAACAGCACTGCAAGAGAAGGAAAACTTGATACAAACCCTATACCAACACGTTTGCCCAGCGTGGTATAGTAGGCCAATTCCTCCTTTCAAATGAGAGGCCTAGTCCACCAGTGGACTGTTAAAGGCTGATGATGATGATAGCGTGTTTTTCGGGGAGTGTGTAGGATTAAAGAAGGTGTAACCGCGGGCTCAGCTCTATAATTTTATTCCGGTTTATTTTCGTTTAATTTAGTAGATCTACGTAGATAAGGAACGCCGCTTGGATTAAGGCAAAGTCATGATGAATAAATTCATCTCTTGAAGCAAAAACTCATAGCAAGTTCTATTTAAACAAAGGAATACTACTTTGATTTACGCCTTTTTTACAAAACGAACCTTATCCATACGCTGCCAAGGTTCAAATTAAAAGACGTTGGTGAAAACATGTTGAGAATAAGCGTATGCTAATTTAACGCCGTCCTGTGATACAGTAAGATATCAGGTAGTACTGATAAGGCGTATTGTTAAGTGTTCCCACAAGAGACAAGACAAAACGTGGCAGTACAATTACTAGAGCCTTCCTTTATGTTTATGTGAAATATTTAACTTTATCAACTATTTGCCAGACAGTGATAGCCTGGTGGGATACCTACAGACTGTCATGGAGAGGGTCTGAATGAATGCTGAGGGTCATCACCATCATCCCAGTTGTATCCAAGATTTACAGCTTGGAGCATGGGGCCCGCTTAATAGCCTTACTAGATATGAGAGAATATCAGCTTTTATATAA
Source organism: Euclidia mi (assembly GCA_944739405.2). Lineage (NCBI taxonomy): Eukaryota > Metazoa > Arthropoda > Insecta > Lepidoptera > Erebidae > Euclidia > Euclidia mi. Next base: position 44,337,557 of record OX123206.2, on the reverse strand, counting down.
AACGACAGCCGTCTGACATAAAGACATAAAGACATATTTATTTCTGCATTTTGGTTGTTTACAACACTTATACATGTCAAAACCCTATTCTAGATGATGCCGGCTTTTCCTAGCTAAATGACTTCTTGAGAAGAAAGGCCGAAACAAACTCAGAGTCATTGTTTTTTTTTGTCACTTCAATTTTTTTAGTCTTTTCTTCATCTTTTAAAGTCCAGACAAAAAAGGGTTTAGTATGCAAGTACAATGCAGGAAATTATCTGACGCTTTTGACTGACTCGGCCCACTGATGGCCCGCATTCAACAGCAATCGTACGGCTCAACCTTGATTGAGGGAGCCAGCACGATCTGTATCACTATGCCTCCACGCCATCAGAAGGTGTATGCATAAGCATGTCAGCCTAAGCCATCAGACAGGTTGCCACAACTACTTGTTTATATGTTTAATAATACCCACATCGTACTCACAACTTTACATGCTAATACACAGTAAAATACATGTTGCTAACAATAAGTAAAAATAATAAAATTTAAACAATAAAATGTCATATATTTAAAATGTCACAAAATATTATTGAATGTCAATTTAGGAATAATAATATATTACTTAAGTAATTTTAAATGTCAAAAGAAAATTGAAAAGAGACCTGCTGAACTCAAAGGGATAGCGACATTCCATGCTTTAGACCAGTGTCTGTTTATTTGAGAGTACTGACACCCCTTAACGACTGTCAAAGATCTTCATGACGGCCGAAACCGACGGTTAAGCTTGCTCTGTGACGCACGAGGCAAGCGACAATTAACAGTTTAATATGCACCTAATTTTGAAAATTTTACTAAAAAAAATTTTTCAAAATTACGTGAACTCGAGACTGCACAGCACTACCATAGTCTCGCCGCTAGGCACCGCTGCTTTATATTAATCACAAAATGTTTGTGAGCAAGTTTCGTCCAATATTTCAAGTAACCGACACTTTACGTAGTTCCTCAATGAGATAACATCCCGGCTGCCGCATATCAGAGGCTGGGACGCCCAGATTACTCCGTTGTATGCTCATAGGATGTTTATGGGACCCAAGGCGTTAGGGGAAAACTTAGTTCCATAAATCCAAGTTGTTTAGTAACTTGTTGATATTATTGTTGATATTAAACATTGTTTGTTAGAATTGGTTTCATTTAATTTGTGACGCAATTGATTTACAATAGCCGGCAAGTTGTTGGGAACTGTTGCTATTCGTTTGTTTACTGTAGTAATCGGTATATTGGGCTTGAAATGTATATTTTCTCGATGGAAATATTGGTACGAAAAATGGATAAGAAAATAATGATACGCGTATAAGGCGCCATATAAGGAAAAGGTCCTGGTGTTCTGAAGCTGTAGCTTAGACACCAGTCTCCCACAATATATCACTTAACATGCGTCTACACTTACAAGTTAACATAAATGAGTTGTCCGCATTTTAGTAGCGCTTACTTGAATGATATGTATAAGCATATCATGAAGTCATTTCAAGTCACTTCAAATAGGTTTTGAACCCACGACCTTCGTCTTCCTTTACACTTATTTATAACATAACCGTTTAACGGTAAGCACGTGAATTCCGCTAATGGATCTGATGGAGTACCGAACTCTCTAACCTGAGACACATCTATCAATCATTTAGTAAATCATGAATATTTTGTAAAAATATACTAGAGAAATTCTTTATAAAGCTTAATATAAGATTCTGCACGCAGCGCCGCTCTTTTGGGTATTGTTATTTGACCGTATGTATATATTCAAGAAATTAAATTTTATTACTACAAACGTTTACGTATTTTACTGTCTAATTATAAAACGTTGTGTTTATACTGTTTCAATAAACAATAATTTAAAAATAATAAATCTCGCTAAAATATTAAGATAATTTAAAAATAGGTATATTATTTGCTTACTACCTTATCAATTAATTAAACTACTTTAAAGGATGGCCCATCTCAAGTTGTCTGATCTTAATAAACTCTCGCAATGTACAGAAGGGATTAGGCTGAATGATAAGAAGCTGAACATATTGTGTGAATATTGTCAAGAAGGAAAACAGTCCCGGCTGCCGTTTCCTAAAGGGGACTCCCGAGCAAAGAAGGTATTGGGACTTATTCACTCTGATGTATGTGGGCCTTTAGAAGTGAAGTCAGTTGGAGGAGCACAGTACTTCCTCACATTTGTCGATGATTATACCAGAAAAGTATTTGTGTATTTTCTTAAATGTAAGTCTGAAGTCTTTAGTAAATTTAAACAATTCAAAGTGTTAGTGGAGAACCAACTAGATTTAAAAATAAAAAGAATAAGAACAGATAATGGTAGAGATTATCTCAGTAAAAACTACTTAATACCTACAAAAACTCTTTGAAAGGAAACCAGTGAGTTTGTATATAAGTTTCCTTCAAATGAAGAATATAAAACTAGTTTTACCACATTCAACAAAATTAACAAATCGTTCATTATATTTCATAAAATACTCAACTTCCAAAAAATGTTAAACAGATACTCTATCTCTCTATTGTATGACGGCAGAGTGAACAACATGCGTTATGTATGAGCTGGTCAGCGAGGCGGCACATCGCGTAATGAATTGGAATGTAGATCACCAGTCGAGGGTAAGCAAAGCTCAGGACGTCACTGCGCACCCATATCAAAGGATTTTGGATTTTATTTTGTAAGTGATGGGTTTGGAATTCCTGTGACAGATTTGGAGGGCAAGCAAGATTTTAGTCATAAAAAAATGTAGGTCTTCTGTTTTGGCAAATAGTTTTTAGCGGATACTTTTAATCTAAACAACAAAGAATTCATTATAAGCACTATTGTTTATGTTTTTACAAGATATTTGACTGATGATGAACTCTGAGTCAGTTTCATTTGCTCTCTGATAAGTACCGATTAAATTACTTGGCTCATGTTATCATATATTTTTCCTAACTTAGATTATATCTAGGCAACCTAACCAACGGTATTAAAACAAGTCCCAAATGCGGTAACTCCGTATCACTAATTATGCTCGCATAACATGGTCCACTACTAAGCTTCTGCTAAAAGAGAAAAGAGATAAAATGGCGCCCGTATATTCCATCAACGGACATAAGAAACACCCAGACTCAAAACAACAGTTTGTGGATCACACAACGTGTTGTTGGGGAATCGAACCCACAGCACTAGGCGAAGTGGTAAACAGTGAGGTTACCGCATAAACCACAACGCCATGCGTGGCACAGGTTAGCTCTATCATTTATAATACAGTTTTTTGCAATCCACTGCTGGACCTAGGTACCTTCTAATTTATATCACAATAACATTGTAGGTCAAAAGGAGGATTCAATAATAAAGTAAATAAATTCTATGAGTGGTTAGTTGTGCGGCGTTCGAGCCATACTAATTTGTCAGTAAGCCAGTCGCAATTACGACATAATACTTATATTGGCCGAGTACGCACATCCACTTCTCAACTTCGTAAGTAGTAGGTTTGGTCTCTCGACCACATTTAACATGCAGATAGAGTTTACTTCTCCGCTTGCTTCCTTAGTTCCGCGTCCGTCTCAACTTAATATACGAGCGCTTTAGATAAGCCGTGGTCTTGCTTACGAATTGCCTCATACAAATGTCGAATAAGTATTGTTCAATCAGATTACGTACTGTCCGTGTTATTGTAAATACTTGATTTTACTGGTACTTTATTATAAATCACAGAAAGTCTCAAGCTTGCGTTGTAGTTGGATTTTCGTTCTCAGTGTGGGGAATTGGGGATGGATAAAGAATAAAAAGTGTCACTACCCTATGGCTTGTAAAAGGTGACTAAGAAAAGTACATCCCGCATTGGATTGTTAAAAGCTATATCAGCTCAACAGAACATAGTCTCCCTCATAGTCTCACGCCTGTATCCCCGAAGGGGTAGGGACACCCATATTTTGCCATGAATTTTTAGGTCCCACGTAATAGGGAGCGAGCCTAATGCCGTTAACGGGCACATCACCAGACTCCGGGCTGCTACTGAGTATTCGGAAAAACCCAGGAACACTTTTTCCCGACCTGGGAATCGAACCCGGGACCTCCGATTAGCAGTCGCATACACTATCCACTGGACACGGAGGGAGTCAGTAAAAAGATTCTAGTTACTTTAAGTGCCAGTGTTGAACTTTTTTGACAAAGCTCTAACAATAAAATATGTTGAAGCTGCACTATTACTTGCTCTATAAGTAGCGGCAATATTATTGGCAGCGATTGCCAAGCGGAGATTCTAGCAGACTACCATTTAGAGGAAAACTGTCTGAGATGATGATGTTGACCAAAAATCTACTGCACACAGCATGCAAGCTATTGCGGCCAATTAAATAATCATAATCTTCCTAGCGTTATCCTAGTTTTAATCCGCGGTCCGCTTACTAGTCTAACCGGATTTTGCTTAATATTAGCTTTTCCACAGAGTGACTACCTGTGAAACCCAAAGGGATAGCGATATTCCATGGTTAAGTTAAGACTAGTGTCAGTTTATTCAGAGGTACTGACGACCAGACCAATGGTTTAACGTGCACTCCGAGGCGCCAGTGTAAAGTGATCAATAACAATTCAATACACACGTCATATTTAGCTCCGAAAAGTCAGTAGTGCGTGCCGTGGATTCGAAGCCGATACCCTCCGCATGGCAGTTTGTTGGTATTTTTACTAGGCTTTCGGATAGTGGAGATAACAACAGACTACCAATCAAATACAATTAATAAAACATGACAATATTAAATAAGTGAGCAGCCATTTTGTTTGTTGTTGAATCGATATCAGTTACGCTACGAATACAGCGCTGACGATGTTTACTTCAATTATTTGTTGTACAATCTGTTTGTTTGTGTGTAGAGTGCGCGCTTGTGCATTTATTACTATGGACGAGACTACTGGCTGCCGGCCTTGGGGCGTTTGGAGTATCGGACAGATTGGACATGCAAATTAATTGTTTCGTATTGGTTTAATTGATTGATAAACTGTAACTATGAAGAAGTTGAAGATTGAATAGTATTAAGTGTGATATTTTGGTACTTATTATTTGGTACTCATTGGATGCCCACTTATTATATGTACATTTTACTGTTTCTGCCCGATCCTGTTGGAATTTCTGGAAATCCCTTCTTAGTGTACACGCCATGTTTCTCAAAGAACATACATACATGCCGAATTTCAGCTTCTAATGCCCTATAGTTTTAGATGTACAGTAAATGCTGAAAAAAACCGCCATTGACTTTTATATAGCTTTCAGCCATATGGCTCAAAGTCGTACAATCAAATAAGTTGGCAGTGGACCAGTTTGAAAAAAATTCCTTTGGCTCGCTCATAGAGTCGAGGCACACTAGAAACTGATTTTGTATACGATTGTCAATGTGTCTTTAAAAGTAGCACTGGAAGCGACGATGTCTTGCTGAGCAATTCTCGCCCTTATGGTGGTCTAGTGTTTTTAGAGTTCTTAGTGGGCGGGAAGTTGTTCGACTGTACATGAGATTTCTTTCACTACAGTTTTACTTTAAACAATCCCATCATAGCATCGCATTAAACAGAGCTAATTACAAAGGCTGAATTAAAACAGCGAGCGCAAGCCGCGGTCTGTGCAACAGTTAATAAGTGCTGACTTGCGGAGTATCAAAGAGATCTTTAAACTCTTGGGTTCTACATACTACCCAGTGGAGATGTGCACGGTACGTAGGAAAATGAAAGTAATTGAATGAAATATTTCTGGAGTCTTTCATAGAAATTAATTTAGCGGGTCTTAATTGCGTTAACTTATTTAAGGTATAAATACCTATTTGTTACCGACGTTTTTCTGGAGTCTTTTGTAATAGATCGGTAAAGTTAAGCAACGATTGTAGAGATTACCAATTAGATGGGTGACTACTATACTTTACTATACTTTTACTGTGCCATAAACATCTAAGCACTGCGGCAAAATAGACAGTCTCATCTATTGCGTCAGATAAGATAAAGCTCAAGTTGTCTATAAACTTCTACACCAAAGATAGCCACAAAGTCACAGAAAAAAACGATAAAATTCTTTATTCCTATTTCTCTACTGTGTGTAGACTACTGTTGTGTTCTTTAGAGACATGTGAAATTTACTTATCCAGAGTAAACGTAGTAAAGTATGTATTATCACTTAGCCAATTTTATTCCGAAAAAGGAGCACGTGCCCAGTGTGAGACAGATTATATACAGGACTGATATAATTATTATAAAACGACTAGCCTTCGCACGCAGCTGCGCACACTTTGGAGTCAGTTATTCCGGTAATACGTAGCCTATGTCACTTTCCAGCCTCAATAATGGTGTTTTCAAGTTTTCTTTTTCGTAATATTACTTCGTAGCAAAGAAGCAAGGACACACAAACAAATTGCATCATCATCATCATCAGCCTTTAACAGTCCACTGCTGGACTAGACCTTTCCTTTGAAAGGAGGAATTGGCCTACTATACTACGCTGGCCAAACGGGTTGGTATAGGGTTTGTATCAATTGGTTTTCTTTATCTTATAGTGCTGTTCTATGCATAATATGTTGCCTCTGTCGGCTCTTACGACACTCATAGGAAGATGATATGAGGTGGTGACGATCCGTATTCTTAATCCGTCACTACACGGACGATTAAGAATTTCGCATATAATAACAGTAAGCATACCTACTTAATTTTTATCACATCAGTTCAAACCGTGACTACTAAGGTCGTTACTCACGAATGCTCGCTTGTGCTGAATGAGGTTAGTAAAGCTTAGTTGCCTCGTTTATCTTAGGTAGCATGCAGTCTTACGATGGTAATTAAAACTATCGCTCTCTTTACGTTATTTCATGCGCCGTCTTTTGACGAGGAGGCTTTAAGGCGAGCAGAATCAAAGAAATAGTAAATCCATTTAGCCTAGTTCTTTATCTTAGAATAGCATTTTCTCCGTAAGTAACGTGTTAGGAATATAGAGTACTTCATTTAATTTTTATTTCGTGGGTGTCATAAGATTTATGAGCAACCTATTTGCTCGTGAATCCTATGACACCCATTGGCAAATATGATCATTACGAAGAGACGAATCTCTTCGCAAATATCCTTCTTGCTCGTCTTGGACATCAAATTCTAACTCATCTGGCCAGCAGTTGTCATATGATAAATTGTGAGTCTATCTCGTGATTGCCTCTAGCAAATTTCTATATACAAAGCGCCTGTTGATATTAAATTTTCTCGTACTTATAACATCTGTCCATATGTTTGTCTTTTGTGTCACATAGCGACCGAGCTCACAGCGTGCAGCGCATTAGTTGGGACCGAGGAAATCACATTGTCAGTCCAACATCCGCGCATTCGTGTTTATTGGAAAGGCGTTAAGGACCCTTTTTAGTGTACCATATGAGCCGAGAATCAAACGAAAATGTAGAGCATATACATGTATGTAAAATTTGTGTCAGACTAGAGAATGCTCGCAGCTACGCCCGCTCATTATTTTTAAATTTATCCGTTTCTGGCTGATCCTCTCGGTATTTAGGAAATTCCCTTCTTAGAGCACTTTAACGGCCCACAAGGAACATACGTGCTAAATTTCAGCTTCTTGCGTCAGTCAGTCACAAAAATCTAATAAGTTCTAACTGTATTGATTTTGGATAATTTCAAAATGAGAACTGTGTCGATAATGTTTTATCAGTGATAATGCTATCCACTGCGCTATATGTGACGTCAGGCCTCTCTGGATATAACTGTATAATCTATGGCCGGGCCTAAGCAAAGAGATTGGATAATATACATAGAGACCGTCCTAGTACTCCCAAATTGAACACAGTCAACTGACGTGTAAGATACAATTTAGACCATATAATGCCATCAAATTATATAACCTTAGTGATTTTTTCTTTTATAACAGTTCTATCATGATTTTGAATTTAGTCGTATAATATTTATATCGACTTTTCAAGTGTTGTAAAAAATCTTATCGATTTGTCTATCCACCGTTTATTTTTACCTCGTTATTTTTTAGATTATATGTACACGTGATAAAGATTTATAAAATAAGTGGATTGCTGCGGTATGTCGTGGAGAAAATTGGGTGCCTAGAAAGCACCATAGAATTTGTTCCAAGCAATTTACTGCAGAATGTTTTTATAGTAATGACAGATGGCTCCTCCATTCTAAACATATTAGTGTGAGTGCTTAAATAATTACTTGCTATTATTTAAACTATCAGCAACAGTAATGAATTCCAAAGCTTGTTAGAATCCATCATATTACAAAAAAATTAATGCACCTATAGAAAAAATCTGATCTTTCTTTACAAAGACAGTAATATTTAAAGTACAGTAATTTGAAGGTTTGGTAAGAATTGTCTGCTTTCATAGTCACGACTACTGAGTGGGTATGCATCAAAATAAGGGAATCTTCATTTGAAAGAAATTTTGTTAAATGTCATCTACCCAGAGACCAAAACTTGGTTGTTCTTGTTCGACTAGTGGACTAATAATGTGCCGATCCCAAGATAAAATCGAAGGGCTAGTCTAGCCACAATTTTTTTCTCTCTAAATATTTTATGTGTCACATGTATGATCGAAACGTGTCCGACCCCGCACATAATTTTTTTACACATAGATTTGTATTACCTACACTATGTAATGAGAAAATTTCAATAAAGTGATTATTGTTAATAACAAACCTTTGGGCACTATTCAAGGTTTTGTCTGATTTATCTATTTTAAGTATTTTTTTATATATTTTGCTTGATAAAATCCATGTCGACTATCTCCTATCCTTGTAAAGATTTAATTTGGATAATATGCCATTCTCAGTTATCATAATGCTGAACCTATGAGTTTTCCTTTTATCTTAATTATTTGCTTTCTCTAATAAAAATATGTTATTGAGATTAGAGAGAGAGTAGGGGAGGATGATATATTTATTTAATATTTATTAATCCCACTTACAGCTTTCATTACAGCTGAAAAACTAACTATAAATAAGTATAAATGAACATTTATGCCGAGGGTGTCGTATGAGGCGACTACGAGAAACAAGAGAAGGAAATCTCGAAATAAAACCCTATACGAATACGTCTGGCTAGTGTGGTATTATAGTAGGCCAAACCTCCACCACGGAAGGTTAAAGACCAGCAGTGGACTTGAAAAGGCTGTTGATGCGTAAAGAAAAATACCATGAAAATTAGAAAATGACGCCTCGAAAGATTATGTGCTACTGAGTACCCATTTGAAACAAAAATATATAAGTTCAGTTTAAAAATGCAAGTTTGTGTAATAATTATTTAAAGACTGTCCATCAACTAGCGTTCTGACTGCTGTGGACATAAAGTTACGGAATTTAAAATGTATAACATATAAATAATATACTTTACAAGTCCGTTTGATTTTGAACCTATATTGAAACTTTAATCGATATCGATAGCGGATTTGCTCAGTCACTATTAAATTAAAAAGTTACGATATTTGTGTTCAAATTGTCTTTAGCCCTAACTGACAAACATAGTGCCATCTTCTTCTGGCAACTCTAATTTATCATATGAGTGAAGAGTGTAGCTATATTCAATTTGTTCTTAAAAATATCGTTCCTTCCATGCTTCAGTTATTCTTCTGTGGGCCTAAGGCTAACAGCTACACAGATAGTTGGACTTACAAATGGCGCCTCATCTCGCGGTCCTCTATTAAATGAGGGTCGGCTGTACGTCCGAGTTGTCTGACATTACCGCTCTCACAACGTTACTGTGCATTTAATCAAATACTGTACACACTGCCAGAGTAAGGCTACAAATATATTAATAACCACAAACTTGTAGGGAAAATAGGGAAGGAGCCATAGACGCATATGTATGGGGTGACTTGTAATTGCTCTTATTCCGTTCGGGTGAATTTAGGACCTTAATGAAGGATTTTCACGTCTGCATATTAGAGTCAAAATAGTGCAAAATTTTGGCATATGATTTGAAGATTTTTTGGCACAAATCATGTTTTTATAAATGTCGTGGATAAAAGACAATTTTAAAAAACTTTTATTGCCCTCGACGTTTCGACATAGGTTACTCGACCCGTGGTCACGAGATGACTTATGACAGGTTTCGGCACCTACCCTTTCTTGATCTATTTTTGTCAACGGAACTGTAACTGTAACTTGATTTGTTTTCTTATTTTTTATTATTTTTTGGCAACCCCCTCACTAGGACTAAGTCCTGTGTCGCGGGGGACTTTACAAACATACTAACGGTCAAAATGAACACCCAGATTCCAGACAACAATTAATGAATCACACAAAGTGTTGCCTCGTGTGGGAACCCACAACACTCGGCGCAGTGTGGTGCGGTGAGGCGGCCGCTTAAACCACTACGCCAACCGTGCAGTCAAAACCTCAACTCACAACATTATTGTGAACCAAATTGGAAGTAGCCTATGTTCAGCAGTGGATTGTAAAATGCTGTATGATGATGATGTAACTTTGACTGTAACTACCCCTTTTTTCTTGACTTGAGTTTCTCTTGTAAAAAGTTGTTGGTACATTCGATGTACGTTGAAGTTTTTCGTCGTCACGTCAATAGTTCGTCACAAACTCGATTATGTATATTTCTCTATTGCCTAACGTTTCACCTCTATTAGTTTATTTTATTTTCACTTGTTCCAACGCGTTTTGTCTGAATACTTGATGGCTGTATTTCGTGACAAATTGCGAAATGGAGAATGAAATAGTTGTTTTATCGGTTGTTTACGTAAGCCTTCATGTTTAATATAGCTTTTGGTGAAAATTTTAAAGATCTTTAGTAAAAATTAGTTCTCAAATATTAAATCGTTTTTAACCAAACCGGTTATTTATTTATGAGCAAATAAATATATAAATATTGTATGACAAAAGCTCTAAAGTTTTAAGTAGTACAACATAGCAAGACTCATTAGTCTCTGTTATATGTATAAACAAAAACATAATCATTAATTACTTGAAATGTGTTAGGTACTATTTTTCTTAAGAAACTTCTTAAGAAGTAGATAGATCCTGCAGTCCAGGCTTTAATCAGTTTCTGGATGGCCATAGTAGATACTTAGATGACTGATAAACATAATACAATGTATTATTAAGTAGGATGTCATCCTACTTCTTACTAATATTACAAGTTAGTTTGTGAGGAGGGATGGATGGACGTTTGCTACATCATCGTCAGCCTTGTATATGTACTGTTCCACTGCTGGGCACGGGCCTCTTCTCACTGTGAGAAGGGTAAGGCCATAGTCCACCAGGCTGACCTAGTACGGGCTAGCAGACTTCACGTGTCTCTCGAGACCATTATGGAGAACTCTCAGACAAGCAGGTTTCCTCACGATGTTTTCCTTCACCGTTTAGCAAGCGATAATTTACAATTTAATACGCACTTAACTTCGAGAATTCATTGGTGCGTGCCGTGGATTCGAACCCGAGACCCTCTGCCTAGCAGTCCGTCGGTCTCTCCACTACGCTATCGCTGCCTCCGTTTGCTACTCTTTCACGCAAAAACTACTGAACGATTTCTATACTATGCGGCAATATCGCTTATACATCACACTGGCTCGCTTTTGTTGTGAAAACCGATGGCCACGTAAGCAAAGCGACATGCGAATTCTATTAACATACATACTTCTTAATACTAGTATCACTAAGTACAACATCAAAAAGGCAGTTCAAATCAGTGTTTACAAAACGCCTCCATTTGGCTCAGTTCGGCGACACTTAATTCTTTGATCTATCATCGCAACAGATGTTTGCCTCGTGTCCGCCGTAGGCATACCGACTGACACACACACTCATACACACGGAGAGGGACACATACATAGATATACCTGCATTTTAGTACTAACCAATTCTGTATTTTTTTGAGTTTTCGACGAAATAGTACCCTTTTAGGAGGTCGTGTGTTTTTCTGTCACGACTTTACAACGATTTTGCCTCAAAATTACTGGACCAAATGAGTTCAATGGTACTTATAAGGCTTTTTTTGCTTTACGTTGAGAATCTTCGAACAAACGATTATAGTTACAGTGTACTTACAGTTCCTCGCGTTTTTATCAGTGTTATTGTCTCTTTCTTTACAACATCATTCGTCATCATCATTCAAACAAACAATCATAATTGAGTTTCCTATTATAAGGTTTTCAGTGACACTCGAGTTCAAAACTATTATTATTTTATAATATTGAAAGTTTGTTTCAAACACCGTGGAAACTGGTGCAGAATTACACTGTACTTGTTTCTTACACCATCTCATCTTGTAACACCATCACAATCACAAACGATCTTGGTTTATGATCGCAATATATTCGCATTTTCAATATATCACTCATGGCAGGGAAAACAGGTCAAATTTCTTTTTCGAGCGTGCTATTAACGAGACACTTCACCACATACTAGGTACCTATTATAGATGGTCTGTGCACTACACACATTTAATTTTAAAGGCAAATCTTATTCGTTCCTCATTACACAGTGAGTGTCCAACATTATGCGGACTCATGACTCGTTTAATGAATTTGGTTGTACGTTCACGTATTTTAAGTGAAAATATCTGTTTATTCAACAAGGTGATCTATGGAGTGTATAATAATTTTAGGCCATTATAAGCTTGTTCGATAAACTATTTATGATATTTTCAGTCAAAGAAAAAGCGAAAAAATCATACCTACATGTAGGTGTTAAAAACAATTGTTTTAAAAATAAAACACAACCAGGGTTGCAGGATATGTTTGATTGCGCAAAACAATTACGTGAATCTAAAAGTACCTGAATATAAATAATAATTTTGCTACAATTACCGTCATAACACAGCCTTTCACAGTCCACTGCTCGACAAAGGCCTTCCATAATTTGCGTCACGACAACATTGTGACTATATAGTGGGATTTGGCCAACTACTAGTCAGACGGATTGATCTTACATAGTGCTTGTTATCGATTTTTTCGTCTCTTGCCAAAGATCTTTCTCCGTATTTTTGCCGAAACCCACGGAACGATGAATTGGGTTTTTGACGCTTTGTATTCTTAATCCGTCACCGCATAGAAACCTAGAATTGGTACATATATTATAAAGCATAATATAATAATACCATACATTCCCTACATTATGTAATAAACAGTCTTAGCTTCTCATTCACTTATTAAATCACAGTTTTCTAACAAACAATTTTATAACAAAGTACCGAAGCATTGAGAGTACATTAAAGTAACAAAGGAGTGTTTTCTTGTCAGCTGTGCTCTCAGAGATATATTTCTTGAAGAAAGTATTTGGGGCACAAACTCACTCGTTTTGTTGCTGAGAACTTTATTATTTTATTATTATTTTATTTTTAACTTGTTCAAGCGATATTTCTTTAATTTTCAGATGTTCTTGTTATTGTACAGTATAGTAAATGCAACGGCGCCGGTACCAGTCTTATGTGCCGGTATATCTTGGCTACCCGTGGCTACGCCTAATGTGAGGGTCGGTTAATGGAAAAATGTAGCCTATGTGCTAATAAATTTGAATAAGCGGATTAATAGAAATAGTACTGCAAAGTCACATCATAACATGTTTACCTTTTGCGTTAAAACTTATAGCATATAATATTTATTTATTTATTTATTTAACTTCTTGCACTACAAAAATGTGGTACATAGGCGGACTTAATGCCTTAGGCATTCTCTACCAGTCAACCTAGGGTGGTGCAGAGATAACATAAGAGTAGGTGCGACATTAGAAAATTAGTAATGATATTAGAATAATATTTTAATAAATACAAGGTATAAGTGTAAATAAATACTGTATATTTATAAAGGTACATAAATATCTAGGTAATTATATAATTATGAATAAATACATGTAATAATAATAGATACAAAAACATACATATATAATATACATATATATATAAATAAAGATAATCAGTTAAACTTGAGATGATTCTGCCAATTTACACAATATATTATAGGTAGGTATAAGTACCTACTTCCATAAATCTTCGCAAATATTCGCTATGCTAATAGTGATAATATTTCACCATTTTTACCTCTTATTTGTTACGAATACAGCCACACCTATTATTTTGTTACTGATCAAAGTTTACAAGAGAAGATCAAGACTTAGTTCTAGATTTACACTAAGATAGTCTTCTGTTTTATTTCAATTCTTTTTATGTTAGCGAATTCAGACAAATATGCTTGAAAAAAGTTACAACAGATCCACAAAATATAACAACTTTTACAGTTCAAGTAAACTTCGGTGTATATTTAGCCGATGTTTGTTAAAAATCTTCATTTAGTTAAGCCACGTAAACTATTTATTTTAAACCCATCAATAACTTGTTTAACAATCTGTCGAACTGCAGATAGCTTTACCTTTAAACGGCGTGTTCACACGAGTCGCCGTTCATTTCTGCCGCGTTCAACCAGTGTGTGTAAGTGCGGGACTTAGCTCCCGAACCCACAGCTGTATGAGTAAAGGGCTGTCACTCAACATATCGGGCACTTATCTATTTGCATTTTATTGCTATCGATGAACTAAATATCATTATTTTTTAATTGTCCAGCGGGATACCGGGACCACGTACCATTGTTTGTAGTAGTGGTAATAACCGATATTAACATACAAACAACAATATTAACATAGAATTACGATAAAAACCAAGGTACATGGTATATATCCGAAAAGACCATTTAAAATAAGTTTAAATGACCACGAAAGTTTAAATTACTATATTGAAATATCATTATCCTCCTAGCATTATCCGAGTTCGAGCCCGAGGTTCGCTCACTATTCTAAGCGAATTTGACTCAATATTAGCTTTTTCACGGAGCAACTGAATCTCTGAACTCTGCATACCAAAGGTTTAGTTATATTCCATAGTTTAGACTAGTGTCAGTTTATTCAGAGATACTGACTCCTTACAACGGCTCAAAGATCTGCCATGACAGCCGGGACTGACGGCTTAACGTGTTACCCGAGGCACGGGACAAGAGGTAATAAAAAGTTTAATAGACACATTATCTCCGTAAAGTCAGTGGTGCGCGCCTTGGATTCGAGCCCGAACCCTCTGCATGGCAGTCTGTTGGTATTTCCACTATGCTATCGCTGTCTTTGATTCGATAGATAAAATACTAATACTCTACCCAAAAGTTGGCAAAATATGGGTTGACAGTTTAAGCCAGGCGAAGTCGCATGAGACTGCAAGTGATAAATATTTTAAGGCCTTGTTAAAATTACGAATAAAAAAAAGAATAACAGTCAGAATTGAAAATGTAAACTATTCGTTGGAGAGTCGGATTATTTTTAATTGCAGAGAATTATTGTCGAAGGATATTATTGTGAGATCTGAGTTGTATTTGTCATAATATGCTATTTAACTGTATGCAACTATGCAATGAAACGATTGGTTTATTTTTTATTATGTTGGCTTTAATGGCAGTTATGGTATAACTCGGTTAATACACAAAAGGGGTCTTGAAAAAAATTATGCTGCATTAAATAAGTGTCAAAAATGAAGTAGTAACATATTTCTGAAATATGTTAAATGGTTAACTATTACTAAACTTTCTCACAGTCAAAGCTATCACAAAACCTTTAACGAATGGTGCAGATTTTGAGCGGCCCTTAGCTGTTTAGCACTAGCGTACAAGATATAAACATCTAAAACAAAAGAATCTTATTAAATTCATCTCAACTTTGACATCCCTACGTCTCAATGATGTATGTTAATGTTTGAACAGGCTCTCAACGCGCACCGTGAGAGATCACTGAACGGGGAGGAAAGGGGAGGAGGGGAGAGAAATAGGAAGGATGAGGGTCTTCTGCCCTTTGTAGGAACAACAGGTATCGGATCACATGCTTGACTTGAAACTCAACGCCACCGGGCGATAACAACTCCATTCGCTCTACAGTTTAAAATGCCAATGTACTAATAAAATTCTTTCCAAAGAAACTTGTTCTTCATTTACGCCGTTTTGAAGTTCAAAGAGTTTTAATGGGTAGTTGAAAAAGGGTTGAAAGTGTCAACCATGAGAAATATTGAGGGTTTATTTATAAAAAATAATTCAGGAAGCTGATACCTGATTTTTATTTATTTTCAAGGAAAAGAAGTGATAATGAATCTGCTTAATGCTAAACGTAATTTATACAAATTTGTTAGTAGTAGGTAAGTGATACCAACACGGAGTTAAATATAGGCTTACGGCCGGTCCAATATTTGATCTACTAGAAATACATATTTGATATGTTTCATATACAGTATATGAAGCAGATAACCGAGTGGAGAGACCGACAGACTGCTACGCAGAGGGTCTCGGATTCGAATCCACGGCACGCACCAATGACTTTTCGAAGTTAAGTGCGTATTAAATTGTTAACTATCGCTTGCTTAACGGTGAAGGAAAACATCGTGAGGGAACCTGCATGTCTGAGAGTTCTCCATAATATTCTCCAAATACATGTGAAGTCTGCCAACCCGCACTTGGCCAGCGTGGTGGACTTTGGCCTTACCCTTCTCATAGTGAGAAGAAGCCCGTGCCCAGCAGTGGGACAGTATAAAGGGCTGATGATGATGATATTACTAACTCAAAAAATAACTAACTCAACTCAGTTTGTGACAATTGACAAGACATACCAAGCGTCATTAACTCATTATGACAACAAGTTGCCCAATAGCAAAAAAGTGTCTTTAGTCATTGGTCTTAGTTGAGTTAGTGTTTATTGACTTCGCCAAAATATGTTTTTAGTGTGGTTCTTTTTTGTTTTTTAGAATAAGTAAATTTAAGGAGTACTGTGCAGCGTGCTTGCAATAAAGATATATTTTCTTTTTTTTTCTTTCTTTTTATATGAAGCGTATGTAAAATATATAGGTATATTTGTGAAATCAATGGATAAATCGAATATTGAAACCGGTCGTACTGACTGAAGGATATTCTTGAACGTCAACACGTCATAACCTTGTACTGCTGTTTATATGGTTTTACACGCCATTGGTCTGAAATAATTGTACACTTAGGGTGCAAGAGAAAAATATTCGATACTAAATATAGTTATCAAAAGGCTAACGTTACGCAGAGGATTAAACTTTTTCTGAGTAAAGTCATGCAAGCGAAATGCGAGCATTCGCTAGTTCGACATACCTATTTCCAGGTACTGAGAAGCTTCTAAAAAAAATCTCTAAAAGTACATTGTCCATCGTACGCAATAATTTGTGCAAATGTTTATCAAGGGAGCAATAAGACATTACAGACAACGTTATGTCCGCTTCGAGCCATTGTGTGTCTCCCACTGGATGAACTTGTCTCTAGGTAGTTCAATCGTTTTCGTTCTTGTACGGTCAGCATAAGGATTTTTATAGATAGGCTCGTGAATAAAATTTAGTACAATTCCTTTATATTTGAAGGCGAGAACGCTTTATGTTGCACCAAACTATTATTTTCCCTTATTACATAGATCGCGTCACGTCATAGAACTGACTATAAATAGACTTTTTAAACCAAACGGAGATGACGGGACGATCTGGTTGCATGCGATAGTGACTACCTAAACATAGCAATCGACAGCGATGGATGGCGATCTAAGAAGAAGGTTCCTTTGCTCAACAGTGGCATATGTTGATAGGCTAATAAAAACGAAACGTAGGACCTACCTTCAAGAAGGTAACCCGCAGTAGAAATTAAATATGGGTGAATACCTATACATAAGAAAGCAGATAAAACATAGACTACAAGAAATCATCACATAAAACATATACCTACAAATAGGACGTCAATCAGGCACCACATTTTGTACCCGTATTGTTTGACACCATTTAAGATCAAAAGAGGACTTTTTGTCGTCATTGTAAACAATGTCGTTTTTATGGTAACGAAAACTACTAATAACTCAATTACTCAATTGAAAAATATAATCGCACCACCCATTGCCGCGTATTTTTTTACAATTACCTTAATTAAATACCTACACGTTCCAACAAGCATGCAACACAAAATTCCCCTGACATTACAAACCTTTAAACAACATTGTTAACATGACTATTAAATTCATACAAACGCATGCGATCCTGAGCGATACGTTTTCCACGTCAAAGACATAAAAATGCCACACAACTTGGCTTGTGCGGTGCGCAGAGTACTGAACGTAAAATTTATTTCTTGTAGTACAGAAAACCGATGCTAGCAAGTGTGCAGTGTGTGACTTTTCAATAAACTTCTGTCGACATACTGCACAACTCGGTGACAAGTTCGAATGGAATATTTCTTGAACATTTTGAAACATATACGTTTGTATTTACTACCAATATAGCTTAGATATTTAATTTAAAAATATGATCTGGAAATATTATGGACTCATAGTATGTAGTTATTTGAAACATATAGAAACAATAAAGTGGTATAATTTTGGTAATAACAATCTAAATCAGCTTCATGTAGCTGCAGTACTAGTATAAAATGAAATCTTGCACTGGCCTGGCTGACATATTAATAATATTCTACCACATTCACACAAGACCATCTAGTCCCAAACTAAGCAGAGCTTGTACTATGGGTACGAGACAATGGATAACCATACTTATATACTTTTTATTTTGTAAATACATAGGTACATATTATACATAGAAACACCCAGACCAAGACAAACATCCATGTTCACGCACAAAAATGTTTGACTTCGGCGTTGCAGTCGCTTACACTTCCGCTGCGCCAAGCGGTCATCACAGTATTACAATACAATATTGTTGCCCTGGCTGACATACTGTCACAGTGGTCACAGTGTCAGAACTACTGAAGCAAGTAGCAGGACATTTGGACTAGCGGGTCCTATTATAACATCGGCCACCGCTATTGCAAGAATTTAAATAGTCTATCCACCCTTAAACAAAAAAAATAGGTCTTGGGTGTTTAGGGTAGGCAACGGCGAAAGGCTTTTCGTAAAATGTTTATTTTAGTTTTAACTTTTCACTTTTAACTTTCAACGATGCAGCATTTGCGAGTTTTAACTACAGAAAACTATATTTATCTTTACATATCCACATTGAACGATAACAATATGTCTTACAGAACA
This sequence comes from Euclidia mi, assembly GCA_944739405.2. NCBI lineage: Eukaryota > Metazoa > Arthropoda > Insecta > Lepidoptera > Erebidae > Euclidia > Euclidia mi. The sequence continues at coordinate 44,318,506 of OX123206.2, read as the reverse complement.
TTACTGTGATATATTCTGTTAGTACAAATGCTACAAGCAGCGTACATTGCGGGTCGTTAGCACCGCCCGCGGTTCACCGCGCGCACACACCCGTCATTCATCACTAAACTAATTAAACTTACCGCAGGAGTCAAGCCGGGTTCGAGATCAAACAACGACGAACTTAGAGTTGCCAGGAAACTACCCTAATTCAAGGGGCCTTATTACTGAGGTTGTTACGTATGTGAACGTGAGTTACTATGTTGTTTTGTACTTGTTAAAAATAAAGTATAATATGTATATGTATAGTCAATGAAAATTGAGTAGGGCTTTTTCCACAGTTTGTTTGTAAATCCGGCTTCCCGCGGTGCGTGGTTTTTCTTGACTTTGAAGTTATCCAACCCACGGTTTAACTTCAAAGGTGCTTCAAGCCACGCACTGTGGCAATGAATACAGATTAACATAGAAGCGCAGTTCTTAAGGATTTCGTGTGCCAATTCCAAGTGGAGACTGTCTCCAGTTTAGTTCGTAGTTGGCGCCGTTGGCCGCGCTGGCGTCGTTCTCCGCCTCACTTGCTCTCGTAGTTACGATACACAGGAGGAACGTTCGTCTCTCTTGCTCTCGTAGAGACAGTTGGCACAGCGCGACTGCCACGCTGCCAAGCGACAATTTGGGTTACAGAAAGTTTGTCTTCAGACCGCCCATAAGAAATGTGCCCCTATGTAAATATCTGAGCTCTTTGACTGTGGGAAGTAAGAATTATTTTTTGAGTCTTTTCTTATTTCTGTTTGTTCAAACATATTGAACCCCTTTTTTAGGAAAAAATAAACGTAATAATTGTTTTTTGGTTACAATAATTTGGTTCATCAACACCTGCTAGGCATTGATGTGTAACAGATTACAACCAGCTTACATATAAAACGCTTTTGATGATTTTACAAACTGTCAAGTTCCGTTTACCATGGTCAAAACATTACGTACCTATAACATAGATAAAATATGGCAACGGATGAATATCTTAGCTATAGAATAGCTCGGTAGAAAACCTTATTTTTCCGACTTATCCAAAAACCTGGTAACCCTTCAAATGACTGTATGTATGAGTTCGAATAAAATATTCTCACTACAGGAAAACTACTGCTCATATTGAAGGGTCACATCTGCCCATAAATAAGGAAAACATATAAAAATTCATAGGTCACATCTTACTTTTCATAATACGAGTTTCGCTGATGTTATGAGTATATACCGTAAAAAATATGTTTATATAAATAAACCAACATACATTACTATGTACCGTTCATGAGTTGTCATATGTTTATTAGTACTCTAATAAACATATGTATGACAACTCATGAACGGTCAACTAAGCCATTTACTTTGCCAGGTAACTGATAAAATATCTAAAGTTCTGAAATACACACATTGTCATCTATACATATTTTATACTAATATATAAAGCTGAAGAGTTTGTTTGTTTGTTTGGTTTAACGCGCTAATCTCAGGAACAACAGGTCCGATTTGAAAAAAAATTCTTTCAGTGTTAGATAGCCCATTTATCGAGGAAGGCTATAGGCTGTATAACATCACGCTTTGAGCGACGGGAGCGGAGTAGTAGCCTTAAATAACGCGGGTGTAACCGCGGGCATCATCTAGTTACAAAATAAAATGAAGCTGGCCATTCTCTCTGTCTAACGACGATAAACTTATAAACTACGATTTTACGAGGGTAATAGTATGGTTTGCACCAATAGATAGTGAGAATCTCTGAGGAATGCTTTGGTTTATAATTTACGCGGACGGAGCCGCTACCAAAGTGTAGTTATAGATAAATTACACCTAGACATAGAACAAGATGTCGTGCGCAGTACACCAAGATTATTCTTGAGTGTACATCACACCAACCACCTCCGGCTTAGCAGTCAGCGTTATAAACTACTATACCCACAGACCAGACAATGGATACGTTACTGTCCACTAATGTCTACACGATAGACAACCGTTACATTCATATTGGTAAGCAATGGATTGCAATGTGTGATGGGCGACGGGAGTGTAAGGGAAACAAGTGTTGCGTTCGACTGTCGTTTATTGAGTATTTCACAATACAGTGCTTAAAACTATATAATAATAATGAGGTAGAGGTGTTACTACACTACACCTCCCCCTTTTATTAAAAAAAAATTACAGTATTTTTTTTTTACATACCTAATACAGAAAATATGAATTTTAATAACAAACAAAAAACATTCCAGTAATTTTTCCAATATTTCAAAAAAAAAATGTTACTATATTTATTACCTAGCTGAGTATAAAAGTATAATTTTACAAAATTTAAAGCATCTCATTCAATTTTTTAAGTGTATATATTTGTTAACATAGATATTAATAACAAAGTAAACGTTGTTACTTTTCATAAAATAATTTTTAAAAAAGTAAACAGTGAACCGAAAAAAAATACAGCGATTTTAATGAAAATCGATGAAAATATGATCGAAACTGTTCTTAAAAGCATCATTCTTATCCCTTACAAAATAATAAACGTTGAGTAATTGTTACAAAAACACAATTATTAACGAAAGTCAAATAAAATATTTATTTTAATAAAATATTCTTTTAAATTCTAGAGGTTGCAAAGTGACAATATGGTATCATACTGTGTATGAATAAGGACTCAATAAATTTAATAGTTAGAACAATAATTTTGTAACATGAAATTATTAACGTATGCATTCTTATTCATAATAATTATCTAGATACATTTTCGAGAGATCTGTTTTAGTATGAGTTTGCAATGTAATGATGGGCGACGGGAGTTCAATTGAAACAACTGTGTTCGATGACTGTTGTATATTGAGTGTCTCACGGAATATAATGCACAAACCTATATACTTATAATGAGGTAGAGGTGCACTACACTACAGGATACATTTTTGATAGATTCAAATCGTGCATGAATGGATGTTTGTCTTACACCGGGTGTCTATGTATAATATGTAGGTATTTATTTACAAAATAAGTAAAGGTATGTTTATTGATACCCATAGTACAAGCTCTGCTTACTACGGGACTAGAGGGTGATGTGAATAAAGGGTGGAATTATTGCCCACCTCCTATCATAATAAGATTTTTTTATTTATAGACTCACGCCTGTATCCCCGAAGGGGTATTCAGAGGTGTAATATCACACCCACATTTCGCCATGAATTTTTAGGTCCCACGTAATAGGGGGCGAGCCTATTGCCGTACCGGGCACATTACCAGACTCCGTCCTGCTACTGAGAATTTCCTAATAGTCTAAGATCCGTAGAAGAGTTACCTTCACCGATCTGTTAAGTATTTTATATCAAACTAGACGACGCCAGCGGCTTCACACGCACATATTTTCAAATTTCCCGTTTTGCCCGATCCCGTGGGAATTTTGGGAAATCCCGTCTTAGTGTACCCCTACGGTCCCCAAGGAACATACATGCCAAATTTCAGCTTCCTGCGCCCAATAGTTTCGGCTGTAGCGTGTCTGTCAGTCAGTCAGTAACGCGAGGATTTTATATATTAAGATTTTGCATGTTAAAAAATATATCGCGATTGGTTTGGTAAAAAAAATCCGGTCCAGGCTAAAAAATATTGCCAACTGCTTTTCCTGACAGGTTTTTCGTAGGCAACCCAATATCATCGTGTTCGCAGTGGACTAGCGGTCATTTTAATATACTATTTGTCTATTAAAATAATTGATAAATTTAACTAGTGTCAACTTAACAGTCGAAAAATTTATACTTGACAACCCTACCAAATACGCCAGGAAAAATTGACAACCCTATGTAAACATATCCTTTAGGGTTCATACATTCGGTTAGTATTAAATTTATTTATTAAACGCGTATATGCACTGGTAAATGAAAACCCAAATACTTTTTTTTTCTACTTTTCCTAGTCTGGACCGGATTTTTTTTTGCTAACCAATTCGCGACATATATTTTGACATGCAAAATTTGATATAAAATACTTTTCAGCCAATAACCAGATCGGTGAAGGTCGCTCTTCTACGGATCTCGGACTATAACGGAAAAACTCAATAACACTTAGCCCGACCCGGGAATCGAACCCGAGACCTCCCGATCCCACGCGCACATTTATGCCGCTAGACCAAAGAGGCAGTCTCAGTATAATAAGATTTAACCAATATAAACAAATTTATTAACTACTAGATACCCGCGGTTACACCCGCGTTATTTAAGGCTACTGCTCTGCTCCCGTCGCTCATAGCGTGATGTTATATGGCTATCTAACACTGAAAGAGTTTTTCAAATCGGACCAGAAGTTTCTGAGAGTAGCGCGTTCAACCAAACAAACATACAAATAAACTCTTCAGCTTTATATATTAGTATAAGATGTTAACTAAGTTACTAATGCTAACTATGATTGGAATAGATTCCAATTTGAATAAATTCTCATTGACATAAACAAAAATCATTAACATTGTATAAAATTCCTTTCAATCCACCCGCTAAGCGTCTTCATGAATAATTTTCCGCGAGACGTTTCCCTGAATGACACGTAACAGACCGTGAGGAGTCCCCCCCCCCCCGTCCTCCCACTCCTCTCATCATACAACAAGTACTCGTGTAAATACAAAGCAATTTCTCGAACCAGTGAACCGATTGCGCCAAGGATTTGTTGTTACACACTTTCATAATAACAGTGTTGTTTTGTGTTACATTTTTAGGGAATTGGGTGTAATCTCCCCGTTTCGAGTCTTACTTATTGCCGCTTGTAAATGTTGGCAATGATGGTTGTACGTCACTGAAATGATTTATTTGTTGCAGCTGTATTTATTTGTTTTAGCGCAATAGGCGGCGGAAGTTTTCTTAATGTTTCTTTTGGTGTAAACATATTTCTGTTCTATTATCAGTTCTATAAAAGGCTGTTTCTAGCCGTTACTTTTTGTAACATACAAAGTAGGTTAGTGAGGTCTCGATAAAAAGATAGAAATGATTTCACAAGGAATATTATAATACTTATTTTAATGTTCAAATTCAAACCCTATACGACTGCCTCGTTGGTCTCGCGGCATAAATGTGCGCGTGGGATCGGGAGGTCCCGGGTTCGATTCCTGGGTCGGGCAGTGTTATTGGGTTTTTCTGTCACGAAATTCTCAGTAGCAGCACGGAGTCTGGAAATGTGCCCGGTACGGCAATAGGCTCGCCCCTTATTACGTGGGACTAAAGTATATCTGGCGAAAAGTGGGTGTAGAAATACACCTCTGCCTACCCCTTCGGGGATAAAAGGCGTGACGATATGTATGTATGTTATTTTAATTTTTACACCTGTAAGTACCTACTATAAAATCTTTCGAAAGGTAATGGTGGCCAATTTATCAGTATCAACTGAGCAATCTTTAAATACATGAAGTCATCAATTAAATTCAAATTCAAGGTCAAATTAAATACTTTTACAAATCTGAAGTGTGTTCGTTTATCCCTCTTTCACGCTAAAACTACGTTACACATTTCTACAAAACTTTTGAGTAATGTAGCTTATACAGTTCTCGATCATGTTCTGTGTCTTTTGTATACGACTGACATAACTAGGTATATTTCTTTTGTAAGTATATATATTCACAAGTAAATTCATTTTTTGTTCTCTTGCCTACATGTAAAATATTTTGTTAATTTTAAGTTTAATTTAGGTACCTTAATTTAAACAGTCCCTTACCATGCCGTGGCAACTTGTAAGTGGAACAACACTTAGCATGCAATTGTAAACATGTTTGTGAATTTTATATTAGTGTATGTTTTGTTAGTTGTCCAAATAAATAAAATAAAAAAAATAAAAATAAAATAAATACAGTAGAATTATACATACGCTCGGTGGAGTCTATATAATATAATAGTAAAGTACCTATTTCAATACGAACTGTTCATATATAGTTCGTGTCCAATTGAAAACGAGTCAATCTGCTGAAACAGAAGGCCACACATGACTGCTCTACATCCATACAAAATACATTGCCTAGTAGATAGATACAGAACTTCTATACATCCACGTTCTATGAAGCAACTTCAGGATTCTTACATTACTTATTTACGTGTAATCTTTCTAGCTTTCACATGATCGTACTGGAAAATGGAGGTCGATAAGATGCTTGATTTGCCACTTATCCTCTCCGATAAACCAAAGATGCCATTTCATTGAACGGTCTAGTGCTCTAATTTTTAGTGATCCTCATAGTTATACCGGAGACCGAGGGTTAAATTCCCAGCTAAGACAAAATTTTGTGAGATGAGCCCGATTATTTGTGTTGTGTCTGAGTGTCATTTATGAAAGCGGTTAAATTCACTTTTTCATGGCGTCTGATCCAAAACCATGCCGCAGAGTGTTATGTTTTAATGCCTATTTAAATTACTAGTGGCATGCTTCGTTGATGGATTAACACAATAGTATTTTTTAACTCGAACCAACAGTACCTGAGATTAGCTCATTCAACCAAACAAATGGACAAGCAAACTCTTTAGCTTTTATATAATGTTATAGATTTGTTATATTAGGAGTAAATGTAAAAGAATAAGTGTTAGAAATGTATAAGAAGTACACTAATCCCTAATGTATAAACTATAAATTACGAAGTAGAACTACAGCACAATTCGGTTTCTGATAGCCTCACCTCGTTTTGACTTAGTATTGACGTCTAGGGACAAGATATATTTAAAGCCCACACGAGTGTCAACGCAATCAAACAGTTCCGAGAAACACAAACAGTTTGATTAACTAGGTACACAAAGTTGATCTTAATTTAAATAAACCAGCGAGCTCGGATCTACTGCTGGTCCTAAGAGGACAGTGGGAGGATCGTAGTGTGATTCGATTATACTTGGTAAAGGAAAGTTATTCCAACTAAGGTTTTCTGAAAGAGGTAGGACGGCTTTTTTCGTTGACGGTATTTAAGGTTCCGCGGCTAAATGACAAATAACAGAAATATGTTTGTGCGTTTGTCATAGCTACTTTATACTGAAACTATTGAAACTACACGTTTGAAACTTGGTAAACATATGAATTCTGTAAACCACTTCACGATTTTTATACAACAATCGTGACGTTTAAGGGACCTCTTCATACATAGAATCGAATTGGAAAATCTTTTTTTTTTAGTCAGTTATTTACACGGTGTCTAAAAATAGGTCTTTGAAAATTAATTTGTGGTTTGTAAAACCATTTTTCTAAAATGCAATAGTTTGAAAGACGCTTCCAAAGTGGTAAAATGTGTGCGAATTCGGAAAAACTCAGTAACACTTTTGCCCGACCCGGGAATCGAACTCGCGACCTCCGATCACCAGACGCATACGCTATACGTCTGGTGATCGGAGGACGGAGGCAGTCTTTAATTTAATTATTTTATAGTAATCACCATTTATATACATATAAAGTTACTTTTACATATCATCGCAAAAAATATTTATTTAAATTTGCTCTAATAAATTATTTGGCAATAACTGAAATTGCTTTTGTGAATAAACCTAGCTGAAATACCTATCCAATACCACTACAACACTTGAGACGGAGGATCTCAGGTAGGATGTCGGGGTTCGAGAGAAACACTGCTAGGCTGAACAGGTTCTTTATTATGTCTCACTACCGCTTACATACAGTATGACCGAACTAGGTAAGCACTGGCCTGAGCTGGCTGGAGTGTAGACTCCTGCTGCTCTCCGACGCTCGCAGGGTAGCTGCTCGAAGGGTCGCCGATGAGCTGGCCAAGGTGCGCTGCGCAGGCAGCTCTGTGGTCGATGTTCAGACTGAGCGGGTCTCAGGCGGTGCAGCCGATGTGGGTCGAGCGGTCAGGCTCAGGCGTCCGTGGCCTGGCTGTAGGAGCTCGTAGGCAGGAACGGAGGCTTGGGTGGCAGCTGGCTAGTAGCGGCACGGCGCCAGCAGCTCGTGGCTTGTAGCCCGTAGGAAGAACGTCAGCCCGTAGGAAGAACGTCAGGTGCAGTGAGCTCGTAGGGTGAACGTAGCCCGTAGGGTGAACTGGAAACAGCATAGAGAATACACAACAACCGGTCAGGAACAGGCTGTCCCTAGATCGGCTGTTATGCTTAGGAGACACAGATACTACAGACAGAACATATAGGCACACAGACAACTAGAATATGCTTACCCCCAGCGGGACAGTAGATAGGAAGTAGAATGTAGAATAATCGCGAGGTGTAGCGGCAGCGTTCCGATGTCTAGGGAAAGTGACCATTCTACGACGCGCACCCATCTTATATAGGCATAAATCTATGACTCACAACTGCCTTTGGCTAGTGAATATGACCATATTTGGTAATATTGCGAACGATGTCTGGCTAAGCTGGCGTTAAGCGCCTGCGAGATATTATAACGCAATACGTGTAGTATTACGTTACAATACCCCGCTCTGTACAGCAGGATTTTTCGTGTCTAGACAAGAAAAATCCGTCTAACTAAGTCCTCCGAACTTCTGTAGACAGTGCTAAGTAGATAGTGACTATGAAACTCAAACTGCAGGTAGGTACAATGAAAGAATCTAGTTAGGTTAGGAATCAGTGTAGTTAATTAGTTTTAAATCTTTAATGTGCCAACTGCCAATAGATTTACCCGACGAATCCGCTAATTCGTATACTAGTGGTGACTTTTTAGCAATAATAGTACACTTGGTAAACTTGGGAGCCAGTTTTTTGCTAAATGATTTGTCCTCATCGCTTAGATAGTAGGTTCTTTTCCATACGGTATCACCTATGTTAAACCCAGCCGGTTTACGACGTAAGTTGTATGTGTGTGTATCTAAAGTACCATTGTTTTGGTGTTTACGTGCAACGCAAGTATCACACGAAGATATAAACTTAATAATGTCAGCGTGCATACCCGGCCAATAATAACGCTGCGCTAAACGTTTATAAGTTTTAAAAATACCTAAATGACCCGCAGCGAGTTCCGAATGGTATTCTTTAATAGCGGTAGTTCTATCCGAGGTATGTAGGACCTCTTTCCAATCGAATACTTTACGCAATGTACATTTAGATACCATATATCTGTACAATTTATCATTCCTGATAGAATAATTAGGAAAAGATGTAGGTGAGTTTTTACAGCCATTGTAGATTGTAGTATACCACTGATCCGAGGTTATAGTAGTCTCGTTATCAGTGTTAGTATCAATAGCTGACACGGTAGCATTAACTTTATTAGGCAAGGAATTACTACGAGAGTAATTATTAGATAAAGAAACAGAGTTAATATAGTTTGGTAACAATTTAAATCTTTTCCAGAAGTCAATACCTAAAATTAACGAACTAGTGACTTCTGGAATTACGTACGCTTCTAAGTTATAAGTTTTATTTTTAAAAGTGGTGGGTAGGTTGATATAGCCGATCGGTGTCAGACGATGACCACCCGCCGATCGAAAAAATATAGTAGGGTTGTCACACTTATTCAAAGGGAGATTAGTTTTAGAAATAAGTTTTATATGAGAATTATTGCCCAATATAGTCACGGCAGAACCTGAGTCAAGTAAACCAGTAAGGGGTAGATTCTTAATGGTTACATTAACATAGGGTCGAAAATCAGTATTAGGTTTTTGATTACGGATCGCAGCCACAGAATAACTGGAAAAATACACTTTTAGAGTGTTCAGCCAATTTTTCCAGTCTTCTTTGTCAAAATATTTAGGTTTAGAGGATGTACAAACGGTAGGGTTTGTCATCTTATTTGACGAACTACGATCCGAGTAAATTAGTTTTTTGAAAAAAAAATATTTTTACAGTTAGGACAATTTACGAATGTGACATCCCTAAGGCCACACTTAAAACATATCTTATAACGTTCTCGCTTGCACGTCCCTAGTGAGTGATCAGTTGAACGGCAGCGCGGGCAAAATACACACCTCTTATTAGTTATTTTTGTAGGAACAGCTGATTTAGATATCATGTTGACATCATAGTGTTGCGGGTTAGGCACAGGTGTATCGTTCGGTTCGACATTTATAGATGCGACAGAAGCGTAGTTTTTTAGTTTAGACGGTTTATAGTACTGTGAATTATTATAGTGACCGTGCGTGTCCTTTTTATTTATGTAAGCTAAATCAGGTGCTACTGTGTTAGACGTAGGGTAACTAGGTTCGTGAAATTGTGCACTTAAACACTGGAACCTCTCATAGTTTAGACATAGTGTTTTTAGAGTGTCTATAGTGTCTATAGCCGTAGTACATGAAGCTAGTACTGTAGAATAACACGGTCTAATATTGTGAAGCAATATATTTAATTTTTCATGTTCGGTTAGTACCGTGTTCGGTGACAATCGCGCAAAAAGTTGGAACATACTAGTCGACCAAGCCAACTAGACGAATGTCAACGTGACAAAATTCAACATAATTCAACAATTATAATCCAGAAATTCCTAGTACCGATTGCAGGCGCATTGTACGTTCACACGCCGCGTTCGCACGTTACGATAAATAATTTCTGGATTATAATTGTTAAATTATGTTGAATTTTGTCACGTTGACATTCGTCTAGTTGGCTTGGTCGACTAGTAATTGATAAGTAGATGATTATACCCTCAGTTTGCCCTTGAGTACGATTACGAATCTCGGCTAAAAGTTTATAATCATAGTCGTACGGTGTAAAATCAGCTGTGAGTTTACTAGCTAGTTCGTCCCATGTAGAAATGGAATTTTTAACACCGCGAAACCAGTGTAACGCATTACCAGTAAAAAATTCGGACGCGTAATCGAATAATCTATTGGCAGGTAGATTTCTAACCGTCCTAAATTCCGTCACGCGTTGTAGAAATTCACGAACGCAGCCTGTTCCGTCGAATTTGAGTATCGATAGTTCGCTAACCCTCAAATGCTCACAGTGGACAGTTACCGGAGTCGACGCTGCCTGTGCAGGGGTTGAATCCGTGCAAGTCATCGTGGCTCCGACTTCCGCCGACGGAACATTCGAGTGTTCTATCTTAGATAGCTCTGCCGACAGCATCCGAAAGCGTTCAGTCAGGTCGGATATTTTCTTGCCGTATTTAGGTTCGGATTTGTCTAATCTGCCCAATCTGTGGTAGACCTGGTTGTGCAAAGCCGTAGTTCGCTTAGCCAAGTTGTGGTCGTATAGCTCCTTAAGGGAAGAGATTCGCGAATCTAAGTCGGTAACTGACAGGCTAGCTCCCTTGAAGTCGTCTGCTATGTCTTGGCCTGACTCTAGGATTTCGTCATTCGGAATCAGCTCGAGTAGTTTAGGTAGCTGCTTCCGTAAACCTAAAACAGAGGTAGCCGGCTCCTCTCCGCGAATAGCGACCTCGTAGGCCAATTCATTTTTATTAAGTAGAAAGTACTTGATAGGGTTAGTGCTCATGATGATATAAAATAAGTATGATAGAAAAGAACGTAAGTATATTACAGCCCTCCGTGTGCAATAGTTCTGCTTTACAAAGAACTACGACGATTCGGTGTAAAAATGTAGACAATACATAGTGACTTGCAAAAATAAAAAACGGTTATTTCAAATTGCGAACAGTTACGTAGGGAATCGGTAGTTGAAATTTGAATTAGACAATAGTAAGATAACACATAATAGGTATACAAGAATAGAAATTAAAGATAGACAGCAATACACAGATACACACAAGTTAGATATTACGTACCAGTTCGCTGATGTCTGCACCTCCTCGTTTACAAAGACTGACCTCCTAAACAAGAACAACTGCAGTAATTGGAAGTGAGACAAATAGAGTTGGGCGCCACTGAGACGGAGGATCTCAGGTAGGATGTCGGGGTTCGAGAGAAACACTGCTAGGCTGAACAGGTTCTTTATTATGTCTCACTACCGCTTACATACAGTATGACCGAACTAGGTAAGCACTGGCCTGAGCTGGCTGGAGTGTAGACTCCTGCTGCTCTCCGACGCTCGCAGGGTAGCTGCTCGAAGGGTCGCCGATGAGCTGGCCAAGGTGCGCTGCGCAGGCAGCTCTGTGGTCGATGTTCAGACTGAGCGGGTCTCAGGCGGTGCAGCCGATGTGGGTCGAGCGGTCAGGCTCAGGCGTCCGTGGCCTGGCTGTAGGAGCTCGTAGGCAGGAACGGAGGCTTGGGTGGCAGCTGGCTAGTAGCGGCACGGCGCCAGCAGCTCGTGGCTTGTAGCCCGTAGGAGGAACGTCAGCCCGTAGAAAGAACGTCAGGTGCAGTGAGCTCGTAGGGTGAACGTAGCCCGTAGGGTGAACTGGAAACAGCATAGAGAATACACAACAACCGGTCAGGAACAGGCTGTCCCTAGATCGGCTGTTATGCTTAGGAGACACAGATACTACAGACAGAACATATAGGCACACAGACAACTAGAATATGCTTACCCCCAGCAAGACAGTAGATAGGAAGTAGAATGTAGAATAATCGCGAGGTGTAGCGGCAGCGTTCCGATGTCTAGGGAAAGTGACCATTCTACGACGCGCACCCATCTTATATAGGCATAAATCTATGACTCACAACTGCCTTTGGCTAGTGAATATGACCATATTTGGTAATATTGCGAACGATGTCTGGCTAAGCTGGCGTTAAGCGCCTGCGAGATATTATAACGCAATACGTGTAGTATTACGTTACACACTATCAAGTCCTCAAGGAAATGCCTTTAATCTGAACATCCCTTAACTCGTCCACTAATTAACCCTCGCCGCGACTATACACAAATGGCGATGAAATCGTAGACTTAGAGAACTAGGAGGGGAGAGGGGGGGAGTACTTGGGGTTAAGGATGCGTATCCAGAAGAGATGAGCGAGGTAAACTACTAATAGTATCGCTTGAGCTAAGAGAGGCTTGGAAAATAAAGGGGTGATTAGTTGGATGTCTTTCTTAACCAAAGCCGTGTGGTGCATTAACGGCCGGTACCAATATTTGATCTATCCACAGATTTGGCTACTAGAGATACATAATTATTTGTTATCATCATCAGCCCTTTATACTGTCCCACTGCTGGGCACGGGCCTCTTCTTACTATGAGAAGGGTAAGGCCATAGTTCACCACGATGGCCTAGTGCGGGTTGGGAGACTTCACATGTCTTTCGAGAACATTATGGATAACTCTCAGACAGGCAGGTTTCCTCACGATGTTTTCCTTCACTGATTAGTAAGCGATAATTAAGAATTTAATACGCACTTAACTCCGAAAAGTCATTGGTGCGTGCCGTGAACACGAACCCGAGACCCTCTGCGTAGCATTCTGTCGGTCTCTCCACTCAGCTATCACAAAATATTTACCCTTGGTTTTACTCTTTTTTTTTTATATAGTAGAACATATGTAACGTGACTATACGTATGGCGTTGTGGTATAAGCGGCCGCCTCGCCACTTAGCACTATGTAGAGTATTGTGGGTTCGATCCCCAGATAAGGTAACGTTTGGTGTTGCTTCGCATCTGGGTGTGTTTTGTGTCCGTTGATTGATTGTCTGTAAAGTCTAACGCGACACAGGATATGTTCCTAGTGCGGGAGTTGTCTATTCAAATCTTCTTTTTTGTGTAGTACATACAAACATACATAGTCTCACGCCTATATTCCCGAAGAGGTAGGCAGAGGTATATTACTACACCCACTTTTCGCCATATTCATTTTAGTCCTACGTAATAGGGGGCGAGCCTATTACCGTACCGGGCACATTACCAGACTCCATGCTGCTATTGAGAATTTTCGAACGGAAAAACCCAATAATACTTTGCCCGACCCGGGGATCCAACCCGAGACCTCCCAATCCCACGCGCACATTTATGCTGCGAGACCAACGAGGCAGTCTGTTTGTGTAGTAAAAATTACATATATTAGAATATGATTACCTGATTTTTGATTGCTTGGAAGACGCAGTGGCTTATGGTGATCACCGCTACTAAATAGAGTTATCGCGTCAATTTCGCATTACCTAAGACTGTCAGCTAGTTAGACTTCTTAGATTTTTGTACTCAATATCCATAATTTTCGTTATTTACTGAAGCCGCTTCTCTATCTTCATATTAAACTTTGTTTTAATACATAATATGCAATGTTATACCCACTAATCTAATATTGAAATGCAAATCGCTCTTTTCCTTTAGTTGCTCGTAGACAGTCTACGTCGTAGGCGACGCGTAGATGGCGGAGCTCGTAACCGTCTTCATGGTTTACAAGATTTAAAGGCCCTAGTGTGTAAGTGTGTTAAACCACTTATTTGGTAATGCCGTCACGTCGCACAGTGTTTTATGAAGACCATTTTTCGGACACCGTCTTTTTATTAAAGAAGCTAATAGATATATTCAATAAAAAGAGATATTTCGAATCCCCATTAAGCTAGCATCACTAGTTTTTTAGAAAATCTTTTTTGAAAATCTTCATATTTTAAAGCGGATATTTAGAAAAAAAGATATTCCTCTTAAACTAAGCATGATACGCAATAATAATGTTACAAGCACCGATAGCGTCTCTTTCACTGCACATTTAACAGTTAAAATGAACCTCATAACTTGACTAGAATCAAATTTCAGCGAGATTTTGGATTTTTAGATTTTCTTACTTTTCCCGAAGATTCTACCAAAAGTGGAAAAGTTATATATACAGAAAGGATGCTCTTTACTTTCCTCATATGCTCAATAAATTTCAGACCCCAAATCCATGGAATCTAGAAGTTATTCCATATAACTGTTTTTGCTAGTTTTTTCATATTTATATTCTGGATTTTAATGATTAAATTTTTATTCGATATTGATTTCTTTACAACATATAATTTAGTTATAAAATCAATATCGAATAAAAATTTTATCATTATAATCCGGCATACAAATGTGAAAACCCTACCAAAAACAGTTAATTTAGAATAACTTCTACATTCCATGGATTTGGGGTCTGAAATTTATTGAGCATATGAGGAAAGTAAAGAGCATCCTTTCTGTATATATAACTTTTCCACTTTTGGTAGAATCTTCGGGAAAAGTAAGAAAATCTAAAAATCCAAAATCTCGCTTAAATTTGATTCTAGTAAAGTTATGAGGTTCATTTTAACTGTAAAATGTGCAGTGTAAGAGACGCTATCGGTGCTTGTAACATTATTATTGCGTATCATGCTTAGTTTAAGAGGAATATCTTTTTTTCTAAATATCCGCTTTAAAATATGAAGATTTTCAAAAAAGTTTTTCTAAAAATCTAGAGATGCTAGCTTAATGGGGATACGAAATATTTCTTTTTATTGAATATATCTATTAGCTTCTTTAATAAAAAGACGGTGTCCGAAAAATGGTCTTCATAAAACACTGTGCGTCGTCGTCTCGATGTCTGAACCAAGAGTACGCACTGGGAGCGAAAGCTAAGGCTGCGTATACAGCAAGGATGAGCCAGAGAGCTGAGCCGTTTATCTTTTCCATTATATTAGAACATTGTACATAAAGTTCAAAATAAAAAAAAGAACTTTATGTACAATATTCTAATAAAAAATGTACGGTAATTGATTAAAAGCTAGAAGTATTTTCTTATATAACTCGATTTAGTAGCAGAGACGGTTATGCACTAACCGTCTCCGGTGTACAAAGTCAAAGTCAAAGTCAAAATCCTTTATTCATTTAAATCACAAAGTGACACTTATGAACGTCAATTTAAAAAACATTTACATTTACTGCCACGTTCGCAAAGCAAGGGCGTAGAACCATGAGAAAGAACGGGCAATAAAACTCAAGTTCACTCTTTTTCATCGTCAGGTTTTGCATAATACATAAAAATTTAAATTTTGTAAGGTGCTGCAACTGTTACACCTTCTATGTCATTTGTATATATTAACTCTACTTAATACTCAAGCATAATGTAGTAAAATTTTGATGTTCATTTAATTAGCCTCCTGAAAATTGACATGGTGAAACAGGAGCATCCACTTACATTAAGTACCTAACAATGCAGGCAATCCGCGCAAATGTTCAGAACCATGATAGAAATGATACAGATTAATATTAAAAATGAAATACCAGCCCGTAAGACCGACATCGACCAGTCATCGCAAGTAGCACCCGTTCACGAGTATGACGTATGGGCCAGCCATCATCCCTCTCGCCATATCAGAGGGACAGGGATGACCCGACACACAAAATATATAATTTCGTGTACCTAAGTGTGTTGCAAGCTCTACTGTTATAGTTTATAGACTGTTCGAAGGGCGCCAACGTTGGCTTACGATTCTTGTCATGAGACGAAAGCCGGAACCATGGCTTTACAAATTCTGCGAAGCGCAGTAGAGCTCTGTATAGTGTATATGCCTTACAGGTGGTCAGCCATCCTAGTATTGAACTCTGTGAAAAAAAATGCTTAACTTTTTGTTCTTATAACCAACGGCAAATCAGATCACACTATGAGCGCCGACAGAGAAAACATCCATAATTTATTTTGCTTATCTCACTTAGTAAATAATACAGCATGTACTACCATATTAGGGTTTCGTACGCCGCTCATCTGTCTAGCTCATTTTTGTTGAATACGCAGCCTTAACGGTTACATAATATCTGTTATAGAGCCGTCTGCTAGAACACGACAAGTGACGTCATGTTGTGATATTGTAGGATTTAGAATTGTGCGTTCGAGTATGTACAGTGTACGCTTGTTGTAGTAAAAATCAAATTTTTTTTTTTATTTCCATCTAGAATCGATGTAATTATGTAAACGTTTCGCACTTACGATATGTTTTGGCAACACGAGTGTAATAATATGATTGTAGAGATTTGAATTATGGTGTTTTAGAGGCATCTTATTACATCTAAGGTACAACATGATGGTACTTTTAACTTTTGACTGCAATTATAGAGTAGTACTACCCTGTTAGTTTGAATCCAACATTTTGTTCAATTAACAAATCATTGCTCGCGTCTAGATGTTATTTGTGTTCGTTTTTTTATGTTTGTCACGTTCCCCGCGATACAAGATTTATTTTTAGAGTGACAACACCCGCTCTAAGTAATATTCTAAAAATAAAACTTAAAAAAACTTGCTTACAAAAATCGTTTGATCATCATCCTCCAAGTGTTATCACAGTTTCAACCTGAGGTCCGCTTACTAGTCTAACCGGATTAGGCTGAACATTAGCTTTTTCACGAGCGAATGCCTGTCTGACCTCCACAATCTAAAGGGATAGCGATATTCCATGGTTTGAACTAGAGTCAGTTTATTTAGAAGGTACTGACGCCCTATAACGACTGTTAAAGTTCTTCATTACAACTGTGACCGACGGCTTAATGTGCTCTCCGAGGCATGTGACAAGCGTTACTTAACAATTCGATACACACATATTATCTCCGATAAGTCATTGGTGCGCGCCGTGATTCCAACCCGATACCCTCTGCATGGCAGTCTGTTGGTATCTCCACTAGGCTATTGCTGCCTGTGTACGAAAATCGTTTGATCCTGAACATATTTCCATTAACCCCATATACTTAAAGTGATGGATGAACGTGTCCAACGTGTGAGGCATTTATTTTGACATATGGGAGTGTTGATCGATACTTCATCGAGTGATGAATGTATGAGACGCAGGTCACGGTATATTCAAATTATTTTGTATTTTGCCTAACTGATTTTAAGACTAAAATTTAAGCGTAAATCGTTGCAAAATCATGTTTTACACTACAACTGTGCCATTGCAATGCCCAAGCTGAATAGTGAGTAGGTAACGAAATAGGGACTACAGTAGCTGGGTCTACAGTTTAACTTACTCAAATCTTAGAAAACTGGTCAATAGTCTTATCGTGATCCCTTTATTGATTTTTGCATATACGTACGTAAAGTGACATGAAGGGAACAAATCATAATTACATGTTCAACACTTATTTTATTTTTAATGTTACACATCATAATCAAATGAGCCGATACCTAGACGTTCACTGCTGGAAATAGGCCTTCCTCAAGGCCACACAGACGATCTTGAGCCGCCCGCATCCATCCTCCGTCCTGATGCCAATAAGATCGCCAGTTCATCTTGTGGGAGCGCCACCTCTACTGCGATGTTCGATGCACAAAATTGGATTAGAAAACAATTATTTACATTATATTATAATAGTACTGACAATTATGCACCATTATAATCTAACCTACTAATACAATCGACACGTGAGAGGTCACATAACTTCAATAGCCGTAACTTAGCATGACTTAGAAAAAGTGGTGGGTAGTTGTGACAGCAAGTACAATTTGAAATTGCTCTACATAAATAAAACAGTTTATTTTAAGTTTCTAATAAGTTTAATGACCAAAATAAATAGCTAACAGTAAATACCTGCTGGTTAAGTATTATCTCCAAAAACTGACAGATATACACAGAATCACACACAATGGAAGGATTTGATGTCTCCAAGATCCTTGACATGCAGACATATTTTGAGGAGCGTATGGCTCGGTTTGAGGCAGAGCTTCAGAAGAAACCTCAACAAAGCTCGGCTTAGACGACCGGTTTGCGCAGCGGGAGTGTAAGCGACTGCTATGCCGAAGGTTGCGGGTTCGATTCCCGCTCAAGTCAAACATTTGTGTGCATGAACATGGATGTTTGTCTTGGTCAGGGTGTTTCTATGTATAATATGTATGTATTTACAAAAAAAAAGTATATATGTATGTTTATCCATGATCTAGTACCCATAGTACAAGCTCTGCTTAGTTTGGGACTAGATGGTGATGTGTGTATGTCGTAGAATATTATAAAAAATATTATTATAAAAGAAGCTTGGCAGACGACTTTGCCATGTTCAAAGCCTTTGTGTTGCAGTCCCTGAAGACATTCTCGCAGCAGCTTGAAGTTGTGGGTCGTGAGGTGGACAAATTAGAAATGAGGAGCCGCCGGAAGATATTATTGCTTCATGGTGTCGAGGAATGCAAAGATGAGGTGACAACTCAGGTGGTGGTCAAGACTGTCAAGCAGCGTCTTAAGATCGACACCTTCTCATCTGATGACATACGCCGCTGTCAAAGGATGGAGCGTCAGACATCCAGCGGCAAAGCAAGGCCCATGCTTATTAATTCCCATTCTTAATTTGAGTCTCCTGTGGTGCGGGACAACATGTGGTTCGCCAAGACGAAGCTGAAGGGAACGGGAATCACGCTCTCCGATTTCCTGACACGCTCGCGGCACAACGCTTTTATGGCTGCACGTGCGAAGTTCTGCGTTGCGAAGTGCTGGACACGGGAGGGCTTAATTTACATCCTGGGCCCCGACGGCAACCGCCATCGTATTACGAGTGTCGGCGATCTAGGCAGGATTAAACTTGCAGACGAGGAGAAGCCCGCAGCCAAACCACTTGCACCCAAGATCAAGCGAGCAGCCGCCACGAAGAAGTAGGCCTTATTCATAATATTCATTAATCCGTAGGTAATTAACGTTATACATATTGTTATTTCACCCTCACTGTTACTTTAATCACACTATTTTTAGTTTTATTTTTGTTAAGTCATGTCAACAATGAATGGAAAACTCATAGATGGGAAAACTAATCTGTCATAATTGTCAGTTGTCAATTATGTCACGCAACGTTCCGTTTCTCGTAAAAAAAAAAAATATGTAGTCTTTAGATTTGGAAATGTACGAAATTGAATTAGTGTTAATGCTCTGAGTAATTTTGTGTGTTGGTATATTATTTTATCTTAATTTTACTGTTATATTTGTTAGTTTTAAATGTATCTCTTCACATTAGTTATCTTTCTTCGATAATATATTTAACTGGCGGGTGGACAAAATGAATACGCTTAACGTAGTTACAATGTTTATTGTGTATTAAAATTATTTATTTATACAGCCTATATAAGTACTATATATTATTATATTTCATTATTATTTTATATATTACTATATTTATTTTTATTATTTTATATTTATATGTCAGTTACAGACTCAATTAGCGACGATGACAGTTTTCTAACAGCTACGAGCTTTGATGACAGCTTTACTAGTATACCGTCTCTGGGAGACACTCTCCAATCACAGTTTTCAGACGTGCCCAAGAACTTTAATGTAGTCCATTTAAATGCACAGAGTATTCCAGCCCATTTCCCGGATATGCTGGCCAATTTCGATTGCAAAAACATACATGCAATTCTTATCTCTGAGTCATGGTTGAAACCGTGTCTCTTATCGACTTCTTATTCGCTTCCAGGTTTCCAACTAATTAGGAATGATCGCGCGTTTGGCGGTGGTGGCGGCGTTGCCATATATTTACGTGCTTACATTCCGTATCATATAGTCACTATGTCATCGCAGCCGCCACCGTCGAATGCTGGCGAGCATCTCTTCTTAGAAGTGGAACTCCATCATACAAAAGTGTTGCTTGGCGTATATTATTCTCCTTCGTGTCGTATAAATTTCTTTTCCTCCTTCGAGCAAATCCTGGAAAATCTTACTCCATCTTATGATCATTCCATTATTATGGGAGATTTTAATACCTGTCTCCTTAAACGTGATTCTCGAACTACGTCTTTTCGTCGTGTTACAGAATCCTGTAATATGACTATATTAAACCTTAATGCGACACATCACTTTCCTAATTCTGTTCCTTCTCTACTAGACCTCATCTTAGTTTCTTCTCCTAATTTAGTTTACAGGCATGGTCAATGCTCTGCCGATGCATTTTCCTACCATGACCTTATCTATCTCTCATACAAAGTACGCCCACCTAAAGCGAAGCCGACAATAGTTTTGCAGCGCAATTTTGGTGGCATGGTGCTTGACGAACTGCGTGAGGATGCTGCCAAAATAGACTGGGAACCACTGCTGTCCACCGAGTGCGTGGACACTAAGGTGCACATTCTGACAACCAATCCCCAATTCGCGCTATAAAAATAAAACATTTGCCCGCACCTTGGCTTACTGAGGACATCAAGAAGATTATGACAAAAAAAGCTGCAGCGAAGACAAAAGTAAAGCACAGGCCAACTCCTTCAAACATGGAAAATTATGTGGCTATAAGAAATCACTGCAACAAGGTGTGTAGGAAAGCACAACGCCAACATATACATAAATCCGTTGAAAACGGTGATCCAGCAAAGGTCTGGAAATTTCTCAACACTTTAGGAGTTGGTAAGACTAGGCACCAATCTATCCCAAACAATATAAATCTAGATTCTCTTAATGCTCATTTCTCTTCTTCGCCCAAATTTGATGGAAATGTTAAAAATAACACATTACAATATCTTTCATCCTTACCAACCCCAGATTATTCTCCTTTTGTCTTCTCGCAATTCACCGATTATGATGTTAAGAAGAGTATTATGGCAATTGCGTCCAATGCAGTCGGTGATGACTGTATCAGCAGGAAAATTATCCTTCCCATCCTAGATATAATCCTTCCAATCCTATGCAACATTTTAAACCAGTCCATTATCCGTGGCATCTTTCCGTCAGCGTGGAAAGATGCACTTATAATTCCCCTACCTAAAAAACCTAAGCCTTGTTCCTTTTCAGATTACCGTCCCATATCCTTACTACCATTCCTGTCAAAAGTCCTTGAACGCCTAATCCACACTCAACTCAGTTCCTTTCTCCATAAAAATTCGCTCCTTAATGCATACCAATCTGGTTTCCGTCCCGGCCACAGTACCGTCTCTGCATTGGTACACATCACTGATGACATTCGGAGAGGTATGGATTGTGGAAATCTAACGGTTATGTCCTTGCTCGATTTCAGCAATGCTTTTAACACCGTGGATTTTCACATCATACTCGGCATTCTCCGCTCTCTTAACATATCTCCAACGGCAATTGACTGGTTTCATAGTTACCTGTTTGGTCGCCGGCAACGTATACGCATTGAAGACTCTTATTCCACTTGGTCTAACACGAATGCCGGGGTACCACAGGGTGGCGTGCTATCTCCTTTACTCTTCACGATATTCATTAATTCTATCTCTAACCAACTACTTTCATCCTACCACCTTTATGCAGATGATTCACAGATTTACACGCAAGCCCCCTTAGATGAGTTACCAGATGCATGTAGAACCATTAGCACAGATTTGGCTCAGATCAGCGAGTGGACCAAGAAATATCGACTGATGGTGAATCCTGATAAAACTCAGTTAATTATTATTGGTAGCCCAAGAATGACTGCAAAAATTAACTGGTCCGATCTACCACTAATTACTTTCGACGGAAAAGATCTCCTTTATACTAAGAAGGTTAAAAGTCTGGGGATCTACCTTGATGAGAATCTATCCTGGGAACCACAAATACAGGAGGTGAGTCGCAACTTTCTTCCGACTGCTACTAAAATTGCGCTTGCACAATCGCTGCTGTTGCCTATTCTCGACTACGCTGATGTCAGCTATCTTGAACCCACGGAGGAGCAGCTAGACAAACTTGAGCGCCTTCAAAACTTCTGTATACGATTTATATTTGGATTACGCAAATATGATCATGTCTCAGAATTTCGCAACAGACTCAAGTGGCTCCCAATTCGTCTTCGCAGGAATACTCACATTCTTACATTACTTTATAATGTTTTATTTAATCCCAGTACCCCCTTTTATCTCAAAGAACGTTTTAAGTTCCTTCATGACACACATGTAAGATCCTTGAGGTCGTCTGAGAATTTGACCCTGGCGATGCCAATCCATTCTAGCAATTACTACGGAAAATCCTTTACAGTTCAAGCTGCACGCCTGTGGAATGGATTGCCACTAGAAATCCGTAAAGCCAAATCGCTTAACATATTTAAGTGTATGTTAAAAAGACACTACCTGTCAATCTTACGCCAATAATTATAAGCATTGTTAATTTATCATAATTATATTGTATAGCTGTCGTTCTACAAGTGTTCCGTTCACTGCTTCCTTATCTTAATATATAAAATCCTTGCGTTACTGACTGACTGACAGACACGCTACAGCCGAAAATATTGGGCGTAGGAAGCTGAAATTTGGCATATATGTTCCTTGGGGACCGTAGGGGTGCACTAAGAAGGGATTTCCCGAAATTGCCACGGGATCGGCCAAAACGGGTAAATTAAAAAATAATGCAGGCGTAGCTGCTGGCGTCCTCTAGTACTTATATAATCATATTTTATTTATTATATGTATTGTATCACATAGTACCTATACTTATGTATGTTATAGTAGTATAATATAGTATGTATAGTATAATATAGTATGTAGTTATGTAAGTGTATATTACAATATGTATATATTTAGGTACTTATTTATAATTATTATAGATTACTCACGCTACACCATCAATATACATGACTGCTAACCTACATCATTTCTGTCCATCCGCGGTTGCCTGGAAGAGATCACTCTATTAGCGATAAGGCCGCCAATTGCACACTAGTTTTAAGTTATATACTTCTGTAAATACTTTGTTTGTTTTGGTGTTCAATAAAGTATAATCTATCTATCTATCTATCTTAGCATGATGGATGAACTCTCGGCCCGCGGAGACGAGAGCATACGTTCGACGTACGACGTTTATTTTGACATACGGTGCTGTTGATTGATGCTTCAACCGGTGATGAATATACAAGACGCCTATTAGAAGCGGGACATGGTGCTTGCAAAGTATTTTTGTAATTTTTCAAGGCAATTAGAATAGTATGGGGTTGCGTGAGGAAGAAAATAAGGAAAAGGGGAAAAAGTGAGGTTCAGCATCGCTTATCACCTTCAGCAGCTCAGAAATTTTCCAGTTGCAATCCAAGAGCCTTGCAGCTCATAAACAGCTTTCCGACAATAGCTCAACTATTTTGCTCTTTGGCATTCCTAGTTGTGTGTCGATTGATCTCATTCAATAATTAAAACGCATCAGTTCAAATAGTGAGATTTTACGGAGAGATGAATGAGAGCTAAAATTAGCGACATGGGCAAAAATTAAAACCCACTGGCGACGGCATGGATACGGCAGCTGGCATTTTTCTATACTTTTACACGCTACGTTGTAGCTTTCATAGCGTGATTTGACCTGCAGTTCGTAACAGATTGGCAACATTAAGCAACGTTTGCAGAGGTCATGATTTGGATGGGTGACTGTGCAATAAACAATACGTAAAACCGTCGGTTCTGGTTCCGGTAAATAAACGTATTTAATATTTGAGACTCTCACACAAACATACACATGAGACAATTGATTGATTGCCTCCCATAGATGTGTCATTATTTAGATGGATCATAGGCTTTAAAATATTTAATATATGTAAGAACAATAGTAAACAATATATATACTCAAGCTGTGTAGGTAAGAACAATAGCAAACAATAAAAAACATAACCCTTCCTTTTGGCTTCGCCGTAGTCGGGTAAAAAATAGGGCGAAAATATTTCGTATTTTATATTGAAAACAAATTCAAATTCAAATTCAAATCATTTATTGCAAAACTAAGTGTACATGGTGATGGTATACAATGGTATGTGCTTAAGACTTAGCGCCTTTTTCAAGCATAGCAATATTGAGAGCTGACTAGCAATTATAAGATAAGTAAATAGAAAACATTGTTATAATTGTTATGTACAGTTAATAGTTGTAGAGGTAGTCCGTAGTACAATTAATTGAAGATTATATAACATTATTGAAATTAAGAAACATAGAATTAGTATTAATAGATCGATAGGATATAGAATTAGAAAATACAAAAAAATTGTTATGTCCTTATTTAAAACATGTTAAAATAAATCAGCTCGTGTAATCAAGATTAGAAAATACAAAAAAAAATAATTATGTCCTTATTTAAAATATTATGTCAAAATAAGTCAGCTCGTGTAATCAAGAGCTTCGTCATATACGTAATATTTAGACATGTAGGTATTATTATTATGAATATATTACTATTATTATTATGAAACATAACCTGAACCAAAGTCCAATGAAATTGTCTAGTAAAAATGGAATGTGTATTCCTTGTAGGTAAACATATTATATTATTTTACAGTAATAAATTAATTTTAGAATAAAACAATCATCGCAACGTGACTACGGATTATAAAATCGGAGCATCAATAACCACATTGAAAAGACTGTCACTTACAGTTTAAATAATAATAAATAATAATAATTATAAATAATAATAATATTCTACCACATTCACACAACACCATCTAGTCCCAAACTAAGCAGAAGCTTGTACTATGGGTACTAGATAATGGATAAACATACATATATACTTTTTATGTAAATATATACATATTATACATAGAAACACCCAGACCAAGACAAACATCCATGTTCATACACACAAATGTTTGACTTGAGCGGGAATCGAATCCGAAAAATGTTGCTTATGTTACTAAGATTCGTCACTATTATCTCGAATGAAACAAAATAAGTCCGCTGCTGGACGTATGCCTCTTCCTGGGCTCTCCACTTAGACTGATCTTGAAGCACCTGTATTCATTATCTTCCCGTGATCCCAGCAAGAGGATCTGTCTAAGTGATGAGAGGCCTACCTCTGTTTTAAAATTCGGTGCGTGGCCGCCGCTCCAGAAACTTTTGCCTAAACGGCTATCGGTTTTTCTATCTATGTGCCCGATGCACTGCCTCTTCAGCTGGAATATTCAGAGGGCTATGTAGGTGGCTTTGTTTAACCTGCAAATCTCCTCATTTCTGATTTGATCTCTCAAGATACTTCTAGCATAGCTCTCTTCAACGCCTTCGTGACACTTTCGAGTGACCCTGCCAGTGAGCCTTCTGATAAGGACCATGGTAAGCGACTTAAGATTCGTACATGGACAATAACAACATAGTTTCGCCTGGATTGAAGTTGATAGTAAATTATATTGCGGTAGTTGTATTTTTAAAGCCTAACAACTTAAACCTTTTGTTTTGGACTGATTTAAGTGGGCTAATGAATGCGGAACAAAGTAAGTGTTTTGTAAATTTATTATACGAACTTTCTTCAACATTGCAGGCAAAGTGTAGCACGCGATGGTGGCGACCAAGCACTCGTCAGTTGCGATGAACATTTTTCGTTGGGGAGAAATTATATAAGGGTGTTCCTCTCACTAGGTGGAGGATCCTCTGACCGCTAGGTGATCGTGTCTGGTGGACTGCAGTTCAACTGATTTAGCTGAGAACTAGTAATAGTAATCGTGTGTCTAACACATTACAAATGATGAGCAACAGACAATAACAAAAAAATATACAATATGGTTAACTTACTCGCGTCACAGATTACTAAATAGTTACTTGCTCGCGTGCAAGCGTCTAAAAATGTGATATAATAAGTGCTTCGCTAGTAAAATGCACATCAAGTGCATTTTGCCAGCGCATACACTTGCATGCAACGCTCTAAATTTTCATTTCCAACGTGATATATCGGCCAAGTAAACTAGGTGTATTACCTTGTAACTCAGTTTAAAGTCGGCAAACTTATTGTTCGTGTGGTAAAGTATAACTAGTAGTTAGTATGTCGGTCGTAAGTTTTGTTAATAGTTTCCTGTGATACGGAACTCTAGCACTTATGTGTTCATAGCTGCAAGTTAATTTGTTCTCGGAATAGAGTATATACATTATTCTAGATGACAACTTCACATTTGTCGTGTTATAGTAGCACATTTGTCCACGTCATAAATATTCCATCTGGCTATGTATTTCTGACTCTATTACCATCATGAAAAAGGACTTGTCTTTGCTGACCGAACATCGCCTGACCAGAATAGCTTAAGCTAGAAATATATATTTGTTTAGTGGGTTCCTTAGGTAGTCACTGAGGAAGGTTATTTTTAATAGTGTGCCCCTGAAGTGCAAATCTATTGATAATTAAGAAAAATCGATGGTAATGCCTTCCCACGTTTATCCTAAAACTAGGAGATGCCCGCAGCTCCACCCGCACATTTTATTTAATTTAACTGTATGTTTCTGCCCGATGCTCTGAGAATTTTGGGCAATCCGTTCTTAGTGCACCCCTTCTGTCCCCGAGCAACATACATGCCAAATTTTAGCTTCCTATGCCTAATAGTTTTGACTGTAGCTTTTTTGTTAGTCAGTCAGTCAGCAACGCAAAGATTTTATATATACAAATTCAAGGGGAATATTCAGTAACTTGAGAAATATTGTAGCTAAGTGAAAGCGAGCTTAGCTGTAATAATAAGACCATAAATAAGAATTTCATTCGCAAGCGGCTAGTGGGCAGTGGGCAGGCGACCGACCATAAACAAGTGCGAAACAACGCAGTTTCATTTATTCTGTCGCTACGTTACATTGCCTCTGGCCGTACAATTTAGTTCTAAATGCGGAAAATTTTAATTAAATGTTCGTTGTCTATGGATTGGATAACCACAGTGTTGTTGTGATCTTATTGCGTAAATATGCATTTTTAGCCGTAGGCAGATATTGGCAAAATATAAAATACCTATTTAACATCATCTTCAGCCCTATATACTGCCCCACTGCTGGGCCCGGGCCTCTTCTCTCTATGAGAAGGTTAAGGCCATAGTCCACCACGCTGGCCAAGTGCGGGTTGGCAGACTTCACATGTCTTACGAGCACACTATGGAGCTTTCTCAGACATGCAGGTTTCCTCACGATGTTTTCCTTCACCGACAAGCAAGCGATAATTAATAATTTAATACGCACATAACTTCGAAAAGTCGTTGGTGCGCGCCAAGGATTCGAACCCATGACCATCTGCGTCGTCTGTCGGTTTCTCCACTCGGCTATCACCTTCTATATAACATAAAACAAATTTAATTTTTGTTTATAGATTACTCCTGAACGAAAAATCTTGTGTCGCAGGCCATTATATAAACATTTCATCAAGGGATACATAGTACATACAGACTGGCAACCACAAATTGTGGATCACACAAAGTATAGTCTCGTGTGGGAGCAAACCTGCTAAACTCAGCGTGGTGTTAAGCGGTGAGGCGGGCGCTTAAACCGCTACGCCAGCAGTGCAGTCATCTATCATCATCCTCTTAGCGTTATCCCAGTTTCAATCTGGGGTCCCCTTACTAGTCTAACCGGATTTGGCTGAATATTAGCTTTTCCACGGAGCGACTGCCTGTCTGATCTGCGCAACCCGAAGGGATAGCGATATTCCATGGTTTAGACTAGTGTCAGTTTATTTTAGAAGGTACTGACGCCCTGTAACGATTGTCAAAGATCTTCATGACAACCGGGACCGACGGCTTAACGTGCTCTCCGAGGCACGGAACAAGCGATAATTAACAATTCAATACGCACATAACTCTGAAAAGTCATTGTTGCGCGCCGTGGATTCGAACAGTCATCTATTCTAATTATAAAGCTGAATAGTTTGTTTGGCTGAGGAACTACTGGTCCGATTTCAATAATGATTTTTTGTTGGAAAGCATTTTTATCGAGAAGCGCACGCTATTACCCACGGGTGCTGAGCAGTAGCTCTATATAACGCGGGTTACACTCGCTAAGCTAGTAACATATGAAATCACAAATTACCATCCATTTCCATAAACGAGATCCAGAATCAACATACTGAATCAAATTTACATCACATATATATCAACCTTGGACACGGAAGTCTTACAACGCATTCCTTGATTACCAATCAGTATTCTCGCGGGTGTTATAAGCTTCAAACGAAGACGCATGTTCTTATGAGGCGTTTTTTCATTACGTACTCCGCCGATTTGCGCCATAAAATCCTAAAAATGCCGTCAAATTACTGCGTACGGAGATTTCTCAAATTATGAACTGTAAAGAAGTTGGGATTTATGCTGTTTTGCGTGTAAATATGACATAACGTTTGTAACTTTATCAAAAGAGCTGCTTGCGGTTGATTCGCTGTAGTAATGTTTATTTTCGTTGTAGTATCTTTAGAGTACGTACAATTATTGGTTCACTGTGCGGAAGCAATGGCACTTAAGTAGTTACTGGTTCGATTCCTGCTTAGAAAAGCTTTGAACTTACATATTTATATCGTTTCAAAGGGTTCATTTATAGTTTCGTTAGTGTTATGTTTGTAGAGTAGTTGGAAAAGATACACATTGAAACTACGCGGATAAAGCGGAAGATAATATTTTGGAAAAAAAATATATACATTTTTTATTTATTTTTTAAACACTTTTTTTTAATAGTAATAGTGCGGTAAACGAGCAGACGGATCGCCTGATGGTAAGCAATTACCACCGCCCATGGACACAAGCAACACCACAGGAGTCACAAGTGCGTTGCCGCCTCTTGGGGTTGGGAAAAGGGATAGGATGAGGAGTGGGATGAGGGAGAAGAAAATAGGGGATAGGGCCTCCGGCCCTCTCACTCACCGAACGAAACGCAACACTTTAGGTACTGTTACTTTACGTCAATTTTCTGTGAGAGGGTAGTATTTCCCCGGTCGAGCCGGCCCATTCATGCTTAAATCAGCAAGGCTCTACTACCTGTAAATTTATTTAGGGATGGGTTTATTATTTACGAAAATAAACCAATTGCAAAGTGTCCCCTTTCTCTTACTTCTAAACCGTCGTACTCAGGTATGTGTTACCTACGCTTAAGGAACATATAAAATCTAATTTAAGTGTTAATTTCTCAATAACTAGTAAAGTCTAATGAGCCGTTCATTAGACTTTACTAATTATTGAGTAATGAACACTTAAATTAGGTTGAAAAATGACTACTGTGCTTGAGTCATACAATCCCTCAGTCGTTGGGTAAGGAGCACTACGGAACCCTACATTGTGCGTGTCTCGACATGCACTTGGCCGGTTTTCTAATAGTACACTTCTTGCACGCGCGGAGCGGCCTATTTGCCTACATCGAGGCTCTGAATATACAATAAAGTGATA
The DNA here is from genome assembly GCA_944739405.2 of Euclidia mi. NCBI lineage: Eukaryota > Metazoa > Arthropoda > Insecta > Lepidoptera > Erebidae > Euclidia > Euclidia mi. The sequence continues at coordinate 44,288,816 of OX123206.2, read as the reverse complement.
ATTTGCCGCTAGTAATGTGACAGCTATCGTTGGTTATTATTAATTGTGTGCAATTTATTTGTGCTGCGTTTAAATTTTTTATTTTTTTTTATTTACCAATATAAAAACACACACAATTAAAAGATATTATAGCATTATGAAACCTCTAGGGTTTGTAATTAAATGCTACTAGATCGAACATGTAGGTACATAGCAAAAAGTTATCACGAACAATATTCAGGTAAACAAACAAACAAAAGGTTGGCTATATCATCATCGATGCGGGCGGCTCAAGACCCGTCTGTGTGGAGAACCTTGGGGGAGGCCTATGTCCAGCAGTGGACGTCGTTTGGCTGATATGATGATATCATCGTATGTAAACTTTGATAGTAAGTGTTAATAAATAAACAAAATACAATATAAGGATTGTGGAAGTTGGTAACAGCATTATCATCACGGTGAGTTATAGTTTCTGGAGAAAGTGCGATTTTAGCCTATATTTAAAATATTAAATACCGTATCTACGATAATATTAGATACAAGTGGATTCCCGCAGCTACGCCCACACATTTTTTCAATTTAACTGTTTCTGCCCGATCCCGTAGGAATTTAAGGATATTCTTTTTCGTACATCCTTACGGTCCCCAAGGAACATATTTAATTTTGGCTGTAACGCATCTGTCAGACAGTCAGTAACGCAAAAAAAAATACAGGGGGTGTTAAAAGAACCTTAACGAACATTTAAATCTCATATTGTACCAATCATTATGAACCTTTATTACTTCGGCATCATACCTGGGAAAGTCACCATATTTTTTTTATATTTAGGTACAAATTCGAAGCATTTCTTGCGCCAATGTTATTTTCACCCACGCATAGGTAGGTTCGCGAGCATTGCGCGCCCGCGCCTTACATTGCGGCTTATAAAATAGGTCTTAATTAGACCCATTTTATAAGCCGCAATGTAAGGCAATATCGGTAATATCGAGTGGACTTTGGCTTGGTTTGGTCTTTTGACTCCGTGTATATACAGATTTGTTATAACAAAGTGTTATAGTATGTGGTTTATCGCATAATATTGACAAAGTCTACAAACCCGAGATAACACTTTAACATAAACACCGTCTCGTTACATTTAATTACTAGAGCCTTGAATTAATTAAGAAGCTGTTAAACATGATAATCTTGTTCACGTATCGATACTCGTTTCACAATCAATAAACCTACATTATATCTCTGTAGTGATGTAGAATATAATTAAGAAGGGTGTGTTTTGGTAGCACTATTTATAAACTAAAATATAATGTTAATAACAAGTTCTTGGTCGTAAATAGAGAGCTTTATATCTTTGAATATATGCACATTTATTTTTTGTTTTTAAAGCGACCACTATTTACTAAACCGTGGCAAAGCAGGAGTATGAATAAATCTGTAATCGCCGGGGAATTGACATACATCATAAATCGCCAATGAAATTGATCGACGAAATCAAACTAGACTCGATTCAACCATTCGTGCATCATACTCAGTGGTGTCTCGTATGACGACCGAACCTACAACACTCGGCGCAATGTGCGCTTACAACTACGCCGTCAATGCAGTCATATCGAAAAATAATAAGTATCAAACTCAGTACAATGGGTTCTATGAGTTCGATTCGAAATTCTAGTGTAAATAAGAAGTTGAAACTTTTGCAAAAAAACAACAAAAAAGAATATTAAAAGGGATGGCAATATTTTTAATCACCGCCTCAACATTATTTATTAAATTTACGATTCTTGCGGGTTTCTCAAAAGGACAATAATAATTGGTCCTGGGTGGGATTCTATTATCTTCATGATAACATTTTGAGAAGTCTCTGTTATACGGCAATAATTTTTAAAATTTGCTGTTCTAGTAATATCCATTCACACGAATAAATCTATCACCGCAGAATAGTCCCAACTGGCGCCATTTTTCATTTATAATGGAATTTAAAGCTGGCTGCGCTGATGTGAAAAGCTGATAATAATGGCAGCAGTTTCACTTACATTGCGGGTCGATAACCGCTACAGTTAATTGCTGCTTCACATTGAGCGTCAATGAAACGAGAACAATAGGCACACTCGTGACCGCTCGCGGTTAGGTCTGCATAGTTAATCCACTATGAAGAGGATTGGAAGATCATTTCTGATTTGGTAGTTTGAGCTTGACGTTAGGTTGGCACTCTTAATTGCTGAATCTGCACCTATATATACATATCTTAAAATTGTCTGTCTATATGTATGCACGCGATAAACTCAACAACTATGACATTTGTTCGGTTTTCATCAATAGTTAATGTGATATCTGAGGAAGGTTTATGTGTAATATAGTATGTTCTATGTTTTAGTACTTTCGGTAACATACAATAGCGAGGTAAACAAAACATTTGTGAAACTCATTAGTGTCCGGCCTCTCACCGCGGGTCATGAACATGTGTACTACAATAATTAAATGAAAGCATACTTATACCACAGTATAACAACATACAGTAATACAAAACAACACATGTACACGTCTCATTTGTACATATTTATGTACGGTCAGTTCGCAGGTAATTAACATGAAGGCACTATTGTTTAACGAGACGATACTTTAGCAACAGTGTAGCTGGGTATGTCACGGTATTAATGATACTACGTTTCTCCACTTGATTAAATAAAAAACATAATACTTTCAACCATGGCCATATTTTCCAAATATGGCCTGTGTAAGTCGAAACGTGAAACCTCAAGACCATCATAATTTTTCTACCGCTATCCCAGTTGCATCCAAGACTTGCACGCCTCGGAGCCAGGATTTGGCTTACTCATCTAACGGGATTGGACAGAATATCAGGTTTTCCACAGAGTGACTGTCGCCTGAGTACCCTGAGTAACCCAAATAGATAGCGATATTACATGGTTTAGACAAGTATTAGTTAATTGTGGGTACCGACTCCCTGGAAAGACTATCAGATTTTCATGACAGCCAAGGATATTGATCTTGCTGGCTATAAGACTTGATCTCTAAAATATTTTCAGCAAATATCGATCAATTTTATCTAAAAATATCAAAATACTCTTTGCTCAAGTAAATTACCTATAAAAGTATCAGAGTAATACCTTATTTGATAAATAGCTGTGAAGAAATAAAAGGTCGGTATAATAATGTAGAAATTGAAATGGGATCTTTAACTTAATTTACGACAATGTTTTGGAACTAAGCTAGACATAATTGGATATTTATTATCACGTGATTCAGAAAAATAATAGGTATTCTAGGAATATATTGGGAATATTTATTTTTTGTTATTAAGTGTGCTTCATTTATTTTTCTCTGAAGTAGGTCTTTATTTTGGGATTCACTACTTATCGATGGGATAGCGTTAGGTAGAAACTCCGCCGTGATTTTCCATGTATAAGGATTCTAAATATTTTTAGATTGGCCACACGGAATATTTCTTTTGGAAATAACATTTATAAAAGAGTAGCTATTCCCTGCCTTTTTAGAGTTAAGTAGCCAAAAATGGCAAAACGGTATCTTATAGATTATTCATGTCTGCGCGTCTATATGTCTGTTCGTACGTCACAGTCACCATTTTATACCGAAACCATTGAGAATACAAATTTTTCGCCTGCATCTAACCGCTGCCCAGACCATTGGCTCTACCTTGGGGAGGGCTTCCCTATATTAATATTCTCTAGATATCAGATATTGTTGTGTGAAAAATAATGATAAATTGAATAATGATAAATTAATGAATAAACTTTTTTTTTCAAAGTCGGTTAAAATGATCTTATAAACCTACTGTAAGTTTTTATACTGTGTCCCGGTACATATTTAAGTTGTCCTTTCCTGGGTCAAACGTCAAAACGCACAATAGTTTACATTATTATAAGTTGCCACTCATTTCGTTTCTTTACATTTCTCTCGCAACTTGTTTCATTACTGTGCGCTGTCATAAACCTGGCACTCATTAGAAGAGCTGATTTAGTGGACGCCCTTGCGTTTTAAAGAAGATTTTTATAATTAATACTTGGAATTACTTGCGAAGTGTGGGCGGCTCGTTCCATTCTCTAAATGGTGGACTATAAATTACATCCAGATTTTTTTAACGACGTCCTCAACCTAGGACTAAATTCTGTGTCGCGGGGAACTTTACAAACATACAACTAACGGACACAATGGACAGTTAGACTCGAAACAAAAATTTATGATTCAAACAAAGTGTTGTCTCGTGTGGGGATAGAACCCACAGCACAAGGCACAATATGAAGCGGCGAAGCAGCCGCTTAAACCACTACGCCAACCGTGCAGTCAATTACTTGCGAAGAGTGGGAGGATCGGTCCACTCTCTAAATGACGATCGACTATCATAATCAATGATCGACAAGTAAACTATGAATTACATCCAGATAAAGAACATTGTAGATCATCATATGGACTGCCTCCGTGGTTCAATGGATAGCGTATGCGACTGTTGATCGGAGGTCCCGGGTTCGATTTCCGGGTCGAGCAATAGTGTTACTGGGTTTTTCCGAATTCTCAGTAGCGATACGGAGTCTGGTGATGTGCCCGATAACGGCAATAGGCTCGCCCCATATTACGTGGGACCTAAAATATCATGGCGAAATGTGGGTGTAATATTATACCTCTGCCTACACCTTCGGGGACGTAGGTGTGAGTCTATACAAAAAAAAGATCATCATACAAAGATATGTCCTGGGTGGGCATCCAAGCCTAGGTTCACAAACCATTAGACAAACTATATAATTTATTTTTATAGACTCATGCCCTTATACATGGAGGGGTAGGCAGAGATGCAATGTAAGTCTTTCCCCATGTTATGAATTTTTAGTCCCACGTATGATGGTAAGCCTATTGCTGTTACCGGGCATATTGCCAAGCTCTGTGCTGCTACCGAGAATTACAAAACAACCAGTAACACTTTTCTCGACCGGGTAATGATAGGTTAGTGAACCCAGGACCAGTAGACGTATATGCTATCCACTGGACCACGACGAAAGTCTTTATTTATATTTATTAAGTTAACATACTTTAAAATCATTTTTACTGAATAACTGGGTTCCTTATTAGTCAAGGGACAGTAGGAGTTGCGAACTGTTATACTATAGAACTAATTGGTATTTCGCAACATGATTTTACGCACTAATATTACATCGCACTAAAGCATCGAAGAAATAAAACATCTTAGGTACAACTGAATTATCGACACACCGTGTTCGATATAACGAAAATAGAATCAACAACTTTCGTACTCAAATAGGGAATCCGAATGACTGTACAAGTCATCATCGTCGTAGTGTTATCCCAGTTTTAACGTAGCGTCCGCTTGCTAGCGGGCGCAAGGAAACAATGATTAACTTAAACAAAAAATCGGGGAAGTGCTTATTTTTTATTTAGTTCATATTTTTATAGAAAAGAAGCCACATACAATAGTGTTTAAAGTTATTAGAATGCTAACTTTTATTTTACAGTTTTGTTCAATTACTTGAGTGCTTTTTCACAGAACCCTGAAACAAAGGAGTCAGACATCTGAAAAATAGTCGATTAAAAGACCATCAATGGCTTTATGTATATTAATGGAGGTGTTTCTTCCCCTTCCGCATGCCTTTCTTATAATTCGTTAATAGCTTGCATAACTGTTCTACGAGTATCTTCATGGACTTTACTTTCGCCATTCAATTTGTCATTAGAGATCTGGCACAATACAGAAATAACTGCGTAATTATTACTTTTTTCCTTTTTATATCGTTGTATTCGTGGGTTTTATGCATATTTAATTTTATTAATTAATATTTCGAAGTGCTACCTGGACTGCATATTTTTTTTGTAGAGATGAATAAGGATAAATTCGTAAATTTACATGGGAGATACTAAACAAAAGGGACATTATAATAACAGGTATTTATAACACCTAATCAAGCAATTTTAGTTACAAATGCGCGTTGTATATCAGACCAAAAACAAAGAAATAGAGATCATAAAAAGAAATACTTTTGCATTGTGAAATTCATACGTCAGACGCATTTTATAATAACCAAGTTTAAATTAAAACGAAAGATATAAAAATGATTAATCCGCTAGTCAAAGGCAAGAAAATATTCTTTCTCAACTATCAGAGTCATTTCCTGTTGAGTTCTCAGCTTATTATGGACATAATGACTCCTTTTGTGAGCGTTCACTTCTAATAAGCTTTCTCATCTGTTCAGCGTTAAGAGACTTGTTTAAACTTTTGTTTGTAACTACAATGAACATTGTTTGTGATAAATGAACAGTTGAATCGCCCTTGAGTTGTGGACGAACAACTTCATACCATAATTTATGTTTCTTGACTCGTTTTGCTTGTCATCATATTTTACTGTTAATCTTAAAAAAGCTGTTTATTGCACAGAAATCTTGTGCTGATGTTTCTTGGAAATATTTTTTCATTTTGTGTGATATCAAAGAAAATACTAATAGTATTCTATACCTAAGAATTTGATACTAATTTCAGCTTTGGAGTTCTTGAATAATTTTAAGAATGAATTATAATATAGGCTCGCCCCTTATTACGTGGGACTAAAGTATATCTGGCGAAAAGTGGGTGTAGAAATACATCTCTGCCTACCTCTTCGGGGTTATAGGCGTGAGACTATGTATGTATGTATGAATTGTAATCGATGAACTTTTAAAATAATCGATTTTAAACTTTCGCGATTTGTATACATCATACAAAATAATTTAGCGGGTCTTAATCGCGTTAACTTAACTTATTTAAGGTATAAATACCTATTTGTTTCCTACGTTTCGCTCGTCTTGCACCGGATGGATATAGATTATCGGCCACTTGGAATCCAGTCATCAGCAAATGTAAACACCGCCGCAGTGATAAATCTCAACAGTGTGTAGACGTCATTAGTGTAGTGTGTCGGAGTACCGACATTGCGAACTTAAATAAAGACCTAGTGAGGGTAGGTGCCGAAACCCGCACTTCCACAAGACGGCGCTGAGCTCTCATCAACTTTTAAAATGTTTGCAATGTCCCATTTTTTTAACGGGTCTTTTATCTCTTTAATAAAAATATTTTTATCTTTTTTACAGGTACTGAAAAGGCTGTGCATCTCGTAAAACTGTTGGAAACGGACCATAAACCGACAGCAACAGTTGAATTACGATTCCGTTCAAGTACTCTGTTTATGTGGAAATAAACATTATATTTCTGGAAGCGGTTGGTGATTTAAAATTTCTCGTTGCGATGGAAAATAATAATAAAATTTATTGATTTATGTTATAGTATCAGTTACAACGATCAAATAAGTTTATTTTTGAGAAGATGGTAGTTATACAACTGCATTACTGCATGATGAGAGCTTTTAGTATAACCGATCAATAAATATAACTTAAAGGACTCAAAGGGTGTATCCCAAGGATCACACTTTGTTCCTATAGTATTGTGTTTGTTATTGTTATTGATGCTGAACATACCTGAAATGTGAGACGCATTGCAAAAAATTACTAAATATTAGAAGGCAATAATTATGTGTTATAAACAGTAACGGGTGATAGCTAGATAGCTCCATGTCACTTTCAAATGACATTAATATAAATGCAACAGTGAGTGAAATTCAATGATCATGAAGTAGCATTCGACTGTGCGTGTCGTGTTGTGATTAATCGTCGAACAAAATGCAGACCAACGTGCAAATAGATACGAAGGGTCTTCGGCATTCACCGGAGCATGGCGGTAAAGGAGGGAAAGGAGGCTCGAGGTATACAGCAGAGGTAAGTGGTTTTTTGATACTCTAAACTTAAATGGAATCTGTTTTGTGTTTAGTGTTTTTTTTTCAGATGGTTTTGAAAATGATATGATTTGTATCATGTGAGAGTCATTGTACAGCATGTTTAAGATGAAGACAATTATATACATTCCTCATTACTAGTTTGCCAAATGATAATGTCTATGCAGATACTTAAGTCAACGAAAATAATACATTCTTTGAAACAACAAGACTTCAACTACTACAACTTTGTTGTAAGTAATTAAAAAAATATTATCATGTTCAGCCGTGATTGTAATCTTGAATTTTTAAACAGCATTTACGTACTATAATCATATTAAATCACCTAAAACTGAACAAATCATAGGAAACTGTATGTGAATATTTACAATCTAAGGTGGCTACTCTCTTTACCTGATTACGTAGTTTAACATCTCAAAAAAAGCATTTTCAGTATAATATAAATGAAGTAAGTATGTTAACATTAGTATTATCCTCGACTTTATAGCTATAAACTAGTTCTTTGACTACAAGTTGCGTATTATAAGAACTGCGGTATACTATGTTACTGCGTGGTCTCAGTAACGCAAACACTGTTATCACAAACAACATCTACGGGTAACTACAAAGCGAATGTTTAATTCCAGTTGCTTATTCATTACTTTTTTATTGGGCTACATTATTTTATAATGTTGGATTTTGACATGAAAAGTTTGCTTTCCTTTGTAGAGGTTAAGTTCAGAATAATCAATAAGACGACATAAAAAATTTGGTTACCGCCGGTAGACGCTCACTTGTATTATGATGAAGTTATTTTAGAATATTATAGCAGAAGAAAGCCTTAAGTCAAATTGTTCACGAATCATATTATTTCCTTCAAATAAACTGCTGTGTCTGAGCACGTCTGAGTTCGGCAAGTTTGGGTGGATTACTCGTTGCCGTGGCAACCTGATAATGAACTCCAATCAATTTAGATTGAACGTTCCATGTAGGGGTTTAATTAGATACTATTTGTTTACTGCGGGTCCACCCGCTTTGTTCTTGTATATCGTTACTTGTTTTCTCTACCTTGTCTGATGGTAAATCTAAACCAGCTTCACTCAAAAATGCATAAAAATCATTTATGTCATTTTGGGTAAGTTTAATGCAAATACGCAAAAGAGTTATGCATATTGTGTGAAAATTGGAAAAACTGCACTGAATTTACATGTTATATTGAAAGAAACCAGTAATGGTTTAAAGTGAATTAGAAAACAATGTTCATTCTAGAGCATAAATTGCTCATGGAAAAATTATAAATGGGTTTGAAACCAGTCGGACTATCCCTGTCAACCTTAGCACGTTACATTTGAAAAATATTTATGTTGATTTAACTTGTTGTTATTCTAATAACATCGCGGATGCTTATAAGTCTTTTGCTTTGTAGCATAGTTTGCCGTTTCTATTACTTGCCGGATCTAACGGAATATTATTTTTTTATTCAAAGAGCGACTACATATTGTCAGTCAGTTTAACTGACTACTCATTTAAGCATTTAGAATCATTTGGAGCCTCAGAACACTACTATGGTACTTTTAAATATGCACGATTGGTTAGTTAGGGATATATTTTATTAACATTTAAGTCTTTACAAAACAATAATACCCGTTTTACTGCTTTAGTAACACAAATCTTGAAACCTATTCATTCATCTTCCATCTGTTTAAATTTAATATTTTTATATTAAATTACTCATGTTATCATAGGGTGCATAGGGTTCCCACCAAGAACTTAGGGTCCCAAGCCAACCTCACCTGCAAGTGGTGCACCTGCCGATCAACGGACGAGGCTCTGGCAAACAAAATGTCCCAATAAGCGGCAATAGGCTCGCCACCTATTACGTGGGATCAAAACACTGGCGAAAAGTGGGCGTTTAATATGCCTCTGCCTACCCCTTCGGGGAAACAGGCGTGAGTCTATGTATGTATGTATGTTATCTTTACTAATACAAATGAATATTCAAAATATTGTCCTATAACGATCTCATTTAAATGTATTTTGACAATAAAACAAAGTATAATGACAATTAACAATAAAACTTACAAGCATGATTGGTTGGTTAGGGTTCTCAAGTACTTTCGTGATAACAATAGGCTTTGTATTTCAAGTGCACCCTATTACATTTAAATGTTCTCAAGAGTACCCAAGGGGCTGTATATATAAAAATACGACACTGCCTTCCTTATCTACGGAGCTGGTTTTGGTGTTACAACCCATAAAGTTTATCGTTTAGTCTCAAATATTGCGGTATAAAAGTCATCTTATTTTATTTATTCTTCATTGCACTACTTATAGATTGAATAAAGTTCCAAAATAGCAAATAAAATCAATTGTCCTATACTAACGATTTTACAAGCTCCTAAAATAAATTCTTCTACTAAAATTTAAAAAATTGCTGCTATTTAAGAATTAATTACTCATATTATTAATTAAATGCTATCATTCGCATGTGCTGACTACTGTTATATGTATATTTAAGTTTCAATATTTTTATATATGAAGAAAATATAGACCAGATAACTTAAAAAAATCCGTATGATAACATAAAATATTTCTATTTATTTCTGTATTTATACATACAGTACCTTAAAACAAGATCAGACGTTACAAAGAAAATAATAAATAAAACATAAACCTTATTTCACTAATAAAAAATGTTTACTTGTTTTATTGTAGCAGTGATTATTATATTGGATAATTATACGAACCGTATGTGTTAAGGCATCGTTAGGTCTTTTTGGTACCCCCCTGTGGGATCTTCAACTTGTCGTGGTGATGGGGTTCAGTAAACGTGGCTTGGACACCCACGGTGTAGCTAAGCGGGATCCCGGGAGTGGACGCTCCACGTGGGCTTGGGTGAGGCCTGCGTATAGTTGGTGCCACGAGAAGATAAAATTTTTGTAAACAAACATTCAGGGCTTCACAACCTTTTTGCAAACAGTTGTGTTTTAGATTTTATACTTTTTGAACAGTATTTTTTTCAATGCCTACATTATGCCACTATGTTTTTCAATTTATATTGTTAAATTTTACTGAAATAAAAATATTTGATTTTGTGTTTGAATGGTCGAATGTTCATAATTTGGCGATTTTTTTCGTCGTTTTAGACGTTACCTATTCTGTAAATTAAAGAAAAATAGAGTACCATGTATGTAAATGATAGAGTACATACATGTTACTCTATTATTGACGTGATTTTTTTAAAATCATAGACAATAAATTATTTGCAAAGTAGCCTACCTATCCTAAAATATTAAATTATTGACCAACAATGAATAATATTACAGATAACTAGCTAGTACATTGCATAAAAAATTCTATCTAATTCTGTGAATGAAATCGTCAGAATTAACTTAACCAAAATTCATTAAAAGTTACGGTAGTCTGAAAACGCAATTTCTTTTTTAGGTTTAAATAATTTTCTGCGCGACTAATAGTTTGCCATCTGCTACTCTGCACCGGGTTTTTCGAGGTGCCGGCAGCGAGAAGAGCGTTGCGATCCTATAAATTTGTATTTAACTTTACATTTACCCCTTCTTGATAACTAATAATTTTATTTTGTCCTCTGATAAATGCATGTTAAGCCCAAGAATGTAAAATTTCAATGAACTAACGCCAAATGTTGATATTCTGGGCGTCAGTACTTCAAAACGTCGAGAGATCCTGTTGACAGCGCATAATATCGATAAAAACCCGATCCATTGACATATTACTTTCCAATGACACGTATCTATGTACTGTTGCGCTCATTGGAATTGACATTATTTGTTTTTGACAGAACTATCGCTAAGTCACTTAGTAGAAATTCTTTGTTTACAAAAAGTCTATGTTCTCGTGGCACGGACTATAGTATGCGTCCAAAGGTGCGGGTGCGGGGGACAGTCCTGTCTGTCCCTCGCAGTCGGACGCGCTTGCGGGAGGAGAGGCGTGTCAGTGTTCCGTTGCTGCGCGCCCTATCTCCCGCAACCAAATGAGGGCGCACCATTTGATGCGTTGCGGTGGTGCCGCAGGGGAAGAGGAGATGCGGTGCTGTCAGGTTGCCATCCTACCTATCCTCTCCAGCCGCTTGGTTTTATTGCCTGCGGACGGCGAGCGCTGGGGCTGCTTCTCGTCGGCCAAAAGACAAGAAGGCTAGGCTTAGCAGCGTACGGCGCCGAGTCCTGTCATACGCTCTGTGTATTAGTAAACAAAGAAAAATCGTTTTAGTGCATAAACACCTTATATTTTGCCATATAAACGTTAACAATAATTGGAGGAATAGGCACAAGTGTGATCCTGCGATTTCGCGAAGTGTTATAATCAAAAACTTAATTTTAAACTAATTGCTATAATACAAAGTACTTTAAACTACCCTTAACCAACATAAAATTTAGATAAAGATAAAGATAAAGATAAATTTATTTGTCAAACATGTGTGTGATACAATGATGGTGTTAAAATTAAATATAGTTTCAACATGTCGTGTCCATGCATATAGACATACAAATCTCATAGTGCAAAAATTTATACAATGTTAATGTCCATTTTTAATAAATTATTCATGTCTTATTGAATGTCACAATATTGTTATTTAAAATGTCAATTATTTAATTAAGATTTAATATATTAATTCCATAAACATTTCTATAATTAGTTACGTCTCAATTTACAGATAACGAGACAAGTAATAATCAAAGACATAGCACAAAACATAAACATTACAAGTCACGATCATTAAGAAAATCTTTAACACTGTAATAACATTTGGACAATAGTAATGTATTCAACTTTCTCTTAAATAGCATTAAATTTAAATCTTTCATATGGTTCGGTATCTTATTATATATTTTTGGAGCCAAGCAGAATATGCTATTTCCCATTAATGCCGTCTTTGCGCTATGTATACATAATCTCTGATTATCTCTACGGTTGCGTATAGAAATCGCTGACATACGAGCAAACAATTGTGGGTTGGATTTAACAAATAAAGCCGTTTCCAGAATGTATAACGAGGCAAGTGTCATAATTTTGTATTTTACGAAATATGGCCAGCAGCTGTCCGTTACATTAAGACTAAACATGGCTCTTATGCATCGTTTTTGTTGTCTGAATGCTACATCCGTATCAGTCGAATTCCCCCAAAACATGATGCCATACCTTAATATAGAAGCTACCAGTCCATGGTAAGCCATCAGCAGCGTGCTAGTGTTAACTATAGGTGCAAGTTTATAGAGGGCATATGCGCAACTGCTCACTCTTTTACATAGCTGTTCTATGTGAGGCTTCCAGTTTAGATTTTTATCTATTATTAAGCCGAGAAATTTTGTTTTGGTAACTTCATTTATTTTGTGGTTGTCATAACTTATATTCGGTGGTTGAAGCTGAGTGCGTTGACTAAAATGCATTATATGTGTTTTTTTCAGATTGATTTTTAAATTATTACTGTCTAACCATGATATAATTGACGCTAGTGTCCCATTGATGTCATTTTCATAAGAACTAAGTGCACTGCATGGAACTGTGATAGTACTATCATCAGCGAAAAGTGTAATAGGGTGGACCACAGATTTGGGTAAATCATTTATATATATGATGAATAATAAAGGGCCAAGTACACTACCCTGTGGAACCCCATACGTGACTACACGAGAGCTAGAAGTGTAAATTTCTTCTTGTTTTGTCTTCAAGTTTACTCTAGATATCATTGTCACTTGTGTTCTATTTGATAAGTACGAGGATATTAAATTCAATACATTACCCCTAATGCCATAGCTCTCCAGTTTATTTTTAAGTATGTTATGTTGAACATAATCATATGCCTGGGTCATATCGCAGTATAGTGCGCAGACTGGGTTCCTTTCATCTATATTTATAATCGTTCTATGTAGAAAATCATATATAGCCCTATTTATAGTCCTGTTTTGTCGAAAGCCATTCTGTTCCTCACAAATAATTTTGTTTGTCTCAAAATATCCGTATAATTGTTTATAAATATACTTCTCAAATATTTTGGCGAATATCGGAATTAGTGCAATAGGTCTATAGTTGGACATCAATTTCCTACATTCTTTTTTGAAAATTGGTTTTATGATGCTTGTCTTAAGGCTATCTGGGAAGGCACCGGATTCAATGCAAAGATTCAACATATAACTCAGATGAACACAAACTTGAGTACCTACAGCCTTTATAATTTTAGTTGTCACGCCATCGTACCCTACACTACTAGTGTTTTTTAAATTCTTAATAATATCTAATATATCTTTCGGTATACATGGCGCCAAGAACATGGAATCTCTTGTATTCGTTATGCCAGAAGTAATCTTGTTATCAGCCTTCGGGATGGGCACAACTTTGTCAACGAAATAATCATTAAAGCTATTTGCAATGATCTGTGGGTCTGTAACTGTTTTATTACCTATTCTAAGTGATTGTATTGCATTTATAGGAGCAGTAAGCTTTGACTTATTAATTAATTGCCAAGCTGTTTTAGATTTATTGTTTGATGTATTTATATTATGAACATTCTGTGCACGTTTGGTTAGTCTAATAATTTTCTTATATAATCTCGCATAGTCTAAATACTGTTTTTTATTTGTATGTGATGGTTTAGTTCTGTATGTCCACAATAGGTCCCTCTTTCTTTTGCTACATTGTTTAATACCTTTTGATATCCAAGTAGCTTTTCTGCTTGTTTGTATAGTGATAATTTTTATCGGGAAGCATAATTTATAAAAGAGGTTAAATGTCTCCGAGAATAAATTAAATGCGATGTTAGGGTCATTAGTTTTATATATTTCGGTAAATTTTAATTTCTTCATGCAATCTTTAAATTTTTTAATATTTTCTATACTGTAATCCCTACGTTCTTTACGCCAATAACTTAGTATACACGATTTGTTCACAGGACACTTGAGAATTTGCGCGGTGTGATCGGACAAAGCGAGTTCTATTACTTGTGCTGTTGTTCGTGCTTCTATAAAATTGTGTGCAAAATTATCAATACACGTCTGACTTATTAGTCTCGTCGGTTTATCTAGAGCTAGAACCAAATTAAAGTTAAGCAACAGACATTTAAGTTCCATTGTTACGCTATTGTTCTTCATCACGTCAATGTTAAAGTCTCCAGTTAATATCACATGGTTATATTTAGTTTTACTAATTTTTGTTAATACCTGCTCTAATTTTTTAAAGAAAATACGTAATTGAGTTTGCTTTGGTATTCGATATATGCAGATCACGGCGATCCTATATGTAACTAGTTCGATCGCGCAACACTCAAACACACCGTTGATTGACAACTGTGCGATATCGGCTAGATCTTTCCACGTATGACCTTCTTTAACTAAAATGCAAGTGCCTCCTCTTTTACTAGTCCCTCTACAGTAACACGCTGCTAAACAAAAGTTAGGAATGTCCAGATGAATTTCCTGGCCAGCCATCATAAAATGCTCCGTTACACGCAGAACGTCTATACTAATTTGCTTTTCCGAGAGTACGTCCAATGAAACAGAGAGACTATCGGCTTTATTTATAAAACCGGCAATATTTTGATGTAATATATACAATGATTTATTAACGAAAAAAGTTATCAATTATTGATACAGTTTTATTTTTTATACCCTTATGCTGTAAGTGTGAAATATCTCCGGGTTCTTTACATTTTACCTTGATTGGTGATGTTAAAGCACTAGTCTGGGTGGATTTGTCTATGAATTTAGGTTTATTTAATTTCAATTTAAGATGGAAGTTTTGAAAACGATTAGAAAAAAGATTAGTGAAAACATATTTACAAACAAGTGCCATAGTGATATATATATACAGTGCGTTCAGTACTTATAATATCGGTCCTCTACACTTGCGGCGTTAATAATAAACTCTTTAGATAAACAAAACCCAATATATCTACAATTCGATACAATAACGCCATCTAGGAAAACTACTCCGAACTACTAACAAAGCCCACTACGCGTTGCTATCGATTATGGCTAAGTGCGCGGCTTGTGGTCGCTTTCTAAAGCCGATAGAGGGCGTCAGGTGCTGCGGTTCAAAGTGTGGTGAGGCACATTATCACCGTGCTTGTGTCGGTTTTCCCGCAAAGTCGGTTGTGGCACCCGATTGGCGTTGCCCCGAGTGCAGGAAGAATATTGCACGGGACAACAAGGCTGAGACGCCGGTCAGATCTGCATGCTGCCAGGCTAGTCTCGCGGGCACCTCCAACGACACCGTTACACCAGGCAGTTCGACGCACACGGATGATCTCGAAGATGCTAAGAATAGCAGCAGTATGGCGGGGTACCACGCTATTATGAGCGAGTTAAGGGCTGTCCGCGAGGAACTCAGCTGCTTTAGGCGACACATGGAGGACGAACTAGCGACACTGCGAGGCTCGGTCCTCACATATAACGAACGAGTGGAAAGCCTCGAAAAGAGATTAGAGACTGTGGAACAGCGTACACTTGTCTCTGAGAAAGTTGATAACGCCATTGACGAGCTGCGTCAGCAACTCAATGACCGAGAGCAGGATCTATTAGCCAACGATATAGAAATTAACAACTTGCCGGAGGCTAACTCGGAGAACCCGGTTCATGTCGTCTTGGCTATAGGGAAGAAGCTGGGTGTCAGCATGGAGGTACGCGACATTGTCAGCGCGGAGCGGGCTGGCCGACGACAACTTAATGCGGGGAGTGCAGAGGGGCCCACGGAGCTGCGGCCACGCTCTATTGTCGTACGCCTGGCCAGGCGCGACCTTCGTGACGAGCTGCTGAAAAATGCTCGAGTGAGGCGCGGAGCAACCACGGCGGACTTGGACATGGCGGGACCGGCGAAGCGCTTCTACATCCATGAGCGCCTTACTAGAGCTAATCGCCAGTTGTTTCGTCGAGCCAGGGAAGCTGCAGAGCGCGCAGCGTGGAGGTTCGTGTGGACCAAACGGGGGCGTATTCTCGCTTGCCGTAAGCCAGGGGACCCAACCAGACAAATCCGGTCTGAAACAGATATACAGACTGTTTTTATGTCAACGAATGTGTCTCCATCAAAGGTTCTCTAACTTTACTAACTATAAGAGGTTCGGATTCTTTTTTCCTATGCTTTGTGTAAATATTTTTCCCTATGTCTTCTTGCTAATGGAATTTATGTGTCTCATTAGTAGCTATTATTTTCAACAAAATGCTTTCTATTTATATACATGCTACCTTTTAATTACACTCAGTCATGTTACTCGCATTATATTATACTCAGCTATAACTATAATATTAATGTCATATCATTATACACACAAGTCAACACACAAAACGTATTCTATTAACATAAATCCAAAACATATATATAATATTTACAGAATCTATTTAACATTTTATTTACATATGCCTACTACTATCAATTATAACTATAACACAAACACAGCTAAACTATATCTTCTTTATACACTATACATACAAAAATTGACCTTCCAGACACAAAATGAAAAATAGCAAGTGCTTAAAGTTTGGTTTATTCAATGCCGGCTCCCTTGCAACCAATCAAGACGAATTTTTAATGTCTATGGACCGGCATGCTGTTGACATACTAGCGGTTAATGAGACATGGCTGCGACCGGGTGAAGATGGACGCGCTCCCTGTGTGCCAGGCTACAAGCTCAAGCATATTCCGAGACCAAACAGCATAAAGTCCGGACGAGGCGGAGGTGTAGCTTTTTACATAAGGACAGGTATCAATGCGCGAGTGAAACCCCATCCCGAACAGCCGGACATCGAGCAATTGTGGCTGTCTACAACAGTCAATGGCCAGAGGCTACTTATTGGTACAGCATACCGTCCACCCTGGTTCAACATTGACAGGTTCTTTGAGGGACTAACAGAAAGTATTAGCTCATTGGCCCCTTATGATAGTGTGATTCTTTTAGGAGACTTCAACATAAATATGTTAGATATTAGTAATTCGAAAACAAGAGCTATTAACGAGTTTTTATGTACTCTTAATCTAAGACAGGTTGTGCCAACAGCAACACACTATGTGGGAAACAGCAGTACACTTATAGATGTTATATGTACTGACATAAGTGTACAAAACATTGTGGTAGACACCAATAGTGACCTTGGTCATCACGCATTTATCACTTGTGAGTCACTGTTTAAAAAGTCAAAACCTTGCCCGAAAACGATCGTGTACCGCCCTATTAAAGATATATTGGAAGAGTACTTCCTGCTTGATTTAGCCTCAATCCCATGGTCCAGTATCAGTACCATGGGTGATGTCAATTGTATGGTCTCTACTTTTAATCACTGGATCCAGGTTTTGTACGATTTACATGCTCCAATCAAAACATTGGTTGTTAAGACAAGACCTACACCCTGGATTACACCCAATGTTCGACTTTTATTTAAGCTGAGAGATGAAGCCAGAGAAAAATTTCATAGGTTAAGGAATGATCAGAACAAAAAACAGTACTACTTAGACTTAAAACATCAGGCCATTTTTGCCCTTAACTCAGAAAAACAAGCATTTTTCACAAAATACATAAACAACAACTTTCATAATCCAAAACAGCTATGGAAGAATTTAAAAGCCGACATACTACCGGACCACTCGGAAAGATCCCTACCCAAAACTTTTGACGACCCTGATGCAATAAATATAGCTTTTTTGGATGTACCTGGAGAGTGCAAGGTAGACATCTCACAGCTGTCATATCTGGAACATCACAGGCATGGACTAGCCACCTTTAAATTACAGCCAGTGTCAAGAGAAACTATTGTGCAAATTATGAAAACTATAGGCACAAACGCTCAAGGGATTGATCGTATTAGTATGGACATGATCTCCCTAACACAGCCAGCCACTGCGCAGACCATAACAGACATAGTTAACAGGTCCATTCTCACTAACACCTTCCCTGCATTGTGGCGCTGTGCAGTGGTGCGGCCCATCCCAAAGACCACCAGTCCACAGTCTGTGAGAGATCTGCGCCCTATCAGTATACTGCCATGTCTATCCAAGGTACTGGAGAGAGTAGTATACATTCAAGTAATGTCATATCTAGAGGACAACAACATCCTCCCCGACTTACAGTCGGGTTTCCGTAAGAGAAGGGGTACTACTACCGCATTGTGCGATGTTGTGGGCAATATACTGGAGGCTCGGGATAGGGGGGAGGGTACAATATTGGTCATGTTAGACTACTCCAGGGCTTTCGACACGATTGACCGGACCTTGCTGCTTTCGAAGCTCTCATTCTATGGATTTTCAGTGGAGACAGTGAAGTGGTTTGACAGCTACCTGTCAAACAGAACCCAAATTGTGGAGATTCATGGCAGTATGGGGGCTTCGGAGCCGCGTCTTGTTGATAGGGGAGTGCCGCAGGGATCAATACTTGGGCCTCTTTTATATTTAATTTACAGTGCTGATGTGGTACAGTCCCTTACACACTGTAAATACCACATATATGCGGATGACCTGCAGGTGTATCTGTCCTTCAAACCGAACACTATATTGTCAGCTGTCCAGAAGATTAATGAGGACCTGCAAAGGGTCACTACATGGTCTAAGCAAAACTCTCTCACCCTAAACCCCCAAAAATCAAAATATTTGGTGCTGGGTAGCAAACATCAAGTAAGGGATATAGTCTCGGCTAATCCAGAAATACTGATTCTGAACAATGCAATACAGAAGGTAGATACTGTTTGCAATCTTGGATTAACTATGGACCCTGAACTGCGCTTTGAGGCCCACATCGGCAAGATTGCAAGTAACTGTTCTTACCGGCTAAGACTACTATACAACATCAGAAACTTTCTTAGTATACCTGTCAGGAAGCAACTGGTAGATAGTTTGGTTTTGTCCAGGCTGAACTACTGCGATGCTGTCTATGGGCCATGTCTGCTATCTCGTACTGCTCGGCTAACACAACGCATACAGAATGCTTGTGCAAGATTTTGTATAAACATACCCAAACGCAGCCATGTCTCACCTTTCCTGAACGAACACAATATTCTGAACATGACTGCCAGAAGAAAGTTACACTTGGCATCTTTACTGTTTGGAGTTGTACAAGGCAAAACACCTAGATACCTGTATGACAAGTTATGCTGGAGAGATACTCAGTCGAAGTATATGGTGAGATTAGTCAGCAATCCACTGTCCATGCCCAAGTATAGGACTGCTGCCTTCAGAGGTAGCTTCAAATATGCTGCAACACACTGCTGGAATGATCTTCCACCACCAATCCGCAGCCTGAAATCCAAAAGTAGCTTTGTTTCATATCTAAAGAAATATTTGCTAGAAAAACAAAAAAACAATATATAACTAAATAAATATATACATATTATACTTACTATATAATTATACACTTTATTATTCATATCTCTTTATCAATTTCTAAGTAATCAATATCTTTTACCTATCTATACTATGAATATACATTACACAGGACATTTTAATTAGCAACATTTTTTATTCATTGTATAACACTTACATCTAAGTACATCCAGTACCTATTCAAACACCTACTCACCTTCTTGGATATGGCCGACAGGTATTGGATCATATCTCAAGTTCCAGACAGTGTTGTTGTACCATAGCATAGTTTAAATGTTGCATTGAAGATTGGACATTTTACTGGCATAATCATATTTTCATACCATGGATTGTCTTCAGATCCTACGACAGAACAGGTTAATTTATGATTATCTGCTCAAATTAACTTTACATAAGCCTATATTTATTTTTATATTATTTCTGACAATCACTTACCACTTGCTTACTACGTATTTGGTCATAATTTCAACAAGATTATTTGACTGTGATTACAGTAAGGCGGTATGGGTAGGTACATATAGCACACTGACGCTTTGCTTCATACTATTTTAGTAAGTACTCGAAAGATTCTCCATTATACACTGCACATTAGACACCTCTTGTTTCATAAATTGCTTCTACTCGCATATTGAACACAGCGAGGTATATTTTAGGTAGTTTATAAAGTTTTAAACAGACACTCGTGCGCCGACGCCACTAAAATGGATAGCGCAGAATACCAGTGTTGCGGCTTAATAACCGCAACGTGTACTGAGCGTAGTCCAAATTTTGGCACTAATGAGACACACACTTCCACTTCTATTTCCAAATTTCATTTATGAATAAATAAATACATTTTATGATTGTTATCACTGCTCTCTGACATCACTTTGTGTAGGTTATATTTGTTTGTTTTTGTTTGGCCTTCCGCTCTGTCGACCAATGGAGGCGGACCGGGCGGACGGCTCTCGGTTGGTCATCGGGGCACCGTGGTGTTGCCAGTGGGCAGGAGTAGCAATCCACTATAATTATTATTCATAGACTTGTACTTGTATAATATTATGTTTTAAATTTGTTTAATTTTATGTTTTTGTTAAATTTATTTTTGTTATGCCGTTTTTTTACTTTTTATTTCTTTGATGTTTATATTTTTGGTGTGTGCCATTTGTGGCCAAATAAAGATTTCTTTTCTTTTTCTTTTTTTTTTTTTCACTTGGACACCTGACCATAAACTGTCGAATTTCAACGGCTTAAATAAATTGCTGTATTCAAGCCGTTGGCATTCCTACCGTTGTATATTACTAACTTCATTCGTATATATTTGGTCCGTTTTTCTCAGTCAAAGTGAAATTACCGCGCTGGGTCCACATGTTGTTGTGTCAAAGGCCTACCCAAGTTCCTTGAATATTTGTGTTATTTTATCATCATAGCATTGTACGGAATATGCTACAAGACTTTGCGTTCAATGTCGTCTAAATATGCTTTGTTATGTTATGGTAAAATAATTTAACAAGGTATTACATATAATCCTGATTATCTCTATAGAAAAATGGATATACCTACAACCTTTTTTTTGGTCTTCTGTCTATCTGGCTTTCCGAAGTAATCTCTGGAATTGCTGAACCGATATTGATGTGATTTTTACTGGAAAATAGCGGGCTTTATAGGCTATACAAAGGATCTAATTTGACACAGTAGATGGCGCTGTTATTTTACATTATAAATAGCACAGCCATAAAACAATCTAAGCTTAATAGCTTACAATGTAAGCTAAAATGGCTCACATCCTATTTGTTAGATAGATCAGCTTACAATTAGATAATTTCCTGTACGTTGACCGCGGGATAACTTGTGGTTTCCATTATCAGGGGTCACCTGTATAGCCATAACCATCATAAATATCGTTGAGACTGCAATTTTTAAGTAAAATAGACAACTGCCGCATTAGGATTAAATCTTGTGTCGCGGGGGACTTTACAAACACCCAGACTCGACACAACAATTTATGGATCACACAAAGTCTTGTCTCGTCTGGGAATCAAACCCACAACACTCGGCGCAGTGTCAAGCGACAAGTTGGCCGCTTAAACCACTACACCAACCGTGCAGTCAACTTTTTGAACAGAGACCCTTTAACAACGTTGCAGAATAAGGCTATATAGGTATTTCTACGTACTAGAGGATGACCACAGCTCCGCCTGCACATTTTTTTAACGTAATCACATTTTGCTTCACCCCGTCAGAATTTCGCAAACATTTTAGTGCAACCATTCGGTCCACAAGGAACATATGTACATGCCAAATTTCGGCTTCTACGCACAACCGAAACTACTGGGCAGTTTCGGTTGTGTTAATATATAAAATCCTTGCGTTACTGACTGACTGGCAGACACGCTACAGCCGAAACTATTGGGCGCAGGAAGCTGAAATTTGGCATGTATGTTCCTTGGGGTCCGTAGGGGTGCACTAAGAAGGGATTTCCCGAAATTCCCACGGGATCGGCCAAAACGGGTAAATTAAAAAAAAATGCAGGCGTAGCTGCTGGCGTCCTCTAGTTAACAAATAAAAATCGATTTGAGTTCACAACTTGGATGGGTGACCGTTCGTGTAGAAGTGATATCAAAGCCCTACCGTACTTCGGAGGGTACGTAGGGTGACTGTTCTGGACATGAATTTATTGGTTATTGTTGGAGGGTGGCTGACATAGATTCCAAACGAAAAAACAATCTTATATATATATGTTAAGTTTCAGATGCATTATCATTCAGAAAAGAAAGGGTTTTAGAAAGAGATGAAAGCCTAAATTAATGAAGAACGTTAAAATGATTTGATCAAGCGGTACTTGAACGAAGTGGATATTGTTCGCTGTTCTAAGATCTCTGTATCAAGATAGGGTGCGTACCCAGGTCTCACTGTAATACTCCTGCTACACCTGCGTCTAACAGCGTCAATTAGCGCGTTAATTTAGACGCTACGTAGATGTGGCCAATGTTTTAACGCGTTAAAATACTAATTTCCAATGCGAATTTTTAACGCGTTAACTAACGCGTTATTGTCCATTGCCATTAACGTTAACGCTAAACGTAGGTGTCTCAGTAGCATAAGCGATCAGTCAATCTAGAGACGTCCACTGTTGGACATAGGCCTCCCCCAAGGTTCTCCACACAGACCGATGTTGAGCTGCCAGCATCCAACCGCTTCCCGCGATCTTAACCAGGCTTGGGGGCGTTTTGCCGTAATTGCCACGCTTGGAACACTGATTGGTGATCGCAGTGGCGCAAGTCTTTTATACTAGACGCTGCTGCCCATCTAGCATCTTTCCATTGACCTCCGCCTAGCTTTGGATGGTTTGACCGCCAGCTTACGGTTGACAGACTGCACAGCAATGCACATGAGAATTTGAGTGCCTTATTTTGTTCATCCATTTTCTCATAACTGACTGGACTGTATGAAACTTCACTTGTTTACATGTTATCCGGTACTTGGGGCTACGTTGCATTGACAGTGCGACGTAGCCACAGCCAAACTCACTAAGATTGTTTTTGTCTTCCGTCTAAGAATTACAGTAGTATCGTTCATATTAGCAGTAGGGTAATGAGTGGGTCATTATCTAATATGAGGGTTAATCACTTTTTATGAATGTTACCCGCTACTCGGTAACATTGCGACATATCTCTAGCTAAACTCGTTAAGAACGTGTTTGTGTTCAGTCTTAAAGTTGTTCTGATATCGTTCAGCGTAACACTTCACTGGAACTCTCCTTCATTATCTCACTTGTGTTCTATTTTATGATTTAGCCCGGAATACCTGCTAACAAATTATTATTATTTCCAAAGTTGGCGTTGTGATTTGAATCTTAATGGACAGGAATTATGGTCGTTGTGTGAATTAGTATAAGGAATATCGAGTTTCTTCAGTAATAAATAACTATTATCTGTTTTGGGTAAATCTTTGCTCTTCTTAATGGATTTAATTTTAATGCGCAAAATAATTACATTATTTTATCGATCCTGGGCTTTCAAATGGTGTCTAATGTCTCAAGGGTCACCTAAATACTACTATTTGATTATTGGTGTTATTTGGCAAGAATAGAGATACAAAGCATACAAAAAACCAGAAGGACCATCCGCAAAAAAAAACAAACAATTTGCATATCTCATTAAAATTTATAACATTTTGGTATGAGCCGAGGCCTAAACTTTCACTTATAGCGTTTAAAATAATAGTACACCGTGATTTAAAAATATAGGTGTATTGCATCATCATCATCATCATCATCAGCCTTTAACAGTCCACTGCTGGACTAGGCCTCTCCTTTGAAAGGAGGAATTGGCCTGCTATACCACGCTGGCCAAACGGCATCTTCTTCTTCTCAGTCGTGCACTCTTGTCAGAGTGGTCGTGGTCATGCGTCGGTCGGTTCTTGTGCCGTTGCTGTTCTTGTGATGCGTCGCCATGTAGCTCTATGTTTTGCGGAGTGAGAGCAGTCGTTAATGTTGGAGTTCGTCACAGATTTAAAGAGGTCTGTCCACCGTGTCGGAGAGCGCCCACGTGATCTCTTGCCCTCAACTTTCCCTTGCACGACCAATCGTTCCATTGAGTCCTCGTTACGGGTGATATGGCCAAAGAACTTGAGGATTCGTATTTGCACAGTCGACGATAATCTCTCTTTTTTTTTTTTTATTAGAAAGAACCTGTCAAATTGACTTCACGCTGCCTGATGGTAAGCTGACAGTGAAGTCCTATTGGGAAGGCCACCATCCCCAATTGCTGGTTAAGCAATGTGACAAGATGGCCCTCACTTTGACGGCCTTGAGAGATGCTTTTTCACGCCTCGCTTAAATGCCCCGCCTCTCTTTGATGTTGAGTTCCTTCAGGATGGAAACATTGGTTCGATGTGCGGTCCATGGGATTCTGAGCATGCGTCTCCAGCACCACATTTCCAGGGCGTCAATTTTGCGGCGATCCTGCATCCTCAGCGTCCACGTCTCAGCTCCGTATAAAAATATTGGAAAGACCAGGCACCTCATCAGTCGAACCTTTGTGTTTCTGGTTATTCTGCGGTCTTTCCAAATCTTCGTGAGTTTTTCCACTGAGGATCTTGTCACCGCGCAACGCCTCCGAATTTCATCTTCACAGCCTCCAGCGTTGGTGATAGTAGAGCCTAGATAAACGTAGCTCTTGACTACGTCGCATCCTGCTATTTTTTGGACGTCCGGTTGGTTGTTGTCGGCACGATCTACAATCATCATTTTGGTTTTGTCCCGATTGATTTTAAGTCCAAAATCCAATGCTGTGGTCTCGAGTCGTTGAAGAAGAGTTTCGATTTCGCCCTTGGTTGATGCTAGGAGTGTGGTATCATCAGCGTATCTAAGATTAGATATTTTCCGACCCCCCACGGATATTCCCTTGTCCCAATCTTCGAGAACTATCCGCATGATATACTCTGTGTAGATGTTAAACAGAAGGGGAGATAGTATGCAGCCCTGTCTAACGCCAGCTTGGGTCCTAAAGCGTTCTGAGTCGATACCGTCAACACGGACCGTGGCTGTGCCATCTTCGTACAGACGTCTAATGAGGTGTATGAGGTGTTGTGGTACACCCATTTCGGCCAGGACCAGCCACAGTTTCCACCACTTGACGGTATCGAAAGCTTTCTTGAAGTCCACGAAGCATATATAGAGGGTGATGTTGAACTCTCTAGCCTTTTCCACAATTTGTCGCATTATGAGTAGCTGTTCTCTTGTACCTCGACCCTTGACGAAACCAGCCTGCTCAGGAGCGATCTCTCGGGAGAGGTAAGATTGTAGCCTCATGTTAATAATATGCAGCATGATCTTACTGGCGTGGGATATGAGGGAAATTAGTCTATGATTACTGCACTTTCTTGTTGATCCTTTTTTATGTAGTGGCATGAATATAGAGTGTGCCCAATCGCTTGGCCAAACCCCAGTGACCCATATTCGACAGCAGATGGTGTGCAGTAAGTCTACTCCAATTTCCCCCATGGCTTTGATTGTCTCAATCGGAATGTCATCGAAACCTACAGCCTTATTCCGCTAAAGATGGTGGATGGCTGCGCGTATTTCAGCTTTCAGTGGCATTGGTTCTTGCTCTGACATTGCATCATAACTTGTTGCGATGCATGGTGTTGTGTCGCCGAACAGAGACTCACAGTAGTCTTTCCAGACGCCAACAATCTCCCTTATCTCTGTGATGGTGGTTCCTAGAGCATTCTCTAAGGCCCAAGTCTTTGGTTTGAACTGACGGGTTATAAGCCTGATTTTCATGTGTAAGTCCTTTGTTTCAAACTTTTGAGAATGTTGCTCGATTTCCTCACATACTGATTGTAGCGTCTTATTGCGGTCACGGCGGCAAGCGGCTTGTATAGCGGAACTCATGGTATTTAGTTCTTGCAGAGTGGCGCCTTTAGCTTTGCGGTCTCTACGCTTTTCGATCAAGTCCCAGGTATCGGTCGACATCCAGTGCTGCCTCTTTTTTGATCTCACTTTGGGTTGAGATTCGTGAACAGCATCTTTTATAAGTTGGACGGTGGACTTCCAGAGCTGGTCGATGTTTCCGTCTTTGGCACAGTTTCCGTGCCAGCACTGTTCTTTGTCTAGAAGCGACTGGATAAAAGAGCTCTTATCAAATACTTCGACGCGTTTGTTAATTTTCTTGACTATAGGTCTGCGTAACCTGATCTTCATATTACATACAAGTAGCTGATAGTCGGACATGACGTCGGCTCCCGGTAGTGTATGTGCGTTGGTTACTGAGCTCCTCCATCTTGTTCTGATCAATATGTAGTCGATCTGGTTGCGGTATTCTCCGTTTGGGGAAGTCCAGGTATATAGTCTTCTGGGGTGGTGTTTGAAGACTGTATTCATGATGGTAAAGTTGTTATCAGCTGCGAACTGAATTAGGCGCTCTCCTCTGTTGTTTCTGCAACCAAGACCGTAACGACCTACGATATTTTGTAGCCCTACTTCCAGAACAGTGGTTCCCACTTTCGCGTTAAAGTCGCCAATAACCAGCAGGATCTCTCTTTTTGGGATGTCTCTAATACAAGCCTCAAGTTGAGTATAAAATTCCTCAATCCTATCCTCAGCAGCGGCACTTGTAGGGGCATACACCTGAATAATATTCAGTACGCATGGTGAGGCATCGAGTTTCATGATAATGATCCTCTCGTTAACGGTATTGTAACTTAGAACAGACCCAGCCAGAGTGTGGGTATTGCAATAGCGACTCCGGCAAAACTGGATGATTCGTTTCCTGAGAAGTAGATGGTGTGTTTCTCCAGGTCTCTGTGTCCGCTCTCTTTCCAATGCGTCTCACTTAATCCCGTAATAATCGTATTGCATCGTTCGAGTTTGTGATCCAGTACATGGAGCTTTCCTTCATTAATCAGGCCTCTCACATTCCATGTTCCGACGCGGATGTCATGGCGTAGTTGGATTTTTGCTCTTCCAGTGGCATAGTTTCCATGGGGAGCCTGGTCGCCTGCTACCTCATGGCCGGTAGCTAATTTCACACCCAGGTTCCCGGACAACTCAGGGCGCCGTTCGCTACACGGATCACTCGGCACACGTTTATTATTATATGACCTTTTCATAACTCTCGTGGGAGATTAGTGCAGTGGTTTCCCGTTGCATTCTGCACCAGATCTTTTTGGGGGTATTTGGGCCCCAAGGTTTCTGACGCCTCTTCCGTACAGGTTGCCCTGCCGGGTATGTATGGTTATCCCGCCATTGCTAGGTCGCGAGAGCCCCGTTGGTTCTCTAGCAGGGAGCACCGCGACAACCTGTTGGTTGCCGCCGCCTTTCGGCACGTGCAGGTGGGGTTGACAATTGGGTCGGTGAAGTTGTTATTCCGATCTCCCCTTACTCCCCTTCGGCTTCATTTTGTCGTAATTATACTCTTGCAAAATGTTCTTTAATAAAGATTGCCTATGAAATATGTGATATAATCAAACTATTGTTTAAAGCTGTTTCTAATTTGTCAGTGCCAGCGCTGAGCCTTCGTGTTAATGATTTTATATGTAATATCATTGCTTCATTTAGTATTTAGTTTCAAATTAGCGAAACAGCGATATGTTTATAACTAATTAGGCACATTGTGTAATAAACAAACAGAATATTATGTAATACTGATTTTGCACTACAAAACAATATTGTTTTAAAGCCTTGTAAATAAACTATCCATGTTTGGCATAGGTGCTTTTTC
Source organism: Euclidia mi (assembly GCA_944739405.2). Taxonomy (NCBI): domain Eukaryota; kingdom Metazoa; phylum Arthropoda; class Insecta; order Lepidoptera; family Erebidae; genus Euclidia; species Euclidia mi. The sequence continues at coordinate 44,260,516 of OX123206.2, read as the reverse complement.
TGAATAAAAAGGTTAAAGCCACAGTCCACCACGCTCGCCAAGTGTGGGTTGGCAGACTTCACAATGTCTTTCGAGATCTCTTTGGAAAATTCTCAAACATACTGGTTTACTCACGCAAGTGATAATTATCAATTTAATACGTTTTTTTTTTTTATGTATTTTCTTTTATTTGTTAGTTATTTAAGTATAGAAATTATTGTTTTAATTTATGTGTAAATAGCCACTTAGTTATAGTTAGTTTTAACAACATTATATTTATTATACGTACCCTTAATATACATACGCAGATACTTTGAAATGTCAGTGGTGTACATCGTGGCTTTGAAACCGGTCTTGGTTTCTTTCTCTGCATCCCCGTTAGTCTCTTTTCTAGCTATAAGTATAATAGTTTAGGATAGTACAATTTTTTCCAAAGAGAACATGTAAAAGTCCATTTGCTTTATCAGATCAGGCAGATCTTTAGCTAGCTTTATCGAACTACCCGCATTTGTTTCTAATACATTTATGAGAGGATTAGGCGGTACAGCAATATGGATCTGCTCCTACTATGCTTTAATATTATAGGTATAATTTTGTTTCAGTTCTTTTACATAAAGGTAACATAACGGTCTATTAATCCGGGTAGGTTGAAGGTTGTAGGTGGAATTTTGATCAGTGAGCTTTTAACTAAGCCGAAATATGGTTACTGATATATTAATAATCTCCTCTTGGGTAAGTATAAATATTATACATGATAAAGTGTGTATATATGTTCGGTTGTCATGATAAAGAGGGTGAACTGGATTACAAATTAGAGAAACACAGGGTATAGTTTGTAGCGGTAATAAAATATAGAGTAGTTAAAATTGGGGGTAAGTGGTTACGGATTAAACACTATTTTTGAGTAGAATATATAGAAATGTGGTTTTAATGATACTTTCGTATAAGTAATTTGACACCAAATCTTTTAACATGGATGTGAAGCTGCGTTCCCAAAATTCGTATAAATCTCGTATCACATAGTTCTTTACAATCAATTAACAAACATAAGCAAATAATACTCATCCTCGGTCTCGTATGGGGATCGAATTCACAATACTCGGCCTACAGCTAAACGCCTAGAAGACTGAATATGCGGACTTAAAGAACAGTAAGACCTGAAAGAAAGAATTGTGTGATCAACAAAATATTAAACACACAATAAAATTATTGTGCAGATATTCAAATCCACAAAACTCAACTGATGAAGTAGTCAGACAAAACTTAAATCCTTTGCTATCAAAGTAAACTATAATTCATAGTAAAATAAAGAGATAAAACCCAGATAGAGACTTTTATTACTCCAAATCTGCAAATTTAAATAATAACCTCTGAAAGTTCCCCAACTTTAAACCATCCCTTAAATATAAGTCGTGGGTCACCCTCGCCGTAGGTCACACGCCAACGAGTTTATAGTGTACCCGCCGATAAAAAGCACATCAAGTGAAATGTACGGTCGACAAAAAAAGGCAATAAACTTTTATTTGATGCTGTAAAGTAATGAAGTCGCGGTCGACGGTAACTGGCGTGTTTCTGTTATATTTTTTGTACTTCCTGACAGTATTTTGGTTCTTAGGGAAATTTTGACCTGTTAGTAGAAACTGTGCTAAGAGAAGGATAGTCTTATTTATCTAAGCCTACATGTTATTCGGTGACAAAAATATTTGACAATATCATGGGGTGGTTTATAGTGTTAATACGTACCACATACTGAGGCTCTCATTTCCCCAAGAACCGGAGGTCCGAAGGTATTTTCCACGTCGTAATAAAAAAGGCCCAAAATTATGGATTATATTTCATGGTCAATCAATTTCTTTCAACGTAGAAACCAAAGTTACAAGTTTTACAGAAATAATTACATTTGCATCCTGATAGTAAGTGAAATGCAAAACACATCTAGCTTCATTCGCAGCCTGCATAAAACCGATCTATGATTATAAGCCAAAAGCGTCATTCAAGCTATAAATTACTCCATAGATAGATACCGGGGCGCCATGATTCATACTAACGGTATTACGTGCAATTTATACAACGAATTTATTGCTATTACAACAACTAAACTAAACATATGGTTGGTGGTTTGTGCGGCATTGTGTACCAAGATTACCTCGGATTATATTGAAGTGATGTACTGCTATTGAGTCGTGAATAATAATGTTATGCGTCGTTAGTTGTACGATATTCAATAACAATATGGAGCGGTTTGCTTCGGTTGTGATCATGGATTGAGATGGTTTGTGACCGATAAGGGTTTATAGGAATGTCAGGGAGCAGGTGTATTTATTATAATATAAACAAAATTCTTACGTTTTGAATAATAACTGTAAATATTATGCTTCTGAATCGTATTAGCCAACTAATTTAAGGTATAGATTGGCACCTCTGTTCACTGAAATTTTAATTTATTTACAATTTGTCTTCTAAAATAAATTTTTAATGGTAATATTATAACTATTTGTTGTCTAATGTTCATTCCTACTTCACCTCGACGATGTGCAATGTACCGCACTGATTCACTCCAGTTGACGGAATGTTTTTTTCCTTAATGCTAAAGAGATTTATTTGGAAGTTTATTGAAATGTACACTTATTTTATGATACAAAACTTAGCCAAGCAAGGGTACTAGAGTTATTCTTTGAATTAATTCAAATTACGCGGCATTTTCTACGTGTATAACATTTACCTGCTGTCGAATTGTAGTCTCTATGTGCTGTGCAATAAAAGCTAATATAAGATACAAAACAAGGTTAGAAACTTTTTGAACTAAGTTAGCAATGCTTCGAATCTAGGCGCATAACTGAGAATTTCAACAAGTTTAGGTATACAAAGATTTTATAAAAACTCAAAGATGTAGCAGTGATGGATTTGTAAAGATACCAACAGACTGCTAAGCAGTGTGTCTTGATTTCAAATCAACGGCGCGGACAAATTACTCTTCGTAGTTATGCACGTAAGTATTACCTATATCTTTAATAAAGACTAGAGGACGCCAGCAGCTACGCCTGCATTTTTTTTTAATTAACCCGTTTTGGCCGATCCCGTGGGAATTTCGGGAAATCCCTTCTTAGTGCACCCCTACGGTCCCCAAGGAACATACATGCCGAATTTCAGCTTCCTGCGCCCAATAGTTTCGGCTGTAGCGTGTCTGTCAGTCAGTCAGTAACGCAAGGATTTTATATATTAAGATAAGAACCTGAAAGACTCTCACTCTTTCAAATCGAAATAAACGTATCGCGTCCCGTTTATGGACGGTATTCTAAGACACATTATAGGCAAAGCCCTCGTAACGTTTTAATTATGTAAATAAATCGTTAACTCGTCCAATATCTTTAACAGCTTACACGCAACAAGCTTCTTAATATATTTTATTTTGTTTTTATTGCCCATTAATATAAAACTTCGGGAATTGTTTCACCGTCGCAAGGGGAAGCTCAGGAGTCCAATTGTCCTAATTATCTTTGTTCAAAACGCAGTTTTGATCTAATGCTAGTGTCATACTCATGACACAAAGGGTATTCTTCTTAATTACCTGATATTTATTGTTATTGGAAGGTTATCGTGACTAGATCGTAAATTGAATAATAAAACACCGTTAACCTCTCAGTTGTTGATTATGATGTTAGTAACGTAGTCCTGAGAGGTTAACGGTGTTTTACAAATAACCCTGTAGATGTTAAATTAAAGGATAATGACAGTAAATCAACAGGCTCGCCTCTTATTACGTGGGACCTAAAAATTCATGGGGAAATGTTGGTATAATATTACACCTCTGCCTAGCCCTTCGGGGATACAGACGTGAGTCTAAAAAAAATAACAGAATACCGATTCTGAGTCAATTCAAAATCGAATCTCATTTCGTTCAAAATACAGTTTCAATGTCATAAAATACGAGAATTCGCCTTCTGTATATTAATCTGATCTGCTTGAATTCATCAATTGGTAAAGTTATTTCAGGTTCTGTATTTATAAGTCAGCCAATACGACTTTACAATACGACTTTGTACTTCTTATGAAATTTAAACTTTGGTCATTTAGGAACATAATGTTAATTATTAATTTACAGTAACAGTTTCAAATTAATTAAAAATAGTCTTAAACTTAATACTCGTCTCGTGCGCACTCTTAGGTTGCTGTATTGTAAAGAGTACGCAGTGACAACCCTTCATACAAGCTAAGAGAGCGCATGAGAGTAAGGTTAAGTCATCAACCCTGACAATGTCGACAATGATCTGCCAAGCTTATTTCTAAGTCCGGGCCAAAAACGCTCTTAAATCTACCGAGGGACTCGGGAACGGTGTCGGCTTTTAGCATTTTTCTTAAAGTTGCTTCCGGAATATTAAATGATTCTGCAATAGACCTCTTGCTTTGACCTCTTTCATTTTTTTCCTTTATTTCCTTTAAGATGTCCTTCGTAAAAAATAATTTTCTATCAGATTTTCTTTTATATTTTCCCATCTTGTTCGTCCTGTAAAATAATAATTAAAAAGTCTCAAAACACAAGCATGCTGTTAATTTTCACTTCATACAAGCTAAGAGTACGCATGCGTACTCTTTGGGTGCGTACTCTTAGCTAATACGCGTTTTTGAGCATAAACCTTATTATTTTACAAAGCACGTGTAATGGCGACATAACCTCTTAAAAGAATCAAAGTTCGATACACAAATGTCTAGTAAAATCACAGTCGATGAATGCAAAATAATTACAACCCTTACAAATTATGTTTAAAAATGATGAATATTAAGATCAAACACCACTAAAATCAATTTTTATCTATAAAATTCATAATAAATACCTTAGCGATGCAATTTGTCGTCCTTAACCTTGACTTGACAGATGCTATTGACATGTGGCAGTAAGGTTGCCATTTCGGAAAAAATAAATCTACAGAAAGCAATCCGTACTCTTTGGTAGCGCGTACTCTTTGGTGTCCTTACCTCATAGTTATTTCAGTAACGTTTTCAGGCCTTCCTAGATTGTCTTGTGAACTTTGATATGCTTACTTTTAATATTAATATTTGATTCTGTCAAGATTTCTTATCTACTAACTTCGGACAAGACATATTCAGGGTCTTATTTTATTGTTATCATCATCAGCCCTGTATACAAATTTTCTCACTAGTTGATACGGGCCTGTTCTCACTGTGAAAAGGGTTATGTCATACTAGTCCACCGCGCTGGAAAAGTAGGTACTGGCACAGACTAAGGATTGTTTCATACTAGAGTCTTTTGCGTAGAAGTTTGTTAGTTCCTCTACTAGACTAACTCATCCTATAGTTAATGAAAATATTTTGTCATTATTGTTGAAATACGTTCAACACTGAAATAGAGTATTGATGAGTGAGTTCACTTCTTTAATTTGTACTTTTACCTATTCATGTGCTTACTTTAGTCCTATAATAGGCTTTTGAACGGTACAGCCACGTTGCTCAAGGCAGTCTATTGGAGATTCCAACAGACTGCAATGCAAGGGTAGCGGGTTCAAACCGATGACGTTATATTTTTTTCTTTTTTTAACAGACAACTCCCGCATTAGGACCAAACCCTGTGTCACGAGGGACTTTACAAATCATACAACTAACGGACACAATGAACACCTAGACTCGAAACAACAATTTATGAATCACACAAAGTGTGGGAATCGAACCCACAACACTCACGCAGTGTCGAGCGGTGAGGCGGCCGCTTAAACCACTACGCCAACCGTGCAGTCAAGAGTTATATGACTGTGTATTGTGCTATTATCGCTTATTCTCAGATGGTACCTTAAGCTGTCATTCCCGGCTGATAAGAAGAAGTCTGACATTCGATAGGGGGACAGCACCCTTGAATATTCTGACATTTGTCTAAGCCAATGCCTTAACACACAATGATAAGCTTTAGTTGTCAATTAAACCATGTATATCTTGGCAATGCTTAGCCTCTAACTGTCAGGTTAGACCTATATAGTTTGAAATCCTTGTGGTAAAAGGAGAGTCGTGTTATTATCTTTTACTACACGACTTATACGTAGAAAGCCGTCCCTTTGTGGGTAGCAAAACATATATGCAATCATTTTGAGTAAAATACTTCGCACTTTTATTTGGTAAAATTCCTTTCAAATAATCTTAGATCACAGTAAAAGAGACATCATATTTTTATTGCGAGATAAAAATATGAGCCGCCATTATACAGGACCGTCAAATGTATTTGTTTGTTTGTGATCGGTAGCTCTGCCAAGATATTATTAGCTCTTGTAATGTCCTTGACAGTATTTTTCTTTCTAATTCGAATGACGTATAGTATAAGACACTGTAGGTATAATCTTAATATATAAAATCCTTGCGATACTGACTGACTGACAGACACGCTACAGCCGAAACTATTGGGTGCAGGAAGCTGAAATTTGGCATGTATGTTTCTTGGGGACCGTAGGGATGCACTAAGAAGGGATTTCCCGAAATTCCCACGGGATCGGCCAAAACGGATAAATTAAAAAAAATGCAGGCGTAGCTGCTGGCGTCTTCTAGTATAATATATAATGTTTGTATCGATGTATGGACAGCAGTGGGTGGGACACATAGCCAGAAGAACCGAAGGCCGTTGGAGCAGAAAGGTTCTGGAGTGGCAGCCACGCACCGGATGTTGTAGCCGAGGTAGGCTTCCCGCAAAGAGGACTGACGATCATGTTGGGGTCGCGGGCAGCGGATGGATGCGGGTGGCTTCAGATCGGTCCATGTGGAGAGCCTTGGGGGAGGCCTGTGTCCAGCAGTGGACGTCTTTCGGCTGATATGATGATGATGATGATTGTTTGTTGTTTTTTTTTCGTGTGAGTGTGTGGCCAACTCTGGTGTCGGAGTTTTCAGACCGAAGGCCGCCGACCTTAAGGCCTAACGATCCTTATCCTTAGGCAAGAACCGGGACCGACAGCTTTACGCGCCCTCCGAAGCACGGTAGCGCTCAAATGTAAATGCCATACACGGTCACCCATCCAAGTGGCGACCTGTGCGAGCGTAGCTTAACTTTGCCGATCTGTTACGAACGGCAAGCCAATTCTAGCTATGAGCGCTACTGATGATGATGGACAGCAGTTACTCTTTCACGCAAATAACTACTTACTACTAATGAACAGATTTTGATAAAACTTTGTACCTAGTAGGTGAGATCAGAATAGAACATGGGCTTCCTTTTCGGTTTATATTTCTAAGATATAATATACTTCTTATTTCAGAAATGGTAATATTTTGCATTAATTTTTCCATTGAATCAAAAATCTTTGATTGCCGGGTCGTGTAAATTGGAGTTGCTTTTATAAAGATTCAAAAGCATTGAATCTAATAATGATTCGCTATGGGTGACAATAGGCTCTCTCTTTATTGGATTTTTCGTTTCTTTTTATCCGTGATAGCCAATTATCTTTCTACCAATTTTTTTAAATTATTGATGTGAAATGCTTTTCCTTATTTTAGTCTCCCGTGGGGGTTTTCCTTATTTACCTCTAAAGAGGTACATAAAAAAGGTCATGAGTAATTTATAATATCAAAACAATGGATTATACTTGTATAATCCTAGCTACTTATAGCATTGTACTTTATTAATGGAATGGGGTGGCTAGTAACACTATGCATCTCACCCCAAAAGAACATAATAAAAATACATACCGCTGTAAAAGTAAGACTGAACACTTAATATTAAAAAAAAACAAGAATCTAAGATTCGTTAACATTACAAAATTGTTACGCCGTATTCGAAAAACATTTTGCCTTACATTTTTATTCACAAACTTTGAACATAACAAAATAAACGAAATCTCTCGGTTAACCATTTAATTTTCCGCTTCGAACACGTTGTAAGAAGGTGGTTACTGTAATCACAAGGTATCAACTTGCGTTGCGAACTTAGGGAGAACACGATTAAACATTTCAGCGATATATTAAACAGTAGCGCCATCTCTTTTCAGGAATCTGAAACTTTTGAAGATAAGGATGTAATCTTGTCTCGTGCAGACGTTATTCTATGATAATATTATTCGGTAACGTTCCCAAGTTTATATGACTGTAAGTTTCAATAAATGTTGAAAATTTAATAGAACTTGTTGAAATACGATAATCCTTTTCAGATACTTTGTTACAACTGTGCGATTTCAACTTTGTATTTCAGTCGTTATGAACGAAGCTTGGGAATAGTGCTATTATTCTTTCAGTTTAAAATTTATTGCAAATTGAATCTTGTTCGTATAACTTACTGGGTTTAATACAAAGAGTCTTATTTAAGGATTCTGTCAAAAGTTAAATAAAATATTGAAAGGATTCTTACGTACCTACCTTCATTTTTACTCAGATCATTATTTTGCTTAAAGAACTAAACAAAGTTTATTTTTAGGAAATTGCTGCTATACTGTGCTATTCAATTTATGGACACTGATTTTTGGAAAGCGAAGTATCTTCAACGTCCTCAAAATTTATTTTAGCCGATGTTTTGATATTTGTTTGCATCTAAGATTTTAAAGTGAGGTAGCAATGAAATATTTCGAGCACCATCTTATATTAAGAAATAACATTAACTTGAACTGACAGCATAGAACAATCTTGCAAACAAATGGATCGCATGCCGTAGGTCAAACATTAAAAACATACTGTATGAGATTTTTATAATTTGCTGCAGAATATTAAAGTAAACGACCGTTTGTAAACAAACTATGCCGTTTGCGATCACACCAAAAAATTAACCGTACGACTTCTCGACCAAAACACAGTATGTAACTCTGTACCCTTGACACGTCTGAAACTTTGCTAGATAAACTTATATATACGTTTGCTACAGAATCGATGAAGCAGCGAAATGTTTTCTAATTGTTGCCGAGTACTACTAATAAACTCAAGAAACCATATTACAAAAAGATAACTAAATATAATACTGTGGTATTTTTCTTAGTCTTAGAATAAGGTAAGTAAGTAAGGGTGAGTAAGCAGCGATAGCCTAGTGGAGAGACCGACAGACTGCTACGCAGAGGGTCCGGGTTCGGATCCACGACGCGCACCGATGACTTTTCAGACATATGTGCGTATTCAATTGTTAATTATCACTTGCTAAACGGTGAACGAAAACATCGTGAGGAAACCTGCATATCTGAGAGTTCTCCATAATGTTCTCGAAAGACATGTGAAGTCTGCCAACCCGCACTTCGCCACCGTGGTGGACTATAATATATACTTACCCTTTTCATACTGAGAAGAGGCCCGTGCCCAGCAGTGGGACAGTAAAAGGCTGATGATGATAGAATAAGGTAAACTATTTTAATCTATCAGAAATATTGGTATTTTCCAAGTATTTCACAAAACTGAAGCATCATTCTGCGTATAAAACTATTACTCGAATAAGGTTGGCTCTTAACTAACCAAAAATCTAATCGCACAAACAAATTCTACGATGGCTACAATAACTCTAATGCCTGTTTTGGTAAAAAAACGCATCTACTCTATTTATTTATAATTAGGTATATACCAGTATTATTTTTTATGTCTGGGGGTTAGTGTGAGTTTGATCGCGTTGCGAGTCGTTCGTTCTCGACGACGGGACCAATTTCCATACATTTTTTTAAAAGTGCCTGCAGCGAAAAGTAGTTGTTAGTCAACATTCCGCACAGTGTGATAAGCTTCATTTAAATTTACAATTATAATTCAAAACCAATATCATTGAAATATATTATTCAAAATTATATGGTTTGTAGCATCTTACCCGTACATTTATTTACTTATCATAAAAAAGGTTTATGTCCAAAAAATTTGAAGTCCCGTCTGATATCTTGCCTATTCTCAAAAGCATTTCCAGCAATAGTATTCTCTCTGTGAGGAAAACGTAAAACTAGGTAGTCACAAAGTTATCTCACCTTCCAACTAGTTTAGCTACCCGTCGCTAGATGGCATATATTGCATATTTTCATTCTCGCCCGCCATAATGTCTACAAAAGCCTGCCATCTATTTCAATTTGGTTACATTTGGATGTTTCGTCTTTAGTACGTCTGTTCTCTAATAGATAGCGCTGCTTTATTCAAAATTGAACAACACATGTTTGAACCATATTTCAAGTTAGGATTTTATAAAGGAGATGACAATGTGTAGTTTTGTTTATATCTACTAAAATGGAAATGTGAGAACTTCTATCGTTGCTTAGTTCTATAGGGATAAAAACATAATGTGATTGCGTCTGATTTTGAACCCAGGTATACTGGATCAGGCAGTCTAGCACCTATCGGAATGTAGTTATTTTTTTTCCACACTATCAATGAAAACCAAGTTTTATTTTACAAGTTATTAACATTTTTAAATAGGAAACTCAACCTTAAGATTAAACTACTATTCTACCTGCGCAATTATATACATAAGTAAGCCAATGTAGTTATGGGTTTAGTGAACGTTAATAGGCTCGTATTGCTCTCTATTTCGCGGATACATAACCTCAACTCTTTAATCTAATACCATAATATTATAAGAACAGAGGGTCTACCACGAGTTTTACTCACGATTGTCACTGTGACGATAGACTAGTCGACGGCAAAAATTTCCATACATCTTCTTAAAGCGCTCTTAACGGACAGTAGGTAGCGATGGATAGAGTCCGCTAGGGGGCGCATTTAGAAAATGAATGAAAATTGTTCCGTCCACTGGGCTATCTTCACCGTGTAAAACTCTTACTAGAGCCTCTGTTAGTGGTCAGTGAGTTAATGAGTGACACTGACTGCTAAGCTCCTCCAGCTTAACAGTCAGTCTCTCTTTGACACAGGGATTTTACGATATTGATGGAATGGACGTTTTATTTATATTGTATGTTTATTTCCTCAATTTCCAATTTTTAAACCATAACATTTCCAATTTCATTTCAATCACCATCGTCCTAGCGTTATCGTTGCATCCAAGACTTACACGCCTTAGAGCCCGAGGTCCGCTTACTGGTCTAACCAGATATGACTGAATATCAACTTTTCCACAGAGCGACTGCCTGACCTGCGCAACCCAAATTAATTCGCACATAACTTCGAAAAGTCAGTGGTGCGCACCGTGGATTCGAACCCGATACCTCTGCATGGAAGTCCGCTGCCTCTATCCAATTTCATTACAATATCTGATGGAAGGGGACTGACGACAAAAAATATTTTGAAATCTGAATTGAAAAAAATATTTTCAAATTATAAATAGCAGTACTTAGTGTGAAAATTTTCTGACATATTGCCAATTATAAACACGGAGGAAGATTACTTTTTCTACTTCGGTTGCCCCATTAGGCTGTGAGACCCGGGGCGATTGCCCTGTTTACGAACCCATAAGCCGCCATTGGTTAGTAGTAGCTATAGTTAAGTTATAGGTATTCATTGCGTTCATATTTAGTACCACACAATAGATAAGTTTTGTTGCTATTTTTTACAGTAAGTTGTATCTAACTGTCATACTAATAAAAATTACGACACAGTGTATACAAGTACTATAAGCATTGCGTAACAAAAACGCAACTAATAAAAAATATTTTGACAGATTACGTGTATACATACGTTATAAGAGATCAAAATATCTATTTAGACTTACACAAGCTCTACACACGCTTGTACCCTTGTATAAGGAGTGCGTAAGAGCAAAATGGCGGCTATTTGGCCAGCTGAGACTTTGAAGTTGTCAATTTATTTAGATTATGCGCGCGCAATCTATGACAGAGAGGTTGGACTAGGAAGGTTATATTTTTTTGATCTATGAAATGAATGTTATATTCGGTGGAGGCGTTCGGAAGCTTTGAGTACAAATCAAAACATATTTATCCTTCAGAAAATAACAAGCATTAGTATTTAGTTTTGTACATTATATTAATAGATAAGGGATATTTTTAAGAAGAAACCCCATATAATATATAATTAAGCTAGTAAAATTCTATATAAACTATAAAATACAATTAAATTATTAAAACGAAGTTACGATTAGAAGTTTTTGAACGTACTTCGTAAAAGGTTGTCAGCATATTTGACGTACACACAGCTACACATCAACCTATACAGAACCAATATTAGCTGAACTACTCAATAACAGGTTGGTCACACTAAGGGAGTTCGCCTAATATTGGGCTTGTTTAGGTTAATGTGTAGCTGTGTGTACACAGCGTGAGTTACACAAGCTTGTCTTTGCATTTATTAGTAGCGATGTTGTGTAAACCCTGTATAACTCCTATACAGACGTTATACGCTGTGTAAGTTTAAACGTGTGATAAATATTTTTTTATTAGTAAGACAGAGTATTTAATTCAATATTTTGTTTATTTATTTATTAGAAGACCAACAGCGTTAGCAATCTATGATAATAATATACATAATAATATGTAATGTTACAACAAGCTTATGAAAGCTTATACTGCTGTAAATGCAGTTTTTGTGGCGCTAAACCGCTGAAATGATTTGAATAAAATCTCGAATGAAGACGGTTGAAAGCCGAAGGTCAAATAGGGTCAAAACGTATTCTCTAATGTGACGAGTAAGGGATGATGTTTTGAATAGCTTTAGGCACACATCTGTTGGACCTTGTACTGTAACAAAAAGAATATAATATAATTATATTAGTAATCGACGGACCACACGGGTGAATCCCAGAGAAAAAGATATTCATAAAATATAGATAACAAGTTCCTAGTAATTGTTATCAATATCTTATTCTAAAGATTAGGCTAAAGTTGGACCTTACAGCATTTAACAAACTTCGTTGGAACTTCAGTGACCAACTTTAGTGGCCTGTTGGTGAGAGCTGTACCGATAATTTGGTCAAGTTCAGATGTTTTTCTTTGATCGATATAGATTTTATAATCTTACAGCCAGGAATAATTGCATTATAATTACAGCATATTTTTGTAAAATGCTATCTGCATCGTTGGTCTTGCGGCATAAATGTGCGCGTGGGGTTGGGAGGTCTCGGGTTCGATTCCCGAGAAAAGTGTTATTGGGTTTTGCCGTTAGGAAATTCTCAGTAGCAGCACGGAGTCTGGTAATGTGCTCGGTACGGCAATAGGCTCGCCCCCTATTACGTGTAATATTATTTATTTATTTATTTAAAACTTCCTGCAAAACACATTGCACAAGGCGGACTTAATGCCTATAGGCATTTTCTCCCAGTCAACCTTTGGGTGATGCAGAGATGGTCATGGCAGGTGTGTACTTACGCAAAGAGAGTAAAATAAAATAGAATACACGGTATAATACATACTATAAATACATACAAGATCCATACATACGCATAAATATATACATAAATGTATACATATATAAATACATAAATATTACACCCCCGAAATGTGGGTGTAATATTACACCTCTGCCTACCCCTTCGGGGATACAGGCTAGTCTGTATGTATGTAGTCTGTGTGAGTCTATAAAAATATATATTTTTTTTGTAAAATAACCCAACTTACATATTGTGGGTCTTTTTTATTTTTATATCATAAGCTCCAACTGTTTCTTCGCTTCGGAGTTATGTTGAACATAATTACTAAGGATGTAACTTTGCAGTCTCAAACCTGTTCAAACAACGTATTTCTAAACAATATTATAGTTAATTTTAATAGTAATTAGATTCACGAGAGGTATTAGGGTCATAGTCATTTACGTAAATCATTTTATAAATTCTTGGTATTTAGAAAATGTATTATAATTTTTGTATTTCGTGAATATTATATCCATCATGTAAAAGTGACATCAATAATTATAAACATATTCAATCATTCTTAATAATTATAACATCATAATTATAATCACCAAAAGTGTAATAAACAACACATTTTGTAATTAATTGATGGATCGGACCATCCATTTTATTTTACACTCTACGTTTTATTCTACTTTATTTTGTTAATCAAGTTTGCTCTGTACTGTGGTTTTGTGGTATTTTGTCCGATATTTGTCCCAGGGTAGTGGGTTCCGGAGATGATTCCCTAACGATGTAAAATTTGCCAGATACCTACGGTCAATTAATTAACAGAACCGGTACTTTCAGGTTGTAAAGATACGATAGATCTTACTATACGATAAACTTACTACTGGTATACGGTGTATGACATTATCAGAAAAGTGTATTTAAATGTATTAAATATTTTTCAAGTGGTTAACCACACATGTCCGTGTGACACAGACAGTGCCGTGTGATGACGGATTAAGAATACGGATTGTCTCCACCCCATATCATCCCATGGGTGTCGTAAGAGCCGACAGAGGGAGCCTTATTATGCAGAGAACAGCACTGTAAGAGAAGGAAAACTTGATACAAACCCTATACCAACCCGTTTGGCCAGCGTGGTATAGTAGGCCAATTCCACCTTTCAAAGGAGAGGCCTAGTCCAGCAGTGGACTGTTAAAAGCTGGTGATGATGAATCAACACTTTAATATACACGCCTACGCTCGACAAACGTTGGTGTAAAGGGGCTCTTAGACACAAAAAGCCTAAATTTTCCAAATGTATTTATACTAATTTGCAATGATCGCTCGAGGGATAATTGCCTTTAAACATAAAATAAAGCCAAGAGTATATCCAAAACAATTATGTCGCCGTAACAGATTATCTGTTCAAGTGCGAGTCCCGATCGTCCTCGGCAGAGTCTCGTGTCCCCGGCCCTCTTGACTCGGCCTCGCCCTCTCTGCACGGTGACCTCTCGCGAAGATACAGGATACTGCTCAAACAAGATAAAGGATCATAATCTGTCCTTGACAACGGCCGCACCCAATATATTATGATCTGTCTATGGATTTAAGATTAGAGATATATTTTTAGAAAATAAATAAATATATAGTATATATTTTTGCTACAGGTGAGTAAAATTACAGTTATTAAAAAAAGTAAAAAAAAATAGAGTACTTAACTTAATATTTTAAGATACAACATAAGTAGTATAGCAACTTAGTACATAACTCGTGTTTTTTTTCTTTTCTTTTTTTTAAAAGACAACTCCCGCATAAGGACTAAATCCTGTGTCGTGGGGGACTTTACAAACATACAACTAACGGACACAATGAACACCCAGACCCGAAAACAACAATTTATGAATCAGACAAAGAGTTGTCTCGTGTGTGGATCGAACCCACAACACTTCGGCGCAGTGTCAAGCGGTGAGGCGGCTAAACCACTACGTCAACCGTGCAACTAGTCACATTATGTTGATTATGTCTCACGGTGGTGCTCAATTCAGCATATGCCAGGCCACTAGGTCCAGCGCTTTTCAGCCGAGCCTTGACGTGACAGCACCGTTGCCAGTCCTACTTATAAGTAACTCGTCAACGTAACATTTTAGTGAAATATGTTACCTATCAACGTGCAATGCACAGAACTGCAATATTTTGTACGGAGTTTATGTCAAACTAGAGGACGCCAGCAGCTACGCCTGCATTTTTTTTAATTTTCCCGTTTTGGCCGATACCGAGGGAATTTCGGGAAATCCCTTCTTAGTGCACCCCTACGGTCCCCAAGGAACATACTTGCCAAATTTCAGCTCCCTGCGCCCAATAGTTTCGGCTGTAGCGTGTCTGTCAGTCAGTCAGCGTACAATCACTTGCTCAGGCTGCAGCTGAAAATCAGCGTTAGGTAGTGTTTTCGCCGCTGTTTATTGAATTACTTCTCACTGTTTGTAAATGTACTTATCATTGTAAATTGTTCTAATAAAGTATTATATTATTTTGACTGCACATAATATAGCCGAGATATAAGCGGTTGACTGCCCTTTTAGAATTTTGCCAGGTGTTTTGTTCGGTCGCCACACGACACCATTTTGTTTGTTCAACAAAGTGTTGTTTCCAGTTTGGGTGTACTCTGCGTCCGTTAATTAAATGTTTGTAATTGTAAAGTCCTCCGCGACATAGAATTTTTTTTTATAGACTCACGCCGGTATCCCCGAAGGGGTAGGCAGAGGTGTAATATTACACCCACATTTCGCCAGGAATTTTTAGGTCCCACGTAATAGGGGGCGAGCCTATTGCCGTACCGGGCACATTACCAGACTCCGTGCTGCTACTGAGAATTTCCTAACGGAAAACCAAATAACACTTTGCCCGACCCGGCAATCTAACCCGAGACCTCCCAATCCCACGCGCACATTTATGCCGCGAGACATAGAATTTATCCCTATGAATACGCCAGCCGTACTTCAAATTACAGCGGAGAACTATGTATGGAGATATAATTTCATTCAATACGCAGTAGCAAGAAACTGAGGTCACTTCAAGTACCGTTATACTTACGTATAACGTCATATAGGCTCACCGCACATTGTGTATGTATCATTTAGCAACCGCAATACGGTTATGGGGCCTGTAAGTGGTTTTAACATGAATGAGCGATCATGGCTGGAGAAGGGTAGTACACCATTTTAGATTTAATATAGTAATTTTGTTAGGGTCTAGTATATATCAAATAGTCAAAGTTCAGATAGTTTTTAATATTGTTAGAGTCACATCCAGTGTTAGCTTAGTAAATAAATACCTACTAACCGACTGCTACCCATAGGGTATTGAGTTCATACCTATGGCACGCTCCTCTGACCCTTCGGAGTTAAGTTCGTATTTTATTGTTAACTAGCTGTTCCCCGCGGTTTCACCCGCGTCTTGAGGGAACTACTTCGTGTACCCGGTTAATTTATAGCTTAAGTTACTCCTTGGTACATCAGCTACCCGCCAGTGAAAGTCCTGTCAAAATCAGTCCAGTCATTCCAGAGATTAGCAAGAACAAACAAACAGACAGACCACATTTAAAAAAAATCATTTTGGTTTATGTACTGTGTATACATCAATCCATATTCATTTAGAAAGAAGCGGTTATTTTAATATTACAAACAGACACTCCAATTTTATTTATGTGTATAGATGTATAGATAGTCGTTTGCTAAACGGTCAGGAAAAGCATCGCAAGAAAACCTGCACGTCTGAGAATTCACCATACATACATACATAGACTCACGCCTGTTTCCCGGAGGGGTAGGCAGAGACTACGGAACGCCATTTGCAACGATCCTGACGTAGCTCTCTTGCTTCATTCACTCCCATCAAGTTTTCACCATAATGTTCTCAAAAGACATATCTTTGTGGAGTCTGAAAACCCGCACTTGGCCAGTGTGGTGCTGCTGTGGCACAACCAATAAATGGTCTGTGGGCCTAGCCTATCTCATTGAGAGAAGGGACTTGTGCCAAGCAATGTAATAATTTAAGTACCTACAGGATTATTGTTGTACAGTATTTAATTAATTAATTATATTTAATTATATCTACCTAAAAATCATAAGTACGTAGCGTACGTATTCAAAACAATTTATATTCTCAAAAATTAAGACCCAGACCTTATGTTTTAGCCTTCATGCATATTCTAGCGCCTGCAAACACGTGTCGAGGGTGTATGGAACTCTTTGAGTTTTATAGTCCATCCTTTGATACAAAATTGATCGAATTCAATTGAATTTGTTCGTGATGTATAAAATAGCCATCTTCTATTCATGTTGAATTCAAAATCTTTATTTTTATAAGCTGTATCTATTGTTAAATTGATATTAGAAAAATATTTTAGTTTTATGTTACTTGTGTAATATCAATTTAAAGAATATACATATTTTAACGTTTAATATTAAGCTTTCTTTGTAGCTTCATACCTTTTTGGTCGATGCATACCCATTTGGTAGACCGTAAATTTTTCGACGAATATTCTGAGCTATAGACGGCGTGTGGATTTAACTTGTATCAGAACTCACAGGGACTGTATAACTATACCATTAACGTACACAAAAAAAACATAGATACGAAATAACAATAAGTGGATCCCACAAAGATTAATTGTCCATTTGTGATCCACAATAAAAGGTGTTGTGTTACACGGCATAGTGAGTAGATATAACTCGTAAATGGGGCGTAACGCTGTGAGAAAAGTTATTAAACTAATATATTGTGTGACTTGTAAGGTAGCTAACACCCATTACAGATAAAAAGGTACGCGTGTTTCGGAATTGGTGTAAGGTTCAGTGCAAATTGATTTTTTTATGTGATAGGAGGCAAGCGAGCAGACGGATCGCCTGATTTTAAGCGATTACCCCCACCCATGGACACCGGCAACACCAAACAAGTTACAAGTGCGTTGTTGATTTGGATGGGAAAAGAAATAGGAGGAGGAATGGGATGAGGGAGAGGGAAAAGGAGATGAGCGTCCGGGAGTTTTAATCGCTTAAAATATTAACGTCAACATTGCGACAACTCACGCCACAATATATACAGGTTGTCACAAGACCCATCACCAAGCCGAAGTCTACTCGTTGTGGACATCATGCCAAGTCATACTAACCAAAAATAATACCTGGGAAACATTTTTTTTTTAAGTTTTCACAATTTTTAAACTGCAATTAAAAGCGCGCGCGTGTAATGCTCGAAATACTTACTTAGCCATAGGGTCATAGAGCATCTAAAGAACATATTGGCGGGGTAAATGCATCGATACCGATAACCCTGTATATAATATATATACAAACTGGTCGAAGTACTATTATATATATATATATATTATATGTCTATTTCACAGTACAATTTACGAGTGCGTGGAGTAAATAGGTCGTCGCCGAAATCATTATCTGAAGGGTTAGAAGGTTACACTGACAAATTGCGAACTAGAGAGGTCTTTGCTATTTTCTTATTCTCGGCCCCTAGTGTTTACTTTGTTTAAAACTTATATTCTGTTATTTTTTATGATGAGGTTTTTTTCCAGTAATAAGTGTTTCTTTTTTAATAATTAATTGAGAAAGTTTATTACAGTATTAATAACAGTATAATTTAATTAAATATTAACGTAAAGTAACAGTATCTATACTGTTTCTTTTCGTCGATATTCTGTAAAAAATATAAATCGTCGTAAATCGTTTTGCCAATCGTGCCAAAATCATGTCCATGGTCCATGGGCGGCGATAATCGTTTACCATTGGCGATATGGCTGAAAATTTGGCTGCTAAATTTTATTAAAACAATTTTCTCAGAACATTCGATGCAAACCAAAATAGGCGTACCTTAATAGTTTAAGACGATTTATTAGAAATTTATTAATTTGAGTGTTCGTGATTCAGACATAAGTTCTTATGTCAATTAAGTCAATTATTACATTTTAAGGCTTCTCTCTAATAAATAATCCGGTTAGTTCTGTCACGTCAAGGCAGCGATAGCCGAGTGGAGATACCAACAGACTGCAATGCAGAGGGTATCGGGTTCGAATCCACGGCGCGCACCAATGACTTTTCGGAGTTATGTGCGTATTGAATTATTAATTATCCCTTGTCCCGTGCCTTGGAGAGCACGTTAAGCCGTCGGTTCCGGCTATCATGAAGATCTTTGACAGTTGTTACAGGGCGTCAGTACCTTCTTAATAAACTGACACTATTCTAAACGATGGAATATCGCTATCCCCTCGGGTTGCGGAGGTCAGACAGGCAGTCGCTCTGTGGAAAAGCTAATATTCAGTCAAATCCGGTTAGACCAGTAAGCGGACCCCAGGTTGAAACTGGGATAACGTTAAGAGGAAGAAGAGTTCTGTCACGTGGTACATATAATAAAAATCCAGTTACTGGTTTTATGATTTAAAATTGTTTATTTTTGCGACTTTTGAACCCGTGGTTTGAACCCGACCGACAATCTCTAGGATAAACGAATTCCTTGTGCAGACATTGGTAATAAATTTTAAACATAATCAACCCCATCAAGATCTGAAGAGTTTGTTTGTTTGTTTCGTTGAACGCGAGAATGTCAGGAACTACTAGTTGGATATGAATCATTATTTTTGTGTTTGGTAGCCCTGAAGTTTGTAAACCACGGATGCAAAGCAGTAGCACTATATAACGCAGTTGTAACCCCTACCTCAACCATTATCTTTAACCAAGACCTTTTGCAACGAAATCAACGAGCCAGAATTATTTACCCACACACACTCCACAAAAATACACATGTGAGCGCTCATAAGCTCTCCATAATATATAAGGCCGAAGAGCAAATAAATGGGGCAATTAACTATACATCACAATACAGTACGCTTTGAGTTACTAAGTAGGCTATACATCTGTTTATAAGGGTGCGCTCCCACTGGCGTTATTCGAGCGAACGCGTGACCAATGCGACGCGGCGCTAGCATCACGTGCATACGAACACGTGACTAGTGTAGTAGTCATCATCATCAGCCCTTTATACTGTCCCACTGCTGGGCACGGGCCTCTTCTCACTATGAGAAGGGTAAGGCCATGGTCCACCACGCTGGCCAAGTGCGAGTTGCCAGACTTCACATGTCTTTCGAGAACATTATGGAAAACTCTCAAACATGCAGGTTTCCTCACGATGTTTTCCTTCACCGGTAAGCAACTAATAATTTAATACGCACTTAACTTCGAAAAGTTGTTCGTGTCTGCCGTGGATTCGAATCCGAGCCTGCGTAGCAGTCTGTAGGTCTCTCCACTCGGCTATCGCTGCTTGACTAGTGATAACGTGTGTGAACATGCCAGTCACAAATAACGAGAGTTTTTTTTAGCATGACTGTGATGCTCAGGCATAGCGCACGTGCGTGGAGCTTCAATGATGCCTAACGTTAGAAATTTGTTCATTTCAAGTGTCACCGTTATAAACCCTAGATACATATTTTAGATCAATTTAATTATTTATTTATAAGCTTCACCAACAGAGTTGATTACACTATTACAAGATGTGATACATTCATTTAAAATAATCTTTTGTGACAGTTTCTTACAGTCAAACACAACTTGCGTCTTACCTACGAAAGTAAACAAAGCACATTAGCCAGACACACAATAAATAATCATATTCATCATACAAATACATATTTGCGTTGGGTTAGAATTGAACACACGACCTTCGGCTTAGCACTTAGAGTTTCTAACCACTAAATCGGCTGGCCAGTCAAGTGTATATGATTGTATAAAAAGTACATATAACATTCAGGTGTGAATTATACGCGTGAGTGAATCAGCACCCTTCAACGTACGTTTGTATATGCCAGTGGGAACAAAACCTAACTGTATCGTATATGTTACATATACATTATGCTACATATCTTTATTATCATAATTGAATAATGCAAATTAAACTCGGGCCAGTATTAGCTGTGCGATGTATAATGTCGCATACAATGTGTAATTATTCTATATGGAATGATTGCATGTACGAGTATGAAGAATATAGACAGACAATTTATTCATTAATAGCTGAGCCTACAATTTCACCCGCGTTTTTAGGGTAACTGCACCGCACCTGTAGCTCCGATGATGGCCTGATGTTAAATAGCCTGTAGCCTTCCTCCGTAAATGATCTATCTTACACAAAAACAATTATTCTTATTAACCCAGTAGTTCCTGAGATTCGAGCGCGTTCGCCAAATAAACAAGCAGACAAACTTTCTCACTTGTTTTTTTTTATGGAATAGGGGGCAAACGAGCAGACGGATCGCCTGATGTTAAGCGATTACCGCCGCCCATGGACACCCGCAACACCAGAGGAGTCACAAGTGCGTTGCCGGCCTTTTAAAAAGGAATACGCTCTTTTCTTGAAGGTTTGAAGGTCGTATTGGTTCGGAAAAACCGCAGGTGACAGATCATTCCACAGTTTAGAGGTTTATTCCCCTAAATGGCGTGATATAGGTATTTCATATTGCCGATACTTTGATTCTGTCAGTGCATATGAAAGCTTGTTTAAAAATAGTGTATTAATGCGCTTTATTATTGATTTCCATGATACAAAAACGGTCACACTTATACGTACGTACAATACGAACATAAGTATAGCATTATGAATTTGATCTATTGAACGTCCAATATAGTGCGGGCCGGTCACCATTGTTCAATAGGAGCAATCTTCTACACAATGCGAGTTATTACCGGTCAAAGTGGCGATGACAAGCGACGCTCACGGTTTTGTACATAACATATATCTCAACGCTCTGATCACGTGTCCCTATCTACGGCTATACAAAAGAAAAGGATGGAGAGATTCTGGGAACATTAATCGGGTTTGTAATTGATTTTGTCTATCATTTAATAAGTAATACAGAACTTTATCCCTACGCTTTGATTACATACGTCTCGATCTACGGCTATATGAATGAAAAGGATAAAGAGTCTGGAAAATAAAAACTGTGAAACCAGTGATTGATCCCCTCTATCATTCGCTGATGAACGATAGTGAAGAGACTCACAGACTGTACTATATATCCATCACAGCGTTACTTTTCGAAGTAAAGTTTGTACTAAAGCGTTAATTATCAGTTGCTAAACGGTGAAGAAAAATGTTATGAGGACCTATATTTTAGAGAGTTCTCCATCATTTTCTCGAAAGACTCGAAGCCTGCCCAATCGCCTTTTTCCAGTGAAGTGGATTATGGCCGAGGCTTTATTATAGTGACACAGCCTGTGCCTAGAAATGGTAAAATTTATAAACAGGGCTGATAACGATGATGGTGGAAAAAACATGACTTAATTAAAGTGAAACCAGTATATCTTTACCCTTGGTTTAAAATGTGAAAATCTATCTGTATATATCATCTTATCTATATGAAATTCTTGCGTTACTAACCAACTGACAGAGTCAAAGTCAAATTCAAAATCCTTTATTCATTTAAATCACAAAGTGACACTTATGAACGTCAAATTTAAAAATAATTACTTAAAAGTTCTACATTTACATTAACTGCCACGTTCGCAAAGCAAGGGCGTAGATCCATGAGAAAGAACGGGCAATAAAACTCACGGTCACTCTTTTTCATCGCCAGGTTTTGCATAATACATAACAATTTCAATTTTGTATGGTGCTGCAACTGTTACACCTTCTATGTCACTTGTATTTATTTACTCTACCTAATATATAACAATATATAACATCAAAATTTAACTAGATTATGCTTGAGATAATCTAGTTAAATTTTGGTGTTCATTTAATTAGCCTTCTGAAAATAGACATGATGAAACAGGAGTATCCATTTACATTAAGTACCTAATAATGCAAGCAATCCGCGCAAATGTTCAGAACCATGATGGCAATGATGCAGTTAAATATTAAAAATATAATACTAGCCCGTAAGAGAGAAGCTAAAGTCAAAACTGAAATTTTCATGTATGTTCCTTAGGAACTCTAAGGGTGCACTAAGAAGGTATTTGTGGAAGTTCCCACGGGATCGCGCAATGAAAGTTGTGTTTAAAACTGTGCGTAGCTGCGGGCGTCCTCTACCTGAAAAAAATAAAGTTCATATGCAACTCTTGACTAAAGGCTACAATAAATAAAACTCTTCACATGAAGCAGTATCCTGTATCTCATTATATACCATCTATCACGACAGACTATGTGTCCGTAACGCTGCGTAACTGACACGCTCACAGCGATCGAACGATAGTCTATAAGTTATGGCTCAGCCGCAACAAATTGAGTGTGTGATTGAACATCCCTTAAACGGGCGACCATTAAGCACATCTGATTCTAATTTGTCGATATAATATAAATTGAGGGTCAATAATAATTCTTGTTTTATATTGATTGAAATGCAGTTTCGATCTTGTCTCGATGTCATACTTGTCATAAATGGCGTTCCCTTAATATTTTATATCTTCACAATTTAAAAACCGTCTAATACTAATATATAAAGCTGAAGAGTTTGTTTGTTTGCTTGTTTAAGCGCGCTAAACTCAGGACTACTGATCTGATTTGAAAAATTATTTTGGTGTCAGATAGCCCATTTATCGAGGAAGGCTATAGGATATATACAATCACGCTATGAGCCATGGGAATAGATCAGTAGCCTTAAATAACGCGGGTGTAACCGCGGGCTTATCTAGTACTACATACAATTTATCCCTTCTCATGGCAAAAGGCGGACCGTGTCGATAGGCCAAAATGTAGTCAAAGTTTTGAATAGTCCTTGGTGTGACCTTCATTTTTATGGCTTCAAAATCAGCCAATTTCAAACAAACTTTACCTCTATGTAGGGTGGTATATTAAACATTATATCGACGCGAGTACCAACGTCATAAAGGGCAAACAGTGTACGATTTTTTTAATAGACACGCCTTTGTCACCGAATGGATAGGCAGAGGTGTAATATGAATCGCCGCTACCGGGCACATTACCAGACTCCGTGCTGCTACTGAGAATTTGGAGAAACCCAGTACCACTTTTGCCCGACCCGATTCGAACACGGGACCTCCGATCAGCAGACGCGTACGCTATCATATATATATATATATATATATATGACTGCCTCGTTGGTCCCGCGGCATAAATGTGCGCGTGGGATTGTGAGGTCTCGGGTTCGATTCCCGGGTCGGGCAAAGTGTTATTGGGTTTTACCGTTAGGAAATTCTCAGTAGCAGCACGGAGTCTGGTAATGTGCCCGGTACGGCAATAGGCTCGCCCCCTATTACGTGGGACCTAAAAATTCATGGCGAAATGTGGGTGTAATATTACACCTCTGCCTACCCCTTCGGGGATACAGGCGTGAGTCTATATATATATATATATATATATATATATATATTATTTTCTGCTTTAGTAGTTTAGGCTCTGCAATTATGTGATTATGTGTCAGTTAGGGCAAGTCAATGTATGTATGTCTATACATCGGTTTCACATGCGTGGCATCATGAGCTCTCTTAGAGTAGGAATTTTCAAAACATTCTCAGTGCTCCTACATTATAAGATGGCAAATTTCGGCTTACTGCGCCCTGCAGCTTGACTGAGTTTTATCTTTTAGTCAGTCTGAAACTTAGAAAATGTACCTATATACACCTATAACTTGGGACTAAAATAAATCGGCCGAAAAGTGGGTATAGCAATATACCTCTGCCTACCTCTTCGCCTATATCTAACAAAATAAATAATCTTTTAGACGTGGAATGATTTCCTACAGATGAAAGTAGGACACAGCCTACACATGCAGGTAATGGTATCTTTACGCTAGTGTCGTATCATTATGTCATCTGAACAAAATGCTCGGGACGCTATGTGACGCCTCCGAACGATGACGGTGAGTTATGATGGTCGACCCAAACAATCGAGGAGGCGATTGAAAATCTTTTAAACGACCGACAATTTAGTACATGTGGTTTTCCTCTCACGAATGCGAATGTGGTGACGGTTTAGGAATACGACGTGGCACTACATGATTGAATTCTGTGGGCGTTGTAAGAAAAATACACAAAGCTAATAGTATATTTGGGCAGATATAGAAATCCTGCCATCAAATCTTATACCAACCCGTCTTGCCAGGCTGGTATTGGATGCCAAAGCCGCCAATCGGCCCACAATGCTTATGTGATGTCAAATAGGTCCTATTTGTCCAGATCAGGTCCCTATGTCCAGAAGTGGACTGCGAAAGGTTGTATGGAGAAAGCTAACAATTTGCATATCATCATCATGTCAGCCTAGAGACGTCCACTGCTGGACATGAGCCTCCCCCGAGGTTCTCCACACAGACTGATCTTGAACCGCCCGCATCCAACCACGCACCGCGATCTTATCCAGATCGTCGGTCCACCTCGTGGGAATTAGCATTTATTGATGATAAATACTATAGTATAAACTAAAGTACATTTTGATTGAAATGTTACTTCTCAATTTAATAAAGTTGCGATGTCAAAATGGATGTAACGTCTCTTTGGATCAAACAAGAGTAATGGAATGGAATTATTGAATTCTTATTTGTCGAGAATAGACTTCTAATAATAAATATTAGATTGTTTATTACTTTGTAAAACGCTAGCAAAAATCTCGTACTGGCCGGTGAGACGGCCTAGGATAACAGAGTTTACTTAAAAGGGGGGTGGTTAGCATGATTTCGACTGACGCCCATTGCATCTAGTCTCGCCTTGCCATGTTAAAATATCTTTATGGAAACATATAGGGCGAGGTCGTAGTGCTTATCAATTTCTTCAAAGAGTTCTTACAAGTGTGGCTATCGATGTTAAGCAATCATATAATCACAAATCTGAACGATTTTTAAATTACTTAGATTTGACATAAAAAAATATTTTATCATGATTTATTTTGTATTTTATGAAGTACTGATAAGAAGGATTATCAGAATAGAAGACAATATGTACCTACCTGAGAAGTTAAACCGAATGAACTTTGGCATAAAACTATGTGTATGGTATTTTGTATAATTTTGTATCTTCAAACGCGGGGTAAAGGTATCAAAACTTTACCAAAATAAAATAAAGCAAAAATAAACGTCCCTTGAAAATTTTTGTAACATATTGTCTTATGCAATTATATTTCTTTAGCACCAACTGCTACTGCAATCATTTTTAAATCCAGTCATTCCAGTTATTGGACTTTTCAATATCATTTAATGCATATTCAACTTTTCTTTAACTCAATTTTCACCCGAAACAGAATTGGAGCGCTCGGTTTCCAAACATACAATCATATTAATGGTCTAATGGAACAGCCACACTCATGTATTAACAAAACAAGACTCAAAGTTTCAGTCAAAACAACATACCTAAACTATTCAATATCTAAATCAAATAGTTGCTCCATTGCTTCAGGTACTAGAGACCAGTCCCTACCGCGAGCGAAGCTAACATATTAAATACTTATTTAAATTTGCAAGAAATAACTTAAATGACACAGCGAGCAAAAAGGGGAAATAAATATTAATAAAAAAAAACACGCTTTTATAAAATCAAAACTAAAAAATAAATTTCAATTACTTTGTAATGGGGTCAAACACAAAAAAACTAAATAAAAATGTTCATGCAACGTAAAGCCGTTAGTAAAATATTATATCAACATTAAATACATTTAATAAATATTTCGTGTTGAAAACTAGTTACATTTCATAAAAAATCGCGTAGTATTGAAATTTAGTTTATATTTTTTGCTTTTGAATCTGAAAAAATCTCCTTCTGTGGACTGTTCGGATACCCAGTACTTGAGTTAAAGTGATGGTTAAAAATATATACACATACTTTCGATGACTTAATATCGTTTCATTACATGAGTTATATTATCAAATATTCATAACATAACGTATTAAAAAATATATAATTCAAAATTTTGTAATAAAACGTATACACATGTTGTTCACAAATGTTTAGTCTACTTCTGTAGATTTATAAAATAAGCCAAAATATGCCGAAGATGAACGCATCGTTTTTATTTTGTTTTATATGTTGGTAGCACTGTATTCCCTGTCATTTGCTTGGTTGTGATTTAACATAAAGTGCGTGTGACATTAAAAATTCCAATTTTATTTAATTACACAAGTTTTCGGTCGAGATCAGTGTGTCTTTCCTGTGCAAGGGATATCTGAGTAAGTAGCCTTTACAAATAAAAAAAAACATCAATATAAATTAAGCTTATGGGCGCAGTATGCAAATACCGCATTGCTTAAATTATAACCTCATAATAAATGATGCCATCATTGATTTATGAAAATATGTCTCTCGTGTAGACATCTTTACTGTAGACTTTGTATCTACAGAAGAGACGTATGTCAACAGAAGTGAATAGGCAAAAAAAATTCACTGTGTTTGAAAAAGAAATTGGCAAGTGCGAGTCGGACTCGCGCACGAAGGGTTCCGTACCATCATCTATAAAAGAAAATCATGTTTGTTGTATGTACACTTAAATATTTTTCAAGTTTCTACCTGTTTATTAAGATCGAGTAATAAATTGCTTGAAAATACGTTTGTTGTATGGGAGCCCCTTTTTTATTTACCTTTTTATTTATTTTGGAAGGTAATATACAACTACATATTCTGGGAAAATTTAAAGCGTCTACCTGTAACAGTTAGTAATTTTAAGCAAAAAAATACGAAAAAAAATACGTTTTTTGTATGGGACCCCCCTTAATATTTTTTTATTTTTAGTATTTGTTGTTATAGCGGCAACCGAAATACATAGTTTGTGAAAATTTCAGCTTTCTAGCTATCACGGCTTATGAGATACAGCCTGGTGACAGACAGACAGACAGCGGAGGCTTAGTAATAGGGTCCCGTTTTTTACCTTTTACGTACGGAACCCAAAAAATCAATAGCGTTATTTGCTTTAATTATTCCATTCTATATCCATTTTGTTTAGTATTTTATAATGTTGCTTGCAGCGATCTTTTGTTTCAGTTACTATGCCACGAGAAATTCATCCTTGTACAATCTGTCACCTGTTTGCCCTGAAGGATCAAGATCACCAGACTCTTCATCTGAGAATTTGTCTATCCGTGATTCTTCTACGGCTCCAGTTACTCCTGAGGCTCTAACTGAGCCAAATTTACCAGGCCTCTCAGATAGACTGACTCCAGATCTTTCTATCGAAATATTTAACCAAAAGAATAAACCCCAGAAGAGAAGAATCTATTTAGACGACTCTGAAGCTATTGAAGATTCACCACATAAAAAACGGCCGACGAATTCCATGTGGGATAATTCTGACGAAGATAATATATTTTAATATATTTTAATTGTCGGCTGCCAAGATATTTGCAATCGGTTAGACCCCTTGGCGCTGCGTAGAGATGTAGCCTTGCTATGCATCTTTTATCGATTCTACTATGGGGAGTGCTCCGAGGAATTGTTCGGATTAATCCCTGCCGCCTCTTTCCGCCATCGTTCTACGCGACAGCATTTCCATCCCCATCATTTAGATGGTTGGCAATCCACAACGGTGCGTTTCTCTAGAAACTTTCTGCCTCGCACCTCTAAACTGTGGAATGATCTGTCACCTGCGGTTTTTCCGAACCAATACGACCTTCAAACCTTCAAAAAAAGAGCGTATTCCTTTTTAAAAGGCCGGCAACGCACTTGTGACTCCTCTGGTGTTGCGGGTGTCCATGGGCGGCGGTAATCGCTTAACATCAGGCGATCCGTCTGTTCGTTTGCCCCCTATTCCATAAAAAAAAAAAAATATATTCTGTTCCTTTATTTGCCTACAGAAGCATAATGTCTGTTCTGTGGACAATTTCTTTTAATTTTTTTGCACCGAATGGGTATAGAATTTTGATTATGTTTTGTTTGGAGGTTGAGGAGAACTCCATTTTCAGTTCTTTTTTATTGTTTCTAATCTTGATCTTATTGATATGATTATGTAAGGTAAATTTTTGTTCCCTTCTGTAGACAACTCAATCTCTTCTGTAGACGTGAAAAAACTAAAAACGTGATTAATTCCTAAAATATTCAAGACTGATCGCTAGTGATATTTTTGTAAGCATAACATTAGCTAACTTTAAATAAATATAATGTTTCATAAAAAATCGTGAAGTTTTATTTTATACTAGAGGATGCCAGCAGCTACGCCTGCATTTATTTTAAATTTACCCGTTTTGGCCGTTCCCGTGGGAATTTCGGGAAATCCCTTCTTAGTGCACCCCTACGCTCCCCAAGGAACATTCATGCCAAATTTCAGCTTCCTGCGCCCAATAGTTTCGGCTGTAGCGTGTCTGTCAGTCAATCAGTAACGCAAGGATTTTATATATTTTAAATATTTTGCAATGTTCACTTTTTGTGTATGATTCAGAATAAGAACTGATACAGCGACTAAAAGAGTAAAAATGAGCTCGCTCAATTCTAAAAAGATTCACTTCTCTTTTTTTTTCTCCTTTTTAAAAACAACTTCTGCACTAGGACTAAATCCGGTGTCGCGGGAGACTTTACAAACATTCAATCAACGGACACAAAGAACACCCAGACTCGAGACAACAATTTGTAGATCACACAATGTGTTGTCTCGTGTGGGAATCGAACTCACGACACGCGGCGCAGTACCAAGCGGCGAGGCGACCGCTTGAACCACTACGCCAACCGTGCAATGAATTAAATCGTGTAATCATTTTTGTTTCTCCTTTTCCGTTTAGCTCTCTCCACGCATTCTTCTGTTTCTTTCTTTTGCGAGGGTCTTATGTCTCAACTATTTCTTGGTGAAAACGCGAACCTATTTAATGAAAACGAAATCCACTCCGCTCACCCATCTCCAGCTCTTAAGAGCAGTTGGAGCCTAGCTTTACAATGTTTGCTACCATCTAGGTTTCTAGATAGTTCGACAGGTCTCCGGTGGGACACAACGGGCAGCCTTCGCAAGCTCGGTGAATAATATCTCAGGTATTTTGCATCTACCTATAATGAAAGGTACTTGGAATTCCAAATGAAGGACTAGGTTCCTTTGAGGGAAGTTTAAAGCGTGGAAAGGTTTTTATTGCTGTTGGTGAATTGGAAAGGTTTGTATAATCAATCTAGTGAATTTGGTCACTAGACTGATTCTTTCTCTTAAAGTTTCCTTTGAGTTTTTGGGTACAAGACGATTACGATTTAGACATGTTGTATGAAGCAGTTTTGTACAAATCTGTATATTTTTTAAGAAGAAATTGTATACTTTAGTCTATAACCACTCATGTGCTTTAGGTAGCTGGGGCTACCAAAGTGATTTCGCTTGTAGTGCCTCTGGTAACTGTGGCTACCAAGGGGACTACGTTCCATTTCAATCAATCAATATCAATATTTCTTGGTTATACTTCGTTATGCAGCATACTTCTGTGGGTCTAAGTCCAGGATTTTATAAAAAAATATATTTCTGGTCTACAGGTTCAAAGTTTTTCTTAAAATAGGCATAAACATTTCGCATTACCTAGTAGCGGTAAGCGGTGTATGAGGAATTAGTGCTCTATTTCAACATTAATTTTAAGCCCTTTTTGTAGGATGGCGTATACATATTAAATACTTAATTAATAGATTGATTAATGTACTTTATAATTATAATAAACAAAACATATGTTATCGATATAGATTTCGAACAAAAAAATATTTTCGTTAACAACTTCATAGTTTGACATGTGTTTTAAGTTCCCCTATTTTTTATAATTTTAAATGGTTGTTAAATTCTTAGAAACTTCAATGAATGAGTTCTCCGTACCCTAATCTATACAAAACAGTCAATTGTTTACCAAATAACCCCTTGGAACCGTCGTAAATCAAGTTTTATTATACTAAGGCGCGCTGGCGCTCCATGTAACTTTTTGGTAAGCACTACAAGCGCTTTTTTGTTGTGACGTTAGCACGTGAGTGGATAAAAGTGGTAGGAGCTCCAATAAACATAAATGTGTCAAACAGCTTTCCTTTTAAACGTTTGATGATTATTTTTGGATTTGCCCGTGAAATATTCAGAAATAATCAAGGCTATTATTATCTCTATTACCTGTCAACTAAACCGTAGTAGGTATTTGGGTATGTTACCAAAGTTTGTATGTAGGTGTAAGTTATTTTAAAGATGCGTTTGAAATGGAATATTATCACAGCTCATCAGACTTTTCTAATAAAATCTCTACTAACTTTGACTTATTTTTGCACAATTGCATATACATGCCCAATATTTATAGTAACAATAAATTAATCGTTTAAACACACTAGAAAAACACGCCTTTATCACGTAAAAACTAAAAAAATAATTATGTTCGTTGAAGTTGTCTCTATTTCTCGGTAAAATAAATTAAGTATGTGCTTTTAATAATAATATTTGATTGTAAAAGCGTGGGGTGCTGGAACAAGAAAGACATTCTTGTTTAACTTGTTGAAAAAATTAAGTGACCAGATGTTACGGGAAGCATGTTACACAGATTGGCGCTCTAACTGGAGTTGCAACACGACTAGAAGGTGGCTCTACATTAAACAGTCTGTTCAAAGTACCAGTTTGTCGAATCCAGACAAAAAATGCGCCGCCTAGGCCAGGCCACTAGGGCCAGCGCTGGTTTTCAGCCGAGCCTTGACGTGATAGCACGGATGCCAGGCAGTCCTACTTATAAGTAACTCGTCAACATAACATTTTAGTGAAATATGTTACCTATCAACGTGCAATGCACAGAACTGCAATATTTTGTATGGAGCTTAATATGTCGAATCATCATCATCATCATCAGCCCTATATACCGTCCCACTGCTGGGCATGGGCCACTTCTCACTATGAGAAGGGTAAGGCCATAGTCCACCAAGCTGGCCAAGAGCGGGTTGACTTCACATGTCTTTCGAGAACATTATGGAGAACTCTCAGACATGCAGGTTTCCTCACGATGTTTTTCTTCACCGTTTAGCAACCGATAATTAACAATTTAATACGCACTTAACTCCGAAAAGTCATTGGCGTCTGCCGTGGATTCGAACCCAAGACCTTCTGCGTAGCAGTCTGTCGGTTTCTTCACTCAGCTATCGCTGCATTTATGTCAAATATGCATTTTAATCTCCAAATCTTTGAATAGATCGGATATTGAATCCGGTGGTAAATCGTAACCGTGACTGCACATAATAATATAGCCGAAGTATAAGCGGTTGTCTGCCCTTTTAGAACTTCGCCAGGTGTTTTGTTCAATCGCCACACGAAACCATTTTGATTGCTCAACAAAGTGTTGTTTCCAGTTAAGGTGTACTTTGTGTTCTTTCATTAAAAAAGTTTGTAAAGTCCTCCGCGACATGGAATTTATCCCTATGAATATGCCAGCCATGCGTCATGTTACAGCGGAGAACTATGTGTTGTGATATAAACTCATTCAATATGCAGTAGCAAGATGCTGAGGTCACTTCAAGTACCGTTATACTTACGTATAACATCATTTAGGCTCACCGCACACTGTGCATGTATTATTTAGCAACCGCAATACGGTTATGGGGCCGGTAAGTGGTTTTAACATGAATAAGCGATCATGGCTGGAGAAGGGTAGTACACCATTTTAGATTTAATATAGTAATTTTGTTAGGGTCTTGTATATATCAAACAGTCAAAGGTCAAATAGTTTTTAATATTGTTAGGGTCACATCCAGTGATAGCTTAGTAAATAGATACTAACCGACTGCTGCACATAGGGTATTGAGTTCACACCTATGGCGCGCACCTCTGACCATTCGGAGTTAAGTTCGCATTTTATTGTTAACTAGCTGCTTCCCGCGGTTTCACCCATGTCCTGAGGGAACTACTTCGTGTACCCGGTTAATTGACCGGTCCAGCCATTCCAGAGATTAGCGAGAACAAACAGACAGACAGACAGACGAAAATTGTAAATATGTAATTTCGGTTTATGTACCGTGTATAGGTACAACCATCCATATTATGCATTTGGTAAAAAGCGGTTATTTTAATATTACAAACAGACACTCCAATTTCATTTATGTGTATAGATGTATAGATAATCGTTTGTTAAACGGTCAGAAAAAGCATCGCAAGAAAACCGGCACGTCTGGAAATTCACCATAATGTTCTAAAAAGACATTTTATCTTTGTGAAGTCTGAAACCCCGCACTTAGTGTGTCCCAGTGTCTGTGGATCTAGCCTATCTCATTGAGAGAAGGGTCTTGTGCCGAGCAATGTAATAGTTTAAGTTCAGGACTATTGTTGTACAGTATTTATCGCAGTAACTATTTATTTGTAGTAGATCTACCTAAAAATCATAACAACGTGGCGTACCATTCAAAACAATTTATATTCTCAAAAATTAAGACCCAGGCCTCATGTTTTAGCCTTAATGCATATAGCGCCTGCAGGCACGCGTCGAGGGTGTATGGACCTCTTTGAGTTTTATAGTCCATCCTTTGATAGAAAATTGATCGAATTCATTTGAATTTGTTCGGGATGCATAAAACACTCATCTTCTGTACATGTTGAATTTAAAATATTTATTTTTACAAGCTGTATCTATTGTAAAATTGGAATGCATTCATTTGAAAAACATTTTTGTTTTAAGTTACTTGTGTAATATCAATTTAAAAAGTATACATATTTTAAATGTTTATTATTAAGCTTTCATTGTAGCTTCATACTTCTTTGGTCGATGCATACCCATTTGGTAGACCGTAAATTTATCGACGAATTTTCTGAGCTATAGACGGCATGTGGATTTAACTAATATCAGAACTCACAGGGACTGTATAACTATACCATTAACGTACACAAAAAAAAACATAGGTACGAAATAACAATAAGTGGATCCCACAAAGATTAATTGTCCATTTGTGATCCACAATAAAAGGTATTGTGTTACACGGCATAATGAGTAGATATAACTCGTAAATGGGGCGTAACGCTGTGAGAAAAGTTATTAAACTAATATATGACTTGTAAGGTAGCTAACACCCATTACAGATAAAAAGGTACGCGTGTTTCGGAATTGGTGTAAGGTTCAGTGCAAATTAATTTTTTTATGTGATAGGAGGCAAGTGAGCAGACGGATCGCCTGATTTTAAGCGATTACCCCCACCCATGGACACCGGCAACACCAAACAAGTTACAAGTGCGTTGTTGATTTGGATGGGAAAAGAAATAGGAGGAGGAATGGGATGAGGGAGAGGGAAAAGGAGATGAGCGTCCGGGAGTTTTAATCGCTTAAAATATTAACGTCAACATTGCGACAACTCACGCCACAATATATACAGGTTGTCACAAGACCCATCACCAAGCCGAAGTCTACTCGTTGTGGACATCATGCCAAGTCATACTAACCAAAAATAATACCTGGGAAACATTTTTTTTTTAAGTTTTCACAATTTTTAAACCGCAATTAAAAGCGCGCGCGTGTAATGCTCGAAATACTTACTTAGCCATAGGGTCATAGAGCATCTAAAGAACATATTGGCGGGGTAAATGCATCGATACCGATAACCCTGTATATAATATATATACAAACTGGTCGAAGTACTATTATATTATATATATATATATTATATATTATATATTATATATTATATATTATATATTATATATTATATATTATATATTATATATTATATATTATATATTATATATTATATATTATATATTATATATATTATATATATATATATTATATGTCTATTTCACAGTACAATTTACGAGTGCGTGGAGTAAATAGGTCGTCGCCGAAATCATTATCTGAAGAGTTAGAAGGTTACACTGACAAATTGCGAACTAGAGAGGTCTTTGCTATTTTCTTATTCTCGGCCCCTAGTGTTTACTTTGTTTAAAACTTATATTCTGTTATTTTTTATGATGAGGTTTTTTTCCAGTAATAAGTGTTTCTTTTTTAATAATTAATTGAGAAAGTTTATTACAGTATTAATAACAGTATAATTTAATTAAATATTAACGTAAAGTAACAGTATCTATACTGTTTCTTTTCGTCGATATTCTGTAAAAAATATAAATCGTCGTAAATCGTTTTGCCAATCGTGCCAAAATCATGTCCATGGTCCATGGGCGGCGATAATCGTTTACCATTGGCGATATGGCTGAAAATTTGGCTGCTAAATTTTATTAAAACAATTTTCTCAGAACATTCGATGCAAACCAAAATAGGCGTACCTTAATAGTTTAAGACGATTTATTAGAAATTTATTAATTTGAGTGTTCGTGATTCAGACATAAGTTCTTATGTCAATTAAGTCAATTATTACATTTTAAGGCTTCTCTCTAATAAATAATCCGGTTAGTTCTGTCACGTCAAGGCAGCGATAGCCGAGTGGAGATACCAACAGACTGCAATGCAGAGGGTATCGGGTTCGAATCCACGGCGCGCACCAATGACTTTTCGGAGTTATGTGCGTATTGAATTATTAATTATCCCTTGTCCCGTGCCTTGGAAAGCACGTTAAGCCGTCGGTTCCGGCTATCATGAAGATCTTTGACAGTCGTTACAGGGCGTCAGTACCTTCTAAATAAACTGACACTAGTCTAAACGATGGAATATCGCTATCCCTTCGGGTTGCGGAGGTCAGACAGGCAGTCGCTCTGTGGAAAAGCTAATATTCAGTCAAATCCGGTTAGACCAGTAGGCGGACCCCAGATTGAAACTGGGATAACGCTAAGAGGAAGAAGAGTTCTGTCACGTGGTACATATAATAAAAATCCAGTTACTGGTTTTATGATTTAAAATTGTTTATTTTTGCGACTTTTGAACCCGTGTTTTGAACCCGACCGACAATCTTTAGGATAAACGCATTCCTTGTGCAGACATTGGTAATTAATTTTAAACATAATCAACCCTATCCAAATCTATAGATTACTAATGTAACAGCTGAAGAGTTTGTTTGTTTCGTTGAACGCGAAAATGTCAGGAACTAGTGGTTGGATTTGAATCATTATTTTTGTGTTTGGTAGCCCTGACGTTTGTAAGCCATGGATGCGAAGCAGTAGCACTACATAACGCATTTGTAATCCCTACCTCAGCCATTATCTTTAACCAAGACCTTTTGCAACGAAATCAACGAGCCAAAATTATTAACCCACACACACTCCACAAAAGTACATATGTGAGCGCTCATAAGCTCTCCATAATATATAAGACCGAAGAGCAAATAAATGGGGCAATTAACTATACATCACAATACAGTACGCAGTGAGTTACTAAGTAGGCTATACATCTGTTTATAAGGGTGCGCTCCCACTGGCGTGATTCAAGCGAACGCGTGACCAATGCGACGCGGCGCTAGCATCACGTGCATACGAACACGTAACTAGTGTAGTAGTCATCATCATCAGCCCTTTATACTGTCCCACTGCTGGGCACGGGCCTCTTCTCACTATGAGAAGGGTAAGGCCATGGTCCACCACGCTGGCCAAGTGCGAGTTGCCAGACTTCACATGTTTTTCGAGAACATTATGGAAAACTCTCAAACATGCAGGTTTCCTCACAATGTTTTCCTTCACCGGTAAGCAACTAATAATTTAATACGCACTTAACTTCGAAAAGTTGTTCGTGTCTGCCGTGGATTCGAATCCGAGCCTGCGTAGCAGTCTGTAGGTCTCTCCACTCGGCTATCGCTGCTTGACTAGTGATAACGTGTGTGAACATGCCAGTCACAAATAACGAGAGTTTTTTTTAGCATGACTGTGATGCTTAGGCATAGCGTACGTGCGTGGAGCTTCAATGCTGCCTAACGTTAGAAATTTGTTCGTTTCAAGTGTCAATGTAATAAACCCTAGATACATATTTTAGATCAATTTAATTATTTATTCATAAGCTTCACCAACAGAGTTGATTACACTATTACAAGATGTGATACATTCATTTAAAATAATCTTTTGTGACAGTTTCTCACAGTCAAACACAACTTGCGTCTTACCTACGTAAGTAAACAAAGCACATTAGCCAGACACACAATAAATAATCATATTCATCATACAAATACATATTTGCCTTGGGTTAGAATTGAACACACGATCTTCGGCTTAGCACTTAGAGTTTCTAACCACTAAATCGGCTGGCCAGTCAAGTGTATATGATTGTATAAAAAGTACATATAACATTCAGGTGTGAATACGCGTGAGTGAATCAGCACCCTTCAACGTACGTTTGTATATGCCAGTGGGAACAAAACCTAACTGTATCGTATATGTTACATATACATTATGCTACATATCTCTATTATCATAATTGAATAATGCAAATTGAACTCGGGCCAGTCTTAGCTGTGCTATGTATAATGTCGCATACAATGTGAAATTATTTTATATGGAATGATTGCATGTATAAAGAATATAGACAGACAATTTATTCATTAATAGCTGAGCCTACAATTTCACCCGCGTTTTTAGGGCAACTGCACCGCACCTGTAGCTCCGATGATGGCCTGATGTTAAATAGCCTGTAGCCTTCCTCCGTAAATGATCTATCTTACACAAAAACAATTATTCTTATTAACCCAGTAGTTCCTGAGATTCGAGCGCGTTCGCCAAATAAACAAGCAGACAAACTTTCTCACTTGTTTTTTTTTTATGGAATAGGGGGCAAACGAGCAGACGGATCGCCTGATGTTAAGCGATTACCGCCGCCCATGGACACCCGCAACACCAGAGGAGTCACAAGTGCGTTGCCGACCTTTTAAAAAGGAATACGCTCTTTTCTTGAAGGTTTGAAGGTCGTATTGGTTCGGAAAACTGCAGGTGACAGATCATTCCACAGTTTAGAGGTTTATTCCCCTAAATGGCGTGATATAGGTATTTCATATTGCCGATACTTTGATTCTGTCAGTGCATATGAAAGCTTGTTTAAAAATAGTGTATTAATGCGCTTTATTATTGATTTCCATGATACAAAAACGGTCACACTTATACGTACGTACAATACGAACATAAGTATAGCATTATGAATTTGATCTATTGAACGTCCAATATAGTGCTGGCCGGTCACCATTGTTCAATAGGAGCAATCTTCTACACAATGCGAGTTATTACTGGTCAAAGTGGCGATGACAAGCGACGCTCACGGTTTTGTACATAACATATATCTCAACGCTCTGATCACGTGTCCCTATCTACGGCTATACAAAAGAAAAGGATGGAGAGATTCTGGGAACATTAATCGGGGTTGTAATTGATTTTGTCTATCATTTAATAAGTAATACAGAACTTTATCCCTACGCTTTGATTACATACGTCTCGATCTACGGCTATATGAATGAAAAGGGTAAAGATTCTGGAAAATAAAAACTGTGAAACCAGCGTGATTGATCCCCTCTATCATTCGCTGATGAACGATAGTAAAGAGACTCACAGACTTTACTATATATCCATCACAGCGTTACTTTTCGAAGTAAAGTTTGTACTAAAGCGTTAATTATCATTTGCTAAACGGTGAAGAAAAATGTTATGAGGACCTACATTTTAGAGAGTTCTCCATCATTTTCTCGAAAGACTCGAAGCCTGCCCAATCGCCTTTTTCCAGTGAAGTGGATTATGGCCGAGGCTTTATTATAGTGACACAGCCTGTGCCTAGAAATGGTAAAATTTATAAACAGGGCTGATAACGATGATGGTGGAAAAAACATGACTTAATTAAAGTGAAACCAGTATATCTTTACCCTTGGTTTAAAATGTGAAAATCTATCTGTATATATCATCTTATCTATATGAAATTCTTGCGTTACTAACCAACTGACAGAGTCAAAGTCAAAGTCAAATTCAAAATCCTTTATTCATTTAAATCACAAAGTGACACTTATGAACGTCAAATTTAAAAA
Organism: Euclidia mi; assembly: GCA_944739405.2. Lineage (NCBI taxonomy): Eukaryota > Metazoa > Arthropoda > Insecta > Lepidoptera > Erebidae > Euclidia > Euclidia mi. The sequence goes on along the minus strand of OX123206.2, from coordinate 44,221,543 downwards.
TAATTACTTAAAATTTCTACATTTACATTTACTGCCACGTTCGCAAAGCAAGGGCGTAGATCCATGAGAAAGAACGTGCAATAAAACTCACGGTCACTCTTTTTCATCGCCAGGTTTTGCATAATACATAACAATTTCAATTTTGTATAGTGCTGCAACTGTTACACCTTGTGTCACTTGTATATATTTACTCTACCTAATATATAACAATATATAACATCAAAATTTAACTAGATTATGCTTGAGATAATCTATTTAAATTTTGATGTTCATTTAATTAGCCTCCTGAAAATAGACATGATGAAACAGGAGTATCCATTTACATTAAGTACCTAATAATGCAAGCAATCCGCGCAAATGTTCAGAACCATGATGGCAATGATGCAGTTAAATATTAAAAATGTAATACCAGCCCGTAAGAGAGAAACTAAAGTCAAAACTATTGGACGCAAGAAACTGAAAGAACAATGCCCATTTTTCTTAGAGACGCCGGCCCAGGTGTAGACTGTCAAAAATCGTAGTAGTTGTTATTGCATTCGATAAAAGAGTGTTATATTAGAATTTTGAGATTGATTAGAGGTCGGCCACATTCATAGTTTTATTACAATTAGTACTTTTTTATGCTCAAAAAACATAAGGTGTGTACGTAGGTACTTTTATTAGGATAGTTACAGTATTTCGGAGTTTTGAGTAGAAATTAATGAGTTAATCGTTTGGTAAAGGTAGAAATCCGAAAGAAAAAGGCAAAAGTCGTAAAAGATCTACAAACATTCACAAAGCGCACGGGCAAATATGTAACAAACATAATAAAATAAATTGACAGTCAAAAAAGTGTTGCCATTTTGCAGTTTTTAAATGATATTGATTAATCGATATAGATTTCGGACAAGGTTATCAATCTATATATTTGGTTCAAAATCGAAGTTATTTGTAGTTAATCGCATATATTCCTTAAAAATACACATTATAAAAATGTTTCAGGACCAAATAAGGATTTACTAGTAACTAAAATCATTTTGAGTAGAGAAAATGTGAAATCGATTAAGATAATCGATGTAATACTATGAATTCTTTACTGGCGATTTCTGATCTATTACGTGTTGGCTACATAGAGATATAAAGGATAGAGTGGCAGAACAGTACCTAACTCAATACTGTGTCGTGTCCGTCGGTGCGAGAGAGAACGCTACAGGTTAAATTCCCCCTGCATCTCTCTCTAACAGTACATGCACAACATCAACATTGCAATGGCGTGCTACCTGTAACTATTATTTATATCAGTTTATCAGTAATCAATAGTTTAAAAATATATAAACTTTTTTGTCACTTCAAACTATCTTCGTGTATCAATAAAAACAACTTTTAAACTATTGATTACTAATAAACTGGTATAAATAATAGTTACAGTTAGCACGCCACTGCGTACTGTTGATGTTGTGCATGTATTGTTAGAGAGAGATGCAGGGGGCCTCAACTGTTGCGTTCTCTCTCCCACCGGCGGACACGAATAGGCCCCACTCTGCCACTCTATTCTTAATATCTCTAGGGTTGGTTATTTAGACGTTAACACATCTTTTTAAACCTATTTATTGATTATGTTTCTCGGCACACCTTTAGTAACGCCTATAAATTAAGTTATAAATAAAAAGGATTATTCAACAACAAATTGAAACTCTATTTTGCTGTTCATGAGTTCCAAACTGGGCAGAAATGGGCATTGTTCTTTTCATGTATGTTCCTTAGGAACTCTAAGGGTGCACTAAGAAGGTATTTGTGGCAATTCCCACGGTATCGGGCAAAGAAAGTTAAATTTAAAACTTTGCGTAGCAGCGGGCGTCCTCTATCTGAAATAAAAAATAAGTTCATATGCTACTCTTGACTATAGGCTACAATAAATAAAACTCTTCCCATGAAGCAGTATCCTGTACCTCAGCATATACTATCTATCACGATAGACTATATATCCATGACGCTGCGTAACTCACAGCCAACGAACGATAGCCAATAAGTTATGGCGTCCGCCGCAACCAATTGAGTGTGTGATTGAACATCTTTTAAACGGGCGACCATTTAGCACATGTGATTCTGTGTTTATATAAACTGAAGTTTACATAAATTAAGTTAACTAAAGTTAAATAAATTAAGGAAAGTAAAGGAAAAGGGGTAAAATTGGGTAAATAATAATTCCACGTAAGTGGCTGCTTGATTTATGTTTTAAGGGAAGAACTTTAAGTATGAAGCTAAAGCCAAATAACTATGAAGGTATTTTCTAAATTTAATGTTGCCAACGTCAGTAATTTAGGCTCAGCGATAATGTGTCTATCACACCCATGACAAATGATTTAATATATTTTTATACAAGGATACTGCCTCCGTGGTCCGTGGATAGCGTATGGCTCTGCTGATCCTAGACCCCGGACCCGATTCCCGGGTCGGGTAAAAGTTTCATAGGCTGAAATGTGAGTGTAATATTACACCTCTGCCTACCCCTTCAGAGATAAAGGTCTGACGATATAAAAAGTGATACACAGCCTACACATGTAGGTAATGATATCCTTTACGCCAGTATCGTATCATTATGTCATCTGAACAAAGTGCTCGGGACGCTGTGTGACGCCTCCGAACGATGGCGGTGAGTTATGACGGTCGACCCGACCAATAGAGGAGGCGATTGAAAATCTGTTAAACGACCGGCAATTTAGCACATGTGGTTTTCTTTCCACGAATGCGAATGTGGGGACGGTTAAGGAATACAAAGTGGCACTACATCATTGAATTCTGTAGGTGTTGTGAGAAAAATACACGAAACTACTAGTATACTTGGGCAGATACAGAAATCCTGCCATCAAATCATATACCAACCCGTCTTGCTAGCCTGGTATAGGATACCAAATCTTCCAATCGGCTCACAGTGCGTATGTGATGTCAAATAAGAGTGGCTTATATTCAGAAGTGGACTGCTACAGGTTGTGTGGAGAAAGCAATAGCTAACAATTTGCATAAATTGATGACTACATGAGCCCGTGGTTACACCCGCATTATTTAAGGCTACTGCTCCGCTCCCGTTCAGCTCATAGCGTAATGTTATAGCTTATAGCCTTCCTCGATAAATAGGCTAACTAGATCTGAAAGAATTCTTCAAATCGGACCAGTCAGTAGTTCTTGAGATATGCGCGTTCAAGTAAACAAACAAAAAAACTCTTCAGTTTTATATAGTAGAGACTAGAGGACGCCAGCAGCTACGTCTGCATTTAATTTACCCGTTTTGGCCGATTCCGTGGGAATTTCGGGAAATCCTTTCTTAGTGCACCCCTACGGTCCCCAAGGAACATACATGCCAAATTTCAGCTTTCTGCGCCCAATAGTTTCGGCTGTAGCGTGTCTGTCAGTCACTCAGTAACGCAAGGATTTTTATTATTAAGATAATAAATACTATAGTATAAACTAAATTTGATTGAAATGTTACTTCTCAATTTAATAAAGTTGCGACGTCAAAATGACTATAGACTTCTATTATATAACTAAATGTTTGAATGTTTATTACTTTGTAAAAGACGTACACAATTCTCGCAGTGGCCAGTGAGACGGCCAAGGATAACAATGTATTCTTTAAAGGTGTATCAGCATGATTTCGACTGACGCCCATTCAATCTAGTCTCGCTTCGCCAGCTTAAAACATATTTATGGAAACATATAAGGCAAGCTTACAGTACTTATCAATTTCTTTATAAATATAGTCCTTACAAGTGTGAATATCGATTTAAAGCAGTCATATAATCACAAATCTGAACAATGGTTTAGTAACTTAGATGTAACACAAAAAGAAATTATCATGTTTTATTTTGTATTTTATGTAGTACTGTACTGATAAGTACTGATAAGAAGGATTATCAGAATAGAAGACAATATGTACCTACCTGAGAAGTTAAACCGAATGAACTTTGGCATAAAACGCCCGGGGTAAAGGTATCAAAACTTTACCAAAATAATATGGAGCAAAAATAAACGTCCCTTAAAAATTTTAGTAACATATTGTCTTATGCAATTACATTTCTTTAGCACAAACTGCTACTGCAACTCATTTTCAAATCCAGTCATTCCAGTTATTGGACTTTTCAATATCATTTAATGCACATCCAACTTTTCTTTAACTCAAATTTCAGCCGACACCAAATTGGAGCGCTCTGTTTCAAAACATACAATCATATTAATGGTCTTATGGAACAGCCGCACTCATGTATTAACAAAACAACACCCAAAGTTTCAGTCAAAACAACATAAACTATTCAAAATCTAAATCAAATAGTTGCTCCATTGCTACATATACTAGAGATCGGTTCCTTCCGCGAGCGAAGCGGACCTATTCAAAATAGACCTACTTTGCTTCTCCTTAAATGACAAAGAGAGGAAAAAGAGTAAACACGAGGTAGATTACTTCTTGAAAGGGGAGCAGTGTCATAATTTTTATCGAATCATCACTATTATTCCTCTTTTCCATCTGGCTCTCTCCGCGCATTCTTGTTTTAGTTTTCTTTTGTAAGGGTCTCACACGACTAAACTATTTCTTTGTCAAAACGCAAACCAATTCAATTAATGATTTTAAGCTTGCGCGATTTGTATCCATCATACAAAATTATTTAACAGGTCTTAATCGCGTAAAATTAACTTAGTTAAGGTATAAATACCTATGTTTCTGTCATTTCGATCGCCTTGCACCGGTCGTGGTCGCGGAGGAAATGGTGAGAGCTCAGTTATTTAATAAAAACGAAGTCCGCTCCGCTCAATCATTTAATGTTTTACTCAACTCTTTAGCGGTGGAAACCTAGCTTTACCATGTTTGCTACTATCTAGGTTTCTAGATAGTTCGATAGGGCTCCGGTGGGACACAACGGGCAGCCTTCGCAAGCTCGGTGAATAATATCTCAGGTATTTTGCATCTACCTATTATGTGAGGTACTCGGAATTCCAAATGAAGGACTACGTTCCTTAGAGGGAAGGTTACAGCGCAAAACGGTTTCTATTATTTCTGTTTGTGAATTTTATTGGAAAGTTGTCAAATCGGTTCGACTAGAAAACAAACCCCGGGTTCAGACTAAGATAACGCTAGGAGGATGATGATGAGTGTTGTGACCGAAAATACACTTTTTCTCTAAAAGTTTCCTTTGAGACTTTAGGTATGCTCAAATGTGTCTAGTATGTGTTCTGCTGTGTGTAGGGTTTCTTGGGAGAATAATTGAAAGTCACTTTTACTTGAACACAGTTAGATATATTCTCACGGTTCACAATGTTAAACTATTACACAATAATTATAACGCGTGTTCCCTACTGCCCATTATTGTCAGGAGAAGGATTGTATGAAGACTATTTTTAATGAAGATAGCAACTTGCCTTTGCAAAATGTTTTTTAATGGATCTTTTTACCATTAGGCTGTAGGTAATATTTGATGAACTTTATTTCTTCTCCGAAAAATATAATTGCGGCTGATGTCCTATTGTTTTATAAGAAAATGTTGTAAGGCATCAATACAAATAAGTAAAACGTAACAACACACAGATCGAATACATGTATTAGCTTTTATTGACTGTAGTTCAATTTCTCATCAATGAAATCATAGGGAAAATCCCAAGATTAGATGTTTTTCAATAAAGTCTCCCCATAAATTGTCATGTCATATAAAAGCCGTTTAAAATGAGTTTCTATTGGCATTAAGTTAATGGTACGAAAGTCCATAAGTAGATAATAAACGTCAGACCATTGACCTCGTAAACTGCTAGAAGTTTACAACCTACGGGTTTAGTACAGTTCTAATGCCTAATGGGAAATTGATCGACGGAATTTACCTTACGACGATTTGATACCTATTCAGATAGATACGGTCTAGGTCTTGAACTAAGTGCTTAAATCTATGGATAGTTTGAATAATATTATTCTAATACATACACATAATATCATCTAGTCGACAACTAAGCTGAGCATGTTCTATGGGTACTAGACAACGGATAAGCATACATACTTTTATTTGTGAATAAAAACATATTATTCATAGAAAACCCAGTACAAGACAAACATCCATGTTCACGCACACAAATGTTTGACTTGAGCGGGAATCGAACGACTGCTAGCAACGCGAAATTGTACAGTTTGTTTATAACGCAGGCACCTACAAAAAAGGATTTATTAATATTCCACTAAGAAGGCATAATGAAGCATTATATTTTTTTGGGTGGGTGAAGCCGAGGGCAACCTCCAGTTATTTTGTAAAAGAGTAGCATAAGAGACATCGCTACAGAAAAAATATAACCCTCCTCTCCCCTTCATACCTCAATCTGACATTTAAACATGTCTTTCAAGAGGTTGGAGTGACAAGACTCTACTAACCTCTTTTGTGCCATACAAACGTAATATTATATTCTTACACATTAAGTACAAGCTAGTGAGTACTCACCGAAGCAAATAAAAATATTATAGAAATATTTGAATTCTAAAGAGTTGTATACGAGTTGTACACGTTCCTTTTCACAATGCCTCTCTTCTACAAGAATCACGAATGAATAAAACATGTACACAAATTGTTATTGAGCTATATATTTCGAATGTACTATGTTAAGAGGCTATATGTGTTCATAGAAACGATCCTACAATCTTTTTTCCTACGTTTTTGTCAGTGTGTTATCAATCTAGACTTTGTAGGTCACATGAAGGCGTATATAGCATAAATTATTCTAAGATAAAAACTAGATTAAAGGCAAAACGTGTTCTACGAAATACGGTAGTAATACCTACATGAATATAAATTGTTGGTATGTAGTGGGAATCTTTTTATAATACTACTGAAGTTCGGCCATGGCTTCGCCCGCGTATTATAACGCAACAAAACCAGACTTACATATGTAAAAAAATATGCCTTCAAAGTTTAAATAAAATCTGTTTATAAGTTTTTACGTGAATGAGTCACGATCTATACTTAAAAACTTTCGTGTTTGTAAAATTATGAAAATTGTAAGCAAGGAATATAACGAATGTCCCTTTTACCGTCTTTTTAATTAAAAATCAATTTTAATCAAATACCTATATCAATAAAGATAAAATCAAGCGGGTACCCATATGTTAACTGTCACGATATACGATTTTTTTTTAAATAAAATTATTTCTAGTTTATTTAATTTGTTTAACCAAACAGTAACTACAAATATTTATTCAACGTATACGATTTTTAGGAAAAGCAAGTCATGTTACGTTCGAAACATGTCAAACTTCTGTTGAACATGGGTACAAGTTTATGAGTAAGCATTTCAGATTATCAAGTTTGCCCGAGTGCTTTAAGATTTATGTGGCTTAATTTTTATTATATTTCAAGTAGCTTTAGCCAGTTCTGTGCAATGCCACGTATGCCGTACAGTTCACATTTATTTAATAACAAATTAAGGGACACAAAATCAAATGCCTTACTCATGTCAAAGAATATAGCTGTTACATTGGTTCTTGAATTAGTATTGTCCACTATACTTTGTATAAGTTTAAATGTTGCCAATGTAGCAGAATTTCTTCTCAAAAATCCATGTTGTTGTGGGCACAAAACTAAGAAATGGTTCAGAAAGGATTTCAATCTATTGGACATTATTTTTTCAAACACTTTAGCTAATGTAGTAATAAGAGCAACAGGCCGGTAATTGCTTGTGATATTCTTGTCACCTTTTTTGTACAAGGGTTTAATTACCGTTGCTTCCAATTTATCAAGAAACTTACATTGTGTTAGAGATATATTTAATATATATAATAATATTGTTGCAAAAATTTTACAACATGCTTTAAGAAGGTTTGTGGGAAATTGGTCATAGCCCACCGAAGGTGTATTTTTAAGCAATGGTATTAATTTTTGAACCTCGATGATGTCGGTATGGACTAGGAAAATACTAGCGTTATTTGAATTAATTTGTATATTTTCCTGATTGATTCCCGTATTGTTGTTGAGAGTTATCCGCAATATTGGTTAAATTAACAAAGTAATCGTTAAATATGTTTGAAATCTTATGAGGATCATCTATTATTGCATTATTATGTACTATTTGCGCTATTGTTCTTGTAGTAATGCTTGGCTTTACATTATTATTTTTGATTTTACAAGACACTTTACAATTATTTGATGAATTGGTAACGTAGGTTTCGTTACTTAGTCTTAGCGAAGTTGTAATACATTTTCTAAAAAGCTTTCTATATTGAGAATAAAGTGTTTTACTAGACTGTGTCACAGCCTTATAATTCTTATAACGCAGTTCGCACTTTGTTTCAGAAGATTATTATTTTATTCATTTGGAACAACAAACAGCTACAGTATAATATATTAATTACAAAAGAGATAACATATGAAATATATGCAATATTGTAGCCCACAGCGCTGTTCACAGATAAGCAGTAGGATAATTAGAATTTGAATAAGCACTAGGATTAAGAGTATACAATATAAATAACTTAATAACTATGTTTTAAGGCGTTACACATCACAAATTTCTTTAAGCACCATTTCTTTAAATCTATTTGGTGAACATGCAAAAATATCTATGTGTTCTAGATTGTTGTTATAGTTATTGACCATCCTGCGAACTGGTGAGCGCAAACCGGAGTTGGTTTGGTAAGTGCCAACTGAGAATAGTTTACCGGCGCGCACCTTCCGCTTGTGTATGGTCCTAGGAACTACATAGCACAACATATTGGAGAGCTCAATACAGTCAAATTTGTTTTGCACAATATTATACAGATTGATGGCATCCAAATATTCACGTCTACTAGTCAATGTTGCAAGCTTATACCTTTTAAGTAAATCTTGATAAGGTAGATAGTACCCGAAGCATCTGTAATGCATTGCACGTAGAAACCTGTACTGAACACACTCAATCATCTCAATATATTTATTGTAGTATGGGTTCCAGACGGAAACAGCGTACTCCAATTGAGAGCGTATTAAAGACTTATACAAACAGATGTAAGAAGTTGTCTTTTTAAAATCTGGCGTGGAGCGCATTACAAAACCGTACATTTGATATGCCTTATTGACGATTTTTTCTATATGCAGATCTAAACAAAGCTTGCAGTCAAGCAGCACGCCGAGATCGCGAATATAGTTGACTTTAGTGAGAGGAGCATCACACAAAGTGTATGTGTAGTTAATTGTATGTTTGTTTTTGGTGAAGCATAAGAAGTTACATTTTGGTATACTGAGCTGTAGTTTGTTTACCTGGCAATGGTTTGATAGCCGATTTAAATCTTGTTGAAGCAAGTGACAGTCATTATAGTCTCGTATTGCTCTGTATACCTTAAGGTCGTCTGCATATAGAAGAAACTTTGTGTTGGGAAAGCATTGATTGATGTCATTGATATATAGAGTGAACAGAAGGGGACCAAGGATTGAGCCCTGAGCCACGCCAGATGTGACATGCGCGGTTTGAGATTGGTATCCGTTAACTATGACTCTTTGAGATCGGTTGGTTATGTACGAGGCAAACCATCTCAATAAGTTACCACGAATTCCGTTGAATGCTAATTTGTTTAAAAGTATTTCATGGTCCACTTTGTCAAATGCTTTACGAAAGCCTGTGTAAACTGTGTCTACTTGTATACGTTTGTCAAAGTTGTCAAACAGAAAACTTGAAAATAGCAGTAGATTAGTGTTGGTGGACTGCCGTTTGACGAAGCCGTGCTGTTGTTGGATTATAACGCTATGCAGTGATGGGTAGATTTTGTTATGCACTAGCCGTTCTAGAACTTTCGATAAGGTAGACAAGATGGAGATTGGGCGTTAGTTTTCGACGCTACGTTTGGACCCGTTTTTGTGGACAGGCACAATATAAGCCTGCTTCCATTGTTTGGAAACAACACCTTCAGATAAACATTTGTTAAAAATTATTGCTAGCGGCCTATATAATGAAGATGCCGTGTTCTTAAGGAAATAAGGCGAGAGCCCGTCTGGTCCAGGGCCTTTAAATATGTTTAGGGATTGAAGTTCCTTCATAACGCTTGGTTCTGTGAAAGCGACATCGGATATTGCGACTTCATGTAGTGCATTATCAATGGGCGGCTTCCATTGAGACAACGTAGAGGATGCTGGTTCATATACTGAGAGGAAAAAATCGGAAAACATGTTACAGATTGTGTTTAGATCATTCGAATCAACATTTTTATATTGTAATTTAGCTGGTATGCCGGGTTTATCTTTGCGGTTCGAAATATATGTCCAGAAGCGCTTTATGTCTTTGCTGAGGTTATCCTCCACAGTTGTGATATATGCACTGAAACACATTTTGCATTGTTCTTTAAACTGTTTTCTGTAGTTAGCAAATATTTCGAAATCGGAGATGTTATTATATTTTTTCCATTTGATCCATTCCTTCTTTTTCCTGTTAGAAAGCGTTATGAGAGCGCGAGAAAACCATACGGGATAACTAAGTGAGCGGGGCCGAGCCAGAGGTGTGTCCTGTTTAATAATCTTGTCTATCTCATTATAAAATATGTTAAAGGCCGCTTCAGAATTAACAGATGTTAGTAGTTCAGACCAGTCTAGTAGGTTTATATTATTATTTATGTTTTCGAAGTTAGACTTGTAGAAGTTGTATTTATGTAGGGGAATTTTATTCATCGGTGAGATTTTAATATTAAGGCTAGTCATACATGTAAGTGAAGGATGATAAGCGTCGATGGGTAATAACGGCGTTGTATTTTGTGAAACTTTACAAGGTACGTTGGATATAAATAAATCAAGAATTTTTCCCCTGTTGTTGAAGATATTCTTATACCTTTTGGTATCCAAGAATTACTTACACTTTGTTTGGTAATATATTTTAACTCTATATGTGGGCAAGCATAAATTAAAAAACAATAAAAGATTGTCGTAAAATGCATTGAAAGCAAGATCAGTATCAGTTTCAGTAAACGTGTCTGACCATGAGAGTTGCTCCAAACAGTGCAGGAATTTATCCATGTTGTCTTTCTGCATATCTCTTTTATTTTTTAAAACTGTTTGATTTGGCTGTGGGTAATGTTTGATGAATCTTTACTCCATCCCGAAAAAAATAATTGCGGTTAATGCCTTATTGTATTGCTGAAAAAGGCTGTAGGGTAAAAGCATCAGCACCAAGAAGAAAAAAATAGCAAAGCAAAGATCGAATATAAAAATAAATTAGCTGTAATGACTGTAATTACATTTCTAATCAATGAAATCATAGAGAAAATCCCGAGATTAGATATTTTCCAATAAAGTCGCCCCATAAATTGTTATGTCATATAAAAGCCGTTTAAAATGAGTTTCTATTGGCATTAAGTTAATGGTACGAAAGTCCATAAGTAGATAATAAACGTCAGACCATTGGCCTCGTAAACTGCTAGAACTTTACGACCTGCTGGTTTAGTACAGCTCTAATGCCTAATGGGAAATTGATCGACGGAATTTAACTTACGACAATTTAATACCTATTCAGAGAGATACGGTCTAGGTCTTTAACTAAATGTTTACTCTATGGATAGTTTGAATAATATTATTCTAATACATACACATAATAATATCATTTAGTCCCAAACTAAGCTGAGCATGTTCTATGGGTACTAGACAACGGATAAGCATACATACTTTTATTTGTGAATAAACACATATTATTCATAGAAAACCCAGTCCAAGAGAAACATCCATGTTAACGCTCACAAATGTTTGACTTCAGCGGATATCGAATCCACGACCTTCGGCGTGGCAGTCGTTTACATTCTCACTACGTCGCCGGATCATCTAAGTATATTATTGAATAAGTAATGTTCATTTTGCTGAATGTCCGTGTGAACAAATGGTAGGTAGACTAGGTAATTGAATTTTAGCAAGTGCGGAGACAACAAAATATTTAATGAACGTCTTATTTTGAGGGCAACATATTTAATAAGCTTTATGCGAAATTTTGTGCCTTATGTGAGTTTTATCTCATGTGTGTGTGATCTTATTTATAACGTTCTGGACACATCTTCTGATTAGGCAAGAGCAGTTTGCTGTGCACTAAACAAATATTAGACTCTCAAAGAGACATAGACTTTCTATGTCAATCTTGTGATTCTTTTTATTGTTTCGCCATGGAATGGTCAAACCTGATCGATATCACTCATACAGAAGCATGTAGTAGAAGTCGATTTCATTTGGTGTTTGAGCGCACCAAGCTTTTTTTCTTATAGCAGAGGGAATGAAAGAATGAAAGCTGAGTATTAAGTATGCTCAGCTTTTTATCACAAAGTCTTGTCCAGCTGGTTAGCCACAATTATCATTATCATCATATTTATAATGAAACTTGTTCTAACTGACATATTATTATGGCAGAACCTAAAAAGCTAGCAGCTAGCATTGCAGCTAGAAACATGAAATTTTACAGTTTGTTTATAACGTAAGCACCTACCAAAACGGATTTATTAATATTCCACGAATAAGGCATAATGAGGCATTATATTTTTTTGGGTGGGTGAAGCCGAGGGCAACCAGTTATTTTGTAAAAGAGTAGCATAAGAGACATCGCTATAGAAAAAAATATAACCCTCCTCTCCCCTTCATACCTCACTCTGACATTTATACATGTCTTTCAAGAGGTTGGAGTGACAAGACTCTACCTTCCTATTTTGTGCCATACAAACGTAATATTATTGTGCGGGATTCACTGGACTTCGAGAAATAAAACGATCTTGGAAACTTTGGATGACGTGTAATCTTTGCAGCTTACAAAAGCAGAGTGAAGGATTATCCAAATCGTATACAGCAGGTACATTTTATAAAAAGGAGTCTATACAAATCTGTAACTATGTTAGGCCGAACTTAATCTAATGCTACCGCGTAGCGAACTATAACGTACGATTGACGCTGCTGTGAAATAATGCGTAGGCGCTTTAACATGCCCCCGGGCTTTGGAAGCTCCAAGCTTTCAAACCAAATCCGTGGTTACTGGCAGCGGACATATTCTATTGAAGGCCCTCCGTATGATGCCAGTTGAAGTGCGAATGTCGGCAACTCTAACGATTCCATCCGACCCTGGGTGCACAGCTACAACTCTCCCCAATTTCCATTTGAGGGGTGGCAGGTGGTCCTCCTTGATGACCACTAAGGAATTCAGCTTCAACCCATCTTGGGATGTGTGCCACTTAGTTCGTTGTTGCAACTCAGCAACAAACTCCTTACTCCAACGTGCCCAAAAATGTTGACGGAGTTGCTCAATCCGTTGAAAACGTGATACATGAGTTGTGGAGCAGTCCTGGTAACTTGGTTGTGGAAGGGCAGTAAGAGGTCGTCCAACCAAAAGGTGTCCCGGCGTTAGCGGAGTATAATCGTCGGGGTCCGAAGACAGCGGTGTTAACGGACGTGAATTCAAAACCGCCTCAATTTGGATCAGTACGGTATTCAATTCCTCAAATGTAAGGTTACAATGTCCCAACACTCGTTGAAGATGGAATTTTGTCGACTTCACACCCGCTTCCCATAGTCCGCCGAAATGAGGAGTATACGCGGGAATAAAATGAAAATTAACTCCATGATTAGCAATATCCTCGCTTATTGAATTGCTCTGTGATTTTAAAAACTTTGACAGGTCGTTGTACGCACCAACAAATGAGGTACCGTTGTCCGAATATATGTTGACAGGTTTACCTCTGCGTGAAATAAATCTATAGAGTGCCAGTAAATATTTGTTGCTAGTCAAGTCACCTACCAGCTCTAGATGGACAGCTTTGGTGGTGAAGCATACAAAAATCGCGATATAAACTTTTACGAGCCTACATCCACGTCCTTGACGACTAGCACAAAGTATAGGGCCGGCATAATCCACGCCTGTGCTGTCGAAAGGGTAGCCACCTGGAACAAGTCGCTGGTGGGGTAGATTCCCCATCAACGGCGTAATAGTTTTGCCCTTCATACGATGACAACGTACACACTGATGGTAGCACGCTTTAGCTAAGCGACGACCACCGATAGGCCAATATGATTCTCTAATCGTAGCCAACAATAATTGTGGACCTGCATGCATTAACCTTTTATGTTCATAATGAAACAATAACTTCGTAAAATCATGAGTGGACTGTAAAATAATGGGATGTTTCTTACTGAACGAAAAGTCCGAATTATCGAGGCGTCCCCCAACACGCATTATATTAACATGATCTAAATAAACATTGAACTTAACGAGGGAGCTCTTCTTCGGTAATTTCTGTTTATTGACGAGTAACTTATACTCTGGAAACGAGTCCCGTTGACTATTAATAATTATTAAAGTTAATGCGCATTGTAACTCATCCTTTGTAAGAAATTTACTATTACAAGGTTTCTTTCGACAAGCTTTAATAAAACGCAAAACATATGCTACTGAGCGCACGAGCCTAAGATAATTTGAAAACCTTTTAAAATCTATTAATTTATCTTTGCTATTATCATTTGTAACGGCGCTCAATGAAATGTGTGGTCGTGTTTCGGGCAAAGATTCTAATGCTAAGCCTTTCAGTTTCAATTGAGACGGCCAACTGGACTGCTCATTGTGTAAGAACTTGGGTCCAGACCACCACAAATCCAACCCTTGCAGGGTTCTGATATCCACGCCACGAGATATCAGATCTGCTGGGTTCAGATCGGTTGGTACGTGTTGCCATGTGCAGTTACTCGTCTTATCTAATATCTTAGCTACACGATTACGCACAAACGGTTGTAGTTTTGAGGGCAACATTTGAAACCAACCCAATACGATGGTTGAGTCAGTCCAACAATAAACATGATTTATGTTTATTCGAAAGGCTTGTGAAACTTTTTCATAAATACGCGCACCTACCAAGGCACCACATAACTCTAACCGAGGTATTGTAGTAGGCTTAATTGGGGCCACGCGACTTTTAGCCATCAGTAACCTGACCATACATTTATTAGTATCGCTGATGCTACGAACATATACACACGCACCATAGGCGCGCTCAGACGCATCTGTAAACACATGTAATTCAAGTGACCTATACGCATTACAAACTACAATGCGTGGAATACTTAAATCATTTACGAGAGGTAAAGATTTTACAATATTATGCCAAGTATTTTTAAGTTCTGGGTTTAGCGGCTCATCCCATGAAAGCTTGTCTAACCACATGCTTTGTAACAACATTTTCATGGTGATGATGAAAGGAGAAAGAAGCCCTAAAGGATCAAAAATGCGTGCAATCGTTGAAAGTAGATCCCGTTTCGTATTATTAAGAGAAGGTACCGAGTTTACTATAAAACCTAACTCATCAGTATTTGCGAACCAGTTTAAACCAAATAACTTATTTGACACGCTAGTGCCCATACTTAGGTCTAATAATGGCTGATTGGAGTCAGTTAATAGTAGCGGTTCATTAGATCTCCATTTTCTTAACGTCATACCAGCAGATGCCAGGGCATTTGTGACTTGAGTGCGTATAAACTCAACCTCACTCAAAACATTCCCACCAGTCAACAAATCATCGACGTAAAAATCATGTTGGATGATTTCAGCTACCCTTTCATGCTTACAATCAAGACCTATTTGTTTGAGACACCGAGTAGCAAGAAATGGCGCGCTTGCCGTGCCATAGGTTACCGTGTTTAATGTATAGGTCTTAATAGGGTCGTCTATATTGCTACGCCAAACTATTTGTTGCAAGTGCCTGTCAGATGGATGGATGGCTATCATTCTATACATCTTCTCAACGTCGGCCGACAGGACATATTTGTGATGTCGAAATCGAAGAAGTATTGACAACAAGTCATCCTGAACGGTAGGACCCACCATCTGTATGTCATTCAAGGAAACACCTGATGACGAAGGGCTGCTTGCATTAAATACGACACGTAGTTTAGTAGTCGTACTACTCTCGCGTAATATGCCGTGGTGAGGTATAAAATAGTCATTACGATTATCCTTTAAATTTGCTACTTTATTTTCACTCATGTGGTCTAACTTTTCGTATTCTGACATAAAATCAAGATATAATTCGCTAAATTCTCGTTTGTAGTTCAGCCTACGCTCTAATGAATGTAAACAATGCTTAGCCCTATTGTACGAATTTCCTAAAACATCAGGACTTTGTTTAAGCGGTATACGAACACAGAACCTACCATCGCGTAGGCGAGTGGTATTTTTAATAAAATGTTCCTCACACAACTTTTCCTCTGGCATATAATTAGACGCTTCAGAGTTTATTTCCTCTAAATCCCAAAAAGTCTTTAAGTCGGCTCGTAGTTTCTCAATATCGCCACTAACCTGAGTAAAATTGCATCTAATGTCCTTTGACATTTTGGTACAAAGAGAGGTAATGGGCCCGGAAACTATCCACCCTAACTTAGTCTCACATAAAATTGGCATATCAACGCCTTTTGTTGTGATCCTAACAGATTCCAAAACAGGTCAGCACCGATTAAAATATTAATATCTGCGGGCTCATAAAACGTAGGATCAGCTAAACAGATGTGAGAAGGCATCTTAAGAGCAGAAATATCTATTTTTCGACATGGCACATCACTGGTTATAAATGGCAAAACAAAACAACAAAGCTTAACTTCATAGCTATTATTGAGTGACGTCACTTTTACCTGACAAGTTTTGCCTACGCGAGAAATCACGTTATTTATGCCTAATATCGAACCGTCAACATTACTTGTTAATAAATTTAACTGCATACACAAACGCTCGGTTATAAACGAGGATGTGCTGCCGCTATCCAAAATAGCACGAACAACATGCTCACGACCCGAATAATCGTATAACTTAACTAATGCAGTTGATAATAATACGTCGCTAAAAGTTTTACAAGAACGAGCGACGCTTGCGGCCAGAGCAACATTACCTGTCTCACTAGAAGCGGACGGTAAACATATCGGTGGAGAGGGGCTATCAGATGATGCGTTGTTATACGTATGTTTATTACGCGCATTGACATTAACACTCCTAGGCTCCGATGAATGAATTAATGCGTGATGTTTACGCTTACATGTTTTGCAACCTGATTTTCTACAATGATTGGCAAAATGACCCGTATGTAAACAGTTGTAGCAAACTTTATAATTAGGCAATATTTTAAGACGCTCATCAATACTCATAGCGAGAAATTGAGGACAATTATTCAGTGTATGATCCTCTTTGCACTTAGGACAAACCTTTAAAGTCAATGTTGTGTTTAAATTGTTAGAACCTTGCATCGTGACCATAGATTTTATCTTTGGACGCAAATTAGATAACGTGTGAGACGGATTATTATTGCGTGACAATTCTAAAGTTTCGACAAAGTTGGCACGGTTACGCATAAATTGAATGAAGGCATCAAAAGTAATCGCGTTATCTTTATCTACCCGGCTTTTATATTCCTCCCATTCACGATATGTTTTGTTATCTAATTTACGAGTGACCATGTAAATTAATAGTGTATCCCAATGCTTAATTGGTTCGCCTAAAGTTTCTAAAGCTCGCAAATTCTTATTTAATGAATCTATTAAACCTTTGAGGGATACTGAAGATTCCTTTGTCAGTACGTCTAAATTAAATAAAGCTGATACGTGATTCTGAATGAGCAATCTTTTGTTATCAAATCGTTCGCATAATATCTTCCAAGCTACTGCGTAGTTGTCAGTTGACTGGAGTACCACAGCCGCGGACCCCTCCAGTGACAAACGCAAATAGTGGAACTTATTAATGTTGTCTAGTTCATCATTAGAATGAACGAGGCTCGCAAAAGAATCGCGAAACTCTAACCAATCACTGTAAGAACCGTTAAATTTAGGTAACTGTATAGTAGGTAACTTAACTGGCTTGTATTTACTGGCACGCTTACTATTATCGCTATTAATTGATGGATTTACTTGATTATATTTACCTAATAGATGTTGTGCCCTAGATAAGGATTTGTAATATAACGATTCAAAATCTGAACGCTCAGTATACTGCAATTTAATATCTTCCACAATACATTCGAGACGCAGTTGAACCTCATCATATTGGTCGTACAAACACTCAATCTTGCCTATGCGCAGCTGCAATTCAGTGACATCACAGTTCGTCAAGGAGCTTTCATCAAGCGAGTCCAAATAATTAATAAATGCAGTTAATCTGCCTTTATAACTGCCTCGCCTCTTCACTAACTCCTTTTCCTCGGACATTATGGGTAACGAGTGCTGTCGACCTGGAATTTATACAAAATAAAGTTAATTTTAGGTAACAAAAGTTCAAATTGCGCCGGTACAGGGTGAGGTTTAAATTTAGTTTCTTACTAGGTACCTACCCACGCATACAAGAAAATAACTACGAAATATAATTTCTAGATGTATAAATCTACAAATAATTACACAAATATTAGAAAAGCTGCTAAATCCTTTTTTAATTATGTAAATACAATTAATAATAGCCAAATAACTTTGCACAGAAAAGTTTTCTAATAAGTGACAAACTACCTACTTAACAAATTAATGGTTGCAAAAAACACAATAATACAATATTTTAACAAAATTACACAATAAGTACGCTAATCTGGTTATAATTAACGATAATGAGCAATGAAAATGTATCGTAATAAACCTAACACTCAAAATTGTGATACATGAGCTAACTAGGTAGTTAGGTACCTACCGCTGCATGAAAATTAATGTGAATAGTTGCCGTTAAATTGACGAAATAGTTCAAATGTAGCACTAATACTACTTATCAAATGATATTAACTAATTTACAGTCTAATATAAAGTATTTACTTTATTACGGACAACTAGCACTATGCAACGTTTGCCTAAATGAACACAATAAATTAACAATAATCCACTAACCTTATAATTATTTCCTTGATTATGGATAAATATTACCTTATCGAGTGTTGGGTACCGATTTAAACCAATTAACGGCGTACTTGATCCAAATATACGAATATCCAAGCCGGTTCAAAGTCCAATAATTTGGTGACGAATCCTCTCAAAACTCGTAGATAATTTTAATGCGATCAGCTGATTCCTTATCCGCTCGTAATGGACCATATGTGCGGGATTCACTGGACTTCGAGAAATAAAACGATCTTGGAAACTTTGGATGACGTGTAATCTTTGCAGCTTACAAAAGCAGAGTGAAGGATTATCCAAATCGTATACAGCAGGTACATTTTATAAAAAGGAGTCTATACAAATCTATAACTATGTTAGGCCGAACTTAATCTAATGCTACCGCGTAGCGAACTATAACGTACGATTGACGCTGCTGTGAAATAATGCGTAGGCGCTTTAACAATTATACATTAAGTATTCTTAAGTATTCTTACACTTTAAGTACAAGCTAGTAAGTACTCACCGAAGCAAATACAAATATTATAGAAATATTTAAATTCTGAAGAGTTGTATACAAGTTGTACGCGTTCCTTTTCACAATGCCTCTCTTCTACAAGAATCACGAATGAATAAAACATGTACACAAATTGTTATTGAGCTATATATTTCGAATATAATATGTTAAGAGGCTATATGTGTTCATAGAAACGATCCTACAATCTTTTTTCCTACGTTTTTGTCAGTATGTTATCAATCTAGACTTTGTAGGTCACATGAAGGCGTATATAGCATAAATTATTCTAAGATAAAAACTAGATTAAAGGCAAAACGTGCTCTACGAAATACGGTAGTAATACCTACATGAATGTAAATTGTTGGTATGTAGTGAGAATCTTTTTATAATACTATTGAAGTTCGGCCGTGGCTTCGCCCGCGTATTATAACGCAACAAAACCAGACAAACATATGGAAAAAAAGATGCCTTCAAAGTTTAAATAAAATCTGTTTAGAAGTTTTTACGTGAAATAGTCACGATCTATACTCAAAAAACTTTCGTGTTTGTAAAATTATGAAAATTGTAAGCAAGGAATATAACGAATGTCCCTTTTACCGTCTTTTTATTTAAAAATCAATTTTAATCAAATACATAAATAAAGATAAAATCAGTGCAATCTGTTAACTGTTTTTGAATACGATTTTTTTGGAAATAAAATTATTTCTAATTTATTTAATTTGTTTAACCAACTAGCAACTATATAATCATTCAACCTATCCGATTTTTAGGAAAAGCAAGTCATGTTACGATCGATATGAGTTTTAGGCGCCAAAGTGTGAAACATGTCAAACTTCTGTTTGACATGGGTATAAGTTTATGAGTAAGCATTTAAAATTATCAAGATTGCTCGGGTGCTTCAAGATTTATGTAGCTTAATTATATTTTAAGTAGCGTTCATATACATGACTCTTGGCATCGCCATATTTTTTTATTATATTTTTAAAAGCGATACTTTATTCTTTTACCTATGGGTTATTACAGATTTTTTTAAATCATAAAATATCATAGGGCTAGTTGCTGATTTAATTCACGATTATTTTTTACTTATTACTAAACAAGAAACAAGATAAAATACTAGACGGGTAAACCATTAGTTAATTATAGAGAATATTATTTGAAGGTGTTTGAACCCAGAACTATACAAGTGGGATAAATGTGAAGGACCGACTTAATCACTGCGCTATATACTCAGTATTATAAAAATAAATTGGAGTATTCCTCTTTCTGAAAGAATTTTGCAGCACCTATGGGCTGGGAACCTTAATTATTCCACTTAGAGCATCAACAGGTATATAAGCTTAGTAAGGAAGTAAGGTTTGAAACATACATACATACATACATAGTCTCAAGCCTATAACCCCGAAGAGGTAGGTAGAGGTGTATTTCTACACCCACTTTTCGCCAGATATACTTTAGTCCCACGTAATAAGGGGCGAGCCTATTGCCGTACCGGGCACATTTCCTGACTCCGTGCTGCTACTGAGAATTTCGTGACAGAAAAAACCAATAACACTGCCCGACCCAGGAATCGAACCCGGGACCTCCCGATCCCACGCGCACTTTTATGCCGCGAGACCAACGAGGCAGTCGTATAGGGTTTGATGTCGAGATTTCCGTCTCTACGCAAAGATGGTATTTGATCGTGTTATCCCTTAGTCGCCTCTAACGACACCCACGGGAAGATAGGGGGTGGTGACACTTGTATTCTATGCCGTCAACCACACGGCTATGAAACAAACAGAAATTGTCCAAGAAAAGTATTTTTAGTAACTCTATTTGAATGCTTATATACACAAATCAAAACATTTTAAATACAGATTAATATTGTTACTTCTTAGTAATAAATTGTTGAAATATAATAGTCCAAAATATGCCACGACAAGTCAAACTTGTTAAATTGTCTGAATGAAGTGACAGGTGTAATAAATCACAATGGCGCAAAATTTGAACGAAGACGATTTATATCTTTGTCTGAAAATGAGAAAGCTAAATATTTTCCAAACTTTATTAGTATAACAATAGACAATCAATTGAAGTATCAAAATGAATAGCTTTTTAACCGACGTCAAATAGGAGGTTCTCAATGTGACGGTATTTTTTATACCTATCGCCTCAGCACTTTTCATAAGGTGAATCAATTTTGAAGATTTTTTTTTTTATTTGAATGATTGTGCTCCCAGTGATCCCATTAAATTTAATTAAGATCTGACTTGTAGTTTTTGAGTTATCATAAAAAAACTTGGTTCTTGTTTTATATTTTGTAAAGATTTTCGAATTCGCTTTTCTAAATATAGTTTTTTTCAGTTACTTTCAGTAATACAGGCGAAACTTGGTATTGCCCGGGATTAATATTCGCCAGGCAGAAGAAAGTAATTTTTATTACTTAAGTCTTACTACTACTACTAGTTCTGCAATTTTATTTTCTTAGCAGTATTTTCAAATTTTCCACTTTTAAAATGTAAAATAAAATCCATCCTACTTGATGTTTTATGCTTATCAATTTCGTTATTCATTCCATCGTAATTACAGACAAATATTCCTTATTAAAATAAAAAAATAGCGAACAATAAAAAAAAGTTTAGCCTCTATCACCGTAGAACCTCTCTACGAAGCCACAAAAAGCCGTAGACGTCTACGAGGATTGACAGACAGTGAGTCTACGGTGTCATTCATTGATGACTTTGTCTGTCAGCTGATGCCATCACGTCGAGACGAGGCGGCGCGCGTCAGTGTCCACCGGACGCGCGAACCGAACGCGCCCCTCCTGTATAAGGGCGACAATCCAATATTTTTATAACTATGTTTATACACCCTGTAGAATAGCTAGTGTAGTGAAGTGTCTTATTAAGTGGTATCTTTTGATTTTTTTGTAAGTGATTACAAGTATCGATATAAAAATCACAGTGTTGTGAAAGTCTGTTTTAATTTTGATGTGTTGGTAGAGGTCTTATAAATATAGAGCATACCAATTATAAATTTGTGAATGTGTGCGTAAAAGTTATGTGCGTTTATCTTGTTTTATCTATATAAAAAAATAAACAGCTGATGAAGTTGTTTATTTCATTTACAACGTAAAACCGTGAGTATATAAGATAAGAAAATGTATTTAGATTGTTGAGTATAACAGGTGTCTAACAAAAACAGTTTTTAAAAACAATTAAGCGAAAAACAACTCTTCTACAATGTAACGAGAATAAAAGCAATCAACAAAACAAACTTTCACGATCAAGTACCTATTTCATAAACAACTCTTTTCCTGCGGTTTTACTCGTTAATTTGTTACGGCGCTCGTATGAAATTTAAAACGTAGCGGTTTCAAGTTCAAAGAGAAAAATGTAGAGCACATTTAATAAAATAATTTGTACGAAACATTTTGTCCTTTCATAAAAAATACTACATTAGAAGTAGTATAACACAAAATGATGAAGTTAGTTAAATTTATCTTTTACAACTGAAATATAACCACGTTAAACGTAATTTAATGATAACAGTATTTAGATGTTTTAGAACAACAATAGGGTAGCATGAACATAATTATGAAGAAACTAGTATTAAATTTAATTATAAATAATATTTGAATAACAAAGCCTGTAATCATGAATATAATGATTAAAGGTTTCTCAATTAACCTAAATCATAACCATTAAGACCAAATTAACTCTCTTAATCATGTACTTAATAATATCTTAGATAATTATAACGAAAATGTATATTTACAGAGTAATTAACATAAATAAATTAGTTTTGGACAGCATAAAATAGGTGAACACTAAATAAATCTCTATATTAACTAAAGAAAACGTTACAACAAGCTTCAGCTTTTGATGTCTTAAGTTATTATGGTAATGCTTTTCTAAAGTTCTAGCACCCAATGTAAATAAGTAATAAATCTAAGGGCCACTCGTGTGAAAATGTTTAATAGTGTTCAAAGTCAAATAGTAGTGTTAATTGCGTTACTGGACTTGTCCTTCGTATTAGATCGTATTAGTTAAGCAACGTTTACATAGGTTTGGATGGGCACCTCTATGTGGCACTTAATTGAAAACGCTACCGTGTAGTCGTAGGTCAGTAAATACTGACCGACGACTACACAGTATACCGTATTTTCGAATGCCGTAACCATAATATAAAATTGTGTACATTTATGAAAATTATAGCTAAAACTTATTTCAACTTCATCATTATCATCTTATCATTTATTTCTTAGGTAATGATAATAATTGAAAATGTCGTCAAGAGCCCTTCTTGACAACGATTTTAGTTTATAATTAACTCTAGACACGTGGATATCAACGTCATACACGTAAAAGTACCAATTAAATATATTTTTTAAATGCAGAAGTAACACCTTTTTTCTACCAACTTTAAAGTATGGGTTTCAGACAGACGGTTGATCGTTTAGAACCACATTCATGACATTAATCAGTATTTCTAATGTGTGATTTTATAAGAAAGCCGCGTGATTTCTTGAGTCACATGTATAGTAACCATGTTTCGAAGCTCATAATTACACGAATGCGTTCAAAGCACGTGAAAGAAAATGTGATGATCGTGGCATGTCAAATATTTACAGTGTGTGTTCCTTAGGGATGCCGTCTTTAAAACGCATGCATACAATGCGTGTTTGGTGTTGTATGGTCAATGTACATACCGCAGATAATATAATACAATACTAGTATAAACATACTGAAACAAGACATAGGAATATTTTCAAGTACTTAGTGAGTAAAGGTAAACGAGTGTTAAGAGTAGAAATAATTCTTGAAGAAAATTGATACCATTTATACCAAAATAATGTTAACCATCCATCTAATACTATTATATAAAGCTGAAAAGTTTGTTTGTTTGTTTGGTTAATCTCAGGAACTAACGGTCCGATTTGAAAAATTCTTTCAGTTTTATATAGGTAATTTATCGAGGAAGGCTATAGGCTATATAACATCACGCTATGAGCCACGGGAGCGGAGCAGTAGCCTTAAATAACGCAAGTGTAACCACGGGCATCATCTAGTATCTAAATAATATCACATAGTTATCTAGAGTTAATTTTTGATACTTCTCCTTTATTAATTACTTAGTTTTCATTCCATGATATATCATCTTTATTGTTTTATAAAAAAAAAGATTTCATCTCATTTATTTATTCCCGGTGCATAGGGTTTCCACCAAGAACTTAGGTTCCCAAGCCAACCTCACCTGCAAGTGGTGCACCTGCCGATCAACGGACGAGGCTCTGGCAAACAAAATATCCCGATAAGCGGCAATAGGCTCGCCACCTATTACGTGGGCGTTTAATATGCCTCTGCCTACCCCTTCGGGAAACAGGCGTGAGTCTATGTATGTATGTATGTATGTATGTATGTATGTATGTATTTATTCCTTTAATGTTATTTTGCGCTGTTGACTTTCTACATATGACTTCGACAGGAACTGGCCAAACTTGGCACAGGGCAGAGATGTGTAAGTGAGACCTTTACCCAGCTGTGAGACAGCTGAGGTTTATAATAATTGCTTTGTTTACAGGTGATTTGTAACCCAGGTTAACTACAGATATTTGTATGTTAATTGCCAATTTGGTTTATTAAAGATTAACATACAGATATGTTAGGAGTAACAAACTAAAATATGGAAAATGTATTTTAGTGTAAGCTTGTTAATATTTTACCATCAGCACTTATTAACCTTAATATAATACAATACACCTTTGTACATAATGACTCTACCACATAACTCCAATTTTAAACCACACGCAACGAAATAAATTTGAATATCATATTAAAATCACAGCTCAGCTGAGTTAAAAACGCAAAAAGTATGCCGAAACATGTGCCAATGTTGTGCACGGTATATCATATTAAAACTCAGCAGAAGCTTAGTTAGGAATTTAATAAAGTTAGAGTACTCGTATACTAGAGGTACTATAATATCTCTATGTTCAGTTTTATTACTTCTACCGAACTAATATCGATGGAAATGTTTATCTGAATTATACGAATCTATACTAATGTTATAAACCAAAATTTTGTTTGTTTGTTCGGTTGAACACGTTGATCTTGGGATTTACTGGTTTGAATTGAAAATAAAGCTATATAACATCACGCTATGAGCCACTGGTGTGGGACAGGAGACTTAAACATATATAACATAGTTGTAGCCGCAACAGCACATATAATAATATATGTAATTAAGCTGAGCGTTGGTTTGTTTACGTTGTTAATCTTCAAGAATATAATAGCACGGGTGAGCGATGCGATACAAAGGTTCGGAAGTTATGGTTAAGGAACGAGATGTGGTGGGTGAAATCACAGGGCGTAGCTAGTTTAACTGTACAAGGAACCGATAGCTTACTGGGGAAACTTATAGATTGATACGCAAAGGGTCAGGTTTAACTATCGGCCTCAATTTTCGAAATTTATGAATAACATAACTTCCGCAAAGTTTGCCGATTTGTCAGATTGTTAATTCTAGCTTACTAAACGGCGGAGGAAAATATCGTAAGGAAATCTGCATGTCATAGAATAAGCCTTAAGATGTGGGAAATTATATGACCTCCGAGGAAAGGATATGGACTCCAAGGCGTGTAAGTCTCGCATGCAAGACTTACACGCCTTGGAGCCCATGGGCGTTCATTACTCTAACCAGATATGACAGAATATCAGCTTATTGTTGAGATTATTTTTTATTGACAACGAATTTTATATTGGATATAAAATTCGTTGATTTAATATAAGAATTATTCCTAGTCTGTGTCTTTTATTACTTAACGCATTAAAAATAAAAATAATTCATGAAATCCACAAGTAAGGATACTGAATGAAGCATTTTATTTTATCGTCTGTGATTATCATAGACACTACAGTTACTGGGCATTTTGTTTTGCAGATAATATGAGATTTATTTTACAGAAAGGCTCTGAAAGCCTTATTTAGGGCGCTTTGCTGAATTATCTTTAGTTTGAAATGTTATCTTATGAACTGTATAGCTTTTTACTTTTATCGTTTCTGGGAAAGGTTCAGATATTACTATTTATGTAACGGTTCTAAATTACGTACTACATACATACATAGACTCACGCCTGTTTCCCAGAGGGGTAGGCAGACACTACGGAACGCCATTTGCAACGATCCTGACATATCTCTATATTATATAAATTACGTACTTTATGTAAAAAAAAATAATAATAGTTAGATAGTAATGTTTTACAAAAAAAGCTTTATATGTGCTTTTGATTTTTAATAGTTCCCTTCCCCATAAGTTAAGTATCATACGAAAAAATTTAGCGGGTCTTAATCGCGTAAACTCAATTCCGACGTTTCGATGGTCTTGCACAGATCGTGGTCGCGGAGAGACTAAGTGCCTCACAGCGAACGTTCGGCTGTTACTAGCTGTTATTACCAGCTGATGATCTTTGACAGTCCTTATTGCGGAGTTAGTACTCCTGAACATACTCATACTAGTCTAAGCCATGATGTATCGTTATCACTTTGGGCTGCGAAGGCCAAGGGGCAATCACTTAGGTCCTAGAAAATGCTGATACTCTGTCATATCTGGTTAAACTAGAAAGCTTATGTGGCTCGAAGGCAAAAGTTTCACCCGCAACCGAGATATGGAACTATTTTTATCCTCATTGAAGGAAAGAGGAACCCACCACGCACCCTCGGATTGACCACCCCAACTATCACAATAGAAAAAAGTTGACAATATGAAACTCCTCGAATGACAAAGGATAAGGGATATATGGAATAATGCGGAAATGAGTTCTAGGAAAGTACCTGTCATGCAGTATCCCGCTCTATGTACCGACTATGCTTCGACACGTGTTTCGCCTACAGGAGGTATCAGGACCGATGGGCAACGACTTAGTTTCAGTCGTTGCCCATCGTTCTTGATGCCCTGAGGATAATTATTCTTTCCTTTCATTAGGATACAATGCCTGATTCAATTAACTGGAATTATTTTTATTTTCCTTAATATTTCCATTCATTTTCATTGACAGCGGCGATAGCCCAGTAATGTACGTAACGGATTGCCGAGACCATGGTCTCGGTTTCGATCCCCAGTTACCCCTGCAACACACTTCTGAACACACACTTTTCGAAGTTATGTGTGTATAAAAAATATAAATTATCGCTCGCTTAACAATGTGCATATGTGGTAGATGGCAATAAACTCAAATATGTTTATTTCCATAAAAATGTTTAAATTTTTTGGACACGTCAGAAAGTCATACAAATAAAAAAAAATTAAAAGTAACTTTAAATGCATATTAACATAGTTGAGCATTGAAAAAAATGCCTGTTCAGATAGTAAAGCCTCGTGAGAAGAATCAGGCAAGAAACTCCGGGCCACTCTTTTCTACGTCTTGATTCTATACAATTTAAAAACTTAGTAACTACATTGAATTTTTCATAAGTATATGAGCTGGTGTGTCTATAATGTTGTTGTCAATTAATTATTATTATATTATAAAAGGCTTTTTTAATAATAATATAAAAGTACTTACTAGCATAATATAGACACAATAACTCACACTCACATGAAACTTAACACTAATCAAACATAAGTAGCCTGTGGAACCGAGCAAATTAATCCCAAGCATTTTTATCTTCAATATAATCTAGCACTTAATAGTACCCTTTTTGACTAAGTTTACGTTTTATAATCTTTTTGAATTTATTATAACTTAAATTTTGAATATTGCTTGGCACTTTATTGTAAAAGCGCACACATTGGCCTTGAAAAGATTTTTTTATTTTCTCTAGCCGGGTAGCCGGCACTACTAGCTTACTCTTATTTCTAGTATTCAAATTGTGGATATCACTTTTCTTTGAGTATGAGGCCTTGTTTTGGAATAAATATATTAGGTTGGAATAAATGTACTGGCTTGCAACTGTTAAAATGTTTATTTCCTTGAATTTATTCCTTAACGAAGCCCCATAATCCAAATTATAAATTACTCGAATAGCTCTTTTCTGCAGAACAAAGATGGTCTGAATGTCGGCAGCATTTCCCCACAGGAGAATACCGTATGACATTATACTATGAAAATAGCTATGATATACAAGCCTGGCAGTGTCAATGTCAGTTAACTGGCGAATTTTCCTGACTGCGTATGCTGCAGAGCTGAGTCTATTCGACAATTTACTAAGATGTGGTCCCCATTGCAGCTTAGAATCTAGTGTAATGCCTAAAAATTTGGTGTTATCCACAAGATCCAACACATCATCCTTAACCTTTACTGAGGTGTTCACTTGTTTGACGTTAGGCATCAAAAATCGAATACATTTAGTTTTTAGTCTATTTAAAAGGAGGTTGTTAACCTCAAACCAGCGAACCACCTTTGAGATAGCAATGTTTACATCGTCCATATCAATTTGCTGTCGTTTTAATTTAAATAAAAGTGAGGTATCATCAGCAAACAGTACTATCCCGTGCTTGTCATTGACGAGGTGTGGTAAGTCATTAATATAAACTAAAAATAAAAAAGGACCGAGGATTGAACCCTGTGGGACGCCCATTTTGACTACAGACCCATGCGAACGCGTCCCGTTGACATCAACTCTCTGAATCCTATTAGTCAAATATGAAGTAAGAAGATGCAGAGCAGAAATAATTAAACCATAGTGATGTAATTTCCTGATCAATGTATCATGTTCTACACAATCAAAGGCCTTGGACAAATCACAGAAGACACCTAAAGCATCATGTGAATCCTCCCAGGCATCAAAGATATGTTTTACAAGCTCAACACCGGCATCGGTCGTGGAGCACCCCTTTGTAAAACCAAATTGTTTAGAGTGTAGAAGCTCGTTGTTATTAAAATAACTTTGCAGTTGGTCTAGTATCAATTTCTCGAAAATTTTGCTAAATGTGGGCAGCACAGAAATTAGCCTATAGTTGGTGGGGTCTGATGTGCTACCTGCTTTGTACAAAGGTATTACCTTGCTATCTTTCATAAGATCAGGAAATACACCACAGTCAATACACTTATTAAATATTAAAGCTAATCTGTTAGCAGCTAAAGCAATAATGGACTTGGTAATAGTAACGGAATTTCCCCACAAGTCTGCAGTCTTCTTTAAATTTATAGTATTAAAAGCTTTTATAACATCATTTGAATTTATATACTGAAATGAGAAATTACTGTAGGTTGTACTCATGTTTTCTTTTAAAAGAGATTCCGCTGCATTGGATGATGAGTCCAAAGATCTAGTAGTAATAACGGGGATATCAGTAAAAAAACTTTCAAACGCCGATGCAACTTTTGAGTCTGATGTAATAGTGTCGTTATCAATGTTCAAACTAAGTTTTGAACTTTTACTTTTAACTTTCCCAGTCTCGCTGTTTATTATATTCCATGTCATTTTCATTTTATCGTCACTACTCCTAATCCTTGAACTCAGGTAAAGAGACTTAGCTTTCTTGCAAAGTTTCCGAAATATCCTAGCATAGTTTCTAACATAATCCTGAAATTGTTCACTTAAATTAAAGTTTCTCTCGTCATATAGCTCATACAATAGGCTCGCCTCCTATTACATTAGGACTGAAACATAACTGGCGAAGGGGGGTTTTTAATACACCTCTGCCTACCCCTTCGGGGATCGAGGCGTGAAGTTATGTCGTTGTTGTTGTTGTATTACCATTCAATATTTATACCCCATGTAAAACCCTGCATATGATTTCATAGGGTCACTTCAGTGTGAACCAAATGCAAAGCTGCTTATTCTTATGCTAGTCTTTAACAAAATCGCGTCAGCTAAAGTTGTATAAAACCCTCCCGAATATCAACTTATATCCTTAGATTTCCGATTCGTAGGCAAAAGTGTAATATGGCGTCTGTTCTCGCATTCCACGATCACATTCCCTAATCATTTCTCAGCTGACGCTCCCGCTGACAAATGCTATCCCATTGAATAAAAAAGGACGTCTCCGCACTGTAAATGTGGGCGCACGCCGACATTCTAATTTAATCAGGTTTCATTTCGTTCCTTTGATCAAGAACACTAACGTTAAAGAAAGGCATTTGAACTTTTCAAAGAGTTATACAATCCTTTGTAAAAGTTAATCTCGAAAGAACCGACTCTTGCAGACTTGACCTACAATTCGTAATTGTAGGGTTTCATTATGTTATTATCATACGATGTAAAACAGACCTCAGGTTTTTTGTAATACTCTTTCTAATTGGCTGATATTTATGCCTTAAACGCAATCAAGACCCGTAAATAATTTTGTATGATGTATTCAAATCGCGAAAGTTTATAATGAGGTAAATGAAATCTGATCTTTATTTTTGTACTTATAGGTCAAATAAAATTAATAGTTTAACTTATCGTTGGATCCAGTTAATGACGCTGTTCTCAATATATAAAAAAAACTGATTAAGTGATTTTATTTATACCTATAAATTATCATTTTCCTAGTGTTATCACAGTTTGACTTTGACTGAATATTAGCTTTTCTACAAAGCGAATACCGCAGCAATATTCCATGGTTTAGACTAGTGTTAGTTTTGTTCCGAGGCAATACCTCGCCATAAAGACTGCCAAATTACTCCTAACAGTCGGGAACAACGGCCTAACGTGCTCTCCGAGACACGATGCAAGCGATAATTAATCATTTAGCCGATACTCTAATTGCATAGTTCTGTTGTCTATTGGTATCTCCACTAGGCTATCGCTATCTATACTAATATAATAAAGCGGAAGAGTTTGTTTGTTTGTTTGAACGCGCTAATCTCAGAAACTAACGGTCGGATCTGAAAAATTCTTATTGTATACGATAGCCCAGTTATTCCGGAAGGCTATAGGCTATAAAACATAACGCTTCGACCCTTTGGGGCCGGGCAAAAGGCTAAAAAGGCTAAAAGAGAATGTCAGCTAATCTCAGGAACTAGCAGTCGGATTTTAAAAATTGTTATTACCTATGATAGCCCAATTATTCCGAAAGGCTATATAAAATTACGCCACAACTTTTAGGGGCCAGATAAAAATAATAAAATGGTCAAACGAGAAGTCGGAGGGTTTGGGTCAAAGGCAAAAAAAGGCTAAACGAATAGGATACAATCTATATGGGTATCGTTTTCAAGATTTTCGGGACGCTGATTAATAATATGAAATTTACTTAGTGATCCAAGATTGCGGACGGGAAATCAAAGATGGCGGATGAGAAATTTTTAAAAATCTATATGGGTATCGTCTCCGATATTTTAAGGAATGGGGAATTCAAAAACACCATCTATTTCGTGATCAAAGATGGCGGATGGGATTTTTTTTTAAATCAATATGGGCATCGTCTCCAATATTTAAAGGGATGGGGAATCCAAATACAACATCTATTTCGTGATCAAAGATGGCGGATAGGAAATCAAAGATGGCGGACGGGATTTTTAAAAAAGTTGATATGGTTATCGTCTCCGATATTTTAAGGAATGGGGAATTCAATATTATATAAAAATCTATGTTTGTTTGTTCATCATTTATAGACTCTGAAATCATTAAGCGCTAAGTAGCCGCTAGTACATCGCACAGCACTTTTAATGTACATATTATGTATTTATGTAAATATACTATTTAACACTTTTATGACTATATGTATTAGTTAATATTTATGTAGGTAGGTATATTGTATATATACTACTTTATCTAAATACGTATCATATGTACTTATTTATTTTTAGTTTATTTGGTTCTGCTTGTGATGTTTATGTTTTTAATGTAATATGTATACCTATCTTTGCTATCTTTTACTGGTATCACATGCGTGACTCACCGGAGGGCCTGGTTGAAAATCGGTGCCGGGCTTTCGCCTAGCTTATGCCGAACCAGGTCCATTTTTGGCTGCACGCAATAACTTACTTCTGTCTTCTGTCTTTATTTTGTTTTGTCATGTATTTCTTTATGTTTTTTATTGTTTTCTTGACTTGAAAGTTTTTGTTTGATTTATAT
The DNA here is from genome assembly GCA_944739405.2 of Euclidia mi. Classification (NCBI taxonomy): domain Eukaryota; kingdom Metazoa; phylum Arthropoda; class Insecta; order Lepidoptera; family Erebidae; genus Euclidia; species Euclidia mi. Next base: position 44,189,246 of record OX123206.2, on the reverse strand, counting down.
TTCTTTTCTTAATTTTATATTTATCTACTTTATATAAATTGTTTCCTTTTATGTTCATATTTATGTCTTATATGTGTGAGCCAGAATAAATAAATCTTTATCTTTATCTTTATCTAAGTCAATGGTAAATTTGGAAAAAAGGGAATTAAATAAAAACTCTTAAAAAGGCGATACGGAGTTAGCTGGGTCAGCTCATATACCTATAATTATGATGATAATTATTGTGATCTCCATCTAAAGGTGGACGTTGCCAAAAGCTTTAAACAAATCTTTATGACCCACAGCGGTGGCTTTCTTTGTGTTTATAATATTTATTTTTGTTCAGGGTACGGACCGAGTTTTGTGCAAGGTCAATTGTGTAAACTTCGAGTGAAATTCGGTCGTCCAGATGCTTGTAATTAAAATCCAGTCACGTGGCATCTCTCCAGCGTTCTGGCAAAAAACCTTACTTAACCCTAAAAACAAACGATTAATATGTGTAGTATGTATGCTTATACACTAGTGTCTCCCAAACACGAAGGTCAGTAAGACCCTCGGTAATCCGAGACGAAGCAATACATAACGCTGTCGATCGTCTCGACCACAGATCATATAATCCCGACCTTCACACAGAGCGGTATCTATTACGTACTAATATGTCTCCGATATACGCCGATATTACTGCTTCACTTAATTGGACTAGTAAGCCGATTAAGATATTATCTGTCTGATATTTTATTTATGACATGTAATTCGTAGTAAAAACACCTACCTATATTACTTTATTTTCTTTCTTTATTAACTATATCCACTCTATAATTGCGCCATTACGACGTGGAAGATGGACAAAACAAACACACTTTCGCAAGTATGTATTGCCGGTAGTTTTGTATTGTAATTAAGTCTGATTCGAAACAATAATCTGTAAATCAATCATCATTTTATTGCACCAGAGATATACTCTTTAGGCAACTGTATTCGCGTATACATTATAATCACTCAACTCTTTCAACTATAAGCATCCGTGGATTATGGAGGAGTTTATTTGTTTGCTAAATGTAATGAAATCATTAACTTGTTTGGACTCTAACATTTTACCACATTATACTCGCCACAGTGCTAAACAGCGAGCCGATCCTTTAAACTACGATATCTTCTGTACACTCAATGTATTTTAGAACTTAGGGTTAATTTATGTGACACATATTACACAGCTTTATTATTTTATGGAGACAGTTTCCTGATCACAAAATTTAATAATTCTTCGATGAAATGAAATTTATAGCGGGACCATACTTTTTGATAGTTTTAGGAAAATAACCTTATATTCAGTCAAATCGGGCTAGGTTAGTAAGGGTCGGCGCAAACGGGCCACCGATCACAGCCACTGGTGGCCAGCGACAGCCACTTAACACACTTTTTCATATATTTTACTTCTGTATCTCCGATTATTACTTTTTCAAATGTAAGATTGGTCATAAACATACAGCTAGACGTAGGTGTGTTTATGAAGACGTATTTAAGTAACGAAATCCAAATGTCACATATTTATTTTTGTAACTTTGCCACCTACTCAAGTGTTCCATATTTCACTCCATCTACACAAATACTCTCACAGTCAAAATATTGAGTAGGATCAAAAAAAAATTCATTTACGTAGGTATAAGCGTAGAGACACATCTACTGAAAGTTCAGCGCCGAACCTTCAGTGACTGAACAGTCGCGAATTTTCACGCATACCAAATACTACTACCGATAGTTATATCGGTAGTAGTATTCGGTTGGAATGATACATCGAACGCGCCAAACAGCATTATGTGACAGTAATGGCTAACATTGAATGGGAGCGATAGCCTAGTGGAGCTACCAACAGACTGCCATGCAGAGGGTATCAGGTTCGATATCGCGAATCCACGGCGCGCACCACTGTCTTTTGGAGTTATGTGTGTATTGAATTGTAAATTATCGCTTGCCCCGTGCCTTGGAGAGCACGTTAAGCCATCAGTTCCGGCTGTTATGAAGATCTTTGATAGTCGTTATAGGGAGTCAGAGTCAGTACCTATGAGTAAACTGACACTAGTCTAAAACATGGAATATAGCTATCCCTTTGCGTTGCGTAGGTCAGAAAACGCTAACATTCAGGCAAATCCGGTTAAACTAGAAAGTGGACCGCGGGTTCAGACTGTGGTAACGCTAGGAGGATGATGGTGGCCAACATTTGGTCACATAACGTTCTGCACGATGTGAATCTCTCGACGGATAATTCGGCGCCCCCTGAACCCGACATAATATTGGCTGAAGTGTCATAGACTAGTAAGCAGACCCCATACCGGATTGCACCTGGGAAACTGCTGAGAGTGTCATAGGAGATTTCTGTCATAGATTTGAAAAACAATACGAGCATATTCATCCGAGTGTTTTAATGATGCAGATGTGTCGCGATACTAAAGGGTTTTTTTAGAATCTCTTGGGGCTTATATCTGCCCATGTGAAGAGTTACCTGCTACATAATGCGAAAGATTTCTGGTATTTGATACAGACGAAAGGAACATTTGAAAATATACTACAGACTAGAGGACGCCAGCAGCTACGCCTGCAATTTTTTTAAATTTACCCGTTTTGGCCGATCCCGTGGGAATTTCGGGAAATCTCTTCTTAGTGCACCCCTACGGCCCCCAAGGAACATACATGCCAAATTTCAGCTTCCTGCGCCCAATAGTTTCGGCTGTAGCGTGTCTGTCAGTCAGTAAGTAACGCAATAGTAACGGATTTTATATATTAAGATACTCAAGGGTTAAAGAACCCCATCGCTCTGGCTAGGGAATGGCTCAGCCTAAGCCAATAGGTGAATTTACATTTCAAAACGCTTGCGTTACTGACAGATTGGCAGGCAATGCACTGACAAAAATACCAATAGTTGCCAGAACCTTCAGCTTCAGCAGCAGCAGCTCAGCAGCAGTAGACCCTTCAGCTTGTTGCACTCAAGCGCAAGAAGTTGAAGGTATATGTGTTCCCAGGGTACCCTAGGGGTACACTAAGAAGGGATTTCCTGAAACTCTACCGGGATCTGGCAGATACGGTTCAATTAAAATTAAATAAGTGTGTGGGATTAGCTGTGGGCATTCGCTAGTATTTTATAAAACGTATCTGCATTTTTATGATTGAAATCTGTGACGTAACATAACGTAACATAACTTCACGCCTTTTATACCTGAAGGGGTAGGCAGAGAGGTGTTACATAGCTTTGAAAAGACAGAGGGTCGAACCCGAGACCGTTTTGGCAGCCCGTTACGTACATCACTGGGCTACCGCCGCTTCCAATCCTATCTGTGACGTATTTCCGATAATTTTATTTACAAAGTTGTATTGCTCATTTCATATGAAATGAATTACTTTCTGTATTCAAAGAGCATTTGAAGTTACACAGTGGGACAGATCGCTGCGGGCTATCTAACAAAGTTTACTTTTTTATTTCTTCATGCTTTTGTATTGTTCTAGATTCCGCTAGATGTAGGCTATTGAGATAAAACTAGGCTATGTTTTATACTAAAGTATAAACTATATAAATGCATAGCTTTACTGAACTACGAATGATGTCATTAATGTTGTGTGTCGAAGTACCAACATTGAGATCAGAAACAAATACCAAGTAAGGGTAGGTGCCGCAACCGGCACTTCCACAAGACGGCGCTGAGCTGTCATCAGTCTCGCCGCGATCCACGACCGGTGCAAGACGTTGCAACGTCGGAAACAAATAGGTATTTATAACTTAAATAAGTAAATTTTATGCGATTAGGCCTGCTCAATGATCGCAAAAGCTTAAAATCGAATTCATAGGTCATGATGGACGCTTATGAACGTCAAAATTTTAGTTAATTACATATTTATTCTATAATGACTGCCTCCGTGGTCCAGTGGATAGCTTATGCGACTGCTGATCGGAGGTCCCGGGTCCGATGCCCGGGTCGGGCAACAGTGTTACTGGGTTTTTCCGAATTCTCAGTAGCAGCATGGATTCTGGTGATGTGCCCGGTAACGGCAATAGGCTCGAGCCCTATTACGTGGGACTAAAAATTCATGGCGAAATGTGGGTGTAGTATTACACCATTGCCTACCCCTTCGAGGATACAGGCTTCGAAAATAAAATATAATTACTTAGGTCACTATTTGACGCTTATGAACGTCAAAATTTAAGTTAATTACATATTATTTATTCTACATTTACTGCCACATTTGCAATGCAAGGACGTAGAACCACGAGAAAGACCGGCTAATAAAACTCATGACTCAACCGGGCAATATTATTCACTCTACACATCATCATCAGCCCTTTATACTGTCCCACTGCTGGGTACGAGCCTCTTCTCACTATGAGAAGGGTAAGGCCATCATAGTCCACCACGCTGGCCAAATGCGGGTCGGCAGACTTCACATGTCTTTTGAGAACATTATGGAGAACTATTAGACATTCAGGTTTCCTCACGATGTTTACCTTCACCGTTTAGCAAGCGATAGTTAACAATTTAATACGCACATAACTCCCAAAAGTCATCGGTGCGCGCCGTGGATTCAAACCCGGACCCTCTGCGTAGCAGTCTGTCGGTCTCTCCACTAGGCTATTGCTGCTTATGTATATTCACTCTACACACTTCGTATTTATAATATTAGTATGGACAGCACAACAATAAGTAACTTGCCAGAATAGTTCTTATTTGACGGTATTTATAATTTCCCCTATTTCAAACGACACTAATTATGTAATATCGACCAATATTCAATGAATTTATTTGACAAAGGAACTAAAGAAAGCGACTAAGAAAGGTACACTAAACAAATGTTACCTATCTTTGCGAAAAGATGGAAATCGCGACATCAAGCCGCATACCAATACGTATGGCCAGCCTCGCATCGTAGACAAAATTCTTCTATTGACTCACATTAATGCTACTCTTTCGCAAGTTAGGAAAGACCTACTTCATCAGTAGACTGCAAATGATCGTATAGTATGTGGATATGGTGATAAACGAAAGCGCTCCACCGCGACTGTCTTTCTGTTTGTCTACTTGCAATGAACCTTACAGCTACTAAACACATTTTCAGGCGCTTTTCACATGCAGACAGAGTGATTCATGAGAAAGTTCAAGCTTTATTATTTGTAAAGATTTTAAATTGATTATGTATTGTAGACCACGTGAAATCGGGACAGGTCACTTTTAAATTAAAATAATATACATCTTAAACATCGCTTACATTCTACAAGAAACATAAAGGTGAGCATGCGGTACTGAAATTACTGACAGTGAAAACCTCTATAAACATTTTCATGACCCATAAATATTATACTGCAATAATGTTGATGGGACATCTAAGAGGTCAAGCAACGTTCGTGTAGTAAAGAAACAATTTATATATTTTAATTCTTTCGCTACATGCATAGTGCATTGAGCATCTTTGTTGTCGCAATATTACATTACGCCAAGTAATATAGGTCTAAAATGTGAATAATGGCAGTTAAAGTTTAAATAACATTTTATCTGGTTGCCGTTGTCTGTGTGACAACGGATTAACCTTTATGTACTGACGTGGGTGTCTCACAGACGCCGAGTTAACAGATATGAGTTTTATATAGATTATAGTTTAAAATATAAGAAAAGGACCATGGGCACAAATGTATGAAGCCTGGGCTCACCCACCAACAGAAATGAGATCACTTTGAATATACTTGTAAAGCACTAAATCTAATCTAACTCATTTTTGCGAAGAATCCATGGGGTGATTCTGCTATAAATATTTTTCTCCTACCATAAATAAACTATAATCCTGCAAAGTAATGCTGTTATGGCATTGTAGTTTTTGTTGTTTGACATCTTTAACTAGTTTTAATTACGGGTGCAAGGAATACATAAAAAATAAAACAGCTGCTAACAGTTAAAAATATTTTTATTAACATTTCAATCAATATCAATAATAATATCGGTTAGATGACCTGCTGGTAGATTAAATTGTATGTGCCGAGAGGATACACGAAAACTAGTGATGTGCCAGATCGTTTAAAATGTATATTCGTGGATCGGAATACGGATATTTGGTGTAAAGATCCACGAATACGGATCTTTATTTTCTTACTAAATCGATGTCAGTGCGCGCGACTTTGAAACGATAGTTGACGTCACGCACGTCCCCTGGCACAATAGACAGCTCATGTTTCTTCTTCTTTTTTTAAATACTCTGAAAGGAATTTAATAGTTTATTAATTCTTCCTAACTACCTATAGCATTCCATCCTGTCAATTGAAAATTAATAAGGCGAAAGATCCGTAAAAGATCCGTGAGAAAAGTACCGGATACGGATACGGATCTTTCTTCTTCCACGGATATGCGCGGATACAGACAACAACATTGTCAGGAGAAGGTTTGTATGAAGACTATTTTTAATAAAGATAGCAACTTGCCTTTGTAAAATGGAAAATGTTTTTAATGGATCTTTTTACCATTAGGCTGTAGGTAATGTTTGATGAACTTTATTTCTTCTCCGGAAAATACAATTACGGTTGATGTCCTATCTATTATAAGAAAAGGTTGAAGGGCATCAATACAAATAAGGAAAACTTAACAACACAAAGATCTAATACATGTATTAGCTGTAAGGACTGTTATTAAATTTGTCATCTCATTGATGAGAAATTCATCATTGAGTCATGAATCATAGAGAAAATCCCGAGATTAGATATTTTCCAATAAAGTCGCCCCATAAATTGTCATGTCATATAAAAGCCGTTTAAAATGAGTTTCTATTGGCATTAAGTTAATGGTACGAAAGTCCATAAGTAGATAATAAACATCAGACCATTGGCCTCGTAAACTGCTAGAAGTTTACAACCTGGTTTAGTACAGCTCTAATGCCTAATGGGAAGTTGATCGACGGAATTTACTTTACGACAATTTTTATACCCATTCAGATAGATACGGTCTAGGTCTTGAACTAAATGCTTAAATCTAAGGATAGTTTGAATACTATTATTCTAATACATACACATAATATCATCTAGTCGCAAACTAAGCTGAGCATGTTCTATGGGTACTAGACAACGGATAAGCATACATGCTTTTATTTGTGAATAAAAACATATTATTCATAGAAAACCCAGTACAAGACAAACATTCATGTTCACGCGCACAAATGTTTGACTTCAGCGGATATCGAACCCACGACCTTCAGCGTGGCAGTCGTTTACACTCCCACTACGCCGCCGGATCATTATTTTTTTTGATCATATTATGCTCAGCTTTTTATCATTAAGCCGGCCACAGCTGGTCAGCCACAATCATTATTTTCATCATATTTGTAATGAAAGATATAGAGCTTAAACAGCTAGCAGCTAGCACGACTGCTAACAACACGAAATTGTACAGTTTGTTTATAACGCAGGCACCTACCAAAAAGGATTTATTAATATTCCACTATTAATACACACCCAAAAAAAATATAATGAAGCATTATATTTTTTTGGGTGGGTGAAGCAGAGGGCAACCTCCAGTTATTTTGTAAAAGAGTAGCATAAGAGACATCGCTACAGAAAAAATATAACCCTCCTCTCCCCTTCATACCTCAATCTGACATTTAAACATGTCTTTCAAGAGGTTGGAGTAGAGACTAACCTCTTTTGTGTCATACAAACGTAATATTATATTCTTACACATTAAGTACACGCTAGTGAGTACTCACCGAAGCAAGTAAAATATATTATAGAAATATTTGAATTCTAAAGAGTTGTATACGAGTTGTACACGTTCCTTTTCACAATGCCTCTCTTCTACAAGAATCACGAATGAATAAAACATGTAGGTACATAAATTGTTATTGAGCTATATATTTCGAATGTACTATGTTAAGAGGCTATATGTGTTCATAGAAACGATCCTACAATCTTTTTGCCTACGTTTTTGTCAGTATGTTATCAATCTAGACTTTGTAGGTCACATGAAGGCGTACGAGGGTCAAACTGAAAGTTCTTAGAAAATCAAAAACTGATTACATTAGCCAGTTATTAGTTTTATTATATCTTTTCAAAATATTGTCCATTGACGTCAATACACCGCTGCATGCGATGGAACCACTGGGAAAAGTACTTTGCCCACTCGTCCTTAGGGGTCTCTTCAATGGCATCGCGATACGCAGCCACCGCTTCTTCAGCATTCATAAACCGCTTTCCTTTAAGTTTTTCTTTAATTTTTGGAAATAAATAAAAATCACAAGGCGCGAGGTCGGGGCTATACGGCGGGTGACCCAGTAATTCAACGTTTGATGTCGCCAAATAGTCGATCGTTCGCTTGGCGGTGTGCGACGAGACGTTGTCGTGGTGAAGGAGGATCCTACTGCGAGGTCGTTTCTCTCGAACTTTTTCCAAGACAAGTGGCAAACAATTGGTAGTGTACCATTCTGCAGAAACTGTTTTTTGATCCTCTAACACAATTGTTGCGAAATGACCTATCCTTCCAAAGAACGAGGCCACCATTTTTTTTCCCGCACTTCGATCTCTTAACTTTAGTTGGCAACTCCTCGAAAGGAAACACCCACTGAGCATATTGTCTTTTGGTTTCAGGATCATAACAGTAAATCCAGCTTTCGTCACCTGTTAGTATGTCGAACACAGCATTTGAGTCACCTCCGTTAAATCTTTCAATCATTTTACGGCACCAATCCACACGATGGAGTTTTTGAGCCTTAGTCAAATTATGAGGTATCCACCGGGCGCAAAGCTTCCTGACCGCTAAATGTTCGTGGAGGATTTTGTGCACTTGACTCATACCGATGCCTAAGCTTGTCCGAATCTGCTGATAGGTCACTCTTTTGTCAGTCTCCATCATACGCCGCACAACACAGATGTTATTTTCAGTCGTCGCCGTAGAAGGCCGTCCCTCACGTACATCATCAGTGAGATTAGTGCGACCACGTTTAAACTCATTAAACCAGTTGTAAACAGTCGCACGAGATGGGGCTTCGTCGTGAAAGGCCAATCGTAGTCTATCATAACTTTCTTGTTGACTTAAATGACATCGAAAGTCATAAAAAAACCATTGCACGAAAATTTTCTCGTGTTAAATTCATGTTGACGTGACACAGACAATTTTCAATTTGCCGCCAAATCGTAAAACAAATGACAAATGAATGAAATATATACTCAGTAATATTGGCAAAGAGTTCTATTTTCAAATTTTAGAATATTTTTTTTATTATATTGTTTATAAGTGGCCAGTTCTAAGAACTTTCAGTTTGACCCTCGTATATAGGATAAATTATTCTAAGATAAAAACTAGATTAAAGGCAAAACGTGCTCTACGAAATACGGTAGTAATACCTATATGAATGTAAATTGTTGGTATGTAGTGAGAATCCTTTTATAATACTATTGAAGTTCGGCCGTGGCTTCGCCCGCGTATTATAACGCAACAAAACCAGACTAACATATGGAAAAAAGATGCCTTCAAAGTTTAAATAAAATCTGTTTATAAGTTTTTACGTGAAATAGTCACGATCTATACTCAAAAAACTTTCGTGTTCGTAAAATTCTGAAAATTGTAAGCAAGGAATATAACGAATGTCCCTTTTACCGTCTTTTTATTTAAAAATCAATTTTAATCAAATACATAAATAAAGATAAAATCAGTGCAATCTGTTAACTGTTTTTGAATACGATTTTTTTGGAAATAAAATTATTTCTAATTTATTTAATTTGTTTAACCAACTAGTAACTATATAATCATTCAACTTATCCGATTTTTAGGAAAAGCAAGTCATGTTACGTTCGATATGAGTTTTAGGCGCCAAAGTGTGAAACATGTCAAACTTCTGTTTGACATGGGTATAAGTTTATGAGTAAGCATTTAAAATTATCAAGATTGCTCGGGTGCTTCAAGATTTATGTAGCTTAATTATATTTTAAGTAGCTTTAGTATACTTGACTCTTGGCATCGCTATATTTTTATATTATATTTTTTAAGCGATACTTTATTCTTTTACCTATGGGTTACTACAGAATGATAAAATATCATAGGGCTAGTTGCTGATTTAATTCACGATTATTTTTTACGTCTTACTAAACAAGAAACAAGATAAAATGCTAAAGGTATAAACCATTAGTTAATTATAGAGAATATTGTTTGAAGGTGTTTGAACCCAGAACTATACAAATGGAATAAATGACCGACTTAACCACTGCTCTATTTACTCAGTCTTATAAAAATAAATTGGAGTATTCCTCTTTCTGAAAGAATTTTGCAGCACCTATGGGTTGGGAACCTTAATTATTCCACTTAGAGCATCAATAGGTATATAAGCTTAGTAAGGAAGTAATAATATGAAACAAACAGAAATTGTCTAAGAAAAATATTTTTAGTAACACTATTTGAATGCTTATACACACAAATCAAAACATTTTAAATACAGATTAATATTGTTACTTCTTAGTAATAAATTGTTGAAATATAATAGTCCAAAATATGCCACGGCAAGTCAAACTTGTTAAATTGTCTGAATGAAGTGACAGGTGTAATAAATCACAATGGCGCAAAATTTGTACGAAGACGATTTATATCTTTGTCTGAAAATGAGAAAGCTAAATATTTTCCAAACTTTATTAGTATAACAATAGACACTCAATTGAAGTATCAAAATGAATAGCTTTTTAACCGACATCAAATAGGAGGTTCTCAATGTGACGGTATTTTTATACCTATCGCCACAGCACTTTTCATACGGTGAATCAATCTTGATTTTTTTTTATTTGAATGATTGTGCTCCGAGTGATCCCATTAAATTTGATTAAGATCTGACAAGTAGTTTTTGAGTTATCATAAAAAACTTGTTTCTTGTTTTTATATTTTGTAAAGAATTTCGAATTCGCTTTTTCTAAATATAGTTTTTTTCAGTTACTTTCATTAATACAGGCGGAGCCTGGTATTGCCCGGGATTAATATTCGCAATTTTCCTTACGTAAGTCTTTCTACTACTACTAGTTCTGCAATTTTACTTTCTTAGCTGTATTTTCAAATTTTCCACTTTTAAGATGTAAGTAAAATAACATCCATCCTACTTGATGTTTTATGCTTATCAATTTCGTTTTATCATTCCATCGTAATTACAGACAAATATTTCTTATTAAAATAAAAAAGTAGCGAACAATAAAAAAAAAGTTTAGCCTCTATCACCGTAGAATCAGTCTACGAAGCTACGAAAATCCGTAGACGTCTACGAGGATTGACAGACAGTGAGTCTACGGTCATTCATTGATGATTTTGTCTGTCAGCTGATGCCTTCACGTTGAGACGAGGCGGCGCGCGTCAGTGTCCACCGGACGCGCGAACCGAACGCGCCCCTCCTGTATAAGGGCAACAATCCAATATTTTTATAACTATGTTTATACACCCTGTAGAATAGCTAGTGTAGTGAAGTGTCTTATTAAGTGGTATCTTTTGATTTTTTTGTAAGTAATTACAAGAATTGATTTAAAAAACACAGTGTTGTGAAAGTCTGTTTTAATTTTGATGTGTTGCTAGAGGTCTTATAAATAAATATAGAGCATACCAATTATAAATTTGTGAATGTGTGCGTAAAAGTTATGTGCGTTTATCTTGTTTTATCTATATACAAAGATAAACAGCTGATGAAGTTGTTTATTTCATTTACAACGTAAAACCGTGAGTATATAAGATAAGAAAATGTATTTAGATTGTTGAGTATAACAGGTGTCTAACAAAAACAGTTTTTAAAACAATTAAGCGAAAAACAACTCTTCTAAAATGTAACGAGAACAAAAGCAATCAACAAAACAAACTTTCACGTTCAAGTAACTATTTCATAAACAACTCTTTTCCTGCGGTTTTACTCGTTAAAAAAGTTACGGCGCTCGTATGAAATTTAAAGCGTAGCGGTTTCAAGTTCAAAGAGAAATATGTAGAGCACATTTAATAAAATAATTTGTACGAAACATTTTGTCCTTTCATAAAAAATACTACATTAGAAGTAGTATAACACAAAATGATGAAGTTAGTTAAATGTATCTTTTACAACTGAAATATAACCACGTTAAACGTAATTGAATGATAACAGTATTTAGATGTTTAAGAATTACAATAGGGTAGCATGAACATAATTATGATGAAACTAGTATTAAATTTAATTATAAACAATATTTGAATAACAAAGCCTGTAATCATGAATATAATGATTAAAGGTTTCTCAATTAATATAAGTAAAAACACGATTAACCCTTAACTTGACGGCGTACATCCCACTGTACATACATTTAAGAAAAAAAAAACTCCTTACTTATGGAAAACAAATTCGGTCCGTTTTTAATAAATATATTTTCAAATATTCTAGAAATGGTAGAAAATTATTTCACTGTGACAACACTATAAAACACATGTCAAAATTAAAATGGTTGCATAGCAACAAGCTGTACATGTGACACGAGTAAGTTTTTTATTTTTTATTAAAGTTTTTTACTCTAAACGTGTTAATATTTTATCTTTTTTTTACGTAAAGAATATTCATTATTCAATAAGTGCATTTTTATATAGCTACCTACATACTAACTCATGCCTTCGACTGTTATAAATATATGTACATTGCACTGCACGTTGCCAATGACACGCTAAAGTACTCACCGTAAACTATGGTAACCACACTGTACATTGCCAGGTTTACGAAGTATTTCTGTTATGTTATTTTTGTTATGTTTTGGTCGTAAGGTGTATGTTTCAGCTTTTTTTTCTCTGTTTGCCTGCAGAATTTAAATCTAACTCGCTCGCATAAGATTTTGGCTTTGGTTCCTACAAAAAATGCATGCTCTGAGGATAGTGCTACGTCCGATGAAGAAACAAATGTCTATATACCACCTTCTCCAGATACCTCTGATCCACCATCGCTAGCATCTTCGCTTGAAGCTCTCGATTTACTAGATAGTTGGCTAACTCCAACAAAGAACAGAATGAAGTCTCTTTATGTGTACCTACCACTAACTCCAACATTCAATGAAGTTTTTCCATCCCCGAATACGACCAACTACAACATTGTACCTACGTTGAACTCTATACAGTCTTTACCAACCTCTACCTTTGAACAACCATCTCCTCAGCCTGGTACCAGCTGACAGCAGCAGCCACTTACCAAACAAAGAATGCAGTGACCATTGACATATATATTACGCAGTGACCAAAGAAGTAAAGTTTAGAAATTTGTTCTAGATTATCACTGGTCTAAAGCAGTATTTCGTCACTGCCGATATCGGACTGCCTCCGTAGTCCAGTGGATTGCGTATACGACTGCTGATCGGAGGTCCCGTGTTCGATTCCCGGGTCAGCAAAAGTGTTACTGGGTTTTTCCGAATTCTCAGTAGCAGCACGGAGTCTGGTGATGTACCCGGTAACGGCAATAGGCTCGCCCCCCTTACGTGGGACCTAAAAATTTGTGGCGAAATGTGGGTGTAATGCTGCTAATGTTTCACCTCTGCCTACCCCTTCGGGGATACAGGCGTGAGACTGCAAATATATAATTAATATTAAAAATGTATTTCATTATCAACCTAGCAATGTGCATCATAATGTACAAATAATACAATGTCAACATTTCGCCATACTTGGCAGTGTGCATTGTGATGTACATAGGTTTTCTCAAAATCTAGGATATCTAGATTTTTTTAATAAATTTTTTCGTGTCCTTTAATCATAATTAAGGCCAAATATATCGATAAAGCACATATTTTTATGTTTTTTACATCCTGCCAAGTTAAGGGTTAAGACCAAATTAACTCTCTTAATCATGTACTTAATAATATCTTAGATTATTATAACGAAAATGTATATTTATAGAGTAATTAATATAAATAAATTAGTTTTGGACAGCATAAAAAGGGAGAACATAAAATAAATCTCAATATAAACTAAAGAAAACGTTACAACAAGCATTCAGCTTTTGATGTCTTAAGTTATTATGGTAATGCTTTTCTAAAGTTCTAGCACCCAATGTAAATAAGTAATAAATCTAAGGGCCACTCGTGCGAAAATATTTATTAGTGTTCAATGTCAAATAGTAGTGTTAATTGCGTTACTTGACTTGCCCTTCGTATTAGATCGGTAAAGTTAAGCAACTTTTATACAGTTTGACCTTTGGATGGGCACCTTTATGTGGCACTTAATTGAAAGCGCTACCGTGTAGTCGTAGGTCAGTAAATACTGACCGACGACTACACGGTATACCGTATTTTCGAATGCCGTAACCATAATATAAAATTGTGTACATTTATGAAAATTATAGCTAAAACTTATTTCAACTTCATCATTATCATCTCATCATTTATTTCTTAGGTAATGATAATAATTGAAAATGTCGTCAAGAGCTCTTCTTGACAACGACTTTAGTTTATAATAAACTATAGACAGGTGAAAATCAACGTCATACACGTAAAAGTACCAATTAATATCTTTTTTAAATAGAGAAGAAACCCCTATTTTATACCAACGTTAAAGTATAGGTTTCAGACAGAAGGTTGATCGTTTAGAACCACATTCATGACATTATCAGTATTCTTAAAGTGTTATTTTATAAGAAAACCACATGATTTTTTGAGTCACATGTGTAATTACCATGTTTCGACGCTTATAATTACATGAATGCGTTCAAAGCACGTGAAAGAAAAAGGTGATGATCGTGGCATGTCAAATATTTACAGTGTGTGTTCCTTAGGGATGCCAGCGTCTTCAATACGCATGCATACAATGATTGTTGGAGTTGTATGGTCAATGTACATACCGTAGATAATATAATACAATACTAGTATAAACATACTGAAACAAGACATAGAAATATTTTCAGGTACTTGGTGAGTATATATGTAAACGGGTGTTAAGAGTAGAAATCAATCTTGAAGGAAAATTGATACAATTTATACTAAAATAATGTTAACTATCCATATCTTAATAATATCACATAGTTATCTAGAGTTAATTTTTGATACTTCTCCTTTATTAATTACTTAGTTTACATTCGATGATATTTAATATTTTTATCTTTATCTTATCTTATACTAATATAGATAGCCCATTTATCGAGGACGGCTATAGGCTATATAACATCACGCTATGAGCCACGGGAGCGGAGCAGCAGCCTTAAATAACGCGGGTGTAACCGCGGGCTCATCTAGTATCTAAATAATATCACATAGTTATCTTTTGAGTTAATTTTTGATACTTCTCCTTTATTCCTTACTTAGTTTTCATTCGATGACATATCACTTTATTGTTTTATAAACAAAATAGATTTCGTCTCATTTATTTATTTCTTTAATATTATTTTGCGCTGTTGACTTTCTACAGATGACTTCGACAAGAACTGGCCAAACTTGGCATAAGGCAGAGACGTGTAAGTGAGACCTTTACCCAGCTGTGGGACAGCTGACGTTTATAGTAATTGCTTTGTTTACAGGTGATTTGTAACCCAGGTTATCTAACCACAGTTATTTGTATGTTAATTGCCAATTTGGTTTATTAAAGATTAACATACAGATATGTTAGGTGTAACAAACTAAAATATCGAAAGTGTATTTTAGTGTAAGCTTGTTAACAGTTTACCATCAGCACTTATTAACCTTAATATAATACAATATACCTTTGTACACAATAAACTACCACAGAACTCCACTTTTAAACCACACGCAACTAAATACATTTGAATATTATATTAAAATCACAGCTCAGCAGAGTTAAAAACGCAAAAAATATGCCGAAACATGTGCCAATTTTGTGCACGGTATTTCATATTAAAACGCAGCAGAAGCTTAGTTAGGAATTTAATAAAGTTAGAGTACTCGTATACTACAGGTATTATAATATCTCTACGTTCAGTTTTATAACCTCCACTGAGCCAATATCGATGGAAATGTTTATCTGAATTATACGAATCTATACTAATGTTCTAAAGCTAAAATTTGTTTGTTTGTTTGGTTGAACGCGTTGATCTCGGGATTTACTTGTTTGAATTGAAAATAAAGCTATATAACATCACGCTTTGAGCCACGGGTGCGGAGCAGTAGACTTAAACATATATAACATAGTTGTAGCCGCAACAGCCCATATAATAATATATGTATTTAAGCTGAGCGTTGGTCTGTTTACGTTGTTAATCTTCAAGAATATAATAGTACGGATGAGCGTAGCGATACGAAGTTCATTGGACGAGATGTGGTGTGTGAAACCACAGGGCTTAGCTAGTTTAAATGTATAAGGCAGCGATAGCTTACTGGTGAGTCTTATAGATTGAAAGGGATGGGGTCTCAGGTTTAACTCTCCGTCAATATTTTCAGTGTAGTATAGTATAAGTGCAGCAGCGATAGCTGGGTGGAGATACCGACAGACTGCTACGCAGAGGGTCTCGGGTTCGAATCCACGGCACGCACCAATGACTTTTCGTAGTTGAGTGCGAATTAAATTGTTAATTATCGATTGCTAATCGGTGAAGGAAAACATCGTGAGGAAACCTGCATGTCTGAGAGTTCTGCATAATGTTCTCGAAAGACATGTGAAGTCTGTCAACCCGCACTTGGCCAGCGTGGTGGACTATGGCCTTACCTTGCTCATACTGAGAAGAGGCCCGTGCCCAGCAGTGGGACAGTAAAAGGCTGATGATGATGATAGTATACGTATATAACTTTCGGAAAGTTTGGCCTGTTGTTTAAAATCTGCATGTCAGGGAATGAGCCTAAATTTGTGAGAAAACATATGAAGTCTTGCATGCAAGACTTACACGCCTTGGAGCCCAGGGGCGTTCATTACTCTAACCAGATATGACAGAATATCAGCTTATTGTCAAAATTGGATATAAAATTCGTTGATTTAATATTAGATTTAGAATTATTCCTAGTCTGTGTCTTTTATTACTTAACGCATTAAAAATAATTCATGAAATCTACAAGTAAATATACTGAATGAAGAATTTTATTTTATCGTCTGTGATAATCATAGATTTCAAAGAGAAATTAATGATGACGTTGTATTTTTTACATGCAAAGCCTTACAAATATAAAAGTATAATAACAAGGCACATTAAATGTAGGTTTTAACTTTATAAAAGCGAAAGATGGTGATGGAATTATGAATATTTGTTGCTCTTTCACGAAAACGGAGCGGATTGTACGGATAAAACTTTGGAGTGATACAGCATATCATTGTTGTGTTAATCTTAGGGACTTATAACATCACGCTATGATATACGGGAGCGGATCAGAAGCCCTAAAAAACGCGGGTGTAATCGCGGGCTTAGCTAGATTATTTTAAAATTTTACTTTGTAGAACCCGATTATTGATTTTTTAAATGTAAGATTCATCATAAACATACAATTCGACGTAGGTGTGTTTATGAAGGCGTATATAAGTAACGAAATCCAAATGTCACATATTTATTTTTGTAACTTTGCCACCTACTCAAGTGTTTCATATTTCGCTCCATCCACATATACCCTCACATTCAAAATATTAAGTAGGATAAAAACAACAAATATGTCTTTTACGTAGGTTTAAGCGTTGCGGCACATCTACTAAAATTTCGGCGCCGAACCTTCAGCGACTGAACTATTGGAAGTAGTATTCGGTTGGAATGACACATCAAACGCGCCAAACAACAATATTTGACAGTGGTGGCTAACATTGAATGGCAGCTATAGCCTAGTGGAGCTTCCAACAGACTCCCATGGTATAAGGTTCGAATCCACGGCGCGCACCACTGACTTTTTGGAGTTATGTGGGTATTGAATTGTAAATCATCGCTTGCCCCGTGCCTTGGAGAGCACCTTAAGCTATCAGTCTCGGCTGTCATGAAGATCTTTGACAGTCTTTATAGGGAGTCAGTACCTATGAGTAAACTGACACTAGTCTAAAACATGGAATATAGATAACCCTTTGCGTTGCGGAGGTCAGACAGGCAGTCGCTCCGTGGAAAATAATCAGTATTATAATAAGTTCATAATATTCAGCTAAATTCGGTTAGACTAGAAATTGGACACGGGGTTCAGATTGGGATAACGCTAGGAGGATAATGGTGGCCAAAATTTGGTCACATAACGTTCTGCACAATGTGACTTTCAAGACGGATGATTCGGCGCCCCCTGAACCCGACATATTATCGGTTGATGTGTCATAGACTAGTAAACACACCCCGTACCGGATTGCAACTGGGAAACTGCTAAGAGTGTCATAGGAGATTGCTATTGTATCATAGATTTGAAAAACAATACGAGCGTATTCAACCGAATTATTTAATGATGCAGATGTGTCGCGATACTAAAGGTTTCTTTTTTAGAATCTCTTGGGGCTTAAAACTGCCTCTGTCAAGAGTTTACTGCTACATATTGCGAGAGATTTCTGCTATTTGATACAGACGAAAGGAACATTTGAAAATATACTACAGACTAGAGGACGCCAGCAGCTACGCCCGCAATTTTTTTAAATTTACCCGTTTTGGCCGATCCCGTGGGAATTTCGGGAAATCTTTTCTTTGTGCACCCCTACGGCCCCCAAGGAACATACATGCCAAATTTCAGCTTCCTGCGCCCAATAGTTTCGGCTGTAGCGTGTCTGTCAGTCAGTAAGTAACGCAATAGTAACGGATTTTATATATTAAGATACTCAAGGGTTAAAGAACCCCACCGCTCTTGGCTAGGGAATGGCACAGCCTAAGCCAATAGGTGAATTCACATTTCAAAACGCTTGCGTTACTGACAGACTGGCAGGCAATGCACTGACAAAACTACCAATAGTTGCCAGAACCTTTAGCTTCAGCAGCAGCAGCTCAGCAGCAGTAGAACCTTAGGTAGGAAGGTATATGTGTTCCCAGGGTACCCTAGGGGTACACTAAGAAGGGATTTCCTGGAATTCTAACGGGATCAGGCAGATATGGTTAAATCATAATTAGATAAGTATGTGGGAGTAGGTGTAGGTGTAAGCATCTTTAGTATTTTATAAGACGTATCTGCACTTTTATGCTTAAAATCTGTGACGTAACATAACTTCACGCCTTTAATCCCCGAAGTGGTAGGCAGAGAGGTGTTACACACCCACTCTTCGCCAATTATGTTTCGGTCCCAATGTAATAGGGAGCGAGTTTATTGCCATCTATAGGGGACATTGTTAAGCGAGCGATAATTAACATTTTTAATATATACATAACTTCGAAAAGTCAGAGGATCGAACCCGAGACCGTTTCGGCAGCCCGTTACGTACACCACTGGGCTATCGCCGCTTCCCATCCTATCTGTGACGTATTGCCGATAATTTTATTTACAAAGGTCCTGTATTTCTCATTTCCTATAAAATGAATTACTTTCTGTATACAAAGAGCCTTTGAAGTTACACAGTGGGACGGATCGCTGCGGGCTATCTAACAAAGTTTACTTTTTTATTTCTTCATGCTTTTATATTGTTCTAGATGCCACTGGATGTAGGTTATTGATACAAAACTAGGCTATGTGTTATACTGAAGTATAAACTATATAAATGCAAAGCTTTACTAAACTACGAATGATGTCATTAATGTTGTGTGTCGAAGTACCAACATTGCGATTATAAACAAATACCAAGTAAGGGTAGGTGCCGCAACCGGCACTTCCACAAGACGGCGCTAAGCTGTCATCAGTCTCGCCACGACCACGATCGGTACAAAACGATAGAAACTTCGGCAACAAATAGGTATTTATACAGTTGATTGAATCAGGCGTTACTTGGCGGAACTCCATTGTAACCTAATGGAAGGAAAGAGGAACCCACCACGCACCCTCGGATTGACCACCCCAACTATTGCAATAGAAAAAGGTTGACAATACCGAACTCCTCCAAAAGGATAAGGGATATAGGAATGATATAGGTTCCTGCAAGTCAGGTATATTCCTGGAACCCATACCATTCCTATATCCCTTATCCTTTTAGAGGAGTTCGGTATTGTCAACCTTTTTCTATTGCAATAGTTGGGGTGGTCAATCCGAGGGTGCGTGGTGGGTTCCTCTTTCCTTCCATTAGGTTACAATGGAGTTCCGCCAAGTAACGCCTGATTCAATTAACTAGAGGTATTTTTATTTTCTTAATATTACCATTCACTTTCATTGACAGCGGCGATAGTCCAGTGGTGTCCGTAACGGACTGCCGAGACAATGGTCTCGGTTTCGATCCCCAGTTACCCTGGGCACATACTTCTGAACACACACTTTTCAAAGTTATGTGTGTATAAAAAATGTAAATTATCGCTCGCTTAACAATGTGCCCGGTGGATGGCAATAGGCTCGCCTCCTATTACATTGGGATTGAAACATAACTGGCGAAGTGGGGGAGTTTAATACACCTCTGCCTACCCCTTCAGGGATCGAGGTGTGAAGTTATGTTGTTGTTGTATTACCATTCAATATTTATACCTCATGTAAAACCCAGCATATGATTTCATAGGGTCACTTCAGTGTGAGCCAAATGCAAAGCTGCTTATTATAATGCTAGTCTTTAACAAAATCGCGTCAGCAAAAGTTGTATAAAACCCTCCCGAATATCAACTTATATCCTTAGATTTTCTTTTTCCCAAAAATGTAATATGGCGTCTGTTCTCGCATTCCACGATCACATTACCTAATCCTTTCACAGCTGACGCTCCCAACCTGACAAATGCTATCCAACTGAATAAAAATGGACGTCTCTGCACTGTAAATGTGGGCGCACGCTGACATTCTAATTTAATCAGGTTTCATTTCGTTCCTTTGATCAAGAACACGTACGAGACGTTAGAGAAAGGCATTTGAACTTTTCAAAGAGTTATACAATCCTTTGTAAAAGTTAATCTCGAATGAACCGACTCTTGCAGACTTGACCTACAGTTCGTAATTGTAGGGTTTCATTATGTTATTATCTTACGATGTAAAACAGACCTCAGGTTTTTTGTAATCCTCTTTCTAATCGGCTGATATTTATGCCTTTAACGCGATCAAGACCCGTAAATAATTTGGTATGATGTATTCAAATCCGAAAGTTTATAATAAGGTAAATGAAATCTGATCTTTATTTTTGTACTTATAGGTCAAATAAAATTAATAGTTTAACTTATCGTTGGATCCAGTTAATGACGCTGTTCTCAATATACAGGGTGTTACATATCCATCCGTCCGATCAATGAAGGGGTTGTAGAGTAGCGTAAAATGATGAGATATTTGTCATTATTTCACGGAAATTCAACATAAAATTTTCCCATGTAAATTTAATTAATTTTAAATAATATCATATCAGATTACCCATGGCAACACTAAAGACTCATAAATCGTATTAGCTAGGTATCTACCTAAAGTTCATAAAAATTTGACGGCAAAAGCGGCGCCTTTGAGTGCATAGGCCAACCGACCGCCTCCTTTGACAAAAGCCGCCGCCGCGCGTCATCGACCTTTACACGTGCCAAGTATTATTTTAGGTATAAACAGATTTTATGCACTTGATGCAACAGCTGATCTTTTGCTTCGACGGTTTAGGTAAAACTCCGTAAAACAAAGTACAGTATTAAGGTTTTCTGTTTGTTTCGTGCGAGTGCGTGGCCAACTCTGGTGTCACTGTTTTCAAACTGCTCGAATACCTACGACATGGCCTAACGATTCTTGGATGCGGCTTTACGGGCCGTCGGAAGCCCGGAAGCGCTTTCATGTAATGTCACACGCGGTCACCCATCTAAGAGAAAATCGTCGCGCTATGACTACGGTACTTACATTAATAACTACCTACTTTTTAATTGGTTTAATCTTACGTAACTAGGTACCTACCTTAATTGATAAAAATATCAACTTGCTGTAAGTTGCGACGGTCATTCTCCACATGTCCGCCGCCCACGTCCAGACACTTACGGCACCTTTGCACCATATCCGAACGCACACTTCTTAACACTCCTGGGTTTAAACTTCGGAAAGCAGAAACGATACGCGCACGCATTTCTTCTTCAGTGTCACACGGTTTTTGGTACACTATTTGTTTAACGTGTCCCCACAAGTAAAAGTCTAAAGGCGTTAGGTCCGGTGATCTTGGTGGCCACGAGATAGGCCCGCTTCGTCCAATCCACTTGCCAGGGAACTGTGCGTCAAGATACTCACGCACAGCTCGTAAAAAATGAGGTGGGGCACCGTCGTGCTGGAACCACAAGCTGCGGTGGAAGCTTAACGGCAACGAATCTAACTCGTCACTTAGAACTTCCCTCAAAAATCTTAAATAATTGGTACCGTTCATGGTTTCATTTAAAAAATGCGGACCAATAATACGGTCGCCGAGGATTCCCGCCCACACATTGATGCGCCAACGATGTTGAAAATGGCTTTCTTTCATCGCGTGTGGATTTTCAACAGCCCAGACGTGTTCATTGTGACAGTTGAAAACACCCGTCCGCACAAATGAACATTCGTCGGTAAATAACACGCGCTCCAAGAACGTAGCATCCTCTTCTACTTTGCCAAGTAGCCAGTTGCAGTATTGTCTTCTGTGGGCATAGTCCGACGGCATAAGTGAGTGAACACGTTGGTAGTGAAAAGGATGCTGTCCGTCTTCTTTTAATATCCTCCACACTCGCGCGTTACTGGTGCCCAGTTCACGTGCCGCACTCCTGGTACTCTGCGTGGGATCCTCAGCGAATAATTGTAAGACCTGTTCCACTACACCGTCGCTACTTTGTGGTCTGCCACCATGATTGCGATTCGAATCATCGCGAGCACTGCCCGTGTTGTACACCCGGTGGTGAAGCCGTTGAAACGCGCGCTCCGACGGCACGGGTAGACCCCGTGGTCTGGCATACCGCTCCTCGTACTCCCTACGAGCACCTGCATAATTGCATTCACTCCTACCTAAGCACATCAACATGTTAAAGTATTCAGGGTTTGAATATGACATACCTAACGAATCTACTATTTCACGCGGAAGTCTAAACAAAAGGAAAGCTAGCGAAAGACTGAGTCTGAGTGTTCAAGAAGGCAAATAGTTAATTCGTAAATCAAATAGGTAAATAATTAGAGATGTAACAAATGGTATTCACTGGAGTACTGTTTCTATCGATATTTTATGTTATTGTTTACCTGATAGAATATCGGTAGCTAAACCCCTAAAACGTCAGCTTTGTGTAAATTTATGTTTTTATTTGCTGTTAATAAATAAAAACATTCCATGGTTTAGACTAGAATCAGTTTATTTAAGGTTTATGTAAGACTCCGCGTGACGACTGCCAAAGATCTTCATGACTGTTGCTCCGACGGTTTAACGTGCTCTCCGAGACACAGGGATATTAACTATTTATTACGCACGTAACTTGGAAAAGTCTTATTATCTTATTATGTATGTATTATTATTGATGCGCGCCGTGGATTCGAACCCGATACCCTCTGCACGGCAATCCGTTGGTATCATCACTAGGCTATCATTGGCCTAGTAGCCTAGCAGGCTATCATTCTAGTTTTAACATGTCATGTTAAAATTAAATAAGTCGATATTATCTCTTGATCGTAAACATCACTAGAGCGGTCCCTTTGTGTACGGCGGCTCGCTTGACGGTAAAATTGCACTATTTTTAAAAGGCGGCATGCCCTTTGACACGGTAAGCGGCGAAAGCCGACAATTTTTAATAAATTTAAAGGCCTATCCACACGACACAATTTTACGTCCAACTTGTCTAAATCACTTGATTAAATCGTGACGTGTAGACGCCAGTCGTCCAACTCAAGTTCATCGGGTGTGCGGACCACCAGATTTTAACCAATTGGGTGGACGGAATGAAATTCAGTCATTTGATTGTGTCGTGTAGACGGGCAAAGCCAATTCCATTGAAAATTTGATCAGTGGTAAAATTGTGCCGTGTGGATGGGCCTTAAGAATCATAAAGGATTCCGCTATTGAGGGGAGTGTTGTTAGTTTACAGAATTTTCGCCAATTTCGGGGTAATGTTTCTCGTTAGCACTGAGCTAAGGAAATTTATTCTGATGTTTTATGATGACCTAGATTTTTTTTATTATTTTTCCTGGTATGCCTGATAAGTCAGTAATATGACCTTTCGAGATCAGACGGGGGTTTATGAAACACACTGTATAAAAAAGCTGATTAAGTGATTTTATTTATACCTATAAATTATCATTTTCCTAGTGTTATCACAGTTTGACTTTGACTGAATATTAGCTTTTCTACAAAGCGAATACCGTCTGACCTTCGCAACCCACAGGCATAGCAATATTCCATAGTTTAGACTAATGTTAGTTTTGTTCCGAGGCAATACATCGCCATAAAGACTGCCAAATTACTCCTAACAGTCGGGAACAACGGCCTAAAGTGCTCTCCGAGACACGATGCAAGCGATAATTAATCATTTAGCCGGTACGCTAATTGCATAGTTCTTTTGTCTATTGGTATCTCCACTAGGCTATCGCTATCTATACTAATATAATAAAGCGGAAGAATTTGTTTGTTTGTTTGAACGTGCTAATCTCAGGAACTACCGGTCGGATCTGAAAAATTCTTATTGTATACGATAGCCCAGTTATTCCGGAAGGCTCTAGGCTATATAAATAACGCTTCAACCCGTTGGGGCCGGGCAAAAGGCTAAAAGGCTAAAAGATAATGTCGGCTAATCTCAGGAACAAGCAGTCGGATTTTAAAAATTGTTATTGCCTATGATAGCCCAATTATTCCGAAAGGCTATAGGCTATATAAATTACGCCACAACTTTTAGGGGCCAGACAAAAATAATAAAATGGTCAAACGAGAAGTCGGAGGGTTTGGGTCAAAGGCAAAAAAAAGGCTAAACGAATAGGATACAATCTATATGGGTATCGTTTTCTAGATTTTCGGGACGCTGATTAGTAATATGAAATTTACTTAGTGATCCAAGATGGCGGACGGGAAATCAAAGATGGCGGATGAGAAAATTTTAAAATCAATATGGGTATCGCCTTCGATATTTTAAGGGGTGGAGAAACGAAATACAATATCTATTTCGTGATCAAAAATGGCGGATGGGAAAATTAAATAAAATCAATATTGGTATCGTCTCCGATGTTAAAAGGGATGGGGATTCAAGATGGTGGATGGGAAATCAAAGATGGCGGTTAGGAAAAATTTTAAAAATCAATATGGGTATCGTCTCTGATGATTTAAGGGATGGAGAATCCAAATACAACATCTATTTCGTGATCAAAGATGGTGGATAGGAAATCAAAGATGGCGGATGGGATTTTTTAAAGTCGATATGGGTATCGTCTCCGATATTTTAAGGAATGGGGAATTCAAAAACACCATCTATTTCGTGATCAAAGATGGCGGATGGGATTTTTTTTTAAATCAATATGGGTATCGTCTCTGATGTTTAAAGGGATGGGGAATCCAAATCCAACATCTATTTCGTGATCAAAGATGGCGGATAGGAAATCAAAGATGGCGGACGGGATTTTTTTAAAAGTTGATATGGGTATCGTCTCCGATATTTTAAGGAATGGGGAATTCAATATTGTATACAAATCTATGTTTGTTTGTTCAACATTTATAGACTCTGAAATGATAAGAGATTAAGCGCTAAGTCAATGGTAAATTTGGAAAAAAGGGAATTAAATAAAAACTCTTAAAAAGGCGATACGGAGTTCGCTGGGTCAGCTCGTATACCTATAATGATGATGATAATTATTGTGATCTCCATCTTAAGGTGGACGTTACCAAAAGCTTTAAACAAATCCTTATGAGCGGTGGCTTTCTTTGTATTTATAATATTTATTTTTGTTCAGGGTACGGACCGAGTTTTGTGCAAGGTCAATTGTGTAAACTTCGAGTGAAATTCGGTCGTCCAGATGCTTATAATTAAAATCCAGTCACGTGGCATCTCTCCAGCGTTCTGGCAAACATTAGTTTTATTAAAAGAAATGATAGTTTTTAAGCTGGTGGTATTTCATATAAAAATGGCAGCATTTTACAAATGCACGTAAAACATTAAAGGGACTTATTATGTTAAAAATATTGCTCAACATGCACTTGCTCCAGCTTTTTCCTTTTAGGTCATCATCATCATCAGCCTTTAACAGTCCACTGCTGGACTAGGCCTCTTCTTTGAAAGGAGGAATTGGCCTACTATACCACGCTGGCCAAACGGGTTGGTATAGGGTTTGTATCAAGTTTCCTTCTCTTACAGTGCTTTTTTCTGCATAATATACTCCCTCCGTCGGCTCTTACGACACCCATGGGGTAATATGGGGTGGTAACATACCGTATTCTTAATCCGTCACCACACGGACAATTCCAACGGAAAATTACAACGGTTCCTTTTAGGTACTTAACCCTAAAAACAAACGATTAATATGTGTAGTATGTATGCTTATACACTGGTGTCTCCCAAACATGAAGGTCAGTAAGACCCTCGGTAATCCGAGACGAAGCAATACATAACGCTGTCGATCGCCCCGACCACAGATCATATGATCCCGACCTTCACACAGAGCGGTATCTATTACGTACTTATATGTCTCCGATATACGCCGATATTACTGCTTCACTTAATTGGACTAGTAAGCCGATTAAGATATTATCTGTCTGATATTTTATTTATGAAATGTAGTTCGTAGTGAAAATTACCTACCCATGTCACTTTATTTTCTTTCTTTATTAACTATCTACACTCTATAATTGCGCCATTACGACGTGGAAGATGGACAAAACAAACACACTTTCGCAAGTATGTATTGCCAGTAGTTTTGTATTGCAATTAAGTCTGATTCGAAACAATAATCTGTTAATCAACCATCATTTGATTGCACCAGAGATACACTATTTAGGCAACTGTATTCGTGCATACATTGTAATCACTAAAATTATTCAACTAAAAGAATCCGTGGACTATGGAGGAGGTTATTTGTTTGCTAAATGTAATGATTATATTCAATTGTTTGGACTCCAACATGTAACCGTGTTTGATCCCAAGTAAATAAAAGAAAGTAAATTCTTGTTCCGTGTAGGGGATCAAACCCCAGTTAAAAAACTATACTCGCCACAGTGCTATACAGCGAGCCGATTCTTTAAACTACGATATCTTCTGTACAATCAATGTATTTCAGAACTTAAGGCTTATTTACGTGACACATATTACACAGCTTTATTATTTTATGGGCACAGCTTCCTGATCACAAAATTTAATAATTCTTCGATGAACTGAAATTTATAGCGAGACCTATGTAGTTACTTGTTGATAGTTTTAGGAAAATGACCTAATATTCAGTCAAATCTGGTTAGGTTAGTAAGCGGACCCAGCGTTACAACTGGGATAACCCTAGGAGGAAGATGAGTTTTAGAAAAATAACCAAACTTTCATCTTTGAACATGTATCATTAAACTCAAACTCAAATATGTTTAGATGTATTTATTTATTCATTAAGAGTCCAATATAATTAAGATATTCTCTTCTGGGTCATGCAGGTCAGGTAGTAGTCGACCTATTCAAAAGCCTATATTTTGTCAAATCTGTTAAAATTAAAAAGCAGACCTTAACTCTAGAGTAGTCGCGCATTTCCATGAAACGTGAGTGATCGCGTGGGGAGCATTTTGCCGCCCATACTCAATCATATTTATTTTTGCTAAACCCTCAGAATGTTTATACATTGTACATTCATTAAAGTTTTTACTTAGTATTTATGAAAAAATGCTTTGGGATGTTTGAGGTATATTGTTTTGAATTTTAACGATATCTTTACCTTAACCTACATAAAAAATTGGGAAGATAAGACTTAATAACAAAATTAAACGTTTTCAATATCTTCAATATGTACTGCAGCAAAACAGTCCTGACACATGAATATACAATGCTCATTGCGCATCTATTGCACCCTTTTTTGGTCCTTAATTTTTTTTAGATGGACATACTGCACAGATACTTTCTCCACCCGAGGGTATATTTTGTTGATCCGGTGGCACAAATCGGGCGATTTGGTTTCTCAGCTGTTTCTGTAAAGTATTAACTTTAGAACAGCTTGCACAAGCTTCTTCGAAAGCCGTCTCTTCTTCCAACCAAAAACCTATTTGTGCATTTTGCGTATAATCGCTTCCTCCTACGGAATCGGTACGGTCCCAAGAGCTGAATTGCTTCAAATTTCTAGATCAAGGATCCAAGGTGCGGAGGGGCAGCTACTAGGACGCTTGAACTTGACAAATGCATCGTTTAAGAAATAATGCTATGTTTTCGCCGCGAGCGGCAAAATGCTCATAGCGCGATCACTCTAGGGTTAGAGGCAATCTTGGATGCAACTGAGATATTGCTATGACAATGATGATGCTTATGATTCTCTATTGTTGGGAATTTATAGCCTTTTGGGTACCGACTGTTGTGCAAAGGATCTCGGGTTTAGGCGGACGACGCATCCTACCGAATTTCCGAAGTAGTGTGCGTATTCAATTGCTAGCTGTTTCATTCGTGCCTCAGAGAGTACGATAGCCAGACAATCTCGGCTGTCAAGAAGATTTTGGTCAGCTGTTACAGAGATATAAGTAAAAGATGAATTCTGTAAATAGATTATACCTGAAATATTGATCCAACTATAAAGGCTCTCTAAAAACGTTAGCGACACAATTCATTTTGCGTTTTATTGATATCAGTATGTAGGTTATTAGATAGGTGACAAGTAAAGCTCGACTGTTGTGTACTTTGACCAACTTTTATTATGGCTGAGTCACGTGGCAGTCTGCTAGGTTCTGCGAAATATTTTTTTTTCAAAGTGCAATTAATGATGACGGTGTATTTTTTACATGCAAAGCTTTACAAATACAAAAGTTTAATAACGAGACAAATTAAATGTAGGTTTTAACTTTATAAAAGCAAAAGATGGTGATGGAGTTATGAATATTTGGAGATGGATAAACCTTTGGAGTAATACAGCATGTAATTGTTGTGTTAATCTTAGGGGCTACTAGTCCGATTTGCATAATGCTTTTAGTGTTAGGTAGTCCATGTATCGCCAATAGAGAGAAACGGGAGCCGATCAGAAGCCCTAAAATACGCGGGTGTAACGCGGGCTTAGCTAGATTATTTTAAAATTTGGTTTTGTAGATAGAACCCGATTTGATTTTTTAAATGTGGGATTCATCATAAACATACAATTAGACGTAGGTGTGTTTATAAAGATGTACGAGGGGAGTTCAATGTATTCTCGGTATAGGTATGAAGGAAAAGGCGGAAAATTCTGAATAAATTTTATTTTTCAATATACTCCCCTAACATCTCAATACATTTATTTGTTCGTAAAAGTAACTTTTCAATTCCCTCTGAAAAATATTTTTCTTCATGGCCCGAAAAATGTTAGTTTATTTATTTATTTATTTATTCAGGTAATTACAACAGATAACAATCAGGAAAAGACACATCGTAACATTACAACAATTTTTGTACAGATTGATATCCTAACGTAATCACACAACATGATACATCATAAGATTGTTAACAGTTATTAAATTATTATCATTCTGAAAAAAAGAAGCAGTCAAAGTTGCAACTAAAATACATAAACAATAAACAAACGGAATACATATAAAACTCGAGTACAAACATGCAAACGAAAAAGAAGTTACTTAAATAAAATTAAAATTAAAACAAAATTATAAAGATAAGGCCATAACATTCCGCTTATACACTGTGGCTCGTGAATCAAAAATATCGATATTAGTGTTGTTCGCAGAGATTTCATTATAGAGGCGACACATTCTGATAATTGGATTATAATATGAAGTATTATTTTTGAACACATTGAGAGTAAATGTTTTCGGCGTTCGGGTGTTATAGCGAGTATTAATGTTAATGTGGGCAAGCAAAGTGGAAGAGTTTAGAGTGCCATGTAGAATTTTATGAAGGCCAATTAAATCCTGTTGTTTGCGACGCACGTGAAGGGATGTCATTTTATATCTACCGAGGCGATCCGAGTACGACTTAAGAATTCTGGCAAGGCCGCACCGATAGGAAAGCCATTTGACGCACTTTCGTTGCACACCTTCAATCCGATCAGAGTGTAGTGCATAACAGGGAGACCATGCAACTGAACAATACTCAAGCACGCTCCTAACAATACTGTTGTATAGCAGAATAAAGCTATGTGGTTTTTTGAACCCTTTAGTAGACCTTGCTACGAAACCAAGAAGTTTTAATGCCCGGGCTGTGATGGCAGTGTAATGATCACGAAAAGTTAGTTGATCATCAAACAATACGCCGAGATCCTTAGCTATGTATTTACGTTCTAATTTGTAATTTTCGAGTTTATAGTCATATGTTATCTTAGTACGTTTCTTGGTGAAAGAGATTACGAAACATTTCTTGACATTTAGATACATATGATTCAAATTACACCAACTTGATATAGCGTTTAAATCTCGCTGGAGGGACTCGCAGTCGGTAAAACTTTGTACGGATGAGAATAATTTTAGGTCATCGGCGTACAGTAGACAGGGGCACTTAAGTATTTTTATAAGGTCATTGATGAAGATTATGAAGAACAATGGTCCTAAATGAGATCCCTGAGGAATACCAGAACTGATGAGCGTGGGTTGTGATAGGTAACCCTAACAGTGACGAGCTGACTTCTATGTTCTAAGTATGACTGGATCTAACGAAACAGGTCACCGTGTATGCCATAGGACTCCAGCTTTGATAACAGTATGTTATGATTCACTTTATCGAACGCTTTACGAAAATCTGTATATATTGAATCCACTTGTCCAGATTTGGCAAAGACTGAGCAGAGATAATTTTTGTACTCAAGTAGGTTAGATAGTGTTGATTTGCCGCTAACGAAACCGTGTTGATTTTCAGATAGGTAGGGTTTAAAGTGACAGTAGATATGCTGGTATATAAGGGCTTCGAAAAGTTTAGCCATAGAAGAGAGTATACTAATAGGCCTATAATTAGTACAGTCTGACTTATCACCATTTTTGTGAATAGGAACTACATGCGCTACTTTCCACAGTTTTGGAAATACTCCTAGTTTCAAGGATCGGTTAAAGATATAGTAAAGGGGCAAGGATAACTCATCGGCACACTTAACTAGAAAACTTGGTGGAATTCCGTCGGGACCAGCACCTTTATTACGGTCTAGCATTCTAAGTTTTCGAAGAATGTCCCTCTGCTCAATACTAATTACTGATAATAGTGAATTACACTCCACGTCAACAAATTTAGTATCACAAGTTAAACCTGGGGGTGAACTCTCAAAAACAGAACCAAAATACTTCGCGAATAATTCAGTGATGACTTGACCTTCAGATGAAACTGTTTCATTGAGTCTCATAGTTTGTGGTTGCCCATTCGATCCTTTTTTACTATTAACAAATTTCCAAAAACTTTTGATATTATTTGATAAACAATTTTCTGTGTATATTAAAAACGACCTGTAACATTGTTTAATAAGCATTTTGCATCTGTTACTCAACAGTGAAAAAGTATCATAATCGCGCGGATTTCTATATTTCTTAAACCGATTGTGATATCTATTTTTTTCGCGAAGACACCTTATCAGTGCTGGTGAGTACCAGTGAGGATAATTCGAGTTATTTCTCTGGTATATTGGTGTATATTTAGCAATAACATCATTCAAAAAGGTATAGAAATCGCGCAATGCTAGGTCAATATCATTTGCAAACAAGAGACTAGACCAATCTTTATTTGAAATATCCGCTTTAATCATTTCATAATTACATTTGTTGAAATTGTATCGCTTAACACATGAGTTCAGTTTCATTCGTTTACTAGGAATAGTACCTCTTACCTGTATGCAAATAGGAGGGTGATGTCCCTCACGTCGAACTAACGGCTCGTCAACCAACTCAACCTGAACACCTTCAGAAGTGCACAACACCAAATCTAAGAACCGGTTATTATTATTCATAATGTGATTAAATTGAGAAAGATTACATAGTGATAAAAAGTCCAACAGTAACGTAGTTTTTATGTCAGTCGGTACATTACTTGATTTCAACTCGCAACATGTAGAAGTTGGGATCCATACTAATCCAGGCACATTAAAATCACCGACAATGAGATTTATCGCATTATTCTGTGAGTTAAATAAATTATTTTGACAATTTAAATAGAACGCCTCCTGTCATTGTGTGGCAAATCTGGTGGTAGGTAACACAAACAAAGGTTAAAGTGACATGCATTATGATCGTTAGGCAAAATACTAATCTAAATGTCTTCCACCCTGCTATCCCAGGAGGTTTGTCGAATTACTCTGAATTCCCTCTTTATTGCAATAAGAACACCCCCGCCTTCAACCTTTCTCGAACATGTGCTTTCGCGATCTCTTCGAAACACGTTATATCGTTGATCAAATAGCTCATTATCATAAATACCAGTGTATAAGTTTGTTTCACTTAAACAAATGACATCGTAATGAAAATTCAGTGCATTTAAATATAAGTCCTGTAGTTTAGTTCTTGCTCTGTTTACATTTTGATAATATATTAACATAATTAAACAAAAAACAGCACCAAATATCAAAATTTAGTGGGTAAATAGTACTAAAATAAGAAAAATAAAATTGATCAATTAAATAAGTTATACAAGTTTATTTAGGCAACTGGCGTCTCTTATGAAAATGGCAGGCGCTTGCTCATTTTTGCGTACATATATTCGGCCAAACTTTACCCAAACAAATTTATACGATTTGTCCTTTGCTGCTTTCCTCGCTGCGGCGTGAAGTTCTTTACATTCCGGGGACAAGTGTTCAGCCAAATAAATTGTACGTTTCTCTCCCGATATATTTAAATGAGAAGAATTCAACAAGTTATTCTTATTCTCCTTGTTATACACACGAAGTGCTGAAATAAGTATATCTCGCTGCCTCTCAGATTGCAAGGAAACTAAAATGGTTCGTGGCCGATTAGAATCACGATTTATCTTGGCGACTCGACGTATGGCTAGGACATCTGTGTCAAGAATAGACACCTTTATTTCCTCGCATAGCTTTTTAAATATTGCAATAAGGTTCTCTGTTTTCTTCTCCGGCACTGAATGTATTTCAATATTACGACATCTGGACGTTTTTTCTAGGATTTGCATACGGCGTGTTAACTCATTAATTTCATTCCGAAGCTTCCATTCTCCGTTTCAAAGGTCCTAATAGTGTTGTTGATAGTAGCAATGTTATTCTTGAGATCCTTTTGCTCGCCCATCAAAAAATCGGTGGTTCGGGTATGACTGCACGGTTGGCGTAGTGGTTTAAGCGGCCGCCTCGCCGCTTGACACTGCGCCGAGTGTCGTGGGTTCGATCCCCACACGAGGCAACACTTTGTGTGATTCACAAATTGTTGTTTCGAGTCTGGGTGTTCATTGTGTCCGTAAGTTGTATGTTTGTAAAGTCCCCCGCGACACAGGATTTAGTCCTAATGCGGGAGTTGTCTTTAAAAAAAAAAAAAAAAAAAAAATCCTTTAGATTTTCGATTGCAACCATTAATTGCTCCCTTCAACTCTTCATCGTCCGAAAAATGCTTTCCACGAAGGTCTTTTTTAAGATTAGGGAATAGATAATAATCACTAGGGGCCAGGTCCGGACTGTAGGGTGGATGATCGATTTCTTCAAATCCGTACTCCCGCACAGCAGCCTGGGCAAGGCGCGCCTTGTGAACCGGCGCGTTGTCGTGAAGCAACAACACACCTGCGGTTAATTTTCCATGTCTTTTTTCTTTAATTGCCTCCTTTAAATTACGCAGGGTGGTTGCGTATGATGCAGCAGTAATACTTTGACCTTTTTTGTGTACTCCATTAGCAAGATTCCCTTAGAATCCCAAAACACCGTGGCCATGAGCTTTCCTGCGGACGGAGTGACTTTGAACTTCTTCGGCGGGTCTGATCCTTTTTTGTGCCACTGCATAGACTCTTGCTTGCTCTCAGGGTCATAGTGATGATCTCACGTTTCATCACCAGTAACAATCCGATTGAAAATACTTTGCGGATTTTCACCACAGAGGTCCAAAAACCCTTACAACAGTCAACTCTCACTTGTTTCTGTAGCGCGGTGAGCATTCGCGGCATCCATCTTGCACTGACTTTTGACAAATTCAGGCGCTCATGAAGGATTGTGTGAATGGTACCCACGGATAGCTTAGTCATTTCTGCTAATGTTTTCACTCTTACACGGGCATCTTCAAGTACAAGTTTTTCGACTAATTTGACGTTTTCTTCAGTAGCGGCACAAATTGGCCCACCAGCGCGGGGGTCGTCTTCAATGCTCTCTCTACCCCGTTTGAATTCACTTGACCACTTCTGAATTGTAGATAATGAAGGCGCAAAATCTTGGTAAACAGCCGCCATTTCTTCATGGATAATTTTTTGAGTTTTTCCTTGTTTTTTGAGGAATTTTATCACTGCACGATGCTCGATTTTTTTCATCATTGTCGAATCAGTCATCATAGTTGTCTTTTCGCAATGATATCTTGAATACTAATGGTGGCAATTAAATGAAATTTTGTATTTATACCCTCAAAGAGTGTCATTAACTAATGAGATAATTAAATTACCCTTATCATTAGTATATCACCTCGATACCGAAAATACATTGAACTCCCCTCGTATTTAAGTAACGAAATCCAAATGCCACATATTTATTTTTGTAACTTTGCCACCTACTCAAGTGTTCCATATTTCACTCCATCCACATATACTCTCACATTCAAAATATTAAGCAGACCCCACACCGAGTTGCAATTGGGAAACTGCTAAGAGTGTCATAGGAGATTGCATTGTATTCAACCGAATGTCTTAATGATGCAAATGTTTCACGATACTAAAGGGTTTCTTTTTGCAATCTCTTGGTGCTTAAAACTGCCCATCTTCTTTCTCTTAGCGTTATCCCAGTTTAAATCTGGGGTCCGCTTTCTAGTCTAACCGGATTTGGCTGAATATTAGCTTTTCCACGGAGCAACTGCCTGTCTGACCTCCGCAACCCGAAGGGATAGCGATATTCCATGGTTTAGACTAGTGTCAGTTTATTTAGAAGGTACTGACGCCCTGTAACGACTGTCAAAGATCTTCATGACAGCCGGAACCGACGGCTTAACGTGCTCTCCGAGGCACGGGACAAGCGATAATTAACAATTCAATTTTGCTAGGTTTCAAAGTAAACTAATGACTAGCTGGTCACTGTTAGATGATGAAGGTGACCCTAATTTGTTATATAATAGCTTTTTCAAAGCGTTTTGTACAGACTTTAATTCGGTTTTCACACCTAGAACGATTACAGTTGGAGGTAATGCAACCTTCTGTGAATGGGCAACAACTGGGCTTCACAAAAGTAGAAAGAGATTGTATGAGCTATATGACGAGAGAAACTTTAATTTAAGTGAACAATTTCAGGATTATGTTAGAAACTATGCTAGAATATTTCGGAAACTTTGCAAGAAAGCTAAGTCTCTTTACCTGAGTTCAAGGATTAGGAGTAGTGACGATAAAATGAAAATGACATGGAATATAATAAACAGCGAGACTGGGAAAGTTAAAAGTAAAAGTTCAAAATTTAGTTTGAACATTGATAACGACACTATTACATCAGACTCAAAAGTTGCATCGGCGTTTGAAAGTTTTTTTACTGATATCCCCGTTATTACTACTAGATCTTTGGACTCATCAACCAATGCAGCGGAATCTCTTTTAAAAGAAAACATGAGTACAACCTATAGTAATTTCTCATTTCAGTATATAAATTCAAATGATGTTATAAAAGCTTTTAATACTATAAATTTAAAGAAGACTGCAGACTTGTGGGGAAATTCCGTTACTATTACCAAGTCCATTATTGCTTTAGCTGCTAACAGATTAGCTTTAATATTTAATAAGTGTATTGACTGTGGTGTATTTCCTGATCTTATGAAAGATAGCAAGGTAATACCTTTGTACAAAGCAGGTAGCACATCAGACCCCACCAACTATAGGCCAATTTCTGTGCTGCCCACATTTAGCAAAATTTTCGAGAAATTGATACTAGACCAACTGCAAAGTTATTTTAATAACAACGAGCTTCTACACTCTAAACAATTTGGTTTTACAAAGGGGCGCTCCACGACCGATGCCGGTGTTGAGCTTGTAAAACATATCTTTGATGCCTGGGAGGATTCACATGATGCTTTAGGTGTCTTTTGTGATTTGTCCAAGGCCTTTGATTGTGTAGAACATGATACATTGATCAGGAAATTACATCACTATGGTTTAAGTAGTTCTGCTCTGCATCTTCTTACTTCATATTTGAGTAATAGGATTCAGAGAGTTGATGTCAACGGGACGCGTTCGCATGGGTCTGTAGTCAAAATGGGCGTCCCACAGGGTTCAATCCTCGGTCCTTTTTTATTTTTAGTTTATATTAATGACTTACCACATCTCGTCAATGACAAGCACGGGATAGTACTGTTTGCTGATGATACCTCACTTTTATTTAAATTAAAACGACAGCAAATTGATATGGACGATGTAAACATTGCTATCTCAAAGGTGGTTCGCTGGTTTGAGGTTAACAACCTGCTTTTAAATAGACTAAAAACTAAATGTATTTTATTTTTGATGCCTAACGTCAAACAAGTGAACACCTCAGTAAAGGTTAAGGATGATGTGTTGGATCATGTGGATAACACCAAATTTTTAGGCATTACACTAGATTCTAAGCTGCAATGGGGACCACATATTAGTAAATTGTCGAATAGACTCAGCTCTGCAGCATACGCAGTCAGGAAAATTCGCCAGTTAACTGACATTGACACTGCCAGGCTTGTATATCATAGCTATTTTCATAGTATAATGTCATACGGTATTCTCCTGTGGGGAAATGCTGCCGACATTCAGACCATCTTTGTTCTGCAGAAAAGAGCTATTCGAGCAATTTATAATTTGGATTATGGGGCTTCGTTAAGGAATAAATTCAAGGAAATAAACATTTTAACAGTTGCAAGCCAGTACATTTATTCCAACCTAATATATTTATTCCAAAACAAGGCCTCATACTCAAAGAAAAGTGATATCCACAATTTGAATACTAGAAATAAGAGTAAGCTAGTAGTGCCGGCTACCCGGCTAGAGAAAATAAAAAAATCTTTTCAAGGCCAATGTGTGCGCTTTTACAATAAAGTGCCAAGCAATATTCAAAATTTAAGTTATAATAAATTCAAAAAGATTATAAAACGTAAACTTTGTCAAAAAGGGTACTATTCAGTGCTAGATTATATTGAAGATAAAAATGCTTGGGATTAATTTGCTCGGTCCCACAGGCTACTTATGTTTGATTAGTGTTAAGTTTCATGGGAGTGTGAGTTATTGTGTCTATAGTCTATATTATGCTAGTAAGTACTTTTATATTATTATTTAAAAAGCCTTATTAATTGACAACAACATTATAGACACACCAGCTCATAAACT
This sequence comes from Euclidia mi, assembly GCA_944739405.2. Taxonomy (NCBI): domain Eukaryota; kingdom Metazoa; phylum Arthropoda; class Insecta; order Lepidoptera; family Erebidae; genus Euclidia; species Euclidia mi. The sequence continues at coordinate 44,151,824 of OX123206.2, read as the reverse complement.
TATGAAAAATTCAATGTAGTTACTAAGTTTTTAAATTGTATAGAATCAAGACGTAGAAAAGAGTGGCCCGGAGTTTCTTGCCTGATTCTTCTCACGAGGCTCTACTTTCTGAACAGGCATTTTTTTTCAATGCTCAACTATGTTAATATGCATTTAAAGTTACTTTTTTTTTTTTATTTGTATGACTTTCTGACGTGTCCAAAAAATTTTAACATTTTTATGGAAATAAACATATTTGAGTTTGAGTGAGTTTGAGTTCAATACGCACATAACTCCGAAAAGTCATTGGTGCGCGCCGTGGATTCGAACCCGATACCCTCTGCATGGCAGTCTGTTGGTATATCCACTCGGCTATCGCTGCCTCAACTGGCTGGCTTAAAACTGCCCATGTGAAGTGTTTACTGCTACATAATGCGAGAGACCTGCTATTTGAGACAGACGAAAGGTACATTTGAAAATATATTACAGATACTCAAGGGTTAAAGAACCTACCGCTCTTGGCTAGGGAATGGCACAGCCTAAGCCAATAGGTGAAGTCTCATTTCAAAACGCTTGCGTTACTGACAGACTGGCAGGCAATGCACAGTCAAAACTACCAATAGTTGCCAGAACCTTCAGCTTCCTGCACCCAAGCGCTAGAAGCTGAAGGTAAATGTGTTCCCAGGGTACCTTACGAGTACACTAAGAAGAGATTTCCTGAAATTCTAACGGGATCCGGCAGATACGGTTCAATAATAATTAGATAAGTATGTGGGTGTAGATGTGGGCATCTTTAGTATTTTATAAAATGTATCTGCACTTTTATGCTTAAAATCTGTGACGTAACATAACTTCACGCCTTTTATCCCTGAAGAGATAGGCGAGAGGTGTACACACCCACACTTCGGGGGTATGTTTCGGTCCCAATGTAATAGGGAGCGAGCGTATTGCTATCTACCGGGCACATTGTTAAGCGAGCGATAATTAACATTTTTAATACACACATAACTTCGAAAATTCAGAAGTGTGTGCCGGGTGTAACTGGGGATCGAACCCGAGACCATCGTATAGGTAGTCCGTTATGTACACCACTGGGCTATCGCCGCTTCCTATCCTATCTGTGACGCATTGCCGATAATTTTATTTACAAAGGTCCTGTATTGCTCATTTCCTATAAAATGAATTACTTTCTGTATTCAAAGAGCCTTTGAAGTTACACAGTGGGACGGATCGCTGCGAGGTATCTAACAAAGTTTACTTTTTTATTTCTTCATGCTTTTGTATTGTTCTAGTTTCCGCTGGATGTAGGCTATTGAGATAAAACTAGGCTATGTTTTATACTAAAGTATAAACTAAATAAATGCATAGCTTTACTAAACTACGAATGATGTCATTAATGTTGTGTGTCGAAGTACCAACATTGCGATCAGAAACAAATACCAAGTAAGGGTAGGTGCCGCAGCCGGCACTTCCACAAGACGGCGCTGAGCTGTCATCAGTCTCGCCACGATCCACGATCGGTGCAAGACGTTGAAACGTCGGAAACAAATAGGTATTTATAACTTAAATAAGTAAATTTTATGGATTAAGCCTGCTCAATGATCGCAAAAGCTTAAAATCGATTACGAATAATGGACAAAGTAAAAGTCAAAATCATTTGTATTCTTAGGTCATGATGGACGCTTATTAACGTCAAAATTTAAGTTAATTACATATTTATTCTATAATGACTGCCTCCGTGGTCCAGTGGATAGCTTATGCGACTGCTGATGGGAGGTCCCGGGTCCGATGCCCGGGTCGGGCAACAGTGTTACTGGGTTTTTCCGAATTCTCAGTAGCAGCACGGAGTCTGGTGATGTGCCCGGTAACGACAATAGGCTCGCCCCCTATTACGTGGGACCTAAAAATTCATGGCGAAATGCGGGTGTAGGGAAAATTATAAATACCGTCCAGTGAGAACTATTCTGGCAAGTTACTACACCTCTGCCTACACTTTCGGGGATACAGGCGTGTGCCTATAAAAAATAATAAAATATAATTATTCTACATATAGGTACTACCTTTCCAGGACGTAAAACCACGAGAAAGACCGGCTAATAAAACTCATGACTCAATCGGGCAATATTATTTACTCAACACACTTTGCATTTATAATATTAATATGGACAGCACAACAATAAGTAACTTGCCAGAATAGTTCTCACTGGACGGTATTTATAATTTTCCCTATTTCAAATGACATTAATTATGTACAACCGACCAATATTCAATGAATTAATTTGACTAAGGAACTAAAGAAAGCAACTAAGAAAGGTGTGTACCTTTCTTAGTTGCTTTCTTTAGTTCCTTAGTCAAATTAACGAAACAAATGGTACCTATCTTTGCGAAAAGATGGAAATGGCGACATCAAGCCGCATACCAATCCGTACGGCCAGCCTCGCATCGTAGAAAAAATTCACCTATTGAATCACACTAATGCTACTCTTTCGCAAGTCAGGAGAGACCTACTTCATCAATAAACTGCAAATGACCGTATAGTATGTGGATTTGGGGATAAAATAAAACGCTCCACCGCGCCTTTCTTTCCCTCTATTTACTTGCAATGAACTTAAGAGCTACTAAACACATTTTCATGCGCTTTTCACTTGCAGACAGAGTGATTCATGAGAAAGGTTAAGCCTTTATTATTTGTAAAGATTGTAAATTGATTATATATTGTACCTACTACCCACGTGAAACCGGAATAGGTCGCCTTTAAATTAAAATAATATACATCTTAAATATCGCTTACATTCTACAAGAAACATAAAGGTGAGCATGCGGTACTGAAATAACTGACAGTGAAAACCTCTATAAACATTTTCATGGACCATAAATATTATACTGCAACAATGTTGATGGGACATCTAAGAGGTCAAGCAACGTTCGTGTAGTAAAGAAACAATTAATATATTTTAATTCTTTCTTTATACATGCATAGTGCATTGAGCATCTTTGTTGTCGCAATGTTACATTACGCCAAGTAATATAGGTCTTTAATGTGAATAATGGCAGTTAAAGTTTAAATAACATTTTATCTGGTTGCCGTTGTCTGTGTGACGACGGATTAACCTTTAGGTACTGACGTGGGTGTCTCACAGACGCTGAGTTATCAGATATGAGTTTTATATAGATTATAGTTTAAAATATAAGAAAATTGCCAAAATAATTCTAAATAATTTTTTTATCGTTTAGTTAGATTATAACTTATAATTTTTAGGTGAGCAAAACATTGATTATGTCATTTCTACCGAATAAATATTGATCTCCTATGAAAAGGTTGCTTTTTTTTTACTGACTTCATAAAATAATAATAAACGAATCATAATACAATCAAACAATGTGCAAATCAGTAAATAGAAATGACCTATTTCGATTATTTATTAAGCCGTCTGGGAGACGTCACGTCACCATGTATGATATGACTAAGCCACGTCAGTACTTAAAGGTTAAGAATACAAAATGTCACTAACCCATTTCATTCTGTATAAGAAGCGACTTGTATATATATACACGAAGCAATAAAAATGCACAAAGAATATACAACATATTACATTTGCGAAGAGATTATAAATTCGACATCAAACTCTAAACCTGTTTTGCCAGCGTGATATTATAATCCAGACCTTCCTATTGGCTTATGGCGTTACTGTAAAGCAAAAGTGGTTAATACAGTTGACTATAAAGGCTGTGTTGTGCCCTTGTTTTTTGTGATTTTAGGCCCATTTTTAGGACATTATAAAACTTTTGTACTCCATAGACTGCACGGTTGGCGTAGTGGTTTAAGCGGCCGCCTCGACGTTTGACACTGCGCCGAGTGTTGTGGGCTCGATTCCCACATGAGACAATACTTTGTGTGTACCATAAATTGTTATTTCGAGTCTGGGTGTTCATTGTGTCCGTTAGATGTATGTTTGTAAAGTTCACCGCAACACAGGATTTATTCCTAATGCGGGAGTTGCCTTAAAAAAAGAAGAAAAAAATATCGATTTACGTAAAAATAGATTTTATCCACTAATAAGCTTTATATACTCGAAGAACTACACTTCGTTCGTGGCTTCGCTCGCGTGTCTGAGAATTATTGCCCAAAAGCAAGCCTATGCCCACTATGCCTATGTATACTTTACGCAAGCTATTGTTATTGCAGTCTGTTCAGTACTTTTACTTGCAAGAGTAACAAATATCCATAAATTAATCATAAAATCAGCCGCATTTATTAGCTTTACGTTGTCTTTCGGTTTCACCCGCGAGAAAATTGTACACAAATCCGATCAGTCGTTTTAAAGTGTTAGGCGTTTATATATAGCCAAGACGGTAAGGAGACATGATTTTATAATAAGCGTAGAAGTAAATGAAATGAAAAAATAAATTAAAATTTATTATTGCTTTCTTAACCAAACAAACATAAGATTATAGGTATACAGAAACACAAAAATATAAAAAATGAAGAAAAACATCGATATCAGATTCACAACATGTCAGGGTTAGGTCGTGATAGCAATAGGACCCCGTTCAGCATGATACCAGACATGCTGGTACTGATTTTCTAAGTACGATTAACTTAAATACATTATTGAACAACCCACTGATATACACTAGATATAATACTTCGGATCGACGATATCATAATCGGCTCACTAGTCCAATTAAGTGAAGCAGTAATATCTTCGTATATTGGCGACATATTAGTACGTAATAGATACCGCTCTGTGTGAAGGTCGACGATCGACAGCGTTATGTATTGCTTCGTGTTGGATTACTGATGCTATACTGACCTTGGGGCTTGTTGAGACGAGCGGAAAGGAGAGGATGTGTTCAATCATCTTATATTGTTGACTGAAATATAAATAACTATCATACGAGTATATGGGTATTCTGTGTGTCCGTTATTTGATAGTTTGTACAATCTCTCGCAAACTGGCAGTATTTCAAGTGTAAAAATAAACTTTTAAAATAATTCTTCTTTTTGATCTACTAAAGAAACGTTTAAACGTCATCATCATCATCATCATCAGCCTTTAACAGTCCACTGCTGGACTAGGCCTCTCTAATGAAAGCAGGCCTACTATATCACGCTGGCCAAACGGGTTAGTATAGGGTTTGTATCAAGTTTTGCTTCTCTTACAGTGCTCTTTTCTGCATAATAAACTCCCTTTGTCGGCTTTTACGACACCCATGGGATGATATGGGGTGATGACATTCCGTATTCTTAATCCGTCACCACACGGACAACGTTCAAATGTACTGTTTCTCAATTAGGTATACAAATCCAAATGCACCTGTGTCTCAATATTCATGTAATCTGTGTGATTATATCTTGATCTTATCGCAAAATACACTATAAATTATTGGAATGATATCATGACTGGATCGTAAATTAAACAATGTGTCAAAATATGTGCCAACGACGAAATAAATGTGTTAAATAAGAAGGTAAAGTTATTAAGTTAGCAGAAAACCAATTGTAAGTAAATTCAAAATCGCATTATGTTCAAAAAACACTGTCAATGTCAGTTAAAATACGAGTCTACGCCTATCTAGGCCTTTTAGCTAAACGTAATTCAGTTATATTGACATATTGCCGATAATTTTATTTACAAGGGTCCAGCATTGCCAATTTCAGATGAAATGAGTTTGAAATTGATTTCTATATTCAAAGAACCTTTGAAGTGTAAGATATAGTGCGAGAGATTGCCACGGGCTATCAAACATAGTTCACCTTCTATATGCTACGTAGTGCCTTTAATTTTTTTATTAAATATCTCAAAGCAAAATCATCATAATCATCCTAACTCTGTCCTGGTTGCGATTCAAGGACTTTGCCTAGGAGTCCAAGGGCCGCAGGGCAAGCACTAACATTTCAGTATGATTCTTCCTTACATTAGGAGGGGTATTGAAATTTCTGTTAACGGATTTTACCGCGTTTCACTGAGATTACGTAAAAATTCGATGAGTAACATTCGTGTAAACTCCTGAAAATACTATTAGCAGGGTATGTTTACGAATCATATTTATTGTAAGTAAATACATTCATGACTGCTCTTATGGCATAGTAGTAGCTGGTCGTCTGCCGTTTAAAGGGCGTAGAGTATTGTGGATTCGATTCCCACATGAGGCAAGACATTGTGTCATTTACAAATAGTAATTTCAAACTTGTGAACTTTATATCCATTGATTGAATGTTTGTAAAGACCTCGCGTCACAAGATTTGAATATTGCTTCAGTAATTCTTAAAGTAAGTACAGTCCAAACATGTTAAGCCACATACTTAACTGACGAAACTGCATAACTTATAAAGCATAAGGTCCTTCCAAGGATACTTAAATATTCGAAACGTGACGCTTTTAATTTCTAATCAAACCCTTCTTCTTCTTTCATGTTAACGACGAGTAATTTCTAACAAGTTTCTTCATATCTTATTCGCTCAGCATGCAGCCACCCTTGCTGCATTTTCGGAGGCGTTCATTAGGTCTTGAAGGAAACATGTGTCTGGGCATTTAGGCTACGATAGATAGTGCTTCATTGTCTGTATACCACTGCCACACTCACGCAGGGTTTGGGATTCGACCCACTATCAATTTGTATTGATTGGTCGTATACAGTGGTAAGACGTCAACTTTTTGTTTATACGTCCCTGACACCTATCGCCCCCTACCTGTTAAAATCGTCACTTCGTGTTCGTCATCTACTTTTTTTTTATTTACCGTTTCTGCGCGATGCCTTGCAATTTTCTGGAAACCATCTTCTTAGTGCACCCTTCCACTCCCCAAGGGACATAGATGCCAAATTTCAGCTTCTAGCGCCTGCTTTTCGGCTGCACGTTGTCTGTCAGTCAGTCTGTAACGGAAAAATTAATATGTTGTTTGTATAAATGTTAAATATTGCCGCAGCCTTGTGTACGCAGAGCCTTACAGAAAATATTAGCGGTTAGAATTTAACACAGAGATTTATAAGTGTCTGGAAGCGAGTGATGTCAGTTGCTCTCCTGAAATGTGTTTCAAGCGTCGGTGATGTTCAATCTAACCTAATACCTCTGTATTTACTCGTTTGGGAATTAGATTCGTGTTTTGTTGTTCGTATAACCGAAGACTGCCTACCAAATGTGCGCGTGGGATTGGGAGGTCTCGGGTTCGATTCCTGGGTCGGGCAAAATGTTATTGGGTTTTTCCGTAAGGAAATTCTCAGTTGTGAACTTAATATGTCCGTATGGTGACGGATTAAGAATACGGAATTTCACCACCTCATATCATCCCATGGGTGTCGTAGGAGCCGACAGAGGGAGCATATTATGCAGAGAACAGCACTGTAAGAGAAGGAAAACTTGATACAAACCTTATACCAACCCGTTTGGCCAGCGTGGTTTAGTAGGCCAATTCCTCCTTTCAAAGGAGAGGCCTAGTCCAGCAGTGGACTGTTTAAGGCTGATGATGAAAATTCTCAGTAGCAGCACGGAGTCTGGTAATGTGCCCGGTACGGCAATAAGCTCGCCCCCTATTACGTGGGACCTAAAAATTCATGGCGAAATGTGGGTGTAATATTACACCTCTGCCTACGCCTTCGGGGATACAGGCACGAGTCTATAGAGAAATAAAAAATAATTACCGAGGTTTTAGACTACGTTGATGATTATTTAGTGTCATATTAGTTAGAAGAATCGTTATTTTTATCCGCAGATTCAAATGTATTAAATGCGGAATGTTATGTATTGAGTAGGTAAGTACTTTATAATTACTGTGTTTTAGAGAGTGATGTATTTCTGATCTTTTTCTTAAAATGAGAAGAGGTAAACCACAGTCCAATTGAGGGTTATAGGACATAATATGTGATGTCTTTGGATTATCTTTGGAGAATATTATGGAATACTCTCAAATATACTATGGTTTTAGGGGTTTTGTCACAGTACTTTTCTTCAAGGCAAGCAATAATTAAAAATTAATTTAAGAATTCTTATAGCAAACTGTATTTTTCAGTTTTTACTACTTTTATCCGCGCTGTACACAGCTGGTCCTTCCAAGGTGCACACAAGCTTGCAGAAGTGATGGAAGACATGCATTTACCATCTGAGACAGCAGGAAACGTCGACACTGTTTCAAGTACGAACATTTTTGTAGCATTTTATAATGACTAGGATTTTCTAAGGCGTAAGTGTTGCTAAGTAAAATGGATTTGTTTATATTGAGCGTCATACAATAATTGAAAGTTCGGTCTACAGCTTCAGCATAAATAAGTCTCGATATTATTATTATATTTACTTAAACTATAAATGAAAAATAATGTCAGCTACTTGAAAATTCTCGTGGCCATAGTTTTTGTGAGAAATAATTTAAATGATATCGTGTTTTAAGCCTCCATTTGCATACGTAAATTAAAACGTTTTACAATTTATACCACTTTAAAAGTATAACTTACTTACTAAGTGGCAATCTATCATCAGGTACTTACGTAGTAACACCACCTTTGTTTATAACAAATTTACTGTAGTTTTACTCTATACGATGTATAAGGTTATATATTTATTATGATCACATTAGCGGACTATAATATTTAATTAATATTAGTCAAATAATATTAATATCGACTTAATAGCTTAATTAACTGAAGATCTAAAAGATATGTCAGTGGCACAAATTAGTAGGTAATAGATACAGCGCCGTTATGAAGATCGTTAAGTCCGATAGCCATCGATATAAACTGGGCTTAACGAAAAGACCCTTAACGAAAACTGAAACCCATATTGTACCAATCATTACAATAATTTTTTAGTTCGGCACCATACCTTTTTTTTTTTTTTTTTTTTTGACTCATGGTGGAAACCAAACAATTTACGGGCTTACCCCCCTAGGCTGGGCCCCTAAAGGGGCTCAGTCCAGGGAGAGTGTGGTGACTCCCCGACGAGAAGCGCCGGGACTACCCACTAAAACCACCATGGTGTTCCTCTATCCGATCCCATTGAATGGCAGGGTCACGGGAACTACGTTTGTATAACTGCCGCGACCCCACCTGAGCTGGCCCGCCGAAGCAGGCCCCGTCCCTCGCATGCATCCATCTGCATACATCATAATTTGTCCTCATACATCCTCTTTCATACTACGAGCGGAAAAGAACGACGTAGTCTACTAACACTACGAGAGGCGCACGCGGAACACGTGCGCCGCCTCTCGGGCCTAGCGGACGGCGGGCAGTCAAAAACAGGCCCGACGCCCGCTGGCGTGTACTCACGGTGGCCGGAGATCGTTGAGCGCCCTCCGGCGACGACGCCCGGTTCTGCGGGTGGAGACAGGTCGCGTGGGCTCCCTATCCCGCTCCGCCGCCTCCTTGATCGACATCACCGTCTCACAAAAGGAGGCGGCGGCGTCCCAACACATCTCGCTCCGGACCATGGAACGAATCAAGGTCCGAAGCGAGAGTTCGACCACTCCTATCGCCGCGACTAGGTCCCGGCGCTGCGATACCCAAGCAGGGCATTCCGCCAAGGTGTGCAGCGCCGTGTCCTCTACTGGGTCACGGCGATCTCCGCAGTGGTGACATCCGGGCGTCTCCTCCCGGCCAATGCGGTGCAGGAACCGGCCGAAACAACCATGGCCGGTTATCACCTGTGTCAACCGGAAGGTGAGGGCGCCATGTCGTCTCTCCAGCCACTCGTCGAGTACGGGCCTCACTGCCTCGATGCAGCGAAGCCCCGCGCTGGGGTGCGTGAGTCGCTGTCGCCATTCCGCCACTAGGACCTGTCGGAGTTCTGCCTTCCGCGCCTCTATCTCGCGAGGCGCGGGTTCTCCGCCTAGTAACCGGGCTTCGCGGCGCCACTTATAAAGCGACGCCAACAGCCCAGCCTGTAGGTCCCAGGGCGGACATCCGGCGAGGAGGGTCGCGGCTTCGAAGGAGACCGTGCGGTAGCCACAAATTATCCTGACGGCCATGGCGCGCTGCGGTGCGCGAAGCGCCCGAACGTTACGGGCCGTCAGGTTCTCGGCCCAGATGGGACACCCGTATAGGGCCATCGACCGCACGACTCCCTCATATAGCCTCCGGCAAGAGGCGTTCGGCCCCCCTAGGTTTGGCAGCAGCCTTAACAAAGCGGCCGCCGCCCCCAAGAGTCTAGGTGCCAAACGCTCAAAATGCCGGTGAAAGTCCCATCGGCTGTCGAGAACGAGCCCAAGGTACTTCAAGCTCGTCCCGATGCCGATGCGGACCCCTCCTACCATTATGTTGGCCCCCGCAGGTGGCCTGTTCCGAGGCCCATGAAACGAAATGGCCTCGGATTTCGACAGGGCCACCTCAAGGCCCAACTGCCGGATGCGACTCACTACGTGTGCAACCCCAGCTGTCGCCAGTATGGCCGCCGCCCGGTGCGTCTTACCCTTGGCTGTGACCAACGTATCGTCGGCATAACAGACTATGCCGACGCCGTGGAGGAGTGCACCCCACAGCACATAGTCGTAGCCGATGTTCCACAGGAGTGGACCAAGAACCGATCCCTGTGGAACACCGCACGACATCTCTCGCCGACTCCAACCATCGTGAACCGGGTATACCACATACCTCTCATGGAAGTATGCCCCGACTATTTGGCGGAGGTACGTCGGCACTCGATGGTAGACGAGTGCCGACTTGATGACGCTCCAGGGCAAGGTGTTAAACGCGTTGGCGATGTCCAGCGACACCGCCAGAACCACCTCGCCCCGAGATACTGCGCCCTCCGCCAGGCTCCTCACTGTTTGTATGGCATCAATCGTGGAGCGCCCTCGGCGGAAACCGAATTGGTTGTCCGCCAAGTTCGGGCCCACGCTCGACAGATGCTGGACGAGGCGCTCGGCAACTATGTGCTCGAGCATCTTCGCAACCTCGTCCAGCAATACGATGGGCCGGTAGGCAGACGGACTGTCCGCCGGGCGCCCCTCCTTCTTGATTAGGACCAGCTTGCCCGTCTTCCAAAGACGAGGAAACCGGCCCTCTGCCATACATTTGGTGAAGAGCCCTATAAGTCGGGGCTCGAACTCGGCTATGACCAGGGCCCACGCTCGGCCTGGAATGCCGTCGGGCCCTGGGGCGGTGTTCTTCATACGGACCACCGCCGCTCGAAGCTCGACCCGGGTCACGTCGGGAACCGCGTCGTCGTCTACGTCCACGCTGGCTGTCGTGGGAAAGGGACCCACCGGCGGGGGAGGGTGCTCCGCCCTTGAAGGGAACAGAGCGGTAACGACAGCCTCGACTGCTTGCGGCTGGAGACTCCGGGTGAGCGGGGGCGCCCAGGGGCGAAGTTTTCCCCTGACCATAAGGTATGGACGCCCCCAAGGGTCACGCTCCAGAGTCTGCAGCAGCTCTTGGCGGGCCTGATGTTTGGCCCGCGCAATCTCGGCTTTAAGTCGTTCTCTGGCCGCTCTGTACCCCTCGTATAGCTCCGCCTCTCTGAGCTCTGAGTCAGGAGTGCGGCGACGCCTTCTCCGAAATCGGGCATACTGGCGCCGCGCAGCCACACAGAGGTGGCGCAGTCGCGCGATGTTGTCTGACCACCAGTACACCCGACGCCTCGGTGAGTGGTTGAGCACTCTTGGCATCGCCGCATCACAGACGTTAGTCATGGCCCTCTGGAACCACTCGGCCTCTGTTTCGACGTCCTGAGACCCGGACGGTGTTTGTGTCCAGGTCTGGACGATGGCGGCCTCCAAGAGGGCCTCCCGACTCATGCTCTTCAATGCCCAGCGTGGACTGTCCCCAATCAGGGCCCGCTGTACAGTTCGGCACCATACCTGGGAAATTACTGGTTCAGGAGATATTGAGGCTCGAAGTTACTATACAATTTTTGTGATTTAGTACAAAATCGATGCAATTACCCCGCCAACCTGTTCTATGGATGTCCTATGCACCCATGGATAAGTAGGTATTTCAAAAATTCGTGCAATTTTTAAAATACCTACTTATCCTTGGCGTGGCGCACACTTTTAATTGCAGCTTAAAAAATGTTTCTACCTGAAAAAAAAATCATTGGCCAAGAATTATTTTTGCTTAGTATTATTTGGCATGATGTCCAAAACGAGTATACTTTGGCTTGGTGATGGGTCTTGTGACACCCTGTATATTGAAGTACCTCCTGATAATCTGACTATTAGTTTTAGTGGAGACGGAGTCTCGTAGTCTCGGAGAGTCACGAAGTGAAATGAAAATACTGTTTATATTAGAATGTGGCGCTAAAAGTGAACTGCATTGTGAAATTATATAATTTTTATAATATTTTAAATTCTTCACAAAAATCATGCCAACTCGAAATTAGGATAACCTTAAAAAGTTCCGTGTGGATATCAACCTCAATACTTGTCATACTAAGATGCACAGAGTCGATGCCTCAAATAACTAATTTAAAACATCAGCTCGGTTTTCTCATTAGTTTTGACCGTTTTACATATGCGGCACTAATTCTCCTAAATAAATACAGTCTCGATATAATGTCAGTGTTATACTTCCGTCACAAAAAGCGTATTCTTCTAAATTATCTGATATTTGAATGAAATAGTAACGAGATAGTAATTGAAACAAGTGTCAAAATATGTGTCAACGACGAACTATTTATTTCAAATTATACGATAATGACTATGATTAGGTTATCAGAATACCGCTTCTGAGTACATTCAAAATATAATTTCAATAGCAGCAGGGCGCTAAACATAAGCCAGTTGGCAAGTCTGTCATATGTGTGTGTGACGTCGCGAGCCGGCGTCAAAGTGAAACTGACACATCTTGTCAACCGAAAATAGAATAAAATATGGAGTTATCGATGTGTGCCGTTTCTACGGATTGATTACTACGTAGGTAACGTATCTACCTTTTTCATATAATATCATTGTTTCAATGTCATATAACAATACGAGAATTAGGCTTCAGGACAAAACATACATAGTGTCACTACTACAGTTTATTCCGTGAGTGTCGTAAAACTAAGGTTCACTAAAGAAAATACACGAAGCAAATTTTATTTTTTGGAAGAGATGGCAAACTCGTCATCATTTCACCTCTACTAATGTGTCGCGCCAGTGTGGTAATAGGCCAAAACTTTCTATTGACTCACCTTCTATTAACTATTTTTTATAGACTCACGCCTGTATCCCCGAAGGGGTAGGCAGAGTTGTAATATTACACCTACATTTCGCCATGAATTTTTAGGTCCCACGTAATAGGGGGCGAGCCTATTGCCGTTACCGGGCACATCACGAGACTCCGTGCTGCTACTGAGAATTCGGCAAAACCCAGTAACACTTTTGCCTGACCCGCGAATCGAACCCGGGACTTCCCTGATCAGCAGTTGCATACGCTATCCACAATGCTATTAATGTGAGGCAATAATTAAAAAGGATGTGCAGATTATGAAAGGCTACATTATTATGTTAATTAATATGATAATAGGTATATACAACGCGAAAGTTTGAAATCAAAACACTCGCCAAGCCTCGTACTACACTCGTATGTATATACAGCGCAGCAAACTCTATACCTACGGCATTATGTACTAGGTTGGCTACATAATAATCCCCGATAGTTCCCAAGAGGTAATCGCGTTAATTCCGGCAGCTGGAACTAATAACTCGCATTACTACCCAGCTCTACCGCCGACTGTACTCGTGCCGTCACTACACGTGAAACTGACTCGGGTGATGTGATTACGTCAATTATTGGAGTATACCTACATATATATACTATAAGATACTGTCTCTATAGATAGTATCTTAAGTAGTAGACAGTTTTGATTGCACGGATGGAATAGTGGTTTATACGGCCGTCATGGCCGACGCTATGTCGTGTGTTCGAACGCCATATGGGACAACGCTTTGTGTGCTACACAAGTTATTGTTTTTGTTTCGTGTCTGGGTGTTCTTTGTATTCGTTACTCGAATGTCAAAGTTATGCAATACTGGATTTGTTTCCGATGTGGGAGTTGTGTTTTTGAGGAAGAAAGAGAATAAAACAGATCCCTTAACTACCTGAATTCGAATTAAATATTAGTTTATAGATATAATAATATATTTAAGAGCGTTCGGGCTCACTATCCTACTTATGAAAATATCCTTTGAGAAAAATTACAGTTGAATCAAATTCACAAACATATATGCTCTATATGGCAATATACGTGTATGTCACAGATTGTTTGCAGTACTCAGAGCACTGGCGGTAATGAAGTGACCACTTAGCTACTTAATCATCCAAACGCTCAAACCATTAGAGCCTTGTTGAAACTAATGCCATAAATCTATTACTTTCGCGTTTAAATGTAAACCGAAAAGCATTAAAACACTTTATGAATTCAACCTCAATACGAACTTCATTCGGAACAGAAACAGTTATCGTAAAAGTTATCAAATAACATCTCAAAGTCGAGCTAACTTCTAAATTATTGTTTACTCTTTAGTATCAACCGAAGAAACCAACACCACTTTTCTCATAATTCTCTTCGTTTTGGCAAACTTCGAGATTTGTATAAAGTTTTTGTATGGTGAAGTTTTTTTAAGAATGTTTGAGATACTTGCTTTTGTTTCTTGGTTGTCGTTTCTCTCTTTGTAGTCAGATATATTTGGTCATAGATTAAACAAAATGGTTACTTTTAAATGTGAAGAAACTAGCTTTTGTTAAAAAAATTAATATGCGATGTAGAGTAGACATATTTTAATACATTCAATATGAGAAGTTGAGTTTAATAGTTAAACTATTGTTACGAGCTGGGGTTCGGTGATAAATTATATACACTATGCCAGAAAAACTGCACTTTATTCACTAACACAATAACACTAGATACACACACTTAATTTTTCAACACTAATAAAACTCACTATTCACACCACTAGAAACACCACTCAACACTTCCGACTTCCTTCCTTCGCTTGATGATTATCGCTCCGATATTCAATTGTAACTATGTCCGGTCCGTTCGCTCGCGCTCTATTTATACTGGCCGGATAACATCACTAACGCATTCTAGATGCTTTTACAAAACTGTCGAAATAATCGCGAACAGTCGATACTCGATACAGCAACGCCATCTAGTACAGAGTAGCTGAATTACCTTTAAACCACCGATACATTCAATCTCTTCTAGTACCCCCATTCACCGATAGATGGCGTAACACTATTATTGCTATGAGGGCCTTTTCCATAATGCCATGTTGTCGTTTTTGCCTTATTCCGTCATTCGGGACTAGCTGTTCAAATTATGCCAGATGCCGGTGTTCGGACCAAAATCAGTTTTACGGGTGCGAACTCTTTACGCCGGCACAGAAACGCCGTCAGCTCAATATCAGATTTCCTTAATGACGCGTTGAAACAGCTCCTAATTTTTTTCGGATACAAGGTAATGTGAATCCTTACATATCTTATGTAGACCCTGGAACCTTCATCGACAGGCATAATGAGAAACGGGCCTAAGAACCTGATATTTTGGATACATGTTTTGTAATGTGATCATTTTTGTTGGGATCACGGTAAGCGAATGGATGTGGGCGACTCAAAATCAACTCGCGTGGAGTTTTGCCGTTTAGTATCATAATTCGTCCAAAACATCGTATCGGGATAATGGAATCCGGACCTTACTAAACCTTTTAAATTTTGATGGTAATTATCACAAAATACAAATATTTTAAAATATTATTTGTATTTTAAATATTACATATTTGTTACGTAACTAAAGTAATTATTTGGTGGCGCTGTATCCCAAAGGACAAAAACTAGGTTCCTCATATGTTAGCATACGTATTTTTTTTTTCATTTTAAAGGCATATTTACCAAGCATATATTATTTTGGTGTAATTATTGATTAACCATTGGGATTGAATTGCTGTCGTAGTAATTCGTGGATTAAAATTATTTTGGACAACCAATACTTGTAATATTGTTATTCTAAATATTTAAAAAAAAGTTGTCAGGTCGGTATCACACAAAACTAACATGTCTTTATAATATATGGCATTATTCTGTGGGGCAATAGTACAAACGCGCTAACTCTCTTTACTCTCTTTACCCTACAAAAAAAAGGTTATCAGGATTTTAGTAAATATAGACGAAACCGACATTTGCAAACCTCATTTCAAAGAACACGAGATTTTAACCCTGCCCTCAATATATATACTAGAAATCTGCAAATTTGTGCAAAAACACAAAGAATTCTTCACTAAAAGAGAAGACAAACAGAAAAGATACACTTTACGACATAGAAATATGCTGAATGAAAGTTATGAAAGTTAATGCACGAAAGACGAAAGTGATGGTGTTTGAAAAAGATGAAAGTGTGCCTGAGTGTAATATTACGATTGGAGGTGAAATTGTAAAGCAAGTAAAGGAATTTGTATATTTGGGTAGCGTATTTACAAGGGACGGAAGATGTGAGGGAGACATTGAAAGGAGAGTGACTGCGGGAAATCGTGTAAATGGAGCACTGTGGGCGTTTATGAACGGTCAGATGGTGCCAAAAGAGGCACGATTGGCGGTTCACAATGGAGTGCTTGTCCCCACGTTGATGTATGGAAGTGAGAGCTGGGTTTGGCAGAAAAAGCATGAAAGTAAAATTAACGCAGTTGAGATGCGATCACTGCGTAGTATGTGTGGGGTAAGACTGATTGATAGAATTCCGAATGCAACTATACGAAAGAGCAGTGGACTGAAAGAAGATGTGGTGACAAGGATTGAGAAAGGAATGCTTAGGTGGTTTGGACACGTGGAGCGAATGAGTGAAGAAAGAATGACGAATCAGATATATAAGGCAAATGTGTGTGGGCAAGTCGGTCGCGGAAGACCTCGGCGGACATTCTTCGACCAAATTGGAGACATCCTAAGAAACGGAAAGGTCCGAAGTACCCGCAACCGGCGAGCATGTATGAAAAGAGTAATGAGTGTAGAGGAAGCGCGTGAGGTTTGTAAGGATAGGAGCAAGTGGCGTTCTGTTGTCTCTGCCTACCCCGACGGGAAAAAGGCGTGAGTATATGTATGTATGTATGTAGAAATATGCTTAACCTTCCCAGTTCTAACTTAAACCTCCATTCAACAAGTACATATGCAATGTCCATAAAACTCTACAAAAAATCACCTGATACAATAAAGGAAGAAACAAAATTTAACCGATTTATATATAAAGTAAGGCTATTACTATTAAATTAAGTAAATGTTATTTTAGCATCAATGAGTACCTAAGCGATACATTTTGAATTCATACTAAATAAATTATTTTAATACCTACTAACTATAATTAAGCTTAAACAAAATAACATAATACATATAACAATAATATTATAATGACATATTTATTGAAAGAAAAATGATCCATTAAATTAATAAATATAACGAATTATTATGCTCTCTTCCCCCTTTCTAATTTTTGCTGTGCCCGACAGGGTCTATGCATGATCTCATAGTTCCTAAGTTACATCTAAGCTCACATTGTGGAATGCAAATAAAGATTACTGAATTAATTGACAATTTAAGGTACGTGTATATTTCACAAAAAATGCTCTTAAGGTGTCCACAATCTACTCTCCTATATTACCGAAACACGAAGCTTAAGATTCACAATACATCGGAGAACATAAGAAAAAAAAGCAGTAAAAAAATTACCTTTATTTTCTTAACCGACTACCAAGAAGGGTTATGTTATGAGTTTAGAAGGCGGTTAAAATATTATAATTTACTAGCTGACCCGGCAAACGTTGCTTTGCAAATTTTTTTTTTTTTTTGAAAAATAGATGTTGGCCGATTCTCATAGATACCGGATAAGCACAAAAAATTTCATCAAAATCGGTCAAACCGTTTCGGAGAAGTATGGGAACGAAAACTGCGACACGAGAATTTTATATATTAGATTTTACAATTAATCATCATAATTAGTTACTCTGATAAGAATAATATTTAGGTAGGTTATATAAAAAAACTGAAAAATATTTGTTTGTCATTTATTTATTTTTTATTCACGGATCAATTTCGTAAAGCTTTCTTGGCCTGTATAGGTGGAATTGTAAGTATATTCTCCATATTCTGAAATCATAAAAACAGTAAATGTATTAATTTGAATTACCTTACTGAATTTGTAGGTACCGTAGATCTTAATATTTTGGAAACTCAGTAATCTTAAAGGGCGGTTTCAGATAAGCGTATTTTCTGCGCGTATACGGTCCTTTCAGCATACGCGGTTACACGCGCGCTACATTACGCGCTTCAAAAAACCGGACTCGCGTAAACGGGAATATTTCGGCGTGTTCGGTCGAAACGGTAGTGACATCGTGTCAGTGTCAACATGGATTCTGACGGCTTGCGCTTATACGAGCTTAGAAGCGCGTCAACGCTCGTACGAGTTGCGAGTGTGCCAAAAGGCGCGCCTATAAGCGCCTGCACGCGCTTCCAAAAACGAGCTTATACGCGCGTATAAAACGCTAATCTGAAACCGCTCAAAATTAAATATACTGACAATGATCTGAGCCATGGAATATCACCACGCCTTAAGTTTGCGGCAATCATTGTTTGCTATTAGCTATCTCTAATAGCGACGGAAAGGACGAACGACGACGACGACGGAAAGCTAATATTCTGTGAAATCTTATCTCCAAGGTGAATTTCCTGGCTGTAACTGGGATAGCTCTAGGCCTGCGGTGATGATATAATAAAACATTTGTCTTCTTCTTCTTATGCGTTACGCTACTGACAGAGCGATCATGTTGAAGGGCTGGTATGGACAGATCCTTCCCTATCAGCTAGAAGCTATCCTTCTGCAGTCGCTTAAAGGGGCATGTGTATGTATTGAAATATGCACTGCCACTATATAACTATTATTTTGTAGCAAATAAAAAAAAAAAAAATAAAAAAAAAAAATACATCCTAACTATAATGGTATACCTATGTCATAGCTCTCGCGATATATAACTATATAACTTTGCACTCATGTCCTCAGACCACCATGCAGTGCTACACTACAGTCAAAGCCCATGTGGATGAATATGCAATAATACACATCAATAATTGATTATGTATTTATATCCAGCCTATTTTATCTCAAATTGGATGAGTACAAGCTTTTCAACAGAGCGCCTACCGTCTAACCCCCGTAACCAATAGAACCATAGATCACCACACCAGGATATAGGACAACACTGTTTGGTGAGTCAGTACTCTATAGAACATCTATTAAGACAGTTATGAAGATAACGAAAATCATAGATTTTCTTGACATCTGGAACCAGAATCCTTCTAGGGTTATCCCAGTTACAACCTGGGGTCCACTTACTAGCAGGCGCGGTCCGAAGGGGGGGGGGTCACAGGGGACATGACCCCCCCCAAAAATCTAAGGTCAAATTGAAAAATCTCAAAAATTTGCCAAATAATAAAAGAAAATTTCTAGCTATGTATAACAGCGATAAATGTATAGTTTGCTGACATATAAGTAGTGGTGTTTTTATAAACTACGTACGATGGCCAAAATAACTTGGAAATTACATCTAGTTTAGAAACAAGGAACCAAACTAGGTACGTACTTTTGGTAATCCTAGCAAAATCCATATGCGTCGTTATGATAAAGATTGTTTAACAATATTCTAATAATGTAATTTGTCGGTTTATTGTAAAGATTCAAGATAAAGGCTGTCTACTTAGTTGTGAATTGTGATTTGTTAAGTTTTGTGATTGAGGAAAAATTAAAATATAAGTTAACTATCGAATACTAATACATATAATTTAATTTGAAGAACAGTGCTTCATTTAATAGTAATTTTATAATAATGGTAAGTAAGTAATATCGAGCCTTTCCCGCCATTTTAGCGCAACCGTCAAAAACTAAATTTTACAGGCGAAGGCTTTTTTAATATTTTTATACAGAAATGTGCTAATAAAGTAAAATTTGATGTACATTAATGATTTTTAGACGGTAAAAATTTCGAAATACATCGCCGTTTTTAGGGGTTGTGAGTGATTGAGAGGGGAGGGGGGAAGGTCTCGGAAGCTCCCCCCCCCCATTTTCACTTGCCGGAAATACTTGGTTTCCTCTGTTCCGGGTGTCCACTTCCACTACTTCCAAACGCCATTGCAAACTGCGATAGAAAACTGCGATAGCGTTATTTCAGTGTCCAAAAATGAGAAAGACGAGGTAGTACAGTAAAGCAATCCAAACAGAATCCAAGAACGAAGCCAAGACGTAGAAAACACTAATCAATACGGAAGAACACATTCACAATTCACATTATGTATAGTCGAAAGCAAAGAAATGACGCACAAATTCGACATTCGCTGTCAATATCATCCATACAAGATGGCGTGTTGCATTTCGTTTCACGTTTTCACATAAAACCTAAATATCGCTTTTATTAATTCCACTAGTTTAATAAACTGGGGGTGACGGAGCCCTGCCTCGCAGAGCTCCTATTTTCGGGTTAAGGGTCAAAAGAGAACCTAACACAACCTATTTAGTTACTTGAATTACAGTCGCACCTAACACTCGAAAGCAAAGGAATGGGACGCACAAATTTGACATTAGCTGTCAATATCATCCATCCAAGATGGCGGGTTGCGTTTCGTTTCACGTTTTTCACATAAAACCTAAAAATTACATTTGTAAAACTGTACTAAAGTATAAAAATTACGTTCAGTTTTGCATAATTGCCGAAGTATTTAAGGATTTTTGGAAATTCTTTAAAAATATTTAGACGCAACTCCGGCAGCCAAAATTACTTTTAGGGGATTAAAACTAACTCCTTTAAGCCCCCTACACCACCAATACCCTCAAATTCAGGCGACTCGTTTCGAAATCCAACCCCTATTTTTATTAGTGTAGTGAGTGACTCCCTCCAAAATTTCAGGCTGCGACCACGCCTGCTTACTAGTCTAACCGGATTTGGCTGAATATTAGCTTTTCCACAGAGCGACTGCCGGTCTGACCTCCGCAACCCGAAGGTATAGCGATATTCCATGGTTTAGACTAGTGTCAGTTTATTTAGAAGCTCCTGACGCCCTATAACGACTGTCAAAGATGTTCATGACAACCGGGTCCGACCGCTTAACGTGCTCTCCTTGGCAAGGTCAAGCGATAATTAACAATTCAATACGCACATAACTCAGAAAAGTTATTGTTGCGCGCCGTGGATTCGAACCCGATACCCTCTGCATGGCAGTCTGTTGGTATCTCCACTACGCTATCGCTGCCTTTGAAATATGGAACCATCAATAGGTATTAGATACATGTTTACTCAGGTATAGAGGCCTGTGTAATTGTTTCATTACCTATTCATAAACTTCTAGCCGGTGTTCATCATCAGCCTTTAACAGTCCACTGCTGGACTAGGCCTCTCCTTTGAAAGGAGGAAATGTTTGTCCAACTATACCACGCTGGCCAAACGGGTTGGTATAGGGTTTGTATCAAGTTTACCTTCTCTTACAGTGCTATTCTGTGCATAATATGCTCCCTCTGTCGGCTCTTACGACACCCATGGAATGATATGGGGTGGTGACATTCCGTATTCTTAATACGTCACCACACGGACACAGGCCGGTGACCTCCTATAAAACTTATTACTCCTTCATAATCTAAAATAGCAACAGCCCTGTTGAAAACTGTTACATGCTAGGCTCGAGCCCCTTCTCAATAACAAATTTTAGACTAGTTCAACACGCTAGCAAATTTTTTTTTAAAAACATAGTAGGGAATATCACTACGTCTATATAAAAAAGAAACAAAAAGCTTACACTGTCTTCACTATCGTACGTCCTCCTGTTCTTAGCGCATTGCCTTGCATCTCGAGCGCGAGCCTTGTCATCAAACTTTTCATCCATAAGATTGACTCTTTCATAATCCCTCTCTTCGCTTCCTGACTCATTAGGATTTGTATATGTAGTGTGGAGAAAATCCAAATCCATGGGATTAACCAAACCCGCGTATGTATAAGTTAAACTAACGATTAAAATTATTAACGTAAAAGACTGCATACTGAACACAATGGAGTCAAAGACTAATAATAATTGAACAGCTATGTTAATTTCCGGTATTATAGCAATTTGTATTTTCTATGATTATTAGTAATATAAATTAATGTGCTGTGAACAGTCGACAGTTTTTCTTGTAGACTGGTTTTGATATTGATCTCAGAAATGTTTATAAGGTTCTGTGTGACTTTTGCTCAATGTAATAACATCTTTGTACATAAAGTATTTCTGAAAGAAATTTAATATTTTTGACTTTAATTTAGTGTTATGTTTCATATAGTATTCTGTTATTAATTGTATTTAACAAAGATCAACAATAAGTGGCAATATCACTGTCAAAGGTCTCATAGGTAATCCCGAAAAATATTGCAGGAATTTATGTTGATGTCTAATTGAAAGCGCGAATACTAATTACGATAAGCTAGCCCAAAGTATATCTAAATTATACTATATCGGTATTTCAAATCAGTACCTAGTCAGAATGGGGTACAACGCTTATGCGAGATCGCACAGCCCACAACTCTAAGAAAGACAGAAAAACAATAAAGGCAGCGATAGCCGAGTGGAAAAACCAACGAACTGACGTGCAGAGAGTTAGACGTCAGTCACTCTGTGGAATAGCGGATAATCTGTCATATCTGGCTGGCAGAGAGTAGTAAACTACTAAGCAAACCCCGAATTCTAATACGCGTAAGCCTTATATGCAACTGGGATAACACTACGATGATGATGAGAGATTTAAAAAAAGCCTTCATACTCCACTCATATTACAATAGTCAGGGTGATTTAATATGGGTCTTTACAAGACTTTTACCTAACCCTAAACGGTAAAGAAAATTGATTGATCGTCTTATATAATTTCATGCTCTACTTGTAACGTTAATACGAAGCTAATTGCCAGTGCGTAAATGCCACAAACGAGTCTACTTACTGCGTATTATTTTATTATAATTCCACAGAATACGTAAATCGGACGGGCCATCGGCAATAACAATGATTTTAATTACATGGTGGCACCTTGATTGACAAACCAATGACCAAGGCAAATAATAAAATAAAAATACAGTAAGAGATTTTTTTAATAGGTATAGTTGTATTGTGAACAATAATGGGAATTTTACTTTACTTTGCAGACTCACGCCTGTATCACAGAAGGGTTAGGCAGAGGTGTAAAACTACACCCAAAGGTCATTGGGCATATCTGACCCGCTTTGCGAACGGTGGCGGACATTAACCAAAATAGAACTATATAACTATATAACCAAAATTTCAATTAAAATTCAATTAATATTAAGTGGACATTTGATATTTTGATTAATTTGTTGTTAATATTTAAATAAATTTGTTGAATTGACCTGTATGTACATAATAATATTCTATATTGACATTGTTTGTATTGATAATTTGTTATAATTTCTTATTTTATTCTGACATTTCTTTTTATATCATACATTGACATTGTATTGCCTACTGATATAATTCGCAGGTATTTATTAATCTTAATATATAAAATCCTTGCGTTACTGACTGCCTGACAGACACGCTACAGCTGAAACTATTGGGCGCAGGAAGCTGAAATTTGGCATGTATGTTCCTTGGGGACCGTAGGGGTGCACTAAGAAGGGATTTCCCGAAATTCCCACGGGATCGGCCAAAACGGGTAAATTTAAAAAAAATTCAGGCGTAGCTGCTGGCGTCCTCTAGTAATGTTATATAATTACAATTAATCACATTTATTCACAATTGTTATTAGTTACTTGAATTCCTTGTTTACATCATTGAGTTTGTCGACATTTTGTTATAATGGTATTATCTACTGCTACACTACCTGTTACACAAACACTATTTGCATGTCACTTTTTGACTGAAGTTGCATGAACACTGTTAACATTATTAAGATCCATATTGTACCAACCTTACGCAAATAAACGATTATGATTATGATGATTATGATAGTTTTAAACAAAGGGGAATAAAATGACATTTCATTGCATACAATTTTTTGATTAAAATCGTCGGAGAAAAATGTACAGGATCCTTTAAAAAAGAAAACAAACTGTATCAAAAGTTTTTATTTCAGCTTATAAAGGCATAAAAATAATTTTGAAACCGTACAGCGTGGTGCATGGATAAGCTAATGTTTAGAGATATGTTATACGATGTCTCTTTCGCACATTGAACACGGATTTTTTCGCACATTAAATAGCTGCTCCCATTTCGCTAGCGTTGTTTATTATCTGTCTTGGGCCATACACCAGGAAGCAACAGACGCATCCGCTGCCTTTTTAAATGATCTTATGATTGCTTTGGATCAAATTGAATATATTTTTTTAATGAATTTGTATTTTATTTTTCTTACCTAAGTATATAAATTAATTAGCTTACCGTCGCTGCCCGCGACTTTTTCGGCCTCATTCAGTGATCCCGCAGGAATATCGGGAAAAAAAGTTGCCTATAAACTTTCTCATGAATGTGCCTATTACACACAAAAAGAATTTTTCAAGTCGGATCAGTACTTTCAGAGATAAAGAATATCGATATAACACTTGAATTTTTTGAGATTCCCGTAGCTCACATTAATGCGACTAATGCCATAGTAAATGAGAGCCATAGATGAATACATTCTGCTATATTTCGTTTGTGTCCGCCATGGGTATGGTTTCCATACCAAGGTGCCCAATGACCTTTCGCCACATGTTATGGATTTATCGGTCCCACGTAATAGGGGGCGAGCCTATTGTCGTTACCGGGCACGTCGCCAGACTCCGTACTGCTACAGAAGATTTTGGAAAAAAGCCAGGACACTTTTACCCGACCCGGGAATCGAACCCGCTCGCCCAGCAGATGCATACGCTATCCACTGGACCACGGAGGCAACGTGAAGTTTATGTTCTTACAATAAATATCTGAGGGTTATGTTATTATTGCTATAGCTTAGTGTAAAGTGTTGTCAATTCTTAAGAAAATCCATTGCTAAGCAATGCTATGGGCGTGTACAAGCAAATATAGGCTTATAAGTTCTCGTTTTACGCCGCAAAGGTATATCTCCAATATTTGTATTTTTAACCTTAGGGAAGAAAATATTTCATTATCTTAGTAATTAAACATCAGTTTTCTTTCTATCTTTCCTGAAATAGCGTGGTTACAAAGCAGAATTCTTTAAAATTTTCCTGATTTAATATAAAACTGAATTTATTAAAATTGAAAAAAAAGGCTTTTACAAGTGATGTGGTATTTACTTTTCAACACAATTATACGTCAAATATAGAGTTGAAGTTAACATTATAGCGCAAAAACTTCACATCCGACAGCGAACATTATGTATCGCTGCATTTGAATTTTTTGCCCGTCCCTTTTGTGACCCTACCTATCACGGAAAGACCCGCGTCTTAACTGGTACTCTAAGCTCTCTTACTCTATATTATTGCATTAAATTTACAATATTCTACCTAAGAAGAAGAACACGTTAAGCCTTCGGTCCCAGC
Organism: Euclidia mi; assembly: GCA_944739405.2. NCBI lineage: Eukaryota > Metazoa > Arthropoda > Insecta > Lepidoptera > Erebidae > Euclidia > Euclidia mi. The sequence continues at coordinate 44,126,394 of OX123206.2, read as the reverse complement.
TGTCATAAAGATCTTTAACAGTCGTTACAGGGAGTCAATAGGCATCTCTGAATAAACTAACGCTAGTTTAAAACAAAGAATACAGCTAGCCCTTTATGTTGCGGATGTCAGACTGTACGCTGCTCTGTGGAAAAGCTACTAGCTACTAGAGGGCGGACCACGGGTTGCAAATAGGAAAAATCTAGGATGATGGTGAATATTCTACCTAAGAGGCAGCGATTTATAATCGTAGTGAATATATTAATATACCGTATGGTATCTGAATATTTCAAGCACGTAAGCCATGGCGTACTAGACGCAAAGGCTTACGTGTTAAAATCCAGGGTGCATAACATACCCCCGTGGGATCTCCACCTTGTCGTGGTGGGCGGGCTCAGTAACCGTGGATTGGTCACCCGCGGTGAAGCTAAGAGGGGTCCAGGAGGGGACGCTCCGCGTGGGCTTGACGGAGGCCTGCGCAGGATGCGTCCAAAGTTACAGTTCTTCTGTCCCTCGCAGTCGGGTGCGGTCGCGGGAGGAGAGGCGTGTCGGTGTTGCGTTGCCGCGCGCCCTATCTCCCGCGACCAAATGGGGGCGCACCATCGTTGCGTCGCGGTGGGGCCGCAGAGGAAGAGGAGATGCGGTGTTGCGTTGCCGTCCTCCCTATCCTCTGCGGCCGCTTGGTGTTTTGGCGGCGGAGCCCAACACCATCATCCGCCGCCAAGGGGGTTTTGTTCGGGGCCCGCCAGACCATCTGGCGGGCCAATACCCGTCGGGTGGTTGCGACGTATGCTTGGGCGAAACCCGACCCTCTGACACACGGGTACATGAGGCACACGGGTTGGTTTTTAGTCAGTAAGAGTCTGACAGTCCCCTTCGCCCATCCCCCAGGGCGGAGGGACTCCATGAGGATTTTCCAACCCGACACCAAAAAAAAAAAAGGGTGCATAACATCTTTTTCAAGGTACTATTACACTGTTCTTTATTGCTCGCTATACGGTGAATTAAGAAAAAGTGAAGTTAATATGCCGTCATACCTGGTTAAATTAATAAGCGGATATCGGGCTTCAAAGCGTGTAGTCCTGGATGCAACCGGGATAACCCTAGGACGATGATGATGGTGACGATGAATGGAAACATCGTGAGAATGTCCGAGTGGTCTCCCTTCTGTTCTCAAAATACATGATTCTGTAGTCTGCAGACCAGACTTAGCCAGCGTGGTGGACTATGTGAGGTGAGAAGAAGCCAGTCTGAGTGATTGTAAGCAGGACTATAATTATAACCTTAAGAGTATAGTACATACTTGCATTACTAGTTATAGTACGAATAAAATGCCTGACGGCATTGAATTGCAATTGGAAGAGCTATAATTGCGCGTAGAAAACTTAATAGAATCCATCAGTTTGTTCCAACCACCATGACTGGTGTGCAAAGCAAAACATACATACTCAATGTTAAGCGGTACCTATTACTCGCTACATGGTTAGTAGACTCGCTAATTCAGATTGAACATGTGAACTGTTGATACCGCCTATCATGTTATAGAAACTACAGGGTTGTTGGTTACAAAGTGAATGCATCGACTCTTCTTTGGAAGCGTTGTCCATTATTGTATATCGACGGTATAGAAAAACAACGGTATATTCTTGATCAGAGTGGCAATGCCAAAATATTCATCGATTCAATTCATCATCGCTCTAGCGTTATCCCGGATGCATTAAAGACTTACTCGCCTTGGAGCCCAATGTCCGCTTGCTAATTTAACCAGATATGAAGGAATATCAACTTTTCTTTTTTTTCATTCACCGTAAAGCGAGCAATAAAGAACAGTGTATTACTTACTAACTTTGAAAAAGATATGGTGCGCCCTGGATTTGAACACGAAAGCCTTTGCGTCTAGTACCCAAGTCTTAATTGTTTGCAATATTAAGGTACCGTACGGTATATTAATATTTTCACTAGGATAATAAATCCCTGCTTCTTAGGTAGAATATTCACCATCCTCCTGGTATTGTCCCAGGTACAACCAGGAATCCTCTTACTATTCCAACCGAATTTGACTGAATATTAGGTTTTCCTGCCTGTCTGACCACCGCGCCCCAAAGAGTTCATCTTCAGCCTTTGACAGTCCACTACTGGACTAGGCCTCTCCTACCTTTGAAAGGAGGAATTGGCCTAGTAGGTATAGTAATACCACGCTGGCCAAACGGGTTGATATAGGGTTTGTATCAAGTTTTCCTTCTCTTACAGTGCTGTTCTCTGCATAATATGCTCCCTCTGTCGGCTCTTACGACACCCACTGGATGATATGGGGTGGTGACATTCCGTATTCTTAATCCGTCACCACACGGACTAACGCTGACGACGCCCAAAGAGTTAGCTGTATTCTATGTTTTAGACTAGGGTTAGTTTATTCAGATATACCTAATGACTCCCTATAACGACTGTCGAAGATCTTCCTGATAGCCGGGACCGAAGGCTTAACGTGTTCTTCTTCTTAGGTAGAATATTGTGTAGTAAAATTAATACAACAATATAAAGTAAGAGAGCTTAGAGAACCAGTTAAGATGGTCTCACCGCAATAGCTAGGTAGAATCACAAAAGGGACGGAAAAATTAAAATTTCAAATGCAGCGAAACAAATATTCGGTGATTCAAGGTCATCTACCTCTATCTATATATAGGAATATCTACCTTGAATCGCCGAATATTTGTTTCGCTCAACTACTCAAATTATCATCACTCATTCTCTAATTCTTGGTCCGCATAGAGATGATGTGTGAGATTCTCTTCTAAATGTGCCCAAAATTACTAAAACTACTGTGGTGTCCGTCGACTTCCCGTAGCGGAGGAGCCATTCAAATCATTGTTGACATAGGCATGTTGCTAAACAACAGCAAAATTTACATAATATTAATGTCGCCGGTGGCCAGATTCTTTAGAGACTAGCCAACTGCGCAGGACATATTATCGTGCACAAATGTGAGCGAAAACACGTGCACTCTCTATTTCCACACTCTCATAGTCCGATAGGACGCTACATGCGACACGACCGGAGAGAGATGGGGCGCAGGATCAAAGGCTATCCGAGGCATATATTTATATTGTTGCTAAATGTTGTGAGTGTTATTTTACCACGGTTCCACTTCGCTTTGATCTAGTCCTACCTAAGGACTTCCTTACCTGCCAAAATAATTCTGCTTCAAATATAGTAAATCGGTTTCTAGAGCTTACTTAGTGAGTGGACGAATGGGAGTGACTGAGTGAATAATATTTAGCTTTTTTCTACGGAAATTAAAATTAAATATCAGGTAGTACGTTGCTAATTTTAGCAGGAATGGGCCGTCTCGACCGGAGAACTACTACCCTTTCACAGAATATCGACGAAAAGGCAAGTGTATCTCTATCGCTAATTTCGATTCGACGTTTCGTGCGATGAGAGAATACCGACGGCTACATGCCCTTTACCTTTTACATTCCATTCATTATCATCATCATCATCAGCAGCCTTTAACAGTCCACTGCTTGACTAGGCCTCTCCTTTGAAAGGAGGAATTGGCCTATCATACCACGCTGGCCAAACAGGTTGGTATAGGGTTTGTATCAGGTTTTTCCTTCTCTTACAGTGCTGTTCTATGCATAATATGCTCCCTCTGTCGGCTCTTACGACACCCATGGGATGATATGGGGTGGTGACATTCCGTATCCTTAATCCGTCACCACACGGCCAATTCAGTACTTTTCCTTTACTCTCGATAGCATCTTAGCTGTGTTTTCACACATTATTATCATTTACCATTAGGAAGGCCAATTGCTCCAATGATATCGTTATCAGTAAAAAGGATCTTCTAGTATTTTTCTGATGGCACGAAACAGAAAAAATCAAATAAATAATATTTTCCTTTAGCTTGCTACATTTGATTTTATTTCTCATTTCGTGGTATTCAAAGGGTTTTCATAAAAGGAAATATATAGAGATCAAATTTGCTATAAATTTTATTTCATGTGAATAATTTTATTCCAAAATAAATTTCGATTTGGTAAGTTGGCTTATTGTATAGTCTAGTAAAAATTGAGGAATTTACATTAGAATTTTGAAACACCTGCCATAATTAATAATAAAATGATGTTTTTGCTTTTAGTTACATAGCATTTTAAAAGTTTAAATTAAATATTCTGTCCTTAGGGTCGTGGGCGGGCACTTGATGAACAGGCTGAAAAAAAATTAAATAATTATTATTAATAAAATAAATTAAAAAACGGCAGTGATAATCCAGAAATAATAAAAAGCTGCTATGTGGATGGATGGATGTCTGATTCAAACATTTTCGAAGCGTGTGTATTAAATGGTTAATTATCGCCTGCCCTATATCTCGGCAAGCACTTTACGCCTTGAGTCCCGACTGTCTTAAAGTTTTTGACATTCGTTATGGGATCGAAAAGCAGCGATAGCCTAGTGCAGAGACCAACAAACTGCTACGCAGAGGGTCCAGGTTCGAATCCATGGCACGCACCAATGACTTTTCGGAGTAATGTCCGTATTAAATTGTTAATTATCGCTTGATAAACGGTGAAGTAAAACATTGAGGAAACTTACATGTCTGAGAGTTCTCCATAATGTTCTCGAAAGACATGTGAAGTCTGCCAACCCGTACTTGGTCAGCGTGGTGGAATATGGCCTTACCCTTCTCATAATGAGAAGAGGCCCGTGCCCAGCAGTGGGACAGTTTATATATAGGGCTGATGATGATGATGGTGTTAACCATGGAATATTGCTATCTGTTAAATCTGATTAGACCAGAAAGCTGACATCGAGCTCCAAGATGAAAGTCATGGATGCAAGTGGGATACCTCTAAGAACTTGATGATGATGATTGTACACTTACGCGAAGGAACGGATTGTCTGCCTTGTAGTAATCCGCGCTTATTGTTGGTACAAGTGTCAGAATGACACAGAACAGGTTGACGAGCAGAACAAACAGGGAAGTGGAGTTCATCTTGGTGCACGGTGATGTCGAATGCAATGTAGAAGTGACCAAGTCGTGGTATTTATAGGAACCATTCATTTGTTGCGACGAAGTTTACTTCTTGCGTGTAATTGAGAAGGTACAAAGTAAAAATGCAAATATAATGTAATTGGTTCGATAAAAGACTTTCAACATATTAATACCGAACCAATTTGAGATTTACATCAAATCATGTGACGGTGGCTATCACCTGCAAAAGGTCTTAAGGGTTTCATCTATGGAACGGGGTCTCCTTATTATATCACATATTCTTTAATTAGTTATTGAAAATAATTAATATACTATACTTAAGTACCTTAATAAATGTCTCTGTCTGACTCCAATTTTAGTAGCACGAGTTGATGTGGAACGTATAAAATCAATTGAAACGAACAATGTTTTCACATGATTTGCCTAAATTACCTGCTATTTTACATGAATTTACATTTTATTGATTACCAAAGCTACCTAGTATTAAATTGTCTTACGGGATATGCCACGTACTTTTGTTTGCAATAGTGTCGGATACTCGAAGGTACTAGGCATGTATCCTAATAGACAATTTAAAACTAACCACTTGTTATTTGCTACCGTGAAGAGAAATCCATGAGTAGGCATTTTTTCAACAGACTAGGCATTCCAGATAAATACTTACGGCCATTTTCAATATTCGATCCATACATGGATTTTGAGATTCGAGATTCGTATTTAACATATTTTGTATGGAGCTTATTTCAAAAAAGAATCTAAAATCTACAGTTCTATCTATAGATCGAATATTGAATTCCGTAGTAAATCTTCTTCTTTCGGTGTTATTCAGGGATTTGTAGTTGTAATATAAGATACTTGATAATATTCAAGTACGGAGTCATTTCGTTGACCCACATGTGCGAAGTAGCTTTCCAATGTAATAAAGAAAAGATAGCTGACTGCCATGCAAAGGGTATCGAATTCAAATCCATGGTGCAGACCATTGACTTTTCGAAGATGTATGCGTATAAAATTTTTCAATACCGCTTACTCCGTGCCTCGAAGTCCACGTTAAGGTGTCAGTTCTAGTTGACATGAAGACGTTTCACAGTTGTTATGAGGAGTCAGTACCTCTAACTACGGAATTCAATATTCGAAATATAGATAGATCTGTAGATTTTAGATTCGTTTTTGTCAGTTTTTGACATAAGCTCCATACAAAATATGTCAAACACGAATCTAAAACCTACAGATCTATCTATAGTTTGAATATTGAAAATGGCCGTAAATAAACTGAGACTGGTCTTAACTGTAATCACTCAGCTGCGCGCAACGCAGTATATCTTTCACTTTGGATTACGAAGGTCAGACAGCAGTCGCTTTACGAAAAGTGAATATTCTGTCAAATCTGGTTAGACTATGTAGTAAGCGGATCCTGACTCTGAGGCAAAAGCTCGGATACAACTGGGATAACGCTAGGTCAAAGATGAGGACTTAAACTGTACTTAAACTGTTGTGTTTCGTTCAGTGAGTGAGAGTGCCGGAGGCCCAATCCCCTATTCCTTCATTCCACTCCTCATACTATTCCTTTTCCCATCCCCAACGGGCGGCAACGTACTTGTGACTCCTGTGGTGTTGCTTGTGTCCATGGGCGGCGGTAATTGCTTACCATCAGGCGATCCATCTTCTCGTTTGCCGCCTATTACTATAAAAAAAGAGGAGGATGCGAAGTACCTCTATACATGGCTATTTGAACTTTGCTCTGATTGTTATATTAACCAATAATAACATACGTATGCATGTATTACAATTTCACGCAAATAAAAAAAACTTCCGTCGGTCAATTGGACACAACTGACTTTCATCTATAAATATCACCGTTTAGTCACTCCACCTCATCATTCGTCATCACTGCACACCAAGATGTACTCTGTCTCACTACTTTTACTTTTCGTCACCTTGTTGTGTTTCATAGTATCGTTAGTGCCAGCAATTAGTGCACATGAACTGGAAAACAAGTATTATAACGTAAGTTGATAGTTCATTACACCTCGATAGCGTCCTATCCCCAACCCGACTCCGAGGACCCCACAGCCAATTTAACCCGCCACTTCACGCAAGAGTTGCCAGATGTCAGTCATGATAAAATCATGGTGGCCCTAAGGCAACTAAAAATGGAAAAGGCTCCAGGAAAGATGGCATTACAACGGAGCTGCTGAAGGCAGGTGGGAAACTTATACTTGTGCAGCTCCAACGCATATTTACGTCATGTCCTCTTCTGGGAGAACTGCAGGGGCGTGGAAGTTGTCGTTTTGTTCTTCAAGAAGGGAGACAATTTTTTTTTGAAGAACTATTGACCTATCTCGCTCTTGAGCCACGTCTATAAGCTATAAGTTTCAGCCACAGTTCTTAATTTTACAAACTATTAAGTTTTATTTTATTTCTAGGGCGTGCGGTTCGCGGGCAAACATGAACCAGAAGAGGAAAGGATTTTCAACATCAATTTTTAAAGAATTCCTTTATTATATTGACAAATAGTGCACGCAGGTTAAGTATGGTGGAAGCTAGTGACACAAATAAAATCTGAGAAAATGTAATATTTTTTCTTTAATAATATACCAAAACAAGACGAAACCAAATAGGTAAAAAGTGTGTTTATGCGAAACCCACTTTTCAAATCCACTCGTTATATCTTTAAAATGGTATTTCATCATGCCCATGAGTTTTCTTGGTTGCATCCAAGACTTTTGCTTTGGAGCCGAAGTTTCGCCCAGTAGACCAAAAAGATTTGGCCTCCACAATCCAATGTATAGATATGTTCCAAGGTAACCAGTATCACTGTCAAAGAATTCGATGACAACTGGAACCCAGGTTTGACCTCCAAGGAACGGGCGAACGATAAATAATATAATTAACAACTTTCATAGCTTTGAAAAGACAGTGGGCACCATTAAGACCGATACCCTCTGCATGGCACTCTGTAGGTATCTAAATATGTGGTAAATAGTATAGTTGATTGAATCAGGCGTTACTTGGCGGAGCTCCATTGTAACATAATGGAAGGAAAGACCCCACTGAACCCCCCCACACATGAGTTTACATTGGGAGCGCTGGCTTAATCTTAAAGATGTACGTACTTTGGTATGTAATGTACTACGGGGTACATTACATACCAAAGTAATGTGGGCCCGTTTTTAGTCCCATGTGAAACAGAAGTTATTACCAATAATGGCCATTATGGGCAACTACGGTACCCTAAATTGCGCGTGGCCCAACACGCACTTGGCCGGTTTTTTAAGTAGATAATTTATTACAAATGGTAGTATTTTGAGGAAGGACAGTGTCGTAATAAGATAAGTATTTTTATTATTATTACAAACTTCTAAATATTTTATCAAACTTGCAGGCAATAACAGCTCATGACTGCCACTCAAAAGAAAAGTTATACCTTCTAAAGCATGAAAAACGCATTACACAATGATGATAACGATCAAAAAAGGAGATTATGAAAAATATGCGAAAAAATAAATTTAACTATAAATACCTACCTACGTACGATCCACTCATAACGTAACGTATCGTCAAAGTAGCAAAATATAAAATCTATCATTATTCAATGATGATGAACGATAAAGATAAAGTAATGATTTTCAACGACGACTATTAATAGCAAGAAAAGCTGTGATAATTCTCAACAATGACAAAAAATATAAATAGTAAATTAACGCTTGCCCAATGCTTCGGAGAGCACGTTAATCCGTCGTGCCCGGCTGTCATGAAGTCCTTTAACAGTCGTTATAGGAAGTCAGCGCCTATGAATAGACTGACACTAGTCTAAGCCATGGAATATAGCTATCCCTTTGGGTTGCGGAGGTCAGACAGGCAGTCGCTCCGTGGATAAGCTAATATTAAGTGAAATCCAGACAATTATGCGGTCGTGAGAAGTAATATCAAATATTTTAGCACAGTTTAGAATACTGTCCGTTGAAGCATAAGGTTCAATAAATGATATAATTTGATAGTGTTTGTAGCGGGTCCATAAACGAGAGTTTTTCAAAGATTCTGCCATACCTACACACTGCTTACCTCGTAGTTGTAAATGAATTATCAAGATATTACCTACTGGTTAAAATGTGTCAATATTAAATCGAGTTACTTCATTTGATCCGCATATTATAATAAAGTGAAAAAATAAAAACTGGGCACAGGTTTCTTCGCACTATGATACGGGTAAACCTTAGTCACTACGGTACCGCGCTGGCCAAGTGCGGGTTGGCAGACTTGACATATGTCTTACGAGAAAATTATGGAGAACTATCAGATATGCTAATGCTTAGGTACGTGGGTAGTTCACCTTTGACCTGACTGTTGTATTGACCATAATAAATGCATTATATTTACAATTTCACGCAAGTATGCTCGGAAAATTGGACGCAATTGAATTTCCTCTATAAATATCAACATTTAGTCACTTCTCCTCATCATTTGTCATCACTACACAGCAAGATGTACTCTGTTTCACTACTTTTACTTTTCGTCACCTTGTTTTGTATCATAGTATTGTTAGTTCCATCGATTAGTGCGGATCCTGATCCGCTTTTTGGAGGTGGTGATGATCCGGATAATCCGTTTTATAACGTAAGTTCTTCATTCATCATCATCATAGATAAAATAAACAAGAGCATCATGCTTCTAACGTTATCTCAGTTGCATCCTAGACTTTTCGTCTAAGAGCTCGGGGTTGTTTACTGTTCTAATCAGGTTTGACAGATTACTAGCTTTTCAAACAAGTGACTGAGGTGTCGTGGTCCCTACGTTTAATGAATTGTTTACTTTCTCTCATCTTAAAGGATTTTGAACAAGAAAGTAGGATTGTTGAAGTAAATTCTATGTTAGACAGAGAAACATTTTTAGTGTTAGACAATGTCAGATAGTTTATAATAGTAGTTTTTGGTTTGAAATTAGGAAGAGAGAGAGAGATTTACTGGTGGAAGCGTGAACTTATTGCGTGGGCCATCTAGGTAGATACCACCGCAGTTTCAGTTATTCTACCGTCAAGTAGTAACCTACAAATGTGCTGTACTATATTCCGGTTTGTATGACACACTGTACCTAATGAAAGTACTGGGTATTAGAAGAATTAACTCCATACGTCTCGAGGCAGGCAACGACTTGGCTGTGTCTCTGACATGTTGCCCCTTGCCATCAGCCTCTGACATGTTGCCCGCCACTTCACGGAAGAGTTGCCAGATGTCAGACAAAATCGTGGTGGCCTGAAGGCAGCTAAAGGGAAAAGCCCATGGGGAAGAAGGAATTACAACGGAGCTGCTAAAGGCAGGTGGTGAACCTACATATACATTTGCAGATCAAACGCATATTTATTTCTGTCCTCTTCTGGGTAAGAACTCCAAGGTTAGCCTTAGTCAGATTATTGTCTTCGTACACATGGCCTCTGCTGTTTATTGTTAAAATGTATACTCTGGCTATGCTAAGATTGCTAAGTGATGCCGAGCGTGTCGCTCGCAATTGCATATTCGGACGAGTGAGATGTCATTGTGGGCGTAAGCAGGATGTAATCATGCGAGACAAACTGCCTTAAATCCGGTTCGCCTAGCTGTTGCGACTAGCGTTTGGGATAGGTATTTGGATTTTTTCTTATTGTTAGGTAGATTTTTTTTACTTTTAATTGAATGATTGATTTTGTGCATGAACTTGACTTCTGTGATCGTCACTTGGAGTTACCAACTAATTTCAGGGTTGGTTTGAGGCTACTGTCTCAAGCCTCAACCAACATAAGCCTGAATGGTACCCTTATTTTTATAATATACCTCTTAGCTAAGAACTGTGACACAAATTTTTAACTGTCATACTGTTGTGTGTATATAATAAAAATACATGCTTTCATTTTCATTCATTTTCAAGGGCGTGGAACAAAAGCATTGTCGTCCCGCAACGTCGTACGTCGCACGTCATGTTACTTTTGCTCTCAGTAATAAAATCTAAATTATATTAAAAGAATAAGTTCTGTGGAAATCTAAGCACGTCAGTTTGTGGAAAGTGACTCAAATAAATACTCATAGTGTTTGCAGTAATCTTTAATAAGTGTATTGTTTATAAACTTAAAAACTAAGAAGTGCTAAATAAAACGACATTAATCTACCCTTAGCCTGGAAAGTATAAAGGTGATCACAGCTTCCAAACAATATTGACGTGAATACGTGTGTTCAGTGTTTAACGCTGCAGCGGCGCCTGAAACTTTCAAAACTCGCGCCCCCACAAAGCAGTACGAAGCCTTAAAATAGAACCTTTTTAGTTAAGTTGAGCACAGCGCCATCTCTGCGTGGCTATTAAAACTAATTGCACGCGCTGTTAGCCCAATTGACTTATCAATATCGCATCGTAGTGACTACGCCATCTTTGATTTCACCTACGTACCACCTAGAACACTACTTATCTTTACAATATGTCAAAGTCCTGTGTTCGCTGCCGGTCGCTTTCTATCTTCGACTGAGGCTGCGAGATGTCGCCACTGTGATGGCTATTTTCACCTGCGCTGTGTGCAACTGCCTCCTGCAGGCAGTGTCTCCCCGTCCTGGCAGTGCCCAGGTTGCGTCAAATCGAAGTCCACGAAAAAAGGGCCTGAGATAAAACTTAATTCTCAAACACCTACCGCACAGTCTACCAACCTGAACTCTGTAGACCCTTCACATCACAGCTCTCCTATGAACTCGTCCTTCGAATCTACCCAAGAAATAGCCAACGACATCTCGGAGGAGCGAGTTTTTAACTCTTCGGGATAATCTGCGGTCTATTAACCGTGACCTGCAGCTCTTCAGAGATGAACTAGCTGACATTAGACTTTCTGTGAAAGAGTATCATCAAAAGGTGGACAGTTTAGAGGAAAGGGTATCGGCCCTAGAGAATAAACCTGCACATACTGAGAATGACATTGATATAATCTCTCAGCTCAGACAGGACCTTCACGAGCGCGACCAGGAGCTGTTGGCCAACGACGTCGAGGTCGCAAATTTCCCTGAAGTGAACGGCGAGAACCCTGTCCATGTCTTGATCCAGATTGCGGTGAAAATTGGGGTAACAATCGATGAAAAGGAAATTGTTAGCTGCGAAAGAGTCGGCGGTCGGCGTATCGCGGCCGCGGATCCGGCGGGCCCCGTGGAGCGCCCGCGCCCTCTGGTGGCACGTCTCGCGCGAAGGGAACTGAAAGACGCCTTGCTGCGCGGCGCCCGAGTTAGACGTGGAGCTACGTCGGCTGACATAGTTCCGGGAACATCAAAGCGCTTCTATGTGAACGAGCGACTAACGAAGGCCAACCGGCTATTATTTCGGTCAGCGCGAGAAGCCAGCCAGCGCTCGGGTTGGAAATTCGTTTGGATCAGGCGTGGACGCATCCTCGCTCGCAATAAGCCTGGCGACAAAGCATACCCAATTAGATGTGAAGCAGACATTGAAAAGGTTTTTAGCTCTAGCAATATATAGTTTTGCTGACTCTAATTGTAGTAACATAAATGGATATATCGTAATTATATATTATTATATCGTAATTATCTATTTTAGAATTATTTGTATCTATCTTATGCTCTTTAATATAGTATTGATATGTATATTTAAACACATTTATATTAAAACTATCTATTTAATCTTGACATCACAACAAACATTAAAAATAATAAATCATGGCATACTATTACAGCGAAGTTCTAATCTAGTTAAACAATTAAGTACATATATACAAGACAATATATTTTATTTATTTAAATCTAGTCATGACAAAGACTAAATACCTAAAGGTTGGTTTATTTAACGCAGGATCGCTGGGCACACGCTATGATGAGTTTTTGTTGGCAATGGATGAACTTGCAGTGGACATAATGGCCATCAATGAGACTTGGTTGCGGGATAATGAGGATGGGCGTGCACCTTACATTCCTAATTTCAGGCTCAGGCATGTACCAAGGCCATCGAATGTGCGGGGTGGCCGGGGTGAGGGTGTCGGTTTCTATGTCCGTCGCGATCTCAAAGTACGCACCATGGCACATCCAGTCGCGCCAGGTGTCGAACAAATGTGGCTCAAACTCACTGTTAACTCACAAGCTGTTATCATAGGTACAGCATACAGACCGCCTTGGTTGGACATTAACACATTCCTGGATGCGATCACGGCCTCCCTCACAGCTTTCGGTACAGCTGATAAAAGGATTCTCCTAGGAGACTTTAATATAAATTATCTACGGAGTAATGAGAACAGTACCATCTAATTGAACATTTTTTTACAGTACACCAGCCTTAACCAAGTTATCCAGCAACCAACTCACTTTACAGATTATAGCGCGACTCTCATAGATTTAGTGTGCACTGATGCTCAAGTAAACAATGTATCAGTTCAACATAAACCTGAATTAAGGCAACATGCCATTCTGTCTGTGACTTGCCTATTCAAAATTAGTAAGCCTATCCCCCAGTGGATATATTACTGACCATTAAATCAGATTATGCTTGATGTTTTTCAAGAAGACCTCTACAAATTAGACTGGCCTTATTTAACTATACAGGACAATGTCAATGACATGGTCACAATAATCAATACTTTCATCACAACTCTGTTCGATTTACATGCACCAACTACCAGGGTCTTAATCAAAGAAAGGTCTCACCCTTGGATTACAGACACAATCAAAGAGATGGTGAAATTGCGTGATAAATATCAGGCACAATATTAACTAAGCAAGTCAGACATACACCGAGGTAGCTACAAAGATTTGAAAAATATTGTATCTAGCGCAATTGAACATGTAAAAAGGGCTTACTTTGCAACTTACATCAACAAACACATTACAAATCCAAGGAAATTATGGAAAAATTTAAAATCAACCATTAAGATAGGTAAACAAAGGATGCATGATCTGCCACATACATTTAACAATCCTGAGGATCTTAATAAGCATTTCTTGAATATCCCTGGTAACAATTCCATCTCTTTGTCCGATTTGATATACTATGAGACAAACAGATTCCACACAAGTACATTCAGCCTAGAACCAGTCAGTGAACAGGTTGTTAACTTATATATAAACAGTCTCAAATCAAATGCTTTTGGTGTGGACAACATCTCACTAGAAATGCTTAAGATGACACTTCCTCACAGTCTTCCATACATTACAGCCATTATTAACAAATCTATTTCATCTTCTACTTTCCCTGATATATGGAAGACTGCTGTTGTTAAGCCAATACCAAAAATAGACAATCCAACCTTAGCTAAAGATCTCAGGCCCATTAGTTTGCTTACTTGTTTATCAAAAGTATTGGAAAAGGTCGTAAGCAATCAGCTCAAGAAGTACCTTGAGAGATATTGCGTCATACCACAAAGGCAGTCAGGGTTTCGTCAAGGTCACAGTACAACCACCACCCTCCTAGATGTGGTTGATGATATTCTGGATGCTAGGGATAAGGGTATGGGTACCCTGCTTGATTTTTCGCGTGCCTTCGAAACAATTAATATTTCTCTCCTTCTTTCCAAACTTTCTTACTATGGATGTGACCCGGCAACAGTAAAATGGTTTCACAGTTATCTAATTGACAGATTTCAATTTGTCCAAGTAGGTAATGCCAGTAATGGTAACAAGGCGACTTCTTCTTGCCGTCAGGTGACCCGGGGTGTCCCTCAGGGATCAGTCCTCGGCCCTCTTCCCTTCTTATTGTACAGCGCAGATGTTATCTAAACTTAATTATGCCGATACAGTGTTTGGTCCGTGTATATTGAAAAAAACGGAGAAAGTGATCCAGAGGGTTCAGAACGCATGTGCTCGATTCTGTTACAACATCCCACCTCGTGCACATGTCACTCCTTTCCTTAACAGTGGCAATCTTATGAAGATGACTGCCCGCAGGCACCTTCATCTGGCAACTTTACTCTTTGGCATAGTTCTACACAAAAAACCTGAATATTTATATAACAAATTTACGTGGTCTCGCAATGCTCATCAGTATAGTACACGAGCGGCTTCTTACATTATGGTCACAGCGATTCATAGAACTCATGCGTTCGAAGGAAGTTTTCGTTACTCATCTTCGAATTGTTGGAATAACCTTCCACCACCTTTGCGTAATCTGAAAACATTGCATACATATAGTAATAAGTTTATGTTATTTTTGATCAGCAAACAAAAATCATTGCTTTAATTTTACATACTTACCTTTATTACGGTTTATCGGGCATCTTCTGTTACGTGTTTGGTACCATTATTTTAATAATTATAATGCACCGACATTGAAAAGGAATGTACCTAATTGCTGTGGTATTTTGGCGTATTGTATAGTAAAGTAGTAACTAAATTTTTGCTATTAGCGTGTACGCAACTTAATAATGGACAGTATAGATGCTTTCTTGACACTTGACAGTCGTGACAGATGGAACTAACTATCAAGTGACACCTACGAGTTGCGTTCGGAAACAAGAAATAGTTCTCTCAATATAACATCATATTTCTTTAAATATTTCTATTAAGTATATTTAAGTGGGTATATATATATATATATATATATATGTATATATTAGTTATGAAACATATTGATATAATTTATATATTATTATTTACTAGAATGCTATATATTTTATTGTTCTTCATCCAATTTCTTTGTCCTATATATATAATGTATCAAATGTGTGTATTATTTAAGTGTATTATTTTATATTTAGGTGTATTATTTAATATTTATGTGTATTATTTTATTTACTCGGCCTGCGAGAATACCAGCGTTGTAGTTATACTGCAACATTAGCTGACGCAGCGCCTTATTTGCCCTCCATGTAAGACCACCAGATTCCAGAAATAATGTACCTACCTTCTTATATTCCCAGTGTACTTGTAGTTTAAGTTTATTTGTTTGTTAAGTGTTTTTTTAAGTTTGTGTGGAGGTGCAAATAAAACATTTTCATTTTCATTTTGTTCTTCAAAAAGGCAGACAACATTTTTTTCTACAACTATAGACCTCTTACAATATTATTTAGCGGGTCTTAGTCGCGATAATTGACTTATTTAAAGGCATAAATACCTCTGTTATTCTCTTTCGTTCGACGAGTATCTCCACAACCACGACCGTTGCAAGCCCTTAAGGATTTAAATAAGTCATTTATCGCAACTAAGACCCGCTAAATAATATTCTATGATGTATACGAATCGAGAAAGTATAAAATCGATTATAAAAATTGACCTAACTGTAAGGATAATCTTAGGCCTTTCTCAAGGTTTCATACTATGTCCATCAGTGGACGTCTCTAGGCTGACATGAAGATTGACCTTTCTCGCTTTTGGACCACGTATATAAACTGTTCTCAGGGGCTAGTCACTAGTGATACTGTCTGTCGGGAGTCATAGCTTCGAGTCCCACGACAAATCTTTGTGTGAAGAGCACGATGATTTTTTTTTTTGGTTCTTATTGTAATATATGTATACTAATGCTTGTATTTTACGAATATATAAGTATGTTTATCAGTTATCTAATATTCTGCAAATTTACCCGAATAAAGCATTATTATATAATAATATGATGGTTTGTGGTTTTTCAAACTTTTAAGTTTTATTTTATTTCCAGGGCGGGCGGTTTGCGAGCAAACATGACACAGAAAGCAGGATCTTCAACTTAAATTTTTAAAAGAATTTCTTTATAATATTTACAAATATTGCACACAGGCTAAGGACGTCTGAAAGCTAGTGACACAAATAAAATCTGAAAAAATGTTGTATTGTTCCATAATTAAATAAAAATGTAATAAAAAATGACGAATCAAATTCACGCTTTTCAAATTCACACCCAATATTCTTTAAGTGGTCAGCCATCATGCTTCACTTCTTATCATTATCCCGGTTGTATCAAAGGCTTTTGTCCGTGTGGTGACGGATTAAGAATACGGAATGTCATCACC
This sequence comes from Euclidia mi, assembly GCA_944739405.2. Taxonomy (NCBI): domain Eukaryota; kingdom Metazoa; phylum Arthropoda; class Insecta; order Lepidoptera; family Erebidae; genus Euclidia; species Euclidia mi. The sequence continues at coordinate 44,109,496 of OX123206.2, read as the reverse complement.
CCATATCATCCCATGGGTGTCATATCCCGTGCATAGTATGCAGAGAACAGCACTGTAAGAGAAGGAAAACTTGATACAAACCCTATACCACTCCGTATAGCCAGCGTGGTATAGTAGGCCAATTCCTCCTTTCAAAGGAGAGGCCTAGTCCAGCAGTGGACTGTTAAAGGCTGATGATGATGATGATCAAAGGCTTTCGCATTGGTCCACGCACCAGTCCAACCAGACTTGAATGTCGTATGACCCCGGCAATCCAAAGGGATAGCGATTTTCCATGGCTTAGACTAGTATCACTGTCAAAGAACTTCATGACAGTGGAGGAACCGAGGTTTAACGTGCTTGCCGAAGCACGGGCGTTAAATAATAAAAAAAAAGATTTACCCCGAAAAGTCAGTAGTCGCCGTCGTGGATTTGAGACCGATGGCCTCTTATTGGCAATATGTTGGTATCCCGACTAGGCTACCCATGTCTCAAATGGTCTAGTATCGTAAAATGTCTCATGTAGTAAAATCTCTGAGCAGTTAGTGTGTGAGGGCAAATGTAACCATATTGTTTTGTGAAAGCAAATATTAAAAACTAGAGGACGCCAGCAGCTACGCCTGCATTTTTTTTAAATTTACCCGTTTTGGGCGATCCCGGGGGAATTTCGGGAAATCCCTTCTTAGTGCACCCTTACGATCCCCAAGGAACATACATGCCAAATTTCAGCTTCCTGCGCCCAATAGTTTTGGCTGTAGCGTGTCTGTCAGTCAGTCAGTAACGCAAGGATTTTATATATTAAGATGACTACGAAAAATATGAACAATCTTAGAGTTTTATTGTTTCTTCCTAAGTTTTACACGACAGTTAAGAAGATAATTTACCACAAATGTGCATTATCGAAGAATATAGTATATTGATTTGGAGATGTGTGTCAGGTACCTTTATTTCGAGTAACCGATATTTTACTTACGGCAAGCGATTTTCTCACGTTTATAAAGACAACTCCCATACTAAGAATAAATCTTGTGTTACGGAGGACTCACTATTAATAATTAAAGTACACTCGACAGACCAAATTGTTTTCGGCCCGCATTCTACAGAGAGCGACTCGAATTGTCGACAACCAAGACGTTTCCAATCGGCTTGACCCCTTAACGCTCAGTATGTATGCTGGTCCAGAGAGACACATGTTCATTGAACATTATCTTGGTTTTCTCCAAGTTCATCCAGAGACCAAAGAATCAGCCAGGCTGCTCAGCATATACTGCAAATCCTGCACGGTTTCAGCCACGACGACGATATCATCTGCAAATCTTAAAGTGTGAGAGGTACTCACCGTTTATGCTAATACCGTGTCCTTTCATATCCTCCATCTCCATTGCATTTATGAACAATTTGGGGGATATACCCTTGTCTCACACCTTCATGCAGGTGGATTGGTTGAGACTGCTGGTTCTGTACTTGGACGGTCATAGTCGCTGCATTATACAGACCTCACGTCCTGTGATGAGGAGCACATGTTGTAATTGGTGGTTTTTGTTAAATATTTCGCAAACGGATCCCTGAATAAAAAAACTATTAAAGCTACCGTATTTTTGATACCCTTATTGTATCCAAAATACTCATCTTATAGAGAAATAGAAAACAGATAATATTAAAGAGAAATAGAAATAAATAACTTTTGCATTAACGTGTTGAGGAGGCTTAATTATGGTAAGCGTAATAAGAAATTAGGATAATTCACATTGGCATAACGAAATTCAACATAATGCTCAAATTAAGCAAAATATTATTTTGCATAAATGGATTCCCATTAAGTTTATTGTCATAAAATTACTGAGGGTAATAAAAGCATACTGGCTTTATAAAAATCTTCTTCTTTCCTAGCGTTATCCCAGTTTCAACCCGAGGTCCGCTTACTAGTCTAATCGAATTTGACTGAATATTAGCTTTTCCACGTAGCGACTGTCTGTCTGACCTCCGCAACCCCAAGGGATAGCGATATTCCATGGTTTAGACTAGTGTCAGTTTATTCAGAGATAGGTACTCCCTATAGTAACGACTGTCAAAGATCTTCATGACAACCGGGACCGACGGCTTAACCTGCTCTCCGAGGCACGGGGCAAGCGATAATTAATAATTTAATACGCACATAACTCCGAAAATTCAGTTGTGCGCGCCGAGGATTCGAACCCGATACCCTCTGCACGGCAGTCTGTGGGTATCTCAACTAGGCTATCGCTGCCTAGACTTTATACAAATCTAAGCTATGAAAAACATTATTGTTTTTTTTTCGTGGTTGGGTAGCATAAAATGAACAAATGGGATATTTGTACCGTTTTAAATATGAAAATAATTATAATGATGAATTTAAAATATATTTTCGGGTGGCCCAAGGGCCACCTCCGCCGCACCTTAATATAATAATATTGTTATCTTACATAAGACAAATAATTATGAGAAGAACCATTATGCAAAATGAAATAATGCCTCATGATTATTAGACGAATATGTTATGCCAGAAAAAATTAGGCCGAATGATAATTCTTCTTGTTCTTCTTCATCAGCCTTTAACAGTCCACTGCTGGATTAGGCCTCTCCTTTGACGGAGGAATTGGCCTACTATACCACGCTGGCCAAACGGGTTGGTATAGGGCTTGAATCAAGTTTTCCTTCTCTTACAGTGCTGTTCTCTGCATAATATGCTCCCTCTGTCGGCTCTTACAACACCAATGGGATGATATGGGGTTGTGACAATCCGTATTCTTAATCCGTCACCACACGGACAACGATAATTATGCTTACCTTTGCGTTATGCTCTTAGATTATTATGCTACAGTATCATTATGCTTATAAAAGTTATTTAAAAACGTTATGCCAAACAATATTATGCCTTATTTATGGAAGAAAAAAAAGCCCGTTTAGGAGCTAACCTGAAAAAAACTTTTTCAAAATTTCAGTTTTCCCATAGTTTAACTTTTTTGTTTTGAAGCACTTAAATAAAATTAGCATAATAAAAACATAAACACTAACTAGCTGCGTTTGAAAATTGTTTGCTTTAAATTTATTATTGTAGTGCTCCTAGCGTGGCTTGGTGTGCCGTTTGAAATAACTTGGAAAAGGTAAGCAACGTTTGCCCAAGTCGCCGCTTGGATGTGTCGGCATGTTTAGCATTTACATCAGAGCGCTGTGCCTCTGTGTAAAGCTGTCGGTCCCCGTTCTTGACTTAGGTCAAGAGTCGCTAGGCTATGTTGGAGACATTCGGGCGGTCTAAAAACTCTGACCTTAGAGGTGGCCAAACACACAAAATAAAAAGGAGTTTTCTTAGAGGTGCTGAGAGACTTGAGCAGTCACTTGTTATAACAGTTGACGACACAACGAAAAAGGCTAAACATCGCTTCAAACATTTTCAAGATCCTTCTACCGAACGCTCTAGTCGCAAAAGGCTTGAAACAAATTTACTATCCTTTCGCTAGAATGCTCACCAGAATACTTAATAGAATGCTCGGTAAACCACTCTCGTTTATTTTTCGTTTTGTAACACTCACTGACCGTGTCGCGACGGATTAAGAATACGGATTGTCACCACCCCATATCATCCCATAGGTGTCGTAAGAGCCAACAGAGGGAGCATATTATACATAGAACAGAACTGTAAGAGAAGGAAAACTTGATATAAACCCTATACCGACCCGTTTGGCCAGCGTGGTATAGTAGGTCAATTCCTCTTTTCAAAGGAGAGGCCTAGTCCAGCAGTAGACTGTTAAAGGCTGAAGATGAACACTCGCAAGAATGTTCAAGTTTATTAGCATAGTAAAAAAAAGTTTAAAATAAAGCCGTAAATAGAATTTTCAACATGTTACCTACTGGATAAAATGTGTCCATTTTAATGTATAGTGTTATACTTCATTTGATCTGCATATAATGCAGACAATAAGCTGCTAGGTACGGGCCGAGTAAATCACTTGACCACTACGGTACCGCGTTGCCCAAGTATTGCAGACGGGTTGGCAGACGTCACATATTATGTCTTTCGAGAACATAATGGAGAACTCTCAGACATGCTTATGTTACTACCCACGTACGTAAACGTGGGTAGTTCACCTTTGATCTCATTATTGTATTGACCATAATAAATGGATATATTTACAATTTCACGCAACTATGCTCGGAAAATTGCAGGCAATTGAATTTCCTCTATAAATATCAACATTTAGTCACTTCTCCTCATCATTCGTCATCACTACACAGCAAGATGTACTCTGTTTCACTACTTTTACTTTTCGTCACCTTGTTTTGTTTCATAGTATTGTTAGTTCCATCGATTAGTGCGGATCCTGATCCGCTTTTTGGAGGTGGTGATGATCCGGATAATCCGTTTTATAAACCAAAAGATCACCCATTTTATGATGTACGTAGTTTACAAATAATACATCATAATCGCTCAAGCGTTATCCCGGTTGCATCAAAGACTTTCCATCCTAGGATTCGCTTACGGATTGAACCAGATTCAATAGAATCTTTAATTTTGCACAGACGGAGTGCCTGTAAAATTGATAGCAATTACACATAAACAGCAAACACTGACTTTATAAATCACCACATTGAAAAAGCACTACGGCATAAATTGTCGCCTTGGTTTATCTTTGCGATGTGGGGGTTCGCTCTTTAGGAAAAATCTTTGTGTGATGTTTCATGTGTGAATTATTCTGTGTCTGTGTGTATTTATTTTATAGTCACACGCCTGTATCCCAGAAGGGGTAGGTGGAATATGACACCCACATTTCGCCATGCATTTTTAGGTCCCACGTAATAGAGGGCGAGCCTATTGCCTTTACCGGGCACACCAGACTCCGTGCTGCTACTGAAAATCCGGAAAAACCCAGTAACACTTTTGCCCGACCCGTGGCATATAGGTATCCCTTTGGGTTGCGGAAGTCAGACAGGCAATCGCTCTGTTGAAAAGCCAATATTCAGTAAAACCCGGTTAGTCTAGAAAGCGGTCCCCGTGTTCTAACTGGGATAACGCTAGGAGGATGATGATGAAGCTCTGCTTTTTGGAATCACCGGCCTAGCGCTTTTAGTATATTTAGTGGATACAGCAGAAGACACCAAAAAATAAAGTGTCTATTTGTTTTCCAATCTATTTATTTATTGCTTTTTTAACATGTTTTGCTTTTTATTTTCAGTACCCAGGTGGGCTGAGCAAACCTTACACAGAAGACAGGATTTTTAACATCAATTTCTGAAAGAATCAGTTTCTATGTTTACAATTAGCGCACACAGATTGGGTACGTCTGACGCTAAGTAGACCAATAAAATCTGTGAAAATGTAATATTTTTTTGTGAAATAAAATAAACCCAAATATAAATAAAAGGCATGTTAATCGATTTTACACTTTCGTGAATATTATACATCATACACGTTTATTTAATGGATGTTAATCGCGAATATATTTTATAGGTAGCAGAGCGGATCGACGGGGGAAGTATTACTCTCTCACAGAAAATCGACGTAAAGTAACAGTACTTAAAATGTTGCGTTTCGTTCGGTGTGTGAGAGTGCCGGAGGCCCTATCCCCTATTCCTTCTCCCTCATCCCACTCCTCATCCTATCTCTTTTTCCAACCCCAAGGGGCGGCAACGCACTTGTAACTCCTGTGGTGTTGCTTGTGTCCATGGGCGGCGGTAATTGCTTACCATCAGGCGATCCGTCTGCTCGTTTGCTGCCTATTACTATAAAGAAAAGAATATTTACGAATTAAAGGTATAAATTTAATGCATAATACCCGTTAAAACGGCATGTTTATAAGAAACCCAATTTCCAATCCACTCGTCACGTTGTTTTCAAAACGATATATATATTCTAAGGTTTAGATTAAGGTAAATATTCAAGAGTATACTGTATAAAGAGTACATCTGAAAGATAATTTTCATTCACAAAAACAAGATGGTTACGTTTCCTCACACATTAATAAAATTGCTCAAAGCTTTTTACTTCTTTAAAGACCATGTGAGGCATCGATAACCTAGTGAAAATACCAACACATTGCTATTTAGAAGGTATCGGCTTCAAGCCAATACCTTCTAAATAGCAATTATAAGCCGTGTGGTTGACGGCATAGAATACAAGTGTCACCACCCCCTATGTTCCCGTGGGTGTCGTAAGAGGCGACTAAGGGATAACACGATGCAAATACCATCTTTGCGTAGAGACGGAAAACTCGACATCAAACCCTATACGACTGCCTCATTGGTCTCGCGGCATAAATGTGCGCGTGGGATCGGTGCCGGGTTCGATTCCTGGGTCGGGCAGTGTTATTGGGTTTTTCTGTCACGAAATTCTCAGTAGCAGCACGGAGTCTGGAAATGTGCCCGGTACGGCAATAGGCTCGCCCCTTATTACGTGGGACTAAAGTATATCTGGCGAAAAGAGGGTGTAGAAATACACCTCTGCCTACCTCTTCGGGGTTATAGGCGTGAGACTATGTATGTGTGTATGTACATATCGGCTTCAAACTCACGACATGTACCGATGACTTTACGAAATTATGAGCATCTTTAGAACACCGTATGTTCCGTGCAGAGCACGTTAAGCCTCGGTTCCGACTATCATGAAGTTTTTGCCAGTCTCATAACAGTGATATGTTCTTGATGCATTATCGTCCGATAATTATCTCACTAGCATCCAAGACTTCTCGACTTGGAGCCCGGGGTTTGCTTATTATTCTTACCAGATATAACAGATTATCAGCTTTTCTACAAAACGACTGACGTCTAATCGCCGCAACACAAAGGAATAGCAATATTCCGTGTTTTTTTTATGTAATAATAGGCGGCATCCGAGCAGACGGATCGCCTGATGGTAAGCAATTACCGCCGTCCATGGACACACGCAACACCACAGGAGTCACAAGTTCGTTGCCGCCCCTTGAGGTTGGGATAACGGATAGGATGAGGAGTGGTATGAAGGAGAAGGAATAGGGGATACGGCCTCCGGCACTCTCACTCACCGAACGGAACGCAACAGTTTAGGTACTGTTACTTTACGTCGATTTTCTGTGAGAGGTTAGTATTTTCCCGGTCGAGCCGGCCCATTCATGCTGAAATCAGCAAGGCTTTACTACCGTTTAGGGCACTATCACTTTATTTAAGTTAAATATCTTCATGGCAACCTCGAAGAGGTAGGCAGAGGTGTAATTTACACCCATGTTTCGCTTTATGAATTTTACGTAATCTTAGAGGGCGAGCATGTTGCTGTTAGCGGTAACATTGTCTGACTCCGTGCTGCTACTGAGAATTCAAAAAATGTCAGTTAGACTTTTTTCCCGACCCGGGAAACGAGCCCGGGACCTCTCGATCAGCAGACGCTTTTGTCTAGTGTTCAAATTGCGGTCACTTTTTGTATAGGTCTTTGTTTTGGAGCACATGAATAAGATCAAAAACACAAATTGACCATTCGAATATTTTTTTTACTTTAAATAGTTATATATATTAGGGTACCAAAAGCAATTTATTAATAGGTGAAAAAAAATTATGTATCAAGAAAATTCAGAAGGTTAATGACGGTCATTTTGTTGTTTAGCAGACTTTAACATTGTGCCGAGTGTTGTAGAACCGATTCCCACACGAGACAAGGCTCGCTTTGTGTGAACCACAGATTATTGTTTCGATTTTGTGTGTTTGTGTGTATTGATTGTATTTTTTAAAGTTACACAGGATTTATACTTAGTGCAGGAATAGACTGTAAATGAAAACGGTATAATTAAAGTGTAGGTAGTGAATGATTTAAGTGATGAAAGAAGTATTAATTCAAATGATTGTAATAATTTAGCTTGCATTCTAAGTACTTATCTAGGAAAAAGGTAAACTGGGATACCACTAATGGTATTATCCAAGCATTATTTGCTATACCAGATGTCAAAGTCAAAACCAAAATCATTTAATTATCTAGGTCACAAGGTGACGCTTATGAACGTCAAATGTTAAAAGTAAATTACTAAATGCATCTACATTTACATTTACGTTCGCAAAGCAATAGGTAGAGCCACGAGAAAGAACGGGCAATAAAACTGTTGCGATGCAAAACCTTCTAATATATATAATATTATATATTAGATATACATACATACATACATAGACTCACGCCTGTTTCCCCGAAGGGGTAGGCAGAGGCATATTTAACGCCCACTTTTCGCCAGTGTTTTGATCCCACGTAATAGGTGGCGAGCCTATTGCCGCTCATTGGGACATTTTGTTTGCCAGAGCCTCGTCCGTTGATCGGCAGGTGCACCACTTGCAGGTGAGGTTGGCTTGGGACCCTAAGTTCTTGGTGGGAACCCTATGCACCCTATATATTAGATATATTAGAAGTATATACCGTCCCACTGTTGGGCTTGGGTCTTATTTCACCACGTGAAGAATAAAAGGCCCTAGGGTTGGCAAACCTAACAGGTCTTGCGAGAACATTATAGAAAACTCTCAGATAAGTTTCCTAACCTATATACTATTACAGATAATGCAAAGTAACGGTAGTCCACAGCAACAAGTCACTAGTTTAGAGCACTCACAAACATCTAGGTCATCGGATCTTTGAAGACCTCAGATATGAATAACGTGTCAAAATGTGAATGTAGACATCAGTTTCATGCAGAATGTTGTGCCATTATATCGACAGTTGTGCACATAATTATAGTTGTATTTAGATCGTTATTCATCAGTACAGCCTACCATTCATATTCATCATTACCAGTCCTCTACTGGACTACGACGCAATGTTGGCCAAATGGGTTCTTATAAAGTTTGATGTCGTGTTATCCGTATCTTGCTATTATATTATTGGTTTCTTATATTTTCTTAGTCGCCTTTTACGACATCCATGGAATAATAATAATATATTAATAATAATATTCTACCACATTCACACAACACCATCTAGTCCCAAACTAAGCAGAGCTTGTACTCTGGGTACTGGATAATGGATAAACATACATATATACTTTTTTTATTGTAAATATATACATATTATACATAGAAACACCTAGACCAAGACAAACATCCATTTTCATGCACACAAATGTTTGACTTTAGCGGGAATCGAACCCACGACCTTCGGCGTAACAGTCGCTTACACTCCCGCGGCGCCAACCGGTCGTCAATAAAATGAGGTGGTTTAATTTTGTATATATTTTAATGTCTTATTTTTATAATATCGTCACAATAAATTATTTTGGCCCTCCCTCCCATCTTTAAGAATAATTGCAGCAACGTTTGCTCTTAAAAAATATAAAACTATCCTCTCACTCTCTTCGAGAGAGATCTCAGCAGAATGCTCTTACTTGCTGAACTAGACAACAGGCATTTGGATGACGGAAGACTGACCAAGCATATATATTATAAGGCAAGTGTGAATGGGACAGGACGAAGGGGAAGACCTAGGCGGACGTTCTCTGACCAGATTGGAGACACCCTAAGACAGAACAGGTTAGAAGTACCCTGAATAGAAGAGCATGCATGAGGAATTTGATGGGAGTGAATGAAGCAAGATAAATATTATGTCAGGATCGTAATTGTAAATGGCGTTCCGTAGTCTCTGTATGTATATAGCTGAGTCTATGTATGTATGTGGCTACTTTAGTTCCATCTGTTTTAAGAGTACTATTCTGGTGGAATTGGTCTATATCTGCTATAATATTTTTATTCAAAACATCTGTAGCGGTTTAGGTACAGCTGTTGAGCCTTGTGCCAACCTTGTGTCGAGGAACTTATTTCCATTACCGGGCACATTACCAGACTCCGAGCTGCTACTAAGAATGCGGAAGGAAGTCATTAACGCTTTCACCTGACCCGGGAACCGATCCCGATACCCCCCATCAGCATACGCAGACGCTATCCACAGGACCACGGAGGCAGTCAGTGCAGTAGGCAGTGTAAAACTTATGGAACAACAATAAATCACTAGTATTGGTAATATTTCATTGTTATTTTTAACTAGCGATCCGCGCCGGCTTCGCACGGGTGCAATGTGCATGTATTATACATATAAACCTTCCTCTTGAATCATTCTATCTATCAAAAAAACCGCATTAAAATCCGTTGGGTAGTTTTAAAGATTTAAGCATACATAGGGACAGACAGATAGAAGAAAGACTTTGTTTTATACTATGTAGTGATTTGGTCGCAAAACAATATGGTTACAACATCTACTCACAAACTTAGTGCCCTAAGATTTACACCCCTTTCATTATTTAAAATTTGCCCCGTGCCTCGAAAAACACTTTTGGCATCAGCTCCGTGATGAAGATTTCTAACAGTCATGGAATATCGCTTTTCTGCGGAGGATTCTACTAAATCAGTTTAGGCTGGTGCGCACATCTTAGGGCGGTTTCAGATAAGCGTTTTATACGCGCGTATAAGCTCGTTTTTGGGAGCGCATGTTGGCACGTATGGGCGCGCTGTTTGGCACACGCGCAACTCGTACGAGTGTTGACGCGACGAGTCGTCAGAATCCATGTTGACACTGACAAGATGTCACTACTGTCTCTAGCGAACACGCCGAAATATGCCCGTTTACGAGAGTCTGGTTTTAGAAGCGCGTAATGTAGCACGCGTGTAAGCGCGTACGCTGAAACGACCGTATACGCACATAAAAATACGCTAATCTGAAACCGCCCTTAGGCTCCAAATCCCAAAAGGGGCGAAAGTTTTGGACGCAACCGGGATAACATAAGGATATTGAGGCTGATAAATAACTAATTTTAGAATGTAACAACTCGATTTTTGAAGTGGGTTTCTTTATTATTTTTCAACAAAAAATATTTCATTTTTATAATTATATTTGTCTAATAAAATTCCGACGTGCCAAGCTTGTTTGCGTTATTTGTCAACGTAACGTTGCGATTATTTTAGAAGTTTATGTTGAAAATCCGGTCTTCTGCGTCGGGTTTGCTGGCGAGCAGCCGCTGGCGCTGAAACTATAATAAATAAATAGTTTAAAAACTTATAAATACCTACTTTATTTTATGGTGCAGGATACCAGAAATACGGGTACAATTTGCAGAATGTCCACTATATCTGCTAAAACATATTCCGAGCATATTTTCAGTTTGAACGTAGACCATTGAGAATAAATAAATAGTTTGAAAATATTAAAATTATTTATTTTCTGGTGTTCAGGTAAAATTAGCAGAATGTCCACTATATCTGTAAAAAATGGTTGGAACGCTTTACAGAACAGGTTTCGGACATGCATGGAGCTTGAACATAGGAGATCTTTGAGCTCTATCAGCAGACCAGCCCAATGGTACTACATTTTTTCTTGAGGTGGTACCTAAACTACAAATTACTGTTAAATTTCATGGCGATACAATAATTAGAAATTAGTAAAATTATTAAACTGCTTAGACCTCATTACATAGATTGGTGTAGATTTGTTAAATGTCAGAGTGTCAAAATTGGCACAATATGTATCTAGGTATCTTCAACTCTTAATAATATCATATTATATACCAATATGGCGAAATGTGGGTGTAATATTTACACCTCTGCCTTCCCCTTCGGGGATAAAGGCATGAGACTGTGAATAAAAATAAAAATATATACTAGTAGATTATGGCAGTAATAATTAATAACTGGCTATCTGCGAAACATTCATGTAAAAATAACCTTTAGCCTTTTGTATACATAACTACAGACTATAAATATTACGCTGAATCAATATTCAAGATAACTCAAATGCTATTCGTCAAATTACCTGGACTACACGAAAAGCACTAGCATTCGAATAAATACTCATCGAAATCGGTTCATCTAGTAAAAATTCCTGAGGCAAAATAAAACACCTTTAAAAAATACAGTCCATCTGAGAGTCTCCTCTTTTTTGAACTCGGTTAAAATCACTTCCGTTATTGAGATACCAACAGTCAACGCACAGTCTACTGGGCGTAAGAAGTTAACATTTGGCATGTATTTCTTGGGGAGCGTAGCTTCAAGGGGATGGAGCACTAATAGGGCATTGAGAATTATCTCCTAAGGGGAAGCGGCCAAAAAAATCCTACGTAGACGGCGCCGAGGTTGTAGTATCTAATATACCTGACAGTAGTTTACAAAAGCAAAGCTAAGTAGGTCGCTCAACATATTATTATTCTATTAGAAATTACATTTCTTCACGCTAGGTGTGACTAGGTGTGTTTTCCGAAAAAAGATAACCTTGAAATCTTACCGATGGATTAAGGGATACGGACACAGGCAAGACACCATAGCCTGGATATCCATAGGGTGGATATGCATAGCCAACTTGTGCACGTATGTCTGCCACCGCCACACTAGCAGTGTACACTACGACAAGGAAACACAAGAGTAAACTGAACTTCATCTTGATTCACACACGAGACGACTGCCAAACATCGTCAAACGCAGCCTTTATAAACGACCATTAATTTGGATAATATGGCACCCACTTATTCCCGTGAAATCGGTAAAACGACCCGTATAATTATACCTACCAGATCTCGTACGCTTGTTTGCACTTTAGTCACTAGTCTATAAATAGGTATGTTTGATTCAGAACGGGTTTCAACGATTCAAAAACGACTGGCTCCGTGAGAGGCTGTCAATGTGTCTTCCTTTTAAGCCAGAACTTTTTTTTCGTCATAATATTATTTTGCTTAATAGCGCATAGCATAATCTTCATTTCACAGAAAATTGTTTATTTATTCATAATTTTGTTAGTCCGAATCATCTATAAGCATAAATGTGTTATGCCAAATAAAATTCGGAGTGTCAAGATTGTGCCAAATCGAAGCAACCCGCTGTCAATTTTATAATCATAATCATCAACTATGTTTACAATCTATCCTACAGCTGAGCACAGAACTCCTCTAAATATGAGAAGGGAATGCCAGTATTCACTACGCTTGCCAAATGCAAGTTGGCATGTGACTCGAGAAAATTATGGCGAACTCTCAGACGTACAGGTTTCCTACATTGTTTTTCCAGTGCCTATGTTTGTCCAGTGCCTTTGTTTGTCTTGCCAATTTATAGGTAACACTAGATTTTTAATCACAAGAGTTTGCTTTTTAAAATGTCCTTGCATTGCCAGCCAAAACATTTATAGTCCATTGAAATGTTAATTTTTTTTGGGCTTGATGTGTATTTGTCAGATGACGCAATTTTATTTTATAGATGTCAAGGGGGGTAGGTGTAATGTTAAATCCAAATTTGTAGGGTCGTAGCCCTTGTCCTGCGGCCGCAATCTTGAAAAGAGTGGTACAAGTTGGGTTTCTAGTATATCTGGCAAACTTGTTTTGTAGACGTTTATTTGTTTTGTAGACGTTCATTTGTTTTGTAGACGTTCAATTGTTTTGTATACGTTCATTTCTTTAACACATTTTTATACATACATATTTATTCGGATATGTAAGCGCGATGTTGTGACACTGCCCTTGTAAAACATACATAGAACTAGTGGGAAATTTCCTATAACTGTTTCCCATTAGTTCTATTCTTCTCATCAAGTTGTGCTAATAGAACTAGTGGGAAAAAAGTCTCACTAGTTCTATCATAGAACTGTTCAATAGAACTAGTGGGAATGATCCGACAGCGCTAGGATGATGATGATGACGGGTCTTCAACAGTACCACAGATTATACCTATAATATACAAAGCATTATAACCATTAGCAGTAGTACCTAAACGTTTTATTCTCTAATTTATCTCCTTGTTGCACTATATCATCGTAGTAGCGCTTGTCTTCGCTTGTCTAAAAATACAAAAACGGAAGTAGTAAGTCATTATCATACGAGAGATAACACTGTTCAGTTTAATGTCCATGTAGCACGTTGGTACAACACTACGAGCATTTCAGCCAGGAGTACGGTTAAGCTTTAAAAGACCCACCATAACCCCAGGGGTATTGCCAGGGCTACGGTGGGTCCGCAGCGCACAGTTTTTATATTAACCTACTGTTTTAGGTTTCCATTGAATAAAATGAGAAGAATAAAATGTAATTTTTTAATAAATGTTATAAATAAATCACATCAACTTTTTATTTCCCTACCTTAAATCAATAAATCAAATTTACTTTGAGGCGAATTGAATTTACTCAAGACAGGCAAAGTGATCATGTCCCATCTGAGTCAAATTATTCTTTGTGAAATGGTCAGCATGATGTCACAATGCGCGTCGGTACAGAGAGTATATGTTTATCTCTTTTTCGTGCTTGCGATTAGATGTGCTATCTCACTTACACTTCATATCTAATTCTTAGTGTGTCGTTTTGACACATTTATATTAGTGTGCTTACGCTTTTCGCGATGCGTGCCACTCGTAAGCGCCGGTTACCTTGTCAGTAACCTGTCTACGGTTTCTTACTAGTATGTCTATGGTTTGAACGATTGAGTTTGGAATACGAATTGCTTTGTACTTTTGCGAAAACGTAAATGCGGGGTGGAGGGGGATTTTGCGGAGCAACGACGTACGTCCGCCCTCAATCACGCCTAGACAGACACTGATGAACGGCCGGCGAGCGATATAATGCCAACATTTTGACTATTTTTTTTCTTGGACAAAAATGATAACGAAATTACGAAATCTGTTTTTACCATTTATTTTAAAATAAAGAGCTGTTTCTATTGATATACTTTAATATAAATTCATTATGGAATCTCTAAGCAGTACACGTTTAAAATTGTGATTTAGTGCCATGTTTGCCATTTTTTTTTATCGAGCCAATCATTTCAAATCGTGTTTCTATCTTTACGATTTACTAGAAGATATGTTCAGCTTTTATATTTTAATTTTTATTCATTCGAAATATCATAGTTCATGGGACTTTCAGACGTTCAAAAATCTTAAAAAGTACTGCAACCTCGCCTTAAGTGATCAAAGAAGTATTGATTCAAATGCTTGTAATAATTTGGCTTGCATTTTAAGTACTTACCTAGGAAAAGGTAAACTGGGATACCACTAATATGGTATTATCCAAGCATTATTTGCTATCATCATCATCATCATCCTTTAACAGTCCACTGCTGGACAAGGCCTCTCCTTTGAAAGGAGGAATTGGCCTACCATACCACGCTGGCCAAACGGGTTGGTATAGGGTTTGTTTCATCAAGTTTTCCTTCTCTTACAGTGCTGGTTTCTTCTTATGACACCCATGGCATGATATGGGGTGGTGACATTCCGTATTCTTAAGCCGTCACCACACGGCATTTATTTGCTATACCAGATGTTAAAGTCAAAACCAAAATCTTTTAATTATCTACGTCACAAGGTGACGCTTAAGAACGTCAAATGTTAAAAGTAAATTACTTAATGCATATTATCTACATTTACATTTACTGCCTCGTTCGCAAAACAATAGGTAGAGCCAGGAGAAAGAACGGGCAATAAAACTGTTGCGATGCAAAACCTTCTAATCATTATTCTCCTGAGAGGTCAATTTTAAGTTTTACCTTGAAGCTCGCTCGGGATCTGTTTGGTGATCTAACCTATCATCATCATCAGTCCTGTATATAAACCATCCCACTGTTGGGCATGGGCCTTATTTCACGACGTGAAGAATAAAATAGGCCATAGGGTTGGCAAACTTAACATGTCTTGCGAGAACATTATAGAAACTCTCAGATAATATGCAGGTTTCCTAACCTATATACCAATACAGAGGTCATTTGATCTCTGAAGACCTTAGGTATGAATAACATATCGAAATGTGAATGTACACAACAGTTAAAGCAGAATGTTGTGCCATTATTTGGACAGTTGTGCACATAATTTTATTATAGTTGTATTTAGATCGTTATTCATCATTACAGCTTACCATTCATATTCATCATTACCAGTCCTCTACTGGACTACGACGCAATGTTGGCAAAATAGGTTCAAAGTCAAAGTCAAAGTCAAAATCGTTTATTCATGTAGGTCACAAGGTGACGCCTATGACCGTCAATTTTTTAAATCGAATTACTTAATGCTTCTACATTTACATTTACTGCCTTGTTCGCAAAGCAATAGGTAGAACCACGAGAAAGAACGGGCAATAAAGCTCGTGGCCACTCTTTTGAATCGCCAATATTATGGTACATATGTATTTTATTTTTGTAAGGAGCTGCAACTGTTTCACATTGTACTTAATTACTTGTAAATAGTAATTAGTTACAGACATAATACTTAAGAAAATAATGCAGTTACTAAATTAAGCGCCTTAGTTAGCCTTCCAATGTGAATATTGTGTAACAGGAGCATCCACTTACGTCTTATAATGTAGGCAACTCGTGACCACGTTCAGAACTATGGTGGAAATGTATGTTACAGAAGTGACTGTATATGAATACACAAAATTACAAAAACATTAGTTTACAGCCCATGATCCCGAGTTATCTTCATCTTACAGTGCAGTAAAACTTTAATAAAATCAGTGGAACAACAATGCAAATGTAAATGTAGTAAGTTGAATGACCTAATAATACATAAATAGTAATTTGAAATAACTAGAATTATTACATAAAGATTAACTGAAATATGCAAATTATCTATATAATTCTAATTAGGTATAAAGATCATGAGTTGTCTAGCGTAAGTGACCAACTATCCTTATCACTGAAATAATCATTAATAGTATAATAACCTTTCTTAATAAAAATTGAATTGTTAATTATCGCTTGTCCCGTGCCTCGGAGAGCACGTTAAGCCGTCGGTCCCGGTTGTCATGAAGATCTTTGACAATCGTTACAGGGCGTCAGTTCCTTCTAAATAAACTGACACTAGTCTAAACCATGGAATATCGCTATCCCTTCGGGTTGCGGAGGTCAGACAGGCAGTCGCTCCGTGGAAAAGCTAATATTCAGCCAAATCCGGTTAGACTAGAAAGCGGACCCCAGACTGAAACTGGGATAACGCTAAGAGAAAGAAGAACCTTTCTTAATAAGGCAGTCTTTTATTTTAGTTTTAAATGTACTAAATGCTAATTCTAAAAGACTAATTGGTATTTTATTGTATACTAGAGCACGCCAGCAGCCACGTGTGCATATTTTTTTAAATTTACCCGTTTTGGCCGATCCCGTGGGAATTTCGGGAAATCCTTTCTTAGTGCACCCCTACGGTCTCCAAGGAACATACATGCCAAATTTCAGCGTCCTGCGCCCAATAGTTTCGGCTCTAGCGTGTCTGTCAGTCAGTCAGTAACGCAAGGATATTTCATATTAAGATACGAATATCTAGCCCTACAAAAGAATTATTAACCTTATGTAAACGATGATAAGTGCATATAACCTATGCCTGTTTCGAGTATATATATTATGTATATCGCTTTTTGTAGTAAAAATACCTATATTTTGCCCAAATGCACAAAATAATAGCAAATAAAAATTGCGAGGCTACTGTAAGAATTTCAATAGACTTAAAGCGTTCCCTAAGAGTATCTTTTGCACCTTACATGTATATTGCTCGTACTGCTCGTTTTTGTAGAACGAAGATGTTCTGAATATCAGCAGCTTTGCCCTATAACAAAATGCCGGACATAACACTGTGAAAATAGCTAAAATATACTAAACGAGCCGTGTCGATGTCAGTAAGTTGCCTAACTTTTCTGACGGCATACGCAGCAGAGCTGAGCTTGCCTGTAAGACATGCTATATGTGCACCCCATTGTAACTTATTATCTAATGTAATACCTAGGAACCTTGTAGAGTCTACTGTGTCAAGTTCCTCCCTATCTAGCATAATATTAGGTCCCAGTTGTCTAACATTAGGTAAAGCAAATTTAACGCATTTCGTTTTCCTATAATTAATTATTAAGTACTAGGTTTTTGCTGTAAACCATTGTGTAACTTGTAATAGTGCATTATTTACTTCATCAAATTGAGTTATATTCCTATCTACTTTAAAAATAAGTGACGTATCATCTGTAAAAAGTACGACATCACAGACGTTTTTTTAAATAAAAAGGTAAGTCATTAATATATACAAGAAATAGAAAAGGACCTGAAATTGAGCCTTGTAGAACGCCTAGCTGTATAGGTAATTTAGAGAATATAGTCCCATTTACATCGACACACTGAAATCTCTGCCGCAGGTACGAATCGACAACACTAAGTGCGGTTTTCTCTACGCCGTAGTGGCGGAGCTTTCGCAGTAGTGTGTCGTGCTGAACGCAGTCAAATGCTTTTGATAGGTCACAGAATACTCCAATAGCATTCTTTAATGACTCCCAAGCATATATAATAGGTGTTGCTCTCATAAACGTGTTTTATGAGAGTAACACCCGCATCAGTAGTGGATCTACCTTTAGTAAACCCGTATTGATCTTTATGAAGCAGACTATTTAAATTAAAGTGTCTTAGTAGCTGCTTTAATAAAATATTTTCAAATAATTTACTAAATGCCGGCAGGATAGATATGAGCCTAAAATTATTAATTTCATTTTTGCTGCCAGATTTGAATAAGGGTATAATTTTACTTAATTTCATCAAATCCGGAAATACGCCTAGGTCAAAGCATTGATTAAAAAATATAGATAGGTAAGGCGCAACAGTCTCAACTATAGTACCTAACATTTTAATTGAAATGCCCCAAACGTCGCCGGTATTTTTAATATTAATTGAATTATATGCGATCAATATATCTCGCGGGGTAACGTGCTCGAATTTAAACATGCTCTTGCATTCAGGTACACTGCTAACCAAAAAATTTCCAGCGTCTAAAGATGATGGTTGTAAGAGCTGTAAGACGTACTTAGGACATTTTTCTTTTTCGTAAATTTAATATGGCTGCATTTTTTTACATTTAGTGACATCTTGTTCCGCTCACACCACTCACTCAACCTGTCGAGGTCACTCTGAAACAGCATCGAGTCAGCAGTGCTTCTGATAGGTTTTATGACTTTCAGATAGTCAGCAAATAAAAATACTTTTGAATTTTGAAAGCATTTGTGTATGTCGTTAATGAAAAGAGTAAAAAACTGTGGGCCGAAATGTGAACCCTGTGGGATGCCTGATGTTGCTATAAATGGTTCAGATCCACAGCCATTCACCACAACCCTTAGCGTCCGCCCTTGCAAATACGACTTGAACTAACTCAGTAAGGGATCCGACACACCGTACCACTTTAGTTTTTTTTAAAGTATACCATGGTCGACTGTGTCGAATGCCTTACTGAAATCGGTATATACTGCATCCACTTGGATGCGTGCATCAACCGAATTGACGATGTCCTCAGCATAAGCAACTAAATTCGTAGCTGTGGACCTGCCCCTCACAAACCCGTGCTGACTTTCAATAGTCACCAGAAGGAGGTCGATATACACAAATTACTATATATAGGTCTAGTTCCACACAGGACAATTCAAAAGTGCGCTCAATAGATAAATTAACAATATCTTTACGTTCCTTACATTTTAATAAATTTGAAGTTATTATGAGAGAACCGCCCCAAGTAGCCTGCATTCTTATATACGAGCTCTGTACTGTATAATATTGATTTATAACAATAAGCTCATGGTTCTTTAACCAATGTTCAGTTATACACAAAACCTTAACATCATATTTTTCTAGAAATAAACTTAACTCTAATTATTTGCCAGATAGGCCCTGCATGTTTTGGTGTACTATATTCAAATACTGCAGCCTAATTGTTGTTCTTATAAGGTTTGATGTCGTGTTATCCGTATCTTGCTATTATACTATTGGTTTTTTATATTTTTCTTATTCGCCTTTTACGACAGCCATGGAATAAAATGAGGTGGTATAATTTTGTATATCTTATAATGTCTTATTTTTATAATATTGTCACAATAATTTTTTTTGGTCCCCCCTCCCATCTTAAGAATTATTGCAGCAACATTTGCTCTAAAAAGTATAAAACTATCCTCTCACTCTCTTCGGAAAAGATCTCAGCAGAATGCTCCTACTTGCTGAACTAAATAACAGGCATTTGGATGACGGAAGACTGACCAAGCATATATATTATATGGCAAGTGTGAATGGGACAAGACGAAGGGGAAGACCTAGGTGGACGTTCTCTGACCAGATTGGAGACATCCTAAAACAGGACAGCTTAGAAGTACCCTGAATAGAAGAGCATGCATGAGGAATTTGATGGGAGTGAATGAAGCAAGATAAATATTATGTCAGGATCGTAATTGTAAATGGCGTTCCGTAGTATCTGTATGTATATGGCTGAGTCTATGTATGTATGTGGCTACTTTAGTTCCATCTTTTTTAAGAGTACTATTCTGGTGGAATTGGTCTATATCTGCTATAATATTTTATTAAAAACATCTCTAGCGGTTTAGGTCCAGCTGTTGAGCCTTGTGCCAACCTTGTGTCGAGGAACTTATTGCCATTACCGGACACATTACCAGACTCCAAGCTGCTACTAAGAATGCGGAAGGAAGTCATTAACGCTTTTACCTGACCCGGGAACCAATCCCGATACCCCCCATCAGCATACGCAGACGCTATCCACAGGACCACGGAGGCATTCAGTGCAGTAGGCAGTGTAAAACTTATGGAACAACAATAAATCACTAGTATTGGTAATATTTCATTGTTATTTTTAACTAGCGACCCGCGCCGGCTTCGCACGGGTGCAATGTGCATGTATTATACATATAAACCTTCCTCTTGAATCATTCTATCTATCAAAAAAACCGCATTAAAATCCGTTGGGTAGTTTTAAAGATTTAAGCATACATAGGGTCAGACAGACAGAAGACAGACTTTGTTTTATACTATGTAGTGATTTGGTCACAAAACAATATGCTTACAGCATCTACTAACAAACTTAGTGCCCTCAGATTTACACCCCTTTCATTATTTAAAATTTGCCCCGTGCCTCGAAAAACACTTTTGGCATCAGCTCCGTGATGAAGATTTCTGACAGTCATGGAATATCGCTTTTCTGCGGAGGATTCTACTAAATCAGTTTAGGCTGGTGCGCACATCTTAGGGCGGTTTCAGATAAGCGTTTTATACGCGCGTATAAGCTCGTTTTTGGGAGCGCATGTTGGCACGTATGGGCGCGCTGTTGGGCACACGCGCAACTCGTACGAGCGTTGACGCGACGAGTCGTCAGAATCAATGTTGACACTGACAAGATGTCACTACTGTTTCTAGCGAACACGCTGAAATATGGCCGTTTACGAGAGTCTGGTTTTTGAAGCGCGTAATGTAGCACGCGTGTAAGCGCGTACGCTGAAACGACCGTATACGCGCATAAAAATACGCTAATCTGAAACCGCCCTTAGGCTCCAAATCCCAAAAGGGGCGAAAGTTTTGGACGCAACCGGGATAACATAAGGATATTGAGGCTGATAAATAACCAATTTTAGAATGTAACAACTCGATTTTTGAAGTGGGTTTCTTTATTATTTTTCAACAAAAAATATTACATTTTTATAATTATATTTGTCTAATAAAATTCCGACGTGCCAAGCTTGTTTGCGTTATTTGTCAACGTAACGTTGCGATTATTTTAGAAGTTCAGGTTGAAAATCCGGTCTTCTGCGTCGGGTTTGCTGGCGAGCAGCCGCTGGCGCTGAAACTATAATAAAAAAATAGTTTAAAAACTTATAAATACCTACTTTATTTTATGGTGCAGGATACCAGAAATACGGGTACAATTTGCAGAATGTCCACTATATCTGCTAAAACATATTCCGAGCATATTTTCAGTTTGAACGTAGACCAATGAGAATAAATAAATAGTTTGAAAATATTAAAATTCTTTATTTTCTGGTGTTCAGGTAAAATTAGCAGAATGTCCACTATATCTGTAAAAAATGGTTGGAACGCTTTACAGAACAGGTTTCGGACATGCATGGAGCTTGAACATAGGAGATCTTTGAGCTCTATCAGCAGACCAGCCCAATGGTACTACATTTTTCTTGAGGTGGTACCTAAACTACGAATTACTGTTAAATTTCATGGCGATACAATAATTAGAAATTAGTAAAATTATTAAACTGCTTAGACCTCATTACATAGAGTAGTAGAGTTTAGATTTGTTAAATGTCAGAGTGTCAAAATTGGCACAATATGTATCTAGGTATCTTCAACTCTTAATAATATCATATTATATACCAATATGGCGAAATGTGGGTGTAATATTTACACCTCTGCCTTCCCCTTTGGGGATAAAGGCATGACTCTGTGAATAAAAATAAAAATATATACTAGTAGATTATGGTAGTAATAATTAATTACTGGCTATCTGCGAAACATTCATGTAAAAATAACCTTTAGCCTCTTGTATACATAACTACAGACTATAAATATTACGCTGAATCAATATTCAAGATAACTCAAATGCTATTCGTCAAATTACCTGGACTACACGAAAAGCACTAGCATTCGAATAAATACTCATCGAAATCGGTTCAACTAGTAAAAATTCCTGAGGCAAAATAAAACACCTTTAAAAAATACAGTCCATCTGAGAGTCTCCTCCTTTTTGAACTCGGTTAAAATCTCTTCCGTTATTGAGATACCAACAGACAACGCACAGTCTACTGGGCGTAAGAAATTAACATTTGGCATGTATTTCTTGGGGAGCGTCGCTTTAAGGGGATGGAGCACTAATAGGGCATTGAGAATTATCTCCTAAGGGGAAGCGGGTAAAAAAATCCTACGTAGACGGCGCCGAGGTTGTAGTATCTAATATACCTGACAGTCGTTTACAAAAGCAAAGCTAACTAGGTCGCTCAACATATTATTATTCTATTAGAAATTACATTTCTTCACGCTAGGTGTGACTAGGTGTGTTTTCCGAAAAAAGATAACCTTGAAATCTTACCGATGGATTAAGGGATACGGACACAGGCAAGCCACCATAGCCTGGATATCCATAGGGTGGATATGCATAGCCAACTTGTGCACGTATGTCTGCCACCGCCACACTAGCAGTGTACACTACGACAAGGAAACACAAGAGTAAACTGAACTTCATCTTGATTCACACACGAGACGACTGACAAACATCGTTAAAAGCAGCCTTTATAAACGACCATTAATTTGGATAATATGGCACCCACTTATTCCCGTGAAATCGGTTAAACGACCCGTATAATTATACCTACCAGATCTCGTACGCTTGTTTGCACTTTAGTCACTAGTCTATAAATAGGTATGTTTGATTCAGAACGGGTTTCAACAATTTAAAAACGACTGGCTCCATGAGAGGCTGTCAATGTGTCTACCTTTTAAAGCAGAACTTTTTTTTCGTCATAATATTATTTTGCTTAACAACGCATAGCATAATCTTCATTTAACAGAAAATTGTTTATTTATTCATAATTTTGTTAGTCCGAATCATCTATAAGCATAAATGTGTTATGCCAAATAAAATTCGGAGTGTCAAGATTTTGCCAAATAGAAGCAACCCGCTGTCAATATTATAATCATAATCATCAACTATGTTTACAATCTATCCTACAGCTGAGCACAGAACTCCCATAAATATGAGAAGGGAATGCCAGTATTCACTACGCTTGCCAAATGCATGTTGGCATGTGACTCGAGAAAATTATGGCGAACTCTCAGACGTACAGGTTTCCTACATTGTTTTTCCAGTGCCTATAATTATGTTTGTCTTGCCAATTTATAGGTAACACTAGATTTTTAATCACAAGGGTTTGCTTTTTAAAATGTCCTTGCATTGCCAGCCAAACCATTTATAGTCCATTGAAATGTTAATTTTTTTTGGGCTTAGTGTGTATTTGTCAGATGACGCAGTTTTATTTTATAGATGTCAAGGGGGGGTTGGTGTAATGTTAAATCCAAATTTGTGGGGTCGTAGCCCTTGTCCTGCGGCCGCCATCTTGAAAAGAGTGGTACAAGTTGGGTTTCTAGTTTATCTGGCAAACTTGTTAACTTGTTTTGTAGACGTTCATTTGTTTTGTAGACGTTCATTTGTTTTGTGGACGTTCAATTGTTTTGTATACGTTCATTCGTTTAACACATTTTTATACATACATATTTATTCGGTTATGTGAGCGCGATGTTGTGACACTTTGTAAAACATACATAGAACTAGTGGGAAATTACCTATAACTGTTTCCCATTAGTTCTATTCTTCTCATCAAGTTGTGCTAATAGAACTAGTGGGAAAAAGTCTCACTAGTTCTATCATAGAACTGTTCAATAGAACTAGTGGGAATAATCCGACAGCGCTAGGATGATGATGATGACGGGTCTTCAACAGTACCACAGATTATACCTATAATATACAAAGCATTATAACCATTAGCAGTAGTACCTAAACGTTTTATTCACTAATTTATCTCCTTGTTGCACTATATCATCGTAGTAGTGCTTGTCTTCGCTTGTCTAAAAATACAAAAACGTAAGTAGTAAGTCATTATCATACGAGAGATAACACTGCTCAGTTTAATGTCCATGTAGCACGTTGGTACAACACTACGAGCATTTCAGCCAGGAGTACGGTTAAGCTTTAAAAGACCCACCATAACCCCAGGGGTATTGCCAGGGCTACGGTGGGTCCGCAGCGCACAGTTTTTATATTAACGTACTGTTTTAGGTTTCCATTGAATGAAATGAGAAGAATAAAATGTATTTTTTTAATAAATGTTATAAATAAATCACATCGACTTTTTATTTCCCTACCTTAAATCAATAAATCAAATTTACTTTGAGGTGAATTGAATTTACTCAAGACAGACAAAGTGATCATGTCCCATCTGAGTCAAATTATTCTTTGTGAAATGGTCAGCATGATGTCACAATGCGCGTCGGTACAGAGAGTATATGTTTACCTCTTTTTCGCGCTTGCTATTAGATGTGCTATGTCACTTACACTTCATATCTTATTCTTAGTGTGTCGTTTTAACACATTTATATTAGTGTGCTTACGCTTTTCGCGATGCGTGCCACTCGTAAGCGCCGGTTACCTTGTCAGTAACCTGTTTACGGTTTCTTACTAGTATGTCTATGGTTTGAACGATTGAGTTTGGAATACGAATTGCTTTGTACTTTTGCGAAAACGTAAATGCGGGATGGAGGGAGATTTTGCGGAGCAACGATGTACGTCCGCCCTCAATCACGCCTAGACAGGCACTGATGAACGGCCGGCGAGCGATATAATGCCAACATTTTGACTATTTTTTTTCTTGGAGAAAAATGAAAACGAAATTACGAAATCTGTTTTTACCATTTATTTTAAAATAAAGAGCTGTTTCTATTGATAAACTTTAATATAAATTAATTATGGAATCTCTAAGCAGTACACGTTTAAAATTGTGATTTAGTGCCATGTTTGACATTTTTTTATCGAGCCAATCATTTCAAATCGTGTTTCTATCTTTACGATTTACTAGAAGATATGTTCAACTTTTATATTTTAATTTTTATTCATTCAAAATATCATAGTTCATGGGACTTTCAGACGTTCAAAAATCTTAAAAAGTACTGCAACCTCGCCTTAAGTGATCAAAGAAGTATTGATTCAAATGCTTGTAATAATTTGGCTTGCATTTTAAGTACTTACCTAGGAAAAGTTAAACTGGGATACCACTAATATGGTATTATCCAAGCATTATTTGCTATCATCATCATCATCATCAGCCTTTAACAGTCCACTGCTGGACAAGGCCTCTCCTTTGAAAGGAGGAATTGGCCTACTATACCACGCTGGCCAAACGGGTTGGTATAGGGTTTGTATCAAGTTTTCCTTCTCTTACAGTGCTGTTTTCTGCATAATATGCTCCCTCTGTCGGCTCTTATGACACCCATGGCATGATATGGGGTGGTGACATTCCGTATTCTTAATCCGTCACCACACGGCATTTATTTGCTATACCAGATGTTAAAGTCAAAACCAAAATCATTTAATTATCTACGTCACAAGGTGACGCTTAAGAACGTCAAATCATATTATCTACATTTACATTTACTGCCTCGTTCGCAAAAAAATAGGTAGAGCCAGGAGAAAGAACGGGCAATTAAACTGTTGCGATGCAAAACCTTCTAATCATTATTCTCCTAAGAGGTCAATTTTAAGTTTTACCTTGAAGCTCGCTCGGGATCTGTTTGGTAATCTAACCTATCATCATCATCAGTCCTGTAAATAAACCATCCCACTGTCGGGCATGGGCCTTTTTTCACGACGTGAAGAATAAAATAGGCCATAGGGTTGGCAAACTTAACATGTCTTGCGAGAACATTATAGAAACTCTCAGATAATATGCAGGTTGCCTAACCTATATACTAATACAGAGGTCATTTGATCTCTGAAGACCTTAGGTATGAATAACATATCGAAATGTGAATGTACACAACAGTTAAAAAAATGAAGAATGCGGTGCCATTATTTGGACAGTTGTGCACATAATGTTATTATAGTTGTATTTAGATCGTTATTCATCATTACAGCCTACCATTCATATTCATCATTACCAGTCCTCTACTGGACTACGACGCAATGTTGGCAAAATAGGTTCAAAGTCAAAGTCAAAGTCAAAATCGTTTATTAATTACTTAATGCTTCTACATTTACATTTACTGCCTTGTTCGCAAAGCAATAGGTAGAACCACGAGAAAGAACGGGTATTAAAGCTCGTGGCCACTCTTTTGAATCGCCAATATTATGGTACATATGTATTTTATTTTTGTAACGAGTTGCAACTGTTTCACATTGTACTTAATTACTTGTAAATAGTAATTAGTTACAGACATAATACTTAAGAAAATAATGCAGTTACACAATTAAGCGCCTTAGTTAGCCTTCCAATGTGAATATTGTGTAACAGGAGCATCCACTTACGTCTTATAATGTAGGCAACTCGTGACCATGTTCAGAACTATGGTGGAAATGTATGTTACAGAAGTGACTGTATATGAATACACAAAATTACAAAAACATTAGTTTACAGCCCATGATCACGAGTTATCTTCATCTTACAGTGCAGTAAAACTATAATAAAATTAGTGGAATAACAATGCAAATGTAAATGTAGTAATTTGAATGACCTAATAATACATAAACAGTTATTTGAAATAACTAGAAATATTATATAAACATTAACTGAAATATACAAATTATCTATATAATTCTAATTAGGTATAAAGATCATGAGTTGTCTAGCGTAAGTGACCAACTATCCTTATCACTGAAATAATCATTAATAGTATAATAACCTTTCTTAATAAGGCAGTCTTTTATTTTAGTTTTAAATGTACTAAATGGTAATTCTAAAAGACTAATTGGTATTTTATTGTATACTAGAGGACGCCAGCAGCCACGCCTGCATTTTTTTTAAATTTACCCGTTTTGGCCGATCCCGTGGGAATTTCGGGAAATCCTTTCTTAGTGCACCCCTACGGTCTCCAAGGAACATACATGCCAAATTTCAGCGTCCTGCGCCCAATAGTTTTGGCTCTAGCGTGTCTGTCAGTCAGTCAGTAACGCAAGGATTTTTTATATTAAGATACGAATACCTAGCCCTACAAAAAAATTATTAATCTTATGTAAACGATGATAAGGGGCGTATAACCTATGCCTGTTTCGAGTATATATATTATGTATATCGCGTTTTGTGGTAAATATACCTATATTTTGCCTAATGTACAAAATATTAGCAAATAAAAATTGCGAGGCTACTGTAAGAATTCCTATAGACTTAAAGCGTTCCCTAAGAGTATCTTTTGCACCTAACATGTATATTACTCGTACTGCTCGTTTCTGTAGAACAAAGATGTTCTGCATATCAGCAGCTTTGCCCCATAACAAAATGCCGGACATAACACTGTGAAAATAGCTAAAATATACTAAACGAGCCGTGTCGATGTCAGTAAGTTGCCTAACTTTTCTGACGGCATACACAGCAGAGCTGAGCTTACCTGCAAGATATGCTATATGTGCACCCCATTGTAACTTATTATCTAATGTAATACCTAGGAACCTTGTAGAGTCAACTGTGTCAAGTTCCTCCCTATCTAGCATAATATTAGGTCCCAGTTGTCTAACGTTAGTAAAGCAAATTTAACGCATTTAGTTTTCCTAGAATTAATTATTAAGTACTAGGTTGTTTGCTGTAAACCATTGTGTAACTTGTAATAGTGCATTATTTACTTCATCAAATGGATTTCTATTCCTATATACTTTAAAAATAAGTGACGAATCATCTGCAAAAAGTACGACATCACAGATGTTTTGTTTAAATAAAAAGGTAAGTCATTAATATATACAAGAAATAGAAAAGAACCTAAAATTGAGCCTTGTGGAACGCCTAGCTGTATAGGTAATTTAGAAAATATAGTCCCATTTACATCGACACACTGAAATCTCTGCCGCAGGTACGAATCGACAACACTAAGTGCGGTTTTCTCTACGCCGTAGTGGCGGAGCTTACGCAGTAGTGTGTCGTGCTGAACGCAGTCAAATGCTTTAGATAGGTCACAGAACACTCCGATAGCATTCTTTAATGACTCCCAAGCATATATAATAGGTGTTGCTCTCATAAACGTGTTTTATGAGAGCAACACCCGCATCAGTAGTGGATCTACCTTTAGTAAACCCGTATTGATCTTTATGAAGCAGACTATTTAAATTAAAGTGTCTTAGTAGCTGCTTTAATAAAATCTTTTCAGATATTTCGACGTCCTAAATGCCGGCAAGATAGATATGAGCCTTCAATTATTAATTTCATTTTTACTGTCAGATTTGAATGAGGGTATAATTTTACTTAATTTCATCAAATCCGGAAATACGCCTAGGTCAAAGCATTGATTAAAAAATATAGATAGGTAAGGCGCAACAGTCTCAACTATAGTACCTAACATTTTAATTGAAATGCCCCAAACGTCGCCGGTATTTTTAATATTAATTGAATTATATGCGATCAATATATCTCGAGGGGTAACGTGCTCGAATCTAAACACGCTCTTGCATTCAGGTACACTGCTAAGCAAAAAATTTCCAGCGTCTAATGATGATGATTGTAAAGAGCTAGTAGTTGTTAAAGGTATGCTCGCAAGGAAACTATTGAACATAATTATGCGCTACTTGAGTTTTATTAGTGACTAATAAATTGTTTTCTTTTAGTTCAAATTGGTTTTCCCGTAGTCGTGCTCTTCCTGTTTCATTATGTATAATTCTCCAAGTTTCTTTAATTATATTTGTTGAATGCTTAATTTTACTACTAATAAATTTAGATTTTGCTATAATACAAACTTGTTTAAAAATTTTTGAGTACGTTTTTACATAATCTCGAAAAGGTGTGTCAAATCTATGTTGTTTCATACCATATAATTCAAACAACTTGGCCCTACTTTTGTATATACCTATAGTGGCCCACTGGTTAAAAGATCCCATAATACCCTTTAGTGTGACAGTTTTACTCTTGGAAGTATTTTGAAACTCATTATTTACTAGTCCAAAAAGTGAGTTATAAATTGCATTTGGATTTTGTGAGTTCAATATTGAAGTATTGAATTAGCAATAATATTGGTTTTGAAACGTATTAAACGATTGGTAGTCTGAGGCCTACATTCTACTGTACGTGATTTATGATACGTTAAACAGGGAAAACTAGCTATCTGTCCACGGTGATCAGAAGGGAGAGAACTAATTACTACTGGGTTTGTGGCAGCACAAGAACTAAGTATGTTATCCAAACAAATAGAAGATGTTGCAGATACTCTAGTAGTTTCACAGAATAGGTTACTTAAATTAAATGACTTTAAAAGATTCAGAAAAATAATACACTGTGAAGAATTCTCTAAAATATTAATATTAAAATCGCCACATACTATAATATTCTTATTTATACATTTAATTTTATTGATAGCAACTTCCATAACAGTCTCAAATAGATTATAGTCACCAGAAGGAGGTCGATATACACAAATTACTATATATAGGTCTAGTTCCACACAGGACAACTCAAAAGTGCGCTCAATAGATAAATTAACAATATCTTTACGTTCCTTACATTTTAATAAATTTGAAGTTATTATGAGAGAACCGCCCCTTGTTGCCTGCATTCTTATATACGAACTCTGTACTGTATAATATTGATTTATAACAATAAGCTCATGGTTCTTTAACCAATGTTCAGTTATACACAAAACCTTAACATCATATTTTTCTAGAAATAAACTTAACTCTAATTATTTGCCAGATAGGCCCTGCATGTTTTGGTGTACTATATTCAAATACTGCAGCCTTATTGTTGTTCTTATAAGGTTTGATGTCGTGTTATCCGTATCTTGCTATTATACTATTGGTTTCTTATATTTTTCTTAGTCGCCTTTTACGACAGCCATGGAATAAAATGAGGTGGTATAATTTTGTATATCTTATAATGTCTTATTTTTATCATATTGTCACAATAAATTATTTTGGTCCCCCCTCCCATCTTTAAGAACTATTGCAGCAACATTTGCTCTAAAAAGTATAAAACTATCCTCTCACTCTCTTCGGAAGAGATCTCAGCAGAATGCTCCTACTTGATGAACTAAACAACAGGCATTTGGGTGACGGAAGACTGACCAAGCATATATATTATAAGGCAAGTGTGAATGGGACAGGACGAAGGGGAAGACCTAGGCGGACGTTCTCTGACCAGATTGGAGACATCCTAAAACAGGACAGCTAAGAAGTACCCTGAATAGAAGAGCATGCATGAGGAATTGGATGGGAGTGAATGAAGCAAGATAAATATTATGTCAGGATCGTTATTGTAAATGGCGTTCCGTAGTCTCTGTATGTATATGGCTGAGTCTATGTATGTATGTGGCTACTTTAGTTCCATCTTTTTTAAGAGTACTATTCTGGTGGAATTGGTCTATATCTGCTATAATATTTTTATTAAAAACATCAGTAGCGGTTTAGGTCCAGCTGTTGAGCCTTGTGCCAACCTTGTGTCGAGGAACTTATTGCCATTACCGGACACATTACCAGACTCCGAGCTGCTACTAAGAATGCGGAAGGAAGTCATTAACGCTTTTACCTGACCCGGGAACCAATCCCGATACCCCCCATCAGCATACGCAGACGCTATCCACAGGACCGCGGAGGCAGCCAGTGCAGTAGGCAGTGTAACACTTATGGAACAACAATAAAACACTAGTATTGGTAATATTTCATTGTTATTATTAACTAGCGACCCGCGCCGGCTTCGCACGGGTGCAATGTGCATGTATTATACATATAAACCTTCCTCTTGAATCATTCTATCTATAAAAAAAACCGCATTAAAATCCGTTGGGTAGTTTTAAAGATTTAAGCATACATAGGGACAGACAGACAGAAGACAGACTTTGTTTTATACTATGTAGTGATTTGGTCACAAAACAATATGGTTACAACATCTACTCACAAACTTAGTGCCCTCAGATTTACACCCCTTTCATTATTTAAAATTTGCCCCGTGCCTCGAAAAACACTTTTGGCATCCGCTCCGTGATGAAGATTTCTGACAGTCATGGAATATCGCTTTTCTGCGGAGGATTCTACTAAATCAGTTTAGGCTGGTGCGCACATCTTAGGGCGGTTTCAGATAAGCGTTTTATACGCGCGTATAAGCTCGTTTTTGGGAACGCATGTTGGCACGTATGGGCGCGCTGTTGGGCACACGCGCAACTCGTACGAGCGTTGACGCGACGAGTCGTCAGAATCAATGTTGATACTGACAAGATGTCACTACTGTTTCTAGCGAACACGCCGAAATATGCGCGTTTACGAGAGTCTGGTTTTTGAAGTGCGTAATGTAGCACGCGTGTAAGCGCGTTTGCTGAAACGACCGTATACGCGCATAAAAATACGCTAATCTGAATCCGCCCTTAGGCTCTAAATCCCAAAAGGGGCGAAAGTTTTGGACGCAACCGGGATAACATAAGGATATTGAGGCTGATAAATAACCAATTTTAGAATGTAACAACTCGATTTTTGAAGTGGGTTTCTTTATTATTTTTCAACAAAAAATATTACATTTTTATAATTATATTTGTCTAATAAAATTCCGACATGCCAAGCTTGTTTGCGTTATTTGTCAACGTAACGTTGCGATTATTTTAGAAGTTCAGGTTGAAAATCCGGTCTTCTGCGTCGGGTTTGCTGGCGAGCAGCCGCTGGCGCTGAAACTATAATAAATAAATAGTTTACAAACTTATAATTACCTACTTTATTTTATGATGCAGGATACCAGAAATACGGGTACAATTTGCAGAATGTCCACTATATCTGCTGAAACATATTCCGAGCATATTTTCAGTTTGAACGTAGACCAATGAGAATAAATAAATAGTTTGAAAATATTAAAATTCTTTACTTTCTGGTGTTCAGGTAAAATTAGCAGAATGTCCACTATATCTGTAAAAAATGGTTGAAACGCTTTACAGAACAGGTTTCGGACATGCATGGAGCTTGAACATAGGAGATCTTTGAGCTCTATCAGCAGACCAGCCCAATGGTACTACATTTTTTCTTGAGGTGGTACCTAAACTACAAATTACTGTTAAATTTCATGGCGATACAATAATTAGAAATGAGTAAATTATTAAAATTATTTATTTATTTTTCGTGTGAGTGTGTGGCCAACTCTGGTGTCGGAGTTTTCAGACCGCCCGAAGGCCTCCGACATGGCCTAACGATTCTTATCCTGAGACAAGAACCGGGACCGACAGCTTTACGTGCCCTCCGAAGCACGGTAGCGCTCAGATGTAAATGCCACACTTGGTCACCCATCCAAGTGGCGACCTGTGCAAGCGTTGCTTAACTTTGCCGATCTGTTACGAACGGCAAGCCAAGTCTCGCTATGAACGCTACTACCTTTAAAAAATACAGTCCATCTGAGAGTCTCCTTCTTTTTGAACTCGGTTAAAATCTCTTCCGTTATCGAGATACCAATAGACAACGCACCGTCTATACTACTGGGCGTAAGAAGTTAACATTTGGCATGTATTTCTTGGTGAGCGTAGCCTTAAGGGGAGGGAGCACTAATAGGTCTTATAGAATTATCTCCTAAGGGGAAGCGGGCAAAAAAATCCTACGTAGACAGCGCCGCGGGTGTAGTATCTTATTAACCTGACAGTAGTTTACAAAAGCAAAGCTAAACAGGTCGCTCAAGATATTCTATTAGAAATTACATCTCTTTACGTTAGGTCTGACTAGGTGTGTTTTCCGAAAAAAGATAACCTTGAAATCTTACCGCTGGATTAAGGGATACGGACACAGGCAAGACACCATATCCGTAGCCTGGATATCCATAGGGTGGATATCCATAGCCAACTTGTGCACGTATGTCTGCCACCGCCACACTAGCAGTGTACACTACGACAAGGAAACACAAGAGTAAACTGAACTTCATCTTGATACAAACACGAGACGACTGACAAACATCGTCAAACGCAGCCTTTATAAACGACCATTAATTTGGATAATATTGCACCCACTTATTCCCGTGAAATCGGTTAAAGGCCCCGTATAATTATACCTACCTGATCTCGTACGCTTGTTTGCACTTTAGTCACTAGTCTATGAATAGGTATGTTTGATTCAGAACGGGTTTCAACGATTCAAAAACGACTGGCTCCATGAAAGGCTGTCAATGTGTCTACCTTTTAAAGCAGAACTTTCTTTTCGTCATAATATTATTTTGCTTAACAACGCATAGCATAATCTTCATTTCTCAGAAAATTGTTTATTTATTCATAATTTTGTTAGTCCGATCATCTATAAGGATAAATTTCCTGTCCATAATAATTGAAAAGCAGGCATGCAGCAAGCAGCGTAATAATTTTTATAACATAAATATTTTTGATTAAAGAATATTATGCCAAGTGTGTTATGCCAAATAAAATTCGGAGATTTTGCCAAATAGAAGCAACCCGCTGTCAATATTATTATCATAATCATCAACTATGTTTACAATCTATCCTACACCTGAGCACAGAACTCCACTAAATATGAGAAGGGAATGCCAGTGTTCACTACGCTTGCCAAATGCAAGTTGGCATGTGACTCTGTGACTCGAGAAAATTATGGCGAACTCTCAGACGTACAGGTTTCCTACATTGTTTTTCCAGTGCCATTATGTTTGTTTTGCCAATTTATAGGTAGCACTAGATTTTTAATCACAAGGGTTTGCTTTTTAAAATGTCCTTGCATTGCCAGCCAAAACATTTATAGTCCATTGAAATGTTAATTTGTTTTTGGCTTAGTGTGTATTGTCAGATGACGCAATTTTATTTTAAAGATGTCAAGGGGGGTTGGTGTAATGTTAAATCCAAATTTGTGGGGTCTTAGCCCTTGTTCTGCGGCCGCCATCTTGAAAAGAGTGGTACAAGTTGGGTTTCTAGTTTATCTGGCAAACTACTGGCCGTACACGATTTTTTTATTTTAGAAAAAAAAGCGATATTTCCAAACCAATTCGACATCGGAACCTTAAAGAAGTGTGCATATTCTTTTTTAAAAGGTAAGGCAACTCACTTGCAATCCTTCGGGCAGTGCAGGTGTGTCTATGGGCGGCGGTGATAACTTACCATTAGGTGAACCGCTTGTTCGGTTGTCTTCCTATGCAATACAAAAACACTGTTGTGACACATTTTTGACTGAGCTCAAGGCTCGGTCAAAAACATAGATAAATGAAGTTACAGTAGTAATACTTTTTATAGCTATATACAATATCTCTGATGTTTTGAAAAAAAAAAGGTCAAACTAAACTGCTTTTGAGTACTTTAGCTGTGCTAGTTTTTGTAAAGTAAGTACTACAAACAGTCAAAAGTAGTGTTCTCGTTTCTGTGGTATGTGAAAAGTACACTAGTATTTGTGCAAAAGTCGTTTTGAATAACATAAAATGATAATTTTGCTCTAAGCAATATATACATTCATAGAGCAATATTAGCAGTTTTTTTTGTACGCAAACAACTGTATATTGAACAGCTTTTCATAGTGCACAGTAAACGGAGACATATTTGCGACAGTAGCATTCTGAGTCAGCACTAGGGTAAATGGATTTTGATGTCGAGTTTTAAGCCTCTTCCCAAATATAATAGTATATTTGCTTTATCCCTTTCCTAAGTCACGTCTCACCAACAACCTCAACATGAAATAGGATAGAAACAGTTTGTATTTTTTATCTGGCACTACACAGAGAGTACACCTTCTATGGCTACTAGGGTTACCAGTAACACAATTAGACCTACCAAAAAATGCGTTGCACTGAATACTCTTAAAATTTTGCGTAATTAATAAGAGAATTAAAAAGAGAACTTACACTTGCCTCGAAGTTGCGGCAGGGCTTACACAAGGTGTGGTCGCGATATAATTATTGCAGCCTTTCACTCCCTACTCACGTCCACTGCTGGACATAGGCCTCTCGTAATTTGCGTCACAATAGTATTGTGAGCAAATTAGGAGGGCTTGGTCTACTATACCACGCTGGCCAGACAAGTTGGTTTATCTCAACTTTTCCTTCTCTTACAGTGCTGTTCTCTGTATAATAACATGCTCCCTCTGCCGGCTCTTACGACATCCATGGGATGATATGGGGTGGTGACATTCCGTATTCTTAATTCGTCACCACACGGACCACGGACGGTCGCGATATAACTGTAATGTTGTATAAGATTAACGTTGTGTAAGATTAACATAGGTTAGGTTTAGGTAAGTCATGTATTACCTTA
Source organism: Euclidia mi (assembly GCA_944739405.2). NCBI lineage: Eukaryota > Metazoa > Arthropoda > Insecta > Lepidoptera > Erebidae > Euclidia > Euclidia mi. The sequence goes on along the minus strand of OX123206.2, from coordinate 44,073,875 downwards.
TAACAAGCTTGCAATACTTCTTACTATTACACGCATATGAGTCTGAACAACTTAACGCAAATTAATCTTTCCTTTATAATAGGTAATTGGTCACTCTCATACAGCATTCAATCTCATGCTGAATCAAAATGAAGTGCCTTTTGCTACTGTTTCTTCTGTCTGCCATATATTGTGTGATTGCAGCAATGGTACCCTGCAATAGTCAATTTTATCCAAGCTCGCATCAACCAGTTTATCCCGTTTATGTAAGTTTTAATATTTATTTTTAATATTTATTTACCCAACACAAAAAGAGTTATTCGAATCGGACCAGTAATTCCTGATATTAGCGCTTTCAAAAAAACAAACCCTTCGGCTTTATTTTATTAGTGTACCGGGTGTAAGGGACGGTGTACCGAAAACTGATACCAGTGATTCAGTACTGAGACCCTTGGCGGTCGAATGTTCCGGAAAAATCTAAGAACTCGACAATTTTCCAAAAAGTTGCGATGTAAATAGGGACACGCAAACTCGCATTATCAGCTGTTACGGCCCTACAGCGGCGGGTGGTAGCAGCAGTGATTACGATGAACTGGTGCGCTTACTGTGCTGCGGCCGCGCGCCGCGGCTGATGTCAAAGCAGAGTAAACGCGCCATGTACATGTTTATTTTTTAGAAATTTACAAAAATATTAATGCGGGTCGACTTTCATTACATATGGCAAAAAATGCAAAAGAAATATGGGAAAATTCATGAAAATTCCCGGAAAATTCGACCGCCAATGGCCTCAGTATCATGTACTGAATCACTAGTATTGGTTTTCGGCACAAAAATAACTTGATTAAATAAGTTTTCTTTGTCCAAAACATCTTACAATATATTAGGAACATAGTGATTGGGACGATAAAACTATCCAAAATCATGTCAATATATGACTGCACGTAGGTGTCTCTCATCCGTATATTTTATATAAAATCCTTGCGTTATCGACTGATTGACAGAAAAGCTACAGTCAAAACTAGTAGGCGTAGGAAGCTGAAAATTGCCATGTATGTTGCTTGGAGACCGTAGGGGTTCACTAAGAAAAGATTGCCTTAAATTACGGTACGGGAAGAAATGGCGTAGCTGCGATTCTATTATAGTTATCAAATAAATTATTAAATAAATATTTTAATGATGTTATTTTTATTTCCAGCGTCGTTTCCTAGCTGACGACAACAGAGATTTCCAACTGGATGTATAAAATATAAGAAGTAAAAACACGTAGACTTGATAAAATATAAAGGGTAAAGTTACAGCACAATAAATGCTGAATTGATCTTTTGAGAATATAGTTTCATTATACAAACGCCTAGTCTCTGCCTACCCCAATAGGAGACAGGCGTAACGCTTCGATAGAGATTAGATAGATTATATCGAAATACTATAAGCCTGTCTCTATTTTCTTCAGTAATATTGGAATGTTGATTTTCGCCTGCCCCTTGCTTCGAATAACACCTTAAGCCCTCAGACCCGACTAGGCGACTGTGTCTTAAAGGTACAGTCGTTAAAAAAAGTGATAACTATTAAATATACTAACACTAGTGTAAACGATCGTTATTTATGCCATAAATATATTATTTATCGCGAGTAAGACCCGCAAAATAACCTTGTATAACTAGTCTAAGCCATGCGTTTCGGTTACGGAGGTCAGACGGCAATCACTCAGAAACTGGTAATTTATTATTCTGCCTTTGCTTTCTTTAAAAATATAGACAACTCCTGCACTACGACTTTATGGTGTTTTCTGTTTCCACTTTTGAGCATACACTGAATCCTATGCTCAAAAGTCGATGCTTATTTTGGCTGCAATTATGATAATATTTATACTTTTTATCTAATATCAGCTATTTAGTTTATTCTTATCTGAAGCTTAACTGAGTAAAGGAAATCTGTTCTTTTATCAATCAAATAATGGAGACAGTTACTGCGCTGTTGTATCCCAGTGGTATCCCAGATAACGCGATAAGATAAGTATATTATAACAATATCAGCTTCTCTTGAATGCTTGTTACCTAAACAGACCGAAGTATAAGTAATTCCGGTCTGTCTGTTACACAATAAAACTTGTTATATTATTCGATCCATAGTAAACTTTTTGATGTTTGTAAATATCAAAAACCTTAATATAAAATTAAGTAGGTATGAGGTATTTAAAAATAAGACGACATATTACAGGATGGACTATTTATTAAAAAAAATATTGATCATGACCATGAAGCCGCTTTAAATGCTTGAAATTTGTAGAACTCAGTATTTTTTACATAACAACAATTAATACCAAAATATCATCAATAATATATATCGAAATGTTTACAGGAAAACCAACTTCAAATTACATTCTTCAATTTTGGATGCATCTCCTCCTTTTAAGTAAATCGTAAATCCTTGTTGAAAATGTATTTTGAGTCGAAATATTTGAATTTAATCACAAAAGAGACAAAAATATTTTTCTAATGTCGTCCATCTTATTGTAAAATTCTTCCTGTAAATTCCATCAGATATTCAGATTGAAGATCCTGTCTTCTGCGGCTGGGTGTACAACTGGTGCTAAGGCTGGGTGTACAACTGGTGCTGGGGCTGGGTGTACAACTGGTGCTGCGACTGGGTGTACAACTGGTGCGACGTAGTGTGCCGGTGGTGCTACGATGTGCTTTTGTTCCAGATGTCTTTTAGGAACAACGATTACAGTGAAGTCATCTGAAGGAATTATAACAACTTTGGATTTTTCGCCCCCCAACGGAAGCCTTCTTGCGTTGACGCAGCACAAAGCAACGAGGAGGAATAAACAGGTAGCGGTCTTCATCTTGATGCAAGATCTTATTCGATACTGAATCTTGGAGAATAAACACTGGCTTTTATAGTTGGGCTACTGTAACTAATGTGAATGCAACATTGATCTGTATAACAACATGTTATCTCAATGGCACGTAATATGAGGTGTAACGGTTCTGAAGTGTTTGATATATAATATCGCTAATAGTCATCTGTGGGGCCTAAGTTTGTTAATAGAGATATACAATTTTGTATATATATAATGCATCCTATGTTTGTTAATAGGGAATTTTGTACATATATATATAATTTTGGAAATGGATAAGTAATTAGAATATTCATTAATAGTTTTTTGTATAAACTACCAGTGTATGCAATATATTACTATCATTTTGATAAAGCAATTTAACTGTAACGCAACTCGATAAATACTTTAAAACTGCCACGATTTGTACACGTTTCAGCTGACTTGCTTCGGTCGTAGTCGCGGCGGGAGTTTGGCAAATACCGAGGCATTTATGCCTTCAATATCTCATTAATCGCGAGTAAGACCCGCTAAATAACCTTGTATAATAAAAAAATACTATTTGAAAATAATTTTTAAATTGTCGTATGGGTAACAAATCCCTGTATGACTTAACATAGGCTTATTCGCTGCAGTATACACGCGTAACTCTTATTTACATTGTGTATGGTTGTCGTTTTGCTCTTAGGCTCCATTTAAACGGCCCAGTTTGGTGACGTGGCTTTCAAAATTCTATCGTCCTGTACCTGTTTTACCAAGGTCAACATTATTCCAACACATGTTCATAGTTTTTCTTGTAATTTCGGTGATTAGATTCGTTTGTAACAATCCTAATTTACTACGGATTAAGAATTCGAATTGTCACCACCCCATATCATCCCATGGGTGTCATAAGAGCCGACAGAGGCAGGCAGCATATTATGCATAGAACAGCACTGTAAGAGAAGAAAAACTTGATACAAACCCTATACCAACCCGTTTGGCCCTGATATAGTAGGCCAATTCCTCCTTTCAAAGTTGAGACCTAGTCCAGCAGTGGACTGTTAAAGGCTGATGATTATGATAATAATTATTACAAAAATTGTCCGATGGCGAGAGAGTAGGCCCCGTAACTATATATTTGGCAAGTATGGTGGTCCCTTCTTAAAAAATCACGTCAACCAAAATGAATCCTGTATTTATGAAAAAAAATATAAATGACAGCGTACTAAGGTTGTTCTTACTAATACTAAAACGAAACAAAGAAGAATAAAAATGAAAACGGATTGATGACAAAAAGTATCCAAAATTAATTGCTGTTGCTTAATTGCTGTAATTTAGATGCAGCTGTAAAACATTGAAAGTTCATGTTATAAATGGGCATTTGTACTTTGGTAATTTCACTCTTTCTACCTCCTCCTACTTAGGATAAAAAATTAAAGTTTGAATTCATTCTTAAATTCATATCCTGTAAAAGCCTTCAGAATACTGAGACAAGTAATATTTATTTCAACGTCAAATAATTTACAGCTGGGGCACAATTCTCATAAATAAATATAGTTTCGATATCATGTCAGTTATACTTACGTCACAAAAAGCGTATTCTTCTAAATAGGGTATTTGACTAAAAAAAACGAATTAGTCCGTCAGTTAGATTATCGAAAAATATTGGACACGTAGTTTTTGTTTTATCAAATCAGTAAAAAATTACGAAGATAAAACGCATCAAAGATGGAGAAACGTCTAGGAGTGGGGGCTTGTAACGTCACTTGCCAGTAAAAAGTGTACTGGCTAGTGACGTCACACGAGTTTTCAGCGAAGTTTGTAGTCTTCATTTTTTGTTTACGTGACTAAAGAAAAAATACGTGTCCAATATTTTTCGATAGTCTAACTGACGGACTAATTAGATTTTTTTAGTCAAATACCCTATTATCTGATAATTGAACGAACTATTTATTTCAAATTATACGATAATGACATTAGGTTATCAGAATACCGGTTCTGAGTCAATTCAAAATATAATACCTATCAATGTCATATAAAAATAGGTGAATTGCCCTCCTGGTATACAACAGCATTGACCCAGTCATAATTTCTCAATGTACTTACTCATCATCAGTTTCAGACAGTTTCCTGTTCTAGCCAACGACTTTTTTATGTTCATAATCTATATAGCCCTGAGATTCTAACCTAATACATTAAAATATTTGTGTATATTCCAGGACATGACTAAACTTTAAAGCTTAAAGTTGAAAGTTATAAAAAACCGTAGTACCATTAGAAAATGTCAAAAATTATAACAAAATGTGGAACGTTGTTCGTTCCAATTTACACCTTATTATTTAGTTAGTTCCATATCAAGAAATAGGTTTTAACATTTGTTTCAGCCATATCTAATAAGAATCTACATACATTATTGTATAGTGTTAACAGTATTATATATGGCTCTTCTATGATCATTGACCTTTGATCTACAATTACCTATTTACTACTAACCTACAGCCAGTTGGTTTGTATCAAAGCAATTTATGATATTGTTAGGTCCAATTTAAAAATAATATGGCTACTAAAATATGCTTATAATCATGTGACAAGTTAGTAAAAACCGACAATAAACCATTGTGTAACGAAATCAAACTTTGAAAAAAAGAAGTCCTGAGAAAAAAATTAAGAATCAGTAAAACTAGGCTTCGCCATTGAGCCTGAATCTGACTGAAGTACCGATCGCAAATAAGGATCACAAAAACACTTGTATTAGTATTGCATTTGTTTGTTGTAGCGTCAGAACAGAAAATTAATAGTTACCTATTGTGCAAAACTATAGGTACATTCATTATAATTGATCAAGGCCTTGTAGAACCTTTAAATAGGTTGTACTTTAGAATCAATATTCAGCAGAACTGCGTCATTGAAATCATGATGAAGTCTTCCACTATTCTTTGCCTGGTAGTTACTGCATATTGTTTTGTATGCTTGTTGATATCAGCGAGCAATGCGCAATCTACGCATAGCGGTGTGTATTATGGAGCTAGATCGGGAGCACCTGAGAATCTTGTAATTATTACAAAATAAACAACATTTTAGATAATATTGTTTTTTTTATTGCATGATCAGAAGTTTTGCCAGATACAGTACTGTGTACAGATGAGACAATTGTTGTGTTTGATTATATGAACATTCAAGTTACTCGGATTTTAGACTAGTAATCGGACCCATAGTAATAGAAAATACATCCTTATTGGTTGCCTACTTCTTAAAAGTAGTCCACTGTCTTAATAACACCCTTGTTTGACTCAATAGTTTATACTTTGCTATGATATGGAGAGATATCTTTAAGCTCGAAGCACAGTATGCGAGTCATCAAAATCAGTGCATTGGTTATGGTCCAATTTGTAATAAGAAGACTGTTTATAAGTGTGTCACTTTTGTCTCATCTTTATTATTATGGAGTCCACTTTATCCTTTTCCTCTGCAGTTTCATTCGAAACAGTCCAACAGCATAACATTATAAAACATGTACTTTATTGTTATGAAACAGTTATAAAACAGCTTTAAGGTTTATCGGCTCGTACACTAGAAGTGTGTCAGTGTCTCCGTGTTGCGGCACGGGTTAAATAAATCTATAGAAAAAAAAGACGCGATGTAGATGCGTTACATATATGGTAATAAGTTGTAACGTCCCTGCGAGATCGCGAATCAGAAATGAGGAGATTCGCAGGAGAACCAAAATCACCGACATAGCTCTCCGAAAAGCCAGGCTGAAGTGACAATGGGCAGGGCACATAGCTCGAAGAACCGATAGCCGTTGGGGCCGACGGGTTTTGGAGTGGCAACCACGTACCGGACGACGCAGCAGGGGTACGCAGCAGGCCTCCCACAAGGTGGACCGACGATCTGGTTAAGATCGCGGGAAGCGGTTGGATGCGGGCAGCTCAAAATCGGTCTGTGTGGAGAACCTTGGGGAAGCCTAAGTCCAGCAGTGGACGTCTCTAGGCTGACTTATTCAGGCAACTTATTCATAATATCATGATGATATTATGAATAAGTTGTAAAATAGCTTTAAATCGTGTTCAGGTCTATCTACATACACACACACTATATAATATATAATTATATAACATGTAGTACCCTTTCCTGTATGTATGAACGTGATAAATTCAGAAACTAAGGAACGGAATTTAGTACCGTTTTCACATGCAGATAGTTTGATTCTTGGAAAGGTTCAGATGTATAATTCACGTGGGTGGAGCCGCCTGCGTAGTCTAGTTTACTGGATAAACATTACAAAAAAATCATTTTTAAGCTCGATTCTTTTTTAATTCGTATTTTAGTTCCTTTTTTATTTCATATTATTGCATTGTCATCGACATATTACAGGATGGACTTATATTTGAAAAAATATTGAACATGATCATGAAGCCGCTTTAAATGCTTGAAATTTGTAGAACTCAGTAATTTTTACATCACAACAATTAATACCAAAAGATTTAGTAATGAATATCAAAATGTTCATAGGAAAACCAATTTCAAATTACATTCTTCAATTTTGGATGCATCTCCTCTTTTTAAGTTAATCGTAAATCCTTGTTGAAAATGTATTTTGAGTCGAAATATTTGAATTTAATCACAAAAGACACAAAAATATTTTTCTAATGTCGTCCATCTTATTGTAAAATTCTTCCAGTAAATTCCATTAGATATTCAGATTGAAGAACCTGTCTTCTGCGGCTGGGTGTACAACTGGTGCTGGGGCTGGGTGTACAACTGGTGCGACGTTGTGTGCCGGTGGTGCTACGGTGTGCTTTTGTTCCAGATGTCTTTTAGGAACAACGATTACAGTGAAGTCATCTGAAGGAATTATAACAACATTGGATTTTTCGCCCTCCAACGGAAGCCTTCTTGCGTTAACGCAGCACAAAGCAACGAGGAGGAATAAACAGGTAGCGGTCTTCATCTTGATGCAAGATCTTATTCGATACTGAATCTTGGAGAATAAACACTGGCTTTTATAGTTGGGCTACTGTAACTAATGTGAATGCAACATTGATCTGTATAACAACATGTTATCTCAATGGCACGTAATATGAGGTGTAACGGTTCTGAAGTGTTTGATATATAATATCGCTAATAGTCATCTGTGGGGCCTAAGTTTGTTAATAGAGATGTACAATTTTGTATATATATATAATGCATCCTATGTTTGTTAATAGGGAATTTTGTACATATATATATATAATTTTGGAAATGGATAAGTAATTTGAATATTCATTAATAGTTTTTTGTATAAACTACCAGTGTATGCAATATATTACTATCATTTTGATAAAGCAATTTAACTGTAACCCAACTCGATAAATACTTTAAAACTGCCACGATTTGTACACGTTTCAGCTGACTTGCTTCGGTCGTAGTCGCGGCGGGAGTTTGGCAAATACCGAGGCATTTATGCCTTCAATATCTCATTAATCACGAGTAAGACCCGCTAAATAACCTTGTATAATAAAACAATACTATTTGAAAATAATTTTTAAATTGTCGTATGGGTAACAAAACCCTGCATGACTCAACATAGGCTTATTCGCTGCAGTATACACGCGTAACTCTTATTTACATTGTGTATGGTTGTCGTTTTGCTCTTAGGCTCCATTTAAACGGCCCAGTTTGGTGACGTGGCTTTCAAAATTCTATCGTCCTGTACCTGTTTTACCAAGGTCAACATTATTCCACCACATGTTCATAGTTTTTCTTGTAATTTCGGTGATTAGATTCGTTTGTAACAATCCTAATTTACTACGGATTAAGAATTCGAATTGTCACCACCCCATATCATCCCATGGGTGTCATAAGAGCCGACAGAGGCAGGCAGCATATTATGCATAGAACAGCACTGTAAGAGAAGAAAAACTTGATACAAACCCTATACAACCCGTTTGGCCCTGATATAGTAGGCCAATTCCTCCTTTCAAAGTTGAGACCTAGTCCAGCAGTGGACTGTTAAAGGCTGATGATTATGATAATAATTATTACAAAAATTGTCCGATGGCGAGAGAGTAGGCCCCGTAACTATATATTTGGCAAGTATGGTGGTCCCTTCTTAAAAAATCACGTCAACCAAAATGAATCCTGTATTTATGAAAAAAAATATAAATGACAGCGTACTAAGGTTGTTCTTACTAATACTAAAACGAAACAAAGAAGAATAAAAATGAAAACGGATTGATGACAAAAAGTATCCAAAATTAATTGGTGTTGCTTAATTGCTGTAATTTAGATGCAGCTGTAAAACATTGAAAGTTCATGTTATGAATGGGCATTTGTACTTTGGTAATTTCACTCTTTCTACCTCCTCCTACTTAGGATAAAAAATTAAAGTTTGAATTCATTATTAAATTCATATCCTGTAAAAGCCTTCAGAATACTGAGACAAGTAATATTTATTTCAACGTCAAATAATTTACAGCTGGGGCACAATTCTCATAAATAAATATAGTTTCGATATCATGTCAGTTATACTTACGTCACAAAAAGCGTATTCTTCTAAATTATCTGATAATTGAACGAACTATTTATTTCAAATTATACGATAATGACATTAGGTTATCAGAATACCGGTTCTGAGTCAATTCAAAATATAATACCTATCAATGTCATATAAAAATAGGTGAATTGCCCTCCTGGTATACAACAGCATTGACCCAGTCATAATTTCTCAATGTACTTACTCATCATCAGTTTCAGACAGTTTCCTGTTCTAGCCAACGACTTTTTTATGTTCATAATCTATATAGCCCTGAGATTCTAACCTAATACATTAAAATATTTGTGTATATTCCAGGACATGACTAAACTTTAAAGCTTAAAGTTGAAAGTTATAAAAAACCGTAGTACCATTAGAAAATGTCAAAAATTATAACAAAATGTGGAACGTTGTTCGTTCCAATTTACACCTTATTATTTAGTTAGTTCCATATCAAGAAATAGGTTTTAACATTTGTTTCAGCCATATCTAATAAGAATCTACATACATTATTGTATAGTGTTAACAGTATTATATATGGCTCTTCTATGATCATTGACCTTTGATCTACAATTACCTATTTACTACTAACCTACAGCCAGTTGGTTTGTATCAAAGCAATTTATGATATTGTTAGGTCCAATTTAAAAATAATATGGCTACTAAAATATGCTTATAATCATGTGACAAGTTAGTAAAAACCGACACTAAATGATTGTGTAACGAAATCAAACTTTGAAGAAAAGAAGTCCTGACAAAAAAATTAAGAATCAGTAAAACTAGGCTTCGCCATTGAGCCTGAATCTGACTGAAGTACCGATCGCAAATAAGGATCACAAAAACACTTGTATTAGTATTGCATTTGTTTGTTGTAGCGTCAGAACAGAAAATTAATAGTTACCTATTGTGCAAAACTATAGGTACATTCATTATATTTGATCAAGGCCTTGTAGAACCTTTAAATAGGTTGTACTTTAGAATCAATATTCAGCAGAACTGCGTCATTGAAATCATGATGAAGTCTTCCACTCTTCTTTGCCTGGTAGTTACTGCATATTGTTTTGTATGCTTGTTGATATCAGCGAGCAATGCGCAATCTACGCATAGCGGTGTGTATTATGGAGCTAGATCGGGAGCACCTGAGAATCTTGTTATTATTACAAAATAAACAACATTTTAGATAATATTGTTTTTTTTATTGCATGATCAGAAGTTTTGCCAGATACAGTACTGTGTACAGATAATTGTTGTGTTTGATTATATGAATATTCAAGTTACTCGGATTTTAGACTAGTAATCGGACCCATAGTAATAGAAAATGCATCCTTATTGGTTGCCTACTTCTTAAAAGTAGTCCACTGTCTTAATAACACCCTTGTTTGACTCAATAGTTTATACTTTGCTATGATATGGAGAGATATCTTTAAGCTCGAAGCACAGTGTGCGAGTCATCAAAATCAGTGCACATTGGTTATGGTCCAATTTGTAATAAGAAGACTGTTTATATGTGTGTCACTTTTGTCTCATCTTTATTATTATGGAGTCCACTTTATCCTTTTCCTCTGCAGTTTCATTCGAAACAGTCCAACAGCATAACATTATAAAACATGTACTTTATTGTTATGAAACAGTTATAAAACAGCTTTAAGGTTTATCGGCTCGTACACTAGAAGTGTGTCAGTGTCTCCGTGTTGCGGCACGGGTTAAATAAATCTATAGAAAAAAAAGACGCGATGTAGATGCGTTACATATATGGTAATAAGTTGTAACGTCCCTGCGAGATCGCGAATCAGAAATGAGGAGATTCGCAGGAGAACCAAAGTCACCGACATAGCTCTCCGAAAAGCCAGGCTGAAGTGACAATGGGCAGGGCACATAGCTCGAAGAACCGATAGCCGTTGGGGTCGACGGGTTTTGGAGTGGCAACCACGTACCGGACAACGCAGCAGGGGTACGCAGCAGGCCTCCCACAAGGTGGACCAACGATCTGGTTAAGATCGCGGGAAGCGGTTGGATGCGGGCGGCTCAAAATCGGTCTGTGTGGAGAACCTTGGGAAAGCCTAAGTCCAGCAGTGGACGTCTCTAGGCTGACTTATTCAGGCAACTTATTCATAATATCATGATGATATTATGAATAAGTTGTAAAATAGCTTTAAATCGTGTTCAAGTCTATCTACATACACACACACTATATATAATTATATAACATGTAGTACCCTTTCCTGTATGTATGAACGTGATAAATTCAGAAACTAAGGAACGGAATTTAGTACCGTTTTCACATGCAGATAGTTTGATTCTTGAAAAGGTTCAGGTGTATAATTCACGTTGGTGGAGCCGCCTGCGTAATCTAGTTTACTGGATAAACATTACAAAAAAATCATTTTTAAGCTCGATTCTTTTTTAATTCGTATTTTTAGTTCCTTTTTTATTTCATATTATTGCATTGTCATCGACATATTACAGGATGGACTTATATTTGAAAAAATATTGAACATGACCATGAAGCCGCTTTAAATGCTTGAAATTTGTAGAACTCAGTAATTTTTACATCACAACAATTAATACCAAAAGATTTAGTAATGAATATCAAAATGTTCATAGGAAAACCAACTTCAAAATACATTATATAATTTTGGATGCATCTCCTCTTTTTAAGTAAATCGTAAATCCTTATTGAAAATGTATTTTGAGTCGAAATATTTGAATTTAATCACAAAAGACACAAAAATATTTTTCTAATGTCGTCCATCTTATTGTAAAATTCTTCCAGTAAATTCCATTAGATATTCAGATTGAAGAACCTGTCTTCTGCGGCTGGGTGTACAACTGGTGCTGGGGCTGGGTGTACAACTGGTGCGACGTTATGTGCCGGTGGTGCTACGATGTGCTTTTGTTCCAGATGTCTTTTAGGAACAACGATTACAGTGAAGTCATCTGAAGGAATTATAACAACATTGGATTTTTCGCCCTCCAACGGAAGCCTTCTTGCGTTGACGCAGCACAAAGCAACGAGGAGGAATAAACAGGTAGCGGTCTTCATCTTGATGCAAGATCTTATTCGATACTGAATCTTGGAGAATAAACACTGGCTTTTATAGTTGGGCTACTGTAACTAATGTGAATGCAACATTGATCTGTATAACAACATGTTATCTCAATGGCACGTAATATGAGGTGTAACGGTTCTGAAGTGTTTGATATATAATATCGCTAATAGTCATCTGTGGGGCCTAAGTTTGTTAATAGAGATGTACAATTTTGTATATATATAATGCATCCTATGTTTGTTAATAGGGAATTTTATACATATATATATAATTTTGGAAATAGATAAGTAATTAGAATATTCATTAATACTTTTTTGTATAAACTACCAGTGTATGCAATATATTACTATCATTTTGATAAAGCAATTTAACTGTAACCCAACTCGATAAATACTTTAAAACTGCCCCGATTTGTACACGTTTCAGCTGATTTGCATCGGTCGTGGTCGCGGCGGGAGTTTGGCAAATTCCGAGGTATTTATGCCTTCAATATCTTATTAATCGCGAGTAAGACCCGCTAAATAACCTTGTATAATAAAACAATACTATTTGAAAATAATTTTTAAATTGTCGTATGGGTAACAAAACCCTGCATGACTTAACATAGGCTTATTCGCTGCAGTATACACGCGTAACTCTTGTTTACATTGTGTATGGTTGTCGTTTTGCTCTTAGGCTCCATTTAAACGGCCCAGTTTGGTGACGTGGCTTTCAAAATTCTATCGTCCTGTACCTGTTTTACCAAGGTCAACATTATTCCACCACATGTTCATAGTTTTTCTTGTAATTTCGGTGATTAGATTCGTTTGTAACAATCCTAATTTACTACGGATTAAGAATTCGAATTGTCACCACCCCATATCATCCCATGGGTGTCATAAGAGCCGACAGAGGCAGGCAGCATATTATGCATAGAACAGCACTGTAAGAGAAGAAAAACTTGATACAAACCCTATACCAACCCGTTTGGCCGTGGTATAGTAGGCCAATTCCTCCTTTCAAAGGAGAGACGTAGTCCAGCAGTGGACTGTTAAAGGCTGATGATTATGATAATAATTATTACAAAAATTGTCCGATGGCGAGAGAGTAGGCCCCGTAACTATATATTTGGCAAGTATGGTGGTCCCTTCTTAAAAAATCACGTCAACCAAAATGAATCCTGTATTTATGAAAAAATATAAATGACAGCGTACTAAGGTTGTTCTTACTAATACTAAAACGAAACAAAGAAGAATAAAAATGAAAACGGATTGATGACAAAAAGTATCCAAAATTAATTGCTGTTGCTTAATTGCTGTTATTTAGATGCAGCTGTAAAACATTGAAAGTTCATGTTATAAATGGGCATTTGTACTTTGGTAATTTCACTCTTTCTACCTCCTCCTACTTATGATAAAAAATTAAAGTTTGAATTCTCAGAATCTCAGGGCTATATAGATAGCCCTGAGATTCTAACCTAATACATAAAAATATTTGTGTATATTCCAGCACATGACTAAACTTTAAAGCTTAAAGTTGAAAGTTATAAAAAACCATAGTACCATTAGAAAATGTCAAAAATTATCACAAAATGTGGAACGTTGTTCGTTCCAATTTACACCTTATTATTTAGTTAGTTCCATATCAAGAAATAGGTTTTAACATTTGTTTCAGCCATATCTAATAAGAATCTACATACATTATTGTATAGTGTTAACAGTATTATATATGGCTGCTATACGACAATAAACCATTGTGTAACGAAATCAAACTTTGAAAAAAGAAGACCTGACAACAAAATTAAGAATCAGTAAAACTAGGATTCGCCATTGAGCCTGAATCTGACTGAAGTACCGATCGCAAATAAGGATCACAAAAACACTTGTATTAGTATTGCATTTGTTTGTTGTAGCGTCAGAACAGAAAATTAATAGTTACCTATTGTGCAAAACTATAGGTACATTCATTATAATTGATCAAGGCCTTGTAGAACCTTTAAATAGGTTGTACTTTAGAATCAATATTCAGCAGAACTGCGTTATTGAAATCATGATGAAGTCTTCCACTCTTCTTTGCCTGGTAGTTACTGCATATTGTTTTGTATGCTTGTTGATATCAGCGAGCAATGCGCATCTACGCATAGCGGTGTGTATTATGGAGCTAGATCGGGAGCACCTGAGAATCTTGTAATTATTACAAAATAAACAACATTTTAGATAATATTGTTTTTTTTATTGCATGATCAGAAGTTTTGCCAGATACAATACTGTGTACAGATAATTGTTGTGTTTGATTATATGAACATTCAAGTTACTCAGATTTTAGATTAGTAATCGGACCCATAGTAATAAAAAATGCATCCTTATTGGTTGCCTACTTCTTAAAAGTAGTCCACTGTCTTAATAACACCCTTGTTTGACTCAATAGTTTATACTTTGCTATGATATGGAGAGATATCTCTCCGAAAAGCCAGGCTGAAGTGACAATGGGCAGGGCACATAGCTCGAAGAACCGATAGCCGTTGGGGCCGACGGGTTTTGGAGTGGCAACCACGTACCGGACGACGCAGCAGGGGTACGCAGCAGGCCTCCCACAAGGTGGACCGACGATCTGGTTAAGATCGCGGGAAGCGGTTGGATGCGGGCGGCTCAAAATCGGTCTGTGTGTAGAACCTTGGGGTAGGCCTATGTCCAGCAGTGGACGTCTCTAGGCTGATATGATGATATTATGAATAAGTTGTAAAATAGCTTTAAATCGTGTTCAGGTCTATCTACATACACACACACTATATATAATTATATAACATGTAGTACCCTTTCCTGTATGTATGAACGTGATAAATTCAGAAACTAAGGAACGGAATTTAGTACCGTTTTCACATGCAGATAGTTTGATTCTTGAAAAGGTTCAGGTGTATAATTCACGTGGGTGGAGCCGCCTGCGTAATGTAGTTTACTGGATAAACATTACAAAAAAAACATTTTTAAGCTCGATTCTTTTTTAATTCGTATTTTTAGTTCCTTTTTTATTTCATACTAGAGGACGCCAGCAGCTACGCCTGCTTTTTTTTTAATTTACCCGTTTTGGCCGATCCCGTGGGAATTTCGGAAAATCCCTTCTTAGTGCACCCCTACGGTCCCCAAGGAACATACGTGCCAAATTTCAGCTTCCTGCGCCCAATAGTTTCGGCTGTAGCGTGTCTGTCAGTCAGTCAGTAACGCAAGGATTTTATATATTAAGATTATTGCATTGTCATCGGTCCTTCATAAATACGAAAAGTTTGAAGTTAATCCGACGTTTTAAAGTCGTCAAAGTTGCGTCCCATGCTTCCATTACATAGATACATACATACATACATTCAACCAAAGCTAACACTAGCGTGTTAAAATAAAAATAAGAAAATTCATCCGGATTAACATTTTCATACTTGTAAACTAAAAGTGTTTTGAACCAAAACTAAGCCAATTAAGCTGTAACATATTGAATGCATCGTTAGTATGTATTAAAATTCACATTATCGTACTATTTGAAACATTATCATAGATAATTGACTGTAGATAATGTTGTTCGTTCCAATTTACATAATGTTCGATTGGTTCCAAATTAATATAATGCGGATGATTTGAGTCAAATCGTCACGAAAATATTTTATTTGCTTCTTATTTTTAACTAAATTGTGTAAAGGTTCGTTTAGAGGTTATACTTAAACTGATAAGTAGAGGAAAGCCATATCAAATATATTTCTACATGGATTTTGATTGGCGATGCTAAGATTCTAACTAGCGACTCTAGCGGAGAGAATTTCACAGATCACTCCTACTTTTGACACTTCTGACAACTCTCAAAACAATTACCACCATAACCTCGAAGCAAAATTGTATTGTAAGCTGTCAAAAGTGTCGTACCTCGACAACTTCCAAATTTCACCGCCAGAGGTGCGCGGATAATCTTTGTATCGTCAATAGAGATGATACCTTTTTTTTTGATCCGATGAAAACTCTTTGGTCGAAAGTCGAACTTGAAGCCATAAAAGTGTACTTGATGGCACGGGCTGTTGCCGCAACTCCACGTCGGCGTCGTGGCGTGTATTTTGCGTGCGGGTGGTAATGGTGTCGTCATTCGAGCCACCGCAGCTCTTCGAAGAAGGCCAGCAGACTCTTGATGTGGCCCACTGCATTTGGTTAGGTACTACTGCCTGTACTGTGCGACCTCAGGGCAGTCGAGAAGCAGGTGGGCTGCCGTCTCGTCTGCTGCCATACAGGCCCTGCACAGCGGGCTGTCGGTGATACCTATAGTAAATAGGTGTTTAATAAAGAATCCCTGTCCTGGGTAGGCGGCTGTGACTGTCCGCAGTTGTTTGATTGGACAGCCGGAGGACTTGTTTGGCTATCTTACCGTCTACTGCGGGAAGAGCCTCCGTGGTCTGCCTACATGTTTCAATACCAATCCAGGACTGGTTGTGTTGGGTCCTGGTTCTATTTCTTACCAAGTTGTGATAAAAACCAGAAGGGAGAGGAATAATGGGCTCGGGTCCCACAAGACTGTAATAGACTCGTTAAGGGCTGGCGACGGGGATTTGTGACTCTCCCCTAAAAATGTCTCCGAAAACTTCCCACAACATCTGCGGTGTCCTCCATGTCCAGTAAGTGGCAGAGCCACGCATATATCACAGTTAGCACATTTACTCAAACCAACTACATAGAGTATATTGCGTAAAATAGTGATAAACTAGCATTATTTGGTTTGAATTTACGACAGTTAAGACATTGAGATATAGGTATGAAAGTTAGGGCCAAGGGGCAAGTAAACTAAAAAGAAATCCAGGCAGAACGTTAGACCTGAAGAAGAAAAGCCAGGGTGCCAGCGTTTACGAAAGACGGCAAATTCGCTATTATGAATTGTCCTAGTACCACAGAATTAGTTTCAACCAGGAATCTGAATAAAATCGAAACATAATAAAATATTCTTCCTGAATTATATTTTAACATGCTTCATCAATCTATGCGATGTTGAAATATTTGGATGTATACTGGCATTATAAGTGTTCTGGTAACTGGTAAAGGTTTAGCATACACAAATCGACAACTATAGTTGTATTGTGTAACCAATACAACTATAGTTGTATATGACAGCGATAGCCTAGTGGATATACTAAAAGACTGCCATGCAGAGGGTTCAGATCCACGGCGCGCACTACTTTTCGGCGTTATGTGCGTATTGAATAGTTAGTTATCGCTTGTCCCGTGTCTCGGAGAGCACGTTAAGCCGTCGGTCCCAGCTATCATGAAGATCTTTGACAGTCGTTACAGGGCGTGACTACTTCTAAAATAAACTGACACTAGCCTAAGCTATGGAACATCGCTATCCCTTGGGGTTGCAGAGGTCAGACAGGCAGCTCCTCTGTGGAAAAGTAAATATTTAACCAAATCCAGTTAGACTAGTAAGCGGACCCCAGGTTGAAACTGAGATAACGCTAGAAAGATGATGAGTTGTATTGATAACGGTTTAAAGCGAACCGTGGACTTCAAGACTTTGAATTGCAAGCGGGATAGCGCAAGAATGATGTTGGTACCGCGCTTCTTACAGACTCTTTGACCAAAATAGTTCAATAACTACACAACAGCTTTCAAACCCTTAACCCTTTGCAAAACTTATTTATTGTAATCATTCGTACTTCGTCACTCAGCCTGTGATAACCAATATTTTGTTTTTATCAATAACAAACTTTGACATGGTAGCAGATTATATGCTTGATTTGCCTTCATGCTAATCTTTAGCCGAACTGACCTGACATAAGCTGACCTAGGTCATTGGAACTAAAGAAAGAATTTTACGCAAATCAGCGTCAGGACTACCTATATATACTGAATGACTTGTACCCACAGTCAGGGTTCAGATAAACTGTGATTTAAGATGAAGTTCTCTACACTGATATTTATTTTCGTAACTGTCTACTGTATCGATGCAGTGTACTCAAGGCTTGTTTATTATCGTCGTGTAGATAACGTGGAAACGCCATACATTTATATTGGCCAGAAAACCGTTTACAACGTAGCACCTACTCCGAAGCCAATACCAGATCACGTGGTAGTCTACCATAACGAACCCTTTCACCACATCACATTAGTGCCTGGTGGAGATGTGTCGGAAGAATCTGATGAAACGGAACACTTGTCTCACATAGACGTTTTTGCTGATAATAAATAGTATTTCATCAATCCAAAATACACAGAATTTATTTTTTTTGAAATTTTCAAGACTTCCCTCCCAAATATATACCAATTTTGACTAATATTAGCAAGGTGTATAATTATGACCAAAAACCCAGATGAAGAAAAACTGAAGTTATGAGTTGTATACTAATCCACTATAATTATGTTAGCTCGCGTAAAAAAATGTCTATGATTTCATTTATAGAATAAAGAATACAGGACGGTTTTAATATTTTCCAAATTATTTTGTCGATGAATATAAGATATTATTTAGTTCTATTTCAAAATGAAAATTTATCTGCGTCCCTCCAATTCTTATTATTGTTCGTATTAAAAGTGCTTTTTCAGTTTTATATTTATTTATTTCACAAACGTCTGTGAGGCATTCGCTTCACATTTTATCATCATAGTCATAATAATAATTGTTAACAGTCTGACATAGTGCGATTTCGGATATAATCTCCAAAAGCTCTCCACCAAGCATTATTTTCAGCTCATCGTATCTAGCCCCTTTTCTATACGCAACCAAATTTATTTTCCCTTCACGTTATCTTAATGTGCTACTAATTTTATTATCCCTACAACATTTGCAACAAATAGAATTACTCGAGAATAATATAATGTTTATAATTTAATAACTTATGACGTGGGAACATCTCAGTAACACAATTTTCGATCCAAGTTGATATAATTATGTTTGGTTGATAAATAATTTGCTTTCGGTAATAAATTACTGTCCTTTGGCTTTAGTGGGTCTGGCCATTTGGTTGATGAGCGGCTTGTGGGTCGTTGCCAGTCCGGTATCTACACCATTATTATAAAATACTCAAACATAGTTTTTTCATTTGACTACTATTACAAATGGAAATGTTTGTGGGGTTAAATGTTTCTCTGTACTTTTAGCGCAAGAAACTTTACGATAGACAGCACCAGAATAACACATAGAATATCTTTTGAGGCGATACCGACATCCCCAGACAAAGCCGTGGGCAGAATCTAGTATTACAATGAATGAATATTTCATTCAAATTCAATAAAAATGATATTTTGTTCAAGTACAACTATAAGTCATTCCAGGTACCGACTTCGCAAGTTTTATATTGCACATAACAAAGACCCGAGCGAACGAGAAATACGCGGACGTTGGCATAAAAGGAACTTTGTAAAGTTTATGTTCAAAACATTTGAAGAGATCGCAAGATAGCAGATGGTCAGCTTCAAATACTAAAAACTTTTGTACGAATACGATGACAAACCTGTCATTTGTAGTACGATACAACTTCAAGCAGATGCTGTACAGAATATGTTTCAACTTGCATATCACATATGAGAGTAGAAAAATATGTATGTTATAACTAAATCTGTGAGTTTTATATTGAACTATTTATGGGCAGCGACAGCCTGGTGAAGATACTTACAAGAGACTGCCATGCAGATAGAATCAAGTTTAAACACAAGGCTACTATTGATATACAGTTTTTTTTATATAGAATATTTTGAAGTACCATTATGCGTATTAAATTGACTGCATCCGTGTTTCAGTGGATAGCGTATGCGTCTGCTGATCGGGAGGTTCCGGGTTCGGTTCCCGGGTCGGGTAAAAGTATTACTGAGTTTTTCCGAATTCCCAGTAGCACGGAGTCTGGCAATGTGCTCGGTAACGGCAATAGGTTCGCCCCTATTACGTGGGACCTGAAATTCATAACATGGTGAAATCTGGGTGTAATATACACCTCTGCCTACCCCTTTAGGGATAACGGGGTCATAGAGATATCTGCTATTCTCTACAGAAATTGAAATTATTATCATCAGTCTGCCGTAATCCGCTGCTAAATATAGGCCTCTCCAATGGCACGCCACTGAGCCCTATTTTCGGCTCTTAGTGTCCAGCCGCTGCCAGCCACTTTGCGTATATCGTCACTCCACCTAGCCGGAGGGCGTAATACACTACGTTTGCTAAGGCGCGGTCTCCACTCTAGATCACGACTACTTCAACGTTTATCGGTTCTGACACAAATGTGACCAGCGCACTGCCACTTCAGCTTGCTAATTCTTTGAGCTATGTCGATTACCTTGGTTCTCAGTCGGATCACTTCATTACGAATCCGATCCTTCAGAGAAACTCCGAGCATAGCTTGGCACAAAAATTTAAATAGGTTTGAGTTAAAGAATGTACATAATGATTTATGAAAATAAAAAAGCGGCGATAGCCTAGTGGCGTACGTAACGGACTGCCGAGACAATGCTCTGGGGTTCGATCCCCAGGTACCCCGGGCACACTACTCTGACTTATCGAGTTATGTGTGTATTAAAAATGTTAATTATGGCTCGTTTAATAATGTGCTCGGTAGATGGCAATAGGCTCGCCCCTATTACTTTGGGACCTAAACATAACTGGCGACATGTGGGTGTGTATTAGTGATGTGCTCGATCGTTAAAAATGTATATCCGCGGATACGGATCTGAATACGGATATTTGGTGTCAAGATCCGCGGATACGGATACGGATGCGGATACGGATCTTTATTTTCTTACCGAATCGATGTCGGTGCGTGCGACCTTAAAACGATAATTGACGTCACGTACGCTCGGCGGAACAATAGACAGATCGTGTTTCAACTTGTATTAAAATTATAATGAAAATACTCTAAACGGAATTTAATAGCTTTTATTTCTACCTAACCAGCTATAGCATTCCATCCTATTTATTTATAATTAAAATTAAAATAAAATTAAATTAAAATTAATAAGGTGAAAGATCCGTAAAAGATCCGCGAGAAAAGTAACGGATACGGATCTTTCTTTTTCCTCGGATATCCGCGGATACGGATACGGATATCCGGAACATCACTAGTGTGTATACACCTCTGCCTACCCCTTCGGGGATAAAAGGCGTGAAGTTATGTAGTATGTAGAAAATAAAAAAACGTGCGCGTGTTAAAGAAATGATAATAAGTATTTTTGTTTTCAATTGTTTAGGAAATGTTCTTGTTAATTATTTACAATAGCAAAATGGCTCTCAAGCGACTCATATAATTCACTCCGGTCATTATTCCAACAGCTGTTTAGTATTGGAGACATCAACAACATACATTGTAAGTAGGTAAATATCCCATCAAAACAGATATTTTATTTTATTTTTTTATTTTTACATAATAGGTATAGTTACAGACAACAGATCTGTAATAACATAGTAATAGATTGAACACGGTACAGCTTCAAATCTGCAGTCCACTTAAAACTATACACATAATTTACAAATATTACAACAGAGCTTCAGTTAAGTGATGAACAGTAATGAATGAAAAAAATAATATTTGATTGAGTACATATAGATAGTAGTGAGTTATGGTTACAAAACACAGCTACTTGGATTAACAAAATACAGTATTTACTAATTGGCAGAAATTAAATAAAGCTTAAGATCTAAAAGGTTTGTTCATATTGTTTTTGTGTAGAGAGCTTTTAAATATATTCAAACTATCATTGAAAATATCTACTTGAGAGCATATATGGTTATATTCACTACACATCCGAGATATTGGGTTATTGTGTGAAACATTATTGTTCCTAGGTGGTATTACAAAAAGTTGTGGTGTGCGCACAGATCGCAGTGGCGTTTTGAATTTCAATTTCTCGACGAGTTGTGTGTCCGATAAGCCATTTACAATTTTGAAAAGTGAACACAAGTCACTCATCCTTCTCACTCCTTTGCTCAAGAGTAATGATTTTGAACACCTGAAGTCGATCGTTGTATTCTTTTATCTTCCGTCTTAAGCCTAACTTTGAACACAGCGCTCTAACAAATCACATTTGTACTGCCTCAATTCGATCTATATGGGTCCCATAGATAGGTAACCATACAGAGGAGCAGTATTCTAATATGCTACGGACCAAACAGTAATACAAAGTCATTAAAGAGCTAGCTTTTTTAAGAGGTCTCGCATTAAGAAGTATAAAAGACAACATACGGTTTGCTTTGGCGCAGATGTGATCGTAATGAGGCCAAAAGGACATCGTGCAGTCGAAAATGACTCCTAAATCACGAACCATATTAACCCTCTCTAGGGCGATGTCTTTAATATAATAATAATAATATAATATTCTACCACATTCACACAACACCATCTAGTCCCAAACTAAGCAGAGCTTGTACTATGGGTACTAGACAATGGATAAACATACATATATACTTTTTTTTTGTAAATACATACATATTAAATACATAAAGTAAATTTGATTTTTGCTTTTCGTAAATGAAATCACTTGGCATTTCTTAACATTAAGAGACATAGAGTTTCTGTCACACCAGTCGACAATAGTATTTATATCGGACTGAAGATATTCGCAATCACGGTGGTCAGAAATGCGTCTAAAGATTTTTAAATCATCTGCATATGCCAAACATTCACTTTTAAGCTCTTGTAACAGATCATTGATGAATAGCAGAAATAGGAGAGGGCCCAAGTTAGATCCTTGCGGAACTCCGGATTTAGCCAAAAAAGGTACAGAGTCATACCCGCTAAGTGCCACCAACTGTGATCGGTTTAATAGATAAGAGGAAAGCCACTTGTACAAGTTGCCGTGGATTCTGAAATGTTGTGTTTTCATTAATAATACAGAGTGACTGACGCGATCGAACGCCTTTGAAAAATCTGCGTAGATGGAGTTTACTTGCTTTCTGTAGTTAAATGAGTCACATAAATAACTTGTGTAGCATAAAAGGTTTGTGACAGTTGATCGGCCAGTCATAAACCCGTGCTGTAGAGGACTTAGTTGGTGCTTTAAGTGATGATAAATATAATCATACACATAACTCTCAAATATTTTGGCGAACCAGTTGAGAATGCAGATAGGACGATAGTTAGAAACGTCACTTCTATTGCCAGATTTGTAAATTGGTGTTATTTTTGCGATTTTCCAAAGTACAGGAAATATGCCCTCATTTAAAGATTTCTCGTAAATTATATGAACAGGTGTTACCAGTGCAGTTGCACAAAGACGAATAAAGATTGGTGAAATGCCGTCAAACCCACCACCTTTTGTCAATACCTTGCAGTTTCTTAAGTAAGTGATCTTTTTGGATACAGAGTTCACCGATAGTATGGTTGAATGTTGAGAAAGTAGGAGTATAATTTTTGTTTATAGAGCTAGAACAGTAAACTGATGAGAAGTAGTCTGCAAAAAGATTGACTATATCACCGCCCGATTCACTTCTTTTATCTTCATAAAACATAACGCTAGGGTAAGTGTTTGTCACGCGTTTGCTCTTTGTAAAGCGCCAAAAAGCCTTAATATTGAGCTTTTAACAAATAAATATAATTTGAATAAAATGTAGCAACTTTAACGATTAGGAGTTATAACAGCAGTGGATTATGGCTGGCTAATGATGAAGAGGTTATCAGTAGCTCAAGATCATTGATTTACAATAACCTCAAAATGGTTGGCGTAAAATGTGAAAATGGAGGCAGCGATAGCCTCGTGGAGATACCAACGGACTGCCATGCAGAGGGTATCGGGTTCGAATCCACGGCGCGCACCAATGACTTTTCGAAATTAAGTGCGTATTAAATTGTTAATTTTCGCTTGCCCCGTGCCTCGGAGAGCACGTTAGTCAAAGTCAAAGTCAAAATCATTTATATCTTGGCCACAAAGTAACGCTTATGAACGTGAAAATTTAAGTTAATTACTTAATGATTCTACATTAACATTTACTGCCGCCGCTGTTAAACCGTTGGTCCCGGCTGTCATGATCTTTGACATTCGTTACGGGGAGTCAGTACCCTCAAATACACTGATACTGGTCTAAACCATGGAATATCGCTTTCCCTTGGATTGCGGAGGTTAGACGGCAGTCACTCTGTGGAAAAGTTGATATTCTGTCAAATCTGGTTAGACTAGTAAGCGGACCTCGGGCTCCAAGGCGTGAAAGTCTAGGATGCAACCGGGATAACGCTAGGGAGATGTTTTTTTTTGTTTTTCGTGTGAGTGTGTGGCCAACTCTGGTGTCGGAGTTTTCAGACCGCCCGAAGGCCTCCAACATGGCCTAACGATCCTTATCCATAGACAAGCACCGGGACCGACGGCTTTACGTGCCCTCCGAAGCACGGTAGCGCTCAGATGTAAATGCCACACGCGGCCACCCATCCAAGTGGTGACCTCTGCAAGCGTTGCTTAACTTTGCCGATCTGTTACGATCGACAAGCTAAGTCTCGCTATGAGCGCTACAGGGAGATGATGATGATTGGCCTAAAATGGTCAGTGGTGCTGCGTTGTCAGTCCCTTTTCTTTGAACTTGGCTAGCAAACTTGTGGCTACACGCCTAACCATTATATATTAAGATCACTACAGCTCACTTTACATCATGCAACATGCAAAGAGAATATATTTCATACAGATATTCATGAAGATAATGCAATGTTAAGATGTACCACTGCTGTTGTGGCATAAACAGTAAACAAAACTGGACAAATGCAAGTTACATACATTATTTTACTTGGTAGGCTTGTTTTACAAACTAGATATAAGTTATAAATAATTTGACGGACTTATAAACATAATTATTTTAATCATTGATTTTATGTTTTATCAATGCTAAACGGAGAGCTACTAGCTCAAACCAAAGAGCCATCCTTGCAGTTAACCTTAAGCATTTTAGAACTTTATATATGTTTTTATAACCTTTCAATGTGATTTTACAGAGATGCCCACGATACCACCTAAAAATAGGTTTGACCTTTTTAAACATGTTGACCTCAGTCTAAAAAAGGCGTAAAACGTATTCATTTCAAGTCTTCTGTAGATATTTTCTTTTATATGATTATTATGGTGGAAAATATTGTGATGTGTGGTTGACGGCATAGAATACAAGTGTCACCACCCCCTATCTTCCCGTGGGTGTCGTAAGAGGCGACTAAGGGATAACACACCTTTGCGTAGAGACGGAAAACTCGACATCAAACCCTATACGACTGCCTCGTTGGTCTCGCGGCATAAATGTGCGCGTGGGATCGGGAGGTCCCGGGTTCGATCCCTGGGTCGGGCAGTGTTATTGGGTTTTTCTGTCACGAAATTGTCAGTAGCCGCACGGAGTCTGGAAATGTGCCCTGTACGGCAATAGGCTCGCCCCTTATTACGTGGGACTAAAATATATCTGGCGAAAAGTGGGTGTAGAAATACACCTCTGCCTACCCCTTCGGGGATAAAAGGCGTGACGATATGTATGTATGTAATATTGTGATGAAACCTACATATCTGAGAGTTCTCCATAATCTTCTCGAAAGACATGTAAAGTCTTCAACCTACACTTGACCAGCGTGGTGGACTATGGCTTAACCCTTCTCATAATAATGCTTAGTGCATTATTATCTAGTTTGCAAAACAAAAACTGATAATTTGTACATACATTTATGTAATCAATTATATTAATTCGTTCATATCGTGGGACAATTTGAGCACTTCCTTTTGATCTCTAACTATGTAGGTTAAGCTTAATTTACAAAAAAAAAGTATATATGTATGTTTATCCATTATCTAGTACCCATAGTACAAGCTCTGCTTAGTTTGGGACTAGATGGTGTTGTGTGAATGTAGTTAGAATATTATTATTCCTTTATTATTCCTTCCTTTAATATGAAAACAGCCAGTAGTCAAAATGATCTTATAAGAATAAGAATATTAAGATTTTCATATCCGAATATAAAACTTTTGCCTGTAAAGTTATTTCGAGAATATAAATAAGATTTATAAGTAAAAATATCGAGCAGAGGACAAAACTAGGCGGATTAGTTCTAAAACATTTAGTTTTGTCATCTTGTTTTTTATAAGACGATGGTTTGTATCGAAAAACCACAACACTCAGTGGTGTAAACTAGTGTTTGCAGCTTTACCACTATATCGAGCCATTTGTGTACTGTTTGTTGATTTTAGGTAGAATGGGTTGATGATTTCAGCTAGAACCAGAGAAGTGTTTTCAGCTTAAATTATCTGAATGAAAATACAATTAAAGTTAGTGTAGACATACCATTTCATATTTTCTTCCTCTTCGTTTATCAACAAGTGAGAGTGCCGCTGGTCTAATCATTCCCCTGTATGTTTCTTTACAGCTGAGTGCACCAGTCTCCTCCATGTTCTTTCTTACCCTTTTTCTTCCTAGAGGCAGTAGCTTTCCTGGACGTCTAGTCTTCATTTAATTTTTTTTATTTTTTTCAAGAGACATATACTTAAAAATAGCAATCAAATAGTCAAACTAAAATCTATCTATGACGAAGATAGGATAATTTATTTTAATAAATCACATCAAATGAATTTATATTGCAAATAATTATGGATACATTTCAAGATGAAACATGTTTGTAGTATATATTATTATGTAATTGCTTATGCCATAATTTAATGGAAGGAAAGAGGAACCCACCACGCACCCTCGGATTGACCACCCCAACTATTGCAATAGAAAAAGTTTGACAATACCGAACTCCTCTAAAAGGATAAGGGATATAGGAATGGTATGGGTTCCAGGAAGATACCTGACTTGCAGTATCCCATCAGGCATCCTCAGGAGCGATGGGCAACGACTCAACGAGTCGTTGCCCATCGCTCCTGAGGATGCCTCGTGCAGAGGCGAAACACGTGTCGAGGAATAGTCGGCGCATACAGCGGGATACTGCAAGTCAGGTATCTTCCTGGAACCCATACCATTCCTATATCCCTTATCCTTTTAGAGGAGTTCGGTATTGTCAACCTTTTTCTATTGCAATAGTTGGGGTGGTCAATCCGAGGGTGCGTGGTGGGTTCCTCTTTCCTTCCATTAGGTTACAATGGAGTTCCGCCAAGTAACGCCTGATTCAATCAACTATGCCATAATTCACTGTTGTGGTGTGCAAACTTGTTTAGTAATAATGTCATAAAAGTTACTTAAATATCACACAAAGAACAATGACAAACCCCCGCAAAAAATGCATTATCAGACTCGCATTATCGACTTCGCATAGCATTGGACGTCTCTAGGCTGACATGATGAAAATAACATGTAATAACAGCATATTTTTTATATCATGGGATTATGCAAAACAAAGTTAAAGACTCACGTTGTACGTTGATGGCCGGTCTGAAGCTAGACACTAATGTCACTATAATAATTTCGCGCATATGCAGTGTAATAAAACGTGCATTGCGCAGCCACTAGTGTCTAACGACAGCCTGGCCAACCGAAAATGCGCGCATTGCCGTGACTTGTAGGTTAGGTTAGGTTTTAATAAATGTAGGTATGCCTATCGTTTTATTAAAGAGATGTGTTTATTCTGCCATATATGTGTGTATTACGATACAATAGAATTTATGTTTCCTAGGATATACCTACTTACCTACATTAGGTGGTAGATAAAGCGTAACCGTGATTTGAATGTTAAATCATCTCAAGAGTACCTATCTTCTTAATATATAAAATCCTTTCGTTACTGACTGGCTGACATACAAGCTACAGCCTAAGCTATTGGGCGTAGGAAGCTGAAATTTGGCATGTATGTTCCTTGGGGACTGTAGGAATGCACTAAGAAGGGATTTCCCGAAATACCCACGAGATCATCCAAAACAGATAAATTAAAAAGAATGTGCAGGCGTAGCTGCTCGCGTCCTCTAGTTAATAATAATAATAATGTATGCCACATTGTACTAGGATCGATCTATCGTCACAGACAGGACTGTTATAGCCAACAAATCTGATATTGTGGTGATAGATCGATCAGAGCGCCTCGCAATAATTGTTGATGTCACCATTCCTCATGACGAGAATCTCGTGAAAGCCGAGAAAGACAAACAGATTAAATATCTGGACTTGGCTCACGAGATTGTCGACATGTGGGATGTGGACTCGGCAATTATTGTGCCGATAGTTGTAACGGTTAATGGCCTAATAGCCAAGAGCCTCGATCGTCACCTTAAGAGGCTCGCGTTGGGTGCTTGGGTCAAGGGCCTGGTGCAAAAGGCAGTACTTCTCGACACGGCACGTATTGTGAGGAAATTCCTGTCTCTGGAGCCCTAACCACCGGCAGCTTGGACCCTGTGCCCGTTGCTGGTGGGATCCCACGGTTTTTTCAATATTTTTAAATGTTTTTTTTTTTTTATTGTATATTTAAAAATGTAAATGAAATCTGAAGAAAAATAAATAAAGGAATAATAATAATAAATTTTATTTCCAAAATAGTGCAAATACATTTACAATTTAGATCTTATAAGTAAATTTAAGGGATAAATACATATTTGTTAGGATAGATACGATATAAATACATGTAGGTTAAAAACCTGTGCTTCTGGCGATCAAGTTAAACTACTTATCTTATATATGGTAAAACTACATTAAAATAACTAATATTATAAACGATAATATAATAATATTGCTCTATTACTACACTTTTCTGTAATGAAGTTGGCCCTACACTCTATCCAGTAGACTTACACCAATTATTATACTTTGCAAAGCTCTCACGCAATACCTTTTTGCGTACTTCTCTAATATGGCGTTTCATCAGCACTTAGTCCCATAAGATAGGTACCAATGATGTGTAAAAAAATATGTCTGGTAACAGAAAGCAATTATTATGACAATTATTATTCTTTCATGCTTCTAATCTGATTAAAACTTCATCGAGAAACAATAATGAAGAATACAAGAACATAGCCCAGGTACATACAATGTTAATAATGTGTGAACATCAACATCCCAGAAAACGCAAACCAAGTGTGCAATAAAAATCTGTTCACAATTACAATACTTATTGAGTCCTGTCTCAAATGTATGTCTTCACTATCACAACAACGTAATTATACACTATTCAACACGCAGGGACTCGAAAGTTCAACTGAACGCAGAAACAAAACAGAGTTAACAAAAAAATACGAAAATATAAAAATAAATATCATCACAGAGACAGAGAAAACATTTTTAGTGTTAGACAATGTCAGATAGTTTATTGGCTACTTTATTCATTAATAACATAACATAACTTCACGCCTTTTATCCCCGAACCTTTTACACCCACACTTCGCCAGTCATGTTTCGGTCTCAATGTAATAGGGGTCGGGCCTATTGTCACCTACCGGGCAAATTGTTAAGCGAGCGATACTTAACATTTTAATACACACATAACTTCGAAAAGTCAGAGGTGTGTGCCCGGGGTAACTGGGGATCGAACCCGAGACCATCGTCTCGGCAGTCCGTTACGTACGTTACGTACGCCACTGGGCTATCGCCGCTGATATTATATTCATTCAATCGTGTTCAATAAACCTGTGACAAGACTAGTGTAACAATAATAGATGACACCAATGCCACGTGTTTCTAACTGAAAAAATGTATATAAATTCGTCCATGCACGCTTTCAAAATTAAGAGACACTGATATTGCCATTCAAATTCAAATTCAAATTATTTTATTTGCATAGAACAGGTAGGTACATTAAGGTCTTACAAAATATATAAAGTGCGCTGAATTATAACCTCAAAGAGGTGTGCAAATATTACAATTACAAAAATATAATTTAGAACAAATAAAATTAATTAGGTACAATTATTGCCAAAAACAAAAGAAAATATCATAATTACGATTAATGTAGTTTATTTACAATGTCAAATAATAAAAAAAAATATACCAAATTACATAAGCAGTCAAATGCTACCAAAGCAGGTGTACAATCTTCAAAAAATCAAATCAATCTTATTGCATAAATTCATAATAATATAGATGTCTATAGTAAAAATAATTATATAAATTAAATTAATATAAATTGCAATTAGACACAGGCATAAAAGTAACAATAAAATAAGTAATAATAAAACAGCTGATTAGAATATAAGTCAAATTAACAATAATTCAAACAAATTAAAAAGAAAAATATTTATTTATGTAAATGTCAAATCTTTATACATGTTTGTCATTTAGGAAATCCTCTACATTATAATAACATTTGTCCGACAGAAAATGTTCGAGTGCTTTTTTAAATAATTTAATGTTTAATGTTTTCAGGCGTTCGGGAATCTTATTATAGATTAGAGGTGCTTTGCACACAACACTTTTGTGTAGCAATGCCGTTTTCGCTGGATGAACGCAAAGTCTACTTTTGTTACGCCGATTAATCTTTCCATTTTGGGATAATCGTGGAAATAAGTGAGGATTAATTCTAACAAATAGGGCTACTTCCATAATGTACAGCGATGGTAGCGTGAGAATTTTGTGTTTAGCAAAAAATGGTCTGCAGCTCTCAGTAATTGGTATACCAAACATTGCACGTATGCATCGCTTTTGCATTTTGAAAATGATATCTTTATTGGTTGAGTTAACCCAAAAAAATATGGCATACCTGAGAACAGATTCTACCAGGCCATAATATGCCGAAAGTAGGGCATCAGTATTTATTGTTGGAGCAAGTTTATAATTGTATAAACTAACTATAAGCAGTCTAGCATATGCATTGGCATATGCTAGACTGCTTACCTTTTTGCACAGTGAGTTAATGTGTTCTTTCCAATTCAATTTGTTATCTACAATTAATCCCAGAAAACGAGTAAAAGTAACATGTTTTATTGTGTAACTGTCATGAATTAGATAGATCATTCTTCTTTAAATGTCAGATATAAGAAATAAATAAAATGAAATAAAAGAAACTGTGCATGTAATAATAAATACAAATTAAATTATACACGAACAATTTCAATATCTAATAGTTTACCGTGTAACACAGTTCTACTTTGATTGTGTGAAACTAACTGTATGGATATCCTGACCTCATTATTATGCATTGCAAACAAATAACAAGATTTGTATTTGGAACTAACAGGCAATTGTAGCTCAATTACCTCTTTCTTATATACCTATGTATGTATTCAAATACTATGACAAATTTTAATATCATTATTGAATTTACAATTTTAGAGACTTTATAGGGGCGTTCGTCGTGAGACTTGACTCAACTGGCCTTTCGTAGTAGTTGGGCGAGGTGAAGCATCGTTTATTGAGGTCACTACCTAGATGCGTGACCACTTGTGTGGCATTTATCAGAGTGCATGTACGAGAAGTTTGATGAGAGTATAAAGCAATTCGAGATATGCCAGGATCGTTGCAAATGGCGGTCTGTAGTCTCTGCCCCTTCGGGAAACAGGTGTGATTCTATGTATGTATGCATTAATTATCAGAGTGCTTTGGAGAGCATGTAAAACTGTTGGTCCTAGCTCTCGTCACAGGGCAGGAATGCAGACCACGTTGGAAGCTGTCATGGCCTAAGCATTTGTCATCAGATATATTTGTTTTCAGTTTAGTTTCGGGTCCAGTTGCATTCCTCGTGTCGGAAGGTGATCGCGAACGCTTAAAACTAGTCGGTCTTCTAGTTTTACTTGGTTGAAATATGATCTGAGTAACTCGATTTATTTCAAACTGGACGGGGTTCATAGGTCATGATCAAAGATAGTTTGCGACCGTCTGATTATAGTGGAGCTTCTCCTATTTTTGTGATGACATGTGCGTATTGTGAGTACAATCAGAACATTATGTTTAGCCTAACTATGACTGTTGGTCGTCATCACAAATTAAGTCTGCCATGTGCCCGTATGGTCATCGTTAAGAACATGAACAGATTGCTATGCAGAAGGTCAGGTTCAAGTCCACAACGATTAATTGATTTTTTTAATTTATGTGCGTATTCAATTGTTAAGTATCGATTGTCCCGTGCAGCGGAGAGCATGTTAAACCATCGTCCAGGCTGTCATGAAGATATTTGACAGTTGTTACGGGGAGTTAGTACCCTCAAATAAACTGATACTGATCTAAACCATGGAATATCGCTATCCCTTTGGGTTGGGTATAAGGCCAAGTTGGCCTTTAGACATGTAAGCAGATTTTTTTAAATATTTGCACTCATACTTTTTGGATAAATACTGCCTCGTTGGTCTCGCGGCATAAATGTACGCGTGGGATTGGGAGGTCTCGGGTTGGATTCCCGGGTCGGGCAAAGTGTTATTGAGTTTTCCCGTTAGGAAATTCTCAGTAGCAGCACGGAGTCTGGTAATGTGCCCGGTACGGCAATAGGATCGCTCCCTATTACGTGGGACTAAAATAAATCTGGCGAAAAGTGGGTGTAGCAATATACCTCTGCCTACCTCTCCGGGGATATAGGCATGAGACTATGTATGTTTTTGGGTAAAGATAAAGATGGGAGGGCAAAATAACAAAAAAAAATTACTGATCTATTGAGAAACTTAAATGCTTACAAGTCACAACAGGCAAACAGTCTAACGAGCATTGCACAAAAATAAAGGCGCATGACTTTGAAGCATTAGGTATATTATGTTTCATTCTTGTTTCATTATATACTCAGCCTAAGGTCTCCAGTCGCAAGCTTTAAATTGCAAACTAAAATAGTACGGCATAAAGAGTACATAAATATTTGTCATTGATAATAACTGTACTTTTCTACTGGAATCGGTCTATCATTACAGATAAGACTATTGCAATAAACATTGTATTGCAGTGATAGAAAAGAGAGACTCGCAATTGTCAATATAATTTCTCTTGACAGCAATCTTGTAAAAGCAGAAAAAGAATAGGAAATTAAATATTAAAACCTAGTTGACGAAATTGTCGACAGATCAGATGTCGCTTCAGCGATCAGTTTCAATTATAATACTATCATTAATAGTTAAAGCTTTATTAATAATAATTGGTTATTATTGCATTTCATTCTCTTGGCTGGAATAAAACAAGAAAAACAAAGTTAACTTAACCAAAAAATTTAATTTCTACTTATATTATGATGATTATTTATATTATCGTATCGTATACTTATGATTTTACAAGGAGTGGTTTTTAAATTGAATCATAAATGTTTTTTTACTAAATTTTAATATTTGCTGGTTCACTGTATTATACTCTTATCCAGTGGAACGAGTTTCATCGTCAGCTTGTTTTGATTCGTCTTCAGTTGTTACCGTTTCTTTCTCAGTTGTATCTTTTGCTTGAGGATACTCAGCTGTACGTGATGGAAGAACAGGGTTGTCAGATGTTTTGGTTTCGGCAGTTGCGTCATTGTCGTCGATAGGTTTCCTTGCTGTTGTATAGAAAGTTGCAATTTGATTGACAGGCTGAATGTTAAGGCCAGGAATGGGATTTTTCCAACGATATACGGGTTGTTTTACAGTGCTATAGGTAGTATATGGCGTTTTATATTGCTTCGTTACGGGATGGTGTGGCACTTGAAATGTAGCACCTGGGTGTTTTGCTATATAGGCAGCTAATAGTCGCCATAAAGGGCTTGTGTCAAGGTTAGGTTTTAAATTAATATGCCGTTGAGGAGGTTGAGGTTGAGGTTTATACACAGTTGCATGGACGCAAAGTATGGCAGCAAACAGATTAAGTAACACAGTAAACTTCATGTTGTCCAGATACATGAACTGAACACACTAAAATTTGTGAATCACACATAGAATATATATCACAGCCAGTGATTTGCATGTAATGGATTGGTTCCTTGTTAGATCAAAATTTAGTTGCCTATTGCTTCAATAACGTTTTTAATCGATCGTGATATTGAAGTATGTTTAAAAGGAGGCACAGTAGGCCTTAAGCCACATCTATATATTGTACATTGTTAACTTACTGCCTACTGTTATATGAATCATGTACTGTCATCATTGTTTCAAAGATGCAAATATTTTTTTATTATAAAGTAGCCGCCCACATTCACCAGCGTTATTTTTGGTATCTCGATAACAATGCCATCTACTGGTTCGAATTAGAGTTATGTTGCTCTACAGTTTTTTATCTTCCAGTGAAAGTCCTATTGAAATTGGTTAAGCCAATCCCAAGATTACCACCGACGGACAGATACACAATTTAAAAAAAGCTTGTATATGGCTAGGTATCACGTAACTAATTATAATATGCACTTACACCACACACACAAAAAAATCACATTATTCCGAAATCACTTATGGACACTTCAAGTGTATTTTTATGTGTATAGATGTATAATATATGCAACGCGAGCTCGCGGCGATCAGCTGAGCGTTGGCGGTGGTCAATACACCGAAGTATTTTTTTTTTTAATGTATGATTAAGAATATTTTTCTAAAGTTTTCGTGAGTTATTTTTTCATGCATTTCCATTAGGTTATAGTCAAACCTGAAGATTTCTTGCCAATGCAAATCAACACCCTGTACACGGAGTGTAATAAGACTCTTAACCGAAATTGAAATCCTATATTGTACGAATCATTACAAAATTTGTTTACTTCGGCACCATAACTGAATATAACTGGTTCAGGATATATTGTGGCTCAAAATCACCATACAATTTTTAACTAGGTACAATTTCGATGCACTTCTCGCGCCAATTTGTCGATGCACTTCTCGCGCCAATTTGTTATTTAAATGTCTTATGCACCCAATGATAGGTAGGTATCTCGAGCATTGCACGCGCGCACTTTATATTGCGGTTTGTAAAATGTGTCTACTTAAATATAAATATTTCCCAGGTATTACTTTCTGCTGCCTCGTTGGTCTCGCGGCATAAATGTGCGCGTGGGATTGGGCGGTCTCGGGTTCGATTCCCGGGTCGGGCAAAGTGTTATTGAGTTTTTCCATTAGGAAATTCTCAGTAGCAGCACGGAGTCTGGTAATGTGCCCGGTACGGCAATAGGCTCGCCCCCTATTACGTGGGACCTTAAAATTCCTGGCGAAATGTGGGTGTAATATTACATCTCTGCCTACCCTTTCGGGTATACAGGCGTGAGTCTATAAAAAAAAACTTTAATATGACTTGGCATAATGTGCAAAACGAATAGACTTCGACTTGTTGATGGCTGTTTATACACCGCGTAGGCGTGCATATGTACATTCCAACACCATTATGGACGATGAAGTGCTCAAAGTAACTGCAGTCATCTTTTTTGATCGACATTAAGCTTAATATTGGTACTATTGACTGTTTCTATGCATCTGCTGCAAAGTTCCCAGATTCGATTCCAGGGTCGGGCAAAAAGGGTTACTTAGTTTTGCCGAATTCTCAGTAGCAGCATGGAGTCTGGCAATATGCCCGGTAACGGTAAAAGGCTTGCCCTCTATTACGTGGGACATAAAATGAATAAGTTGGAATGTAGGTGTAATATTACACACTCGTTAGAAAAAAAAACTATTAGAGCAACCGATTAGTTTGTTAATTGGTAATCTGCAGTACGATGAACTTGCCTACATGTGGGCAATACCGGTACATGCTGCGGAAGTTAACACTTTCAAGGACAGTAAACGAGACACAATAGAAGTTTTACTGTTTTGATGTCTATAGACGTTAACTGTCCTTCAAAATGTTAATGAAAAACTGCGGTTAACTCCTGTTGCACTTTATAGTTAGTTATAAACCCACTATTAATGATTATAGACTAGTAAATTGTTGCTCAAGCTGGGAAGGGAGATGAAAATGAAATTAATTTTAATTATACAGTAGTAAGTATGCAACTACATATTTAACATAGCTTATAATAGATATCTTAATACAGTTTAGAAAATGGAGAGGCGAGGACTTTGCAGTTGGTGGTTTTTGCTTAATATTTCATAAACGTATTCTTAAAAGAAACTATAAGCTGTATGTACAGCTGTAATTTAGCATACTAAAACGTTGTATTACACGCAGAAAAACTGTACGACTCAGTTCGAAAAGGACGGTTAGATGATGTTGAACTTTTTAATGAAAATTAAAACGGCTCATTAAACTTTACTTATTAACAAGTAATAAACAATTAACTTAAAATTCCACGTACGAGCGATAAAATTAATATTTTTGAGTCCTACAAACCTCACTGGATAAAGGGTACTACGGAACCCGACATTGTTTTTTTGGCTGAGGTCAGCTTAAGATTCCCTAAACCTATTTGAATGGTACTGAATGATAGAAAAGTTTATATTCAACAGTATATGCATTTATGTTTATTACACTAGATTATCCGAGAGAAAAGCCAATTTTTTTCCAAAATCGTGTGTGAGTGGCTATCGAAAGTGGAAACACAGCAGCTCCTCCGACAAGATCTCATCTTTTCAACATTTCCAAAAATCTTAATAGAGCAACTAGACAGCTAAACCAGTCTCATTCTTATTAATACGAACCTTTCTTTGGCAAACATATGTACATCTAGTATTCTATCGTCCGCCCATGAAAAATAGAATTCGCTCGGATTTCTCGAAATAAGGCGTTTGTTCGCCTAAATAAATGGTGTACGACGAATAATTATAAACCGATATTATCATTTAGGTTTAAATTATTATAAACTAGAGGACACCAGCAGCTACGTCTGCATTTTTTTTAATTTACCCGTTTCAGTTGATCCCGTGCGAGTTTCGGAAAATCCCTTCTTAGTGCACCCCTACGTTCCCCAAGGAACATACATGCCAAATTTCAGTCTCTGTCAGTTTCTGTCAGTCAGTCAGTAACGCAAGGATTTTATATATAAAGATTCTCATACGATAAAATAAACAATCTAAATAACATTTTATACGGTAATAAATACTCTAAACAATATTATTCGTTCCAATAAATTTATTTCCAAATTCAGTTACATGCATGATTAAATTTATCACTAAAATAGCGTTACCTATGTGTGAATAGATAGAATATTCTTATATTTTATTAAATGATGAGTTTTCAAATATAATTATACAGACTTTCTCAGTCCACTGCTGGTCAGCAGCATTGTGAGTCCTCTGAACTTGGCCTTTTGTAAGATGGTTGGCTGCTCGCCACACTGATTGCCATAGGGTTTGATATCGTTGTGGCCGCCTCTTCCTAAAGATAATAGTATTTTGAAGAAGAAGCGGCTTTTCTTCGCGTATTTACCTTAGTCGCCTTCTACCATCCATGAAATGGCATGGGGTAGTATCAATTAGTGTTATAAATTCGTCACCACATGGACTAAAACAATAGATTTATCGTTATATACGTAACTAGAGGACGCCAGCAGCTACGCCTGCATATTTTTTAAAGTTACCCGTTTTGGCCGATCCCGTGGGAATTTCGGGAAATCCCTTCTTAGTGCACCCCTACGGTCCCCAAGAAACATACATGCCAAATTACAGATTCCTGCGCCCAACAGTTTCGGCTGTAGCGTGTCTGTCAGTCAGTCAGTAACGCAAGGATTTTAAATATTAAGATTTAAATGGTACCTCAAGTAGTTTGTTATAAAAATTGGCAATTTCTATTTGAGTTTATTTGATTCTCATAAATTACTCCCGATCAATCAAATTGATTTGCATTGTAGGGTTGTAGAAGAGTGTGTAGTGCGAAGTAAAAGTCACAGATTGAAGAAACGAAGTATGAAAGTTTATTAAGAGGTGGAAAAGTTCACAGGTACAGTTTATAGGCACACACACAAGCAGAAGGAGTGAAAGGTTGTGAGAAGAAAGTTTTTAGCGTAGGCACAAGAATGTAGTACGCGCGGAATCGATGACAATAATTCGCAAGTGCCTACTAAGTTTTTAATATTAGGCGGCCCGCGTCGCCGGCCCATCAGCAGTCTATGATTTGTCTTGACGCGAACCGCGTTCCGCGATTCGCGATATAACATATTTAATGACAACACTATATTGCAAATACTACAACATAACTAGCTTTTCAGCCATTGTAAGGTTCAACTAATCTTCGTACCCTTAATTTTTAACAGTGCGAAAACTAGCATAGATAAAGATAATAATATCAATTTCGTTCAAAATGATATACAGGTCAAAATAATAACAATCATTTAACCCGGTACTGATCGATCATTTCATGGTATGACACCAGCTCTTATATATTCTATGCCAGTTTGTTGACAGTCAGTATTTCACTACCCCAAGCATCAACATGAAGTTCGCCGTGTTCGTATTCCTGGTAGCTGTCTTGTACTGCGTCAACGCAAACATCATCATATTGCGGCCGTCTCATAAGTACCATTACGAGACCGAACAGCATAGTGAATATGACGAACAATATCAATACGCCTTGAACAACTTATATGGTGCTCCTCAAGGACACAATGAAGACAGGTTTTTTAATATAAACTTCTAATTGAAAACTAGCACACAAAACTTCTTACTCTCCGGCTTATAACATCTTATTGTGCGATATTCAAAATTTTTATCTACTTAGAAAGCACATTACAATGACTATTTCCTTAATAATTGAGATTTCGTTAACACCTATTATTTACTCTGAGCTGCATCAAGAGACCTTGCTGTTGAAATAATGACGAAGATCGTGATTCAAGTTATTCCGAAGACCGACCTCATCTTAAAATCCCAAAAGTTTTGAAAATTTAACATCATACGTCGTTCGGAGAGCGGATTCTTCATGCTTCGTTTGCACAAACGTTCGATCCAGGGTTAAATATTTTTATGTAATAATATCTGTTTTGATAAAATAATTTGGAATAAATTGCCGTTTTGATAATTTTTGTGTCTTATTGAAAACGTTTTCTCCTTCTTATACTTGAAATAACTTGCAGATGTGAAGCAATCTTGGTGGGGTTGGGTCTGTGAGACCCGTAACATTTTCTTTCGCTTGTAGTTCACTTACTATGCGTGCCACTTTGCCGCTCTTCTCAGTAGCTAGAACTGTTGAGTTGATCAAGGCTTCACAGATAACACATTAGACGTGAGGCAGTGGCAGTGGGATTGTACGTGCACCAAGCTCAAAAAGAGATCCATCCCCGCAGTTAGTGTAACAATTTTGCGCCATTTTGTATACATTATTATTTTAATTGTTTACCGTGTATTTATGCTTTTATATTTGTTTCTTTTTTGTTCTTGTTTACGATTTTAGTTGCTTATATACAGTTCAAAGTATTTTATTTGTGTTTTTTGTAGGTACCTAGTAAAAAATGGATCGAGAAGACAAAGAAAGACAGCAATTATACAGTCGATTTTACAAGAGCCTTTTTTCACGGCTTTTTTATAGATAATCTAGTTTACTACAAAAAAGTGACATTAAAATATTAAGACTGATTGTTAATTATTAATAGAGTAACATTTAAGTACAAGGGAAAGATTTTGTTGACATTTAGCGTTTATTTTTAAATGGTCTTATAAATCTGATTAAAACATGATATAATATAACATTTATTCCAAAAAGGCACGTTTGGCTGTGCATAGAGGGGTATTAGTACCTACTCTTATGTATGGTAGTGATAGTTGGGTATGGCAGAAGTGTCATGAAAGTAGAATAAATGCCGTAGAAATGAGAGCACTGAGAAGTATGAGTAGTGTTTCTTTGAATGACAGACTAAAGAATTGTGTGATAAGAGAGTTTTGTGGGGTAAAAGAAGATGTATTGACAAGCATCGAGAAAGGTATGCTAAGATGATTTGGGCGCATGGAGAGGATAGATGACGACCAAAGACTGACCAAGCAGATATATAAGGCAAGTGTGGAAGGGACAGGATGAAGGGGAAGACCTAGGCGGTCGTTCTCTGACCAGATTGGAGACATCCTAAAAACAGGACAGGTAAGAAGTGCCCTGAACAGAAGAGCATGCATGAGGAATCTGATGGGAGTGAATGAAGCAAGAGAGATATGTCAGGATCGTTGCAAATGGCGTTCCGTAGTCTCTGCCTACCCCTCCGGGAAACAGGCGTGAGTCTATGTATGTATGTAATGTAATATTTACTTTTATTTATTTACATAAATACCTAAAAAACAAAACACTAATAAACTATATACTTTTCATTCATAAAGTATTGAAATAACGAATATCTAATAAACGGGTCTGTGAGACCCACCCAACGTCCGAGTTACACTTTTCCACCCCATGACCGCGGGTTCCTTCTCTGATAACCATCCTATTTTTCCTTTCCCATTTCTAGAACGCCTCTTTAAACATCTGCGCACATTATTTATATAAAACTCTTTCACTCCAGTTTTCATTCTGGACAACATACTGCCACAGCATCGACTGCACAAACTACTGGCCCTTATTGGTTTTAGCAATACATTCAACATCGTGTATTTCCTCATCCCGATTGGCATACTTCGCTCTATAAGCAAGCTTATCTTTGACGGTGTTTGAATGGCTTCATAGTTATTTGTTCGACCACTGACACATTTATTCGTTGAGGAATCGCACTCCTAATGATCTAATTTTGACTGCCGGTGTACCGCAGGGAGGTGTGCTTTCTGCGTTTCTTTTTACAATTTATATATTTTTTTATATACTCACGCCTGTATCCCCGAAGGGGTAAGCAGAGGTGTAATATTACACCCACATTTTGCCATGAATTTTTAGGTCCCACGTAATAGGTAGTAGAGCCTTGCTGATTTCAGCGTGAATGGGCCGGCTCGACCGGAGTAGTACTATCCTCTCACAGAAAATTGACGTAAAGTAACAGTAATAATAATAATAATAAATCGGGTAGACCGGTATACCATAAATCGTTCATTCCAAAGTGACCAGAGGTGGGTATATAGAAGCTGGGAGCGACCAGATCTATGTGTGACTGATATGTACCGACCGGACGGGGACACCACAACCACGTTTTGGCGTGGCATCTGGTCGGTGCCCATTGGCCACACTGAAGGCGATTGGATGCAAGATGTCGAACGTGCATGCGAAAATATCCCAGAAATGGAATGCGTGGTCATCTCTAGCCAGGATGTTACAAATGCAGTCCGTCCATTAGCTAATTGGAAATTTCCTGGTAGGGACGGACTGCACAATTTCTGGCTAAAGTGGCTACGTAATTCGCATGACCGTTTGGCATCTCAATTTCAATTAGCCATAGATTCTGGTACGTTACCAGCTTTTATGACTGCTGGCATTACCCACTTGCTCCATATGACTGGGTGTACTAGCGAGCCCGGCAATTATAGACCGATTACATGCTTACCATTGGTCTATAAACTTCTTAAATCTATTCTGAGAGCTAAAATAGCTAAACACGTTGAAGTTAATTCAATTTTGTCAGCCTCTCAGAATGGATGTAGAAAGGGGGCTCGTGGTATTAAGGAGCTCCTCCTCATTGACATGGCCATTAGCCAGCAAGTTCGCCGTAACCGAAAGGATCTGGCGGCATGTTGGATAGATTATAAGAAAGCGTATGACTCCGTGCCGCATACATGGCTTTTGAAGGTGCTGGAGTTGTATAAAGTAAATATTACTCTACGCACCTTTCTAAGGACATGTATGGGGCAATGGAATACGGTTCTTAGCTATCCAGGATGTCGAAGGATCCAGGAGGACGGTGAACTGATCAGAATTGAGCGGGGAATTTTCCAAGGCGACAGTCTGAGCCCCATTTGGTTTTGCTTAGCCATGAAACCCTCAGTACATTACTGGAGGGTTCAGGGCTAGGTTACAGGTTACAGAGAAGCGGTCAGGTCATATCTCACCTGTTATTCATGGATGACCTGAAGTTATTTGCCCACTCTGATGCCCAATTGCTAGATTTACTAAATGTAACCCAAAACTTTAGTAAGTGTATCAATATGGAGTTCGGTGTGGATAAATGTGCTGTCATTCATGTGAAGCAGGTCAGGATGGTGGAATCTGAGGGGCTCCAACTCTCAGATTCCATTAACCTAAGATCGCTTCTCTTAACCGATACCTATAAGTACTTGGGTATGTCACAGGCTTTTAATATCAATGAAGCCGACATGAAACAATCGCTGCAAGAACGTTTCTTTGGCCGCCTGAAAAAAGTACTGAAAAGTCTTTTATCAGGTGGCAACAAGGTGCGAGCTTGCAACGGTTGGGTCATGCCACTTCTGGTATACTCCTTTGGCATACTCACGTGGACTCAGACTGAATTAGACGCTTTGGATAGGAGAGTCCGTACATTGCTGACGGCACATCGTATGCATCATCCACGTTCATCCGTGATGAGGTTGTACATTTCGCGGAAGTGTGGGGGTCGAGGCTTTTTGAATGCCAAGACCCTACACAACCGCGAGGTGTGCAAGCTCAGAGATTATTTTCTGCGGACAAATGTGGAAATGCATCGCGATGTTGTTGCAGTGGACAATGGGCTCATCCCGCTCAAGCTGGCTAAGGAAAACTGGCGCAAACCTATAGTAACATGCATCAGTAAGCACTGATGATCGCAAGTCTGTATGGCAGAGTAAGGAGCTGCATGGTAGGTTCTACCGGGCTCTCCATGGGCCCGATGTAGACCTATTAGCTTCGGTGACCTTTTTGGGGAAACCGAAGGGTTTGTCTGTGCAATTGCGGACGAAGTTATCAAGACGAATAACTACCGGAAATATATCCTGAGGGATGGCACTACGGATATCTGTCGTGCTTGTCACCAACCTGGTGAATCCCTCAGGCATATCGTTTCCGGGTGTTCTCGTCTTGCTAACGGCGAGTACTTGCACAGACATAACCAAGTAGCCAGGATTATTCACCAGCAACTTGCTCTGAAGTACAGACTTGTAGACATCGAGGTGCCGTACTATAGGTATGTCGCTGAGCTAGTACTTGAAAATGGCCATGCCACATTGTACTGGGATCGATCTATCATCACGGACAGGACTGTTGTAGCCAACAAGCCTGATATCGTGTTGATAGATCGATCAGAGCGCCTCGCAATAATTGTTGATGTCATTATTCCTCATGACGAGAATCTCGTGAAAGCTGAAAAGGAAAAACAGATTAAATATCTGGACTTGGCTCACGAGATTGTCGACATGTGGGATGTGAACTCAGCAGTTATTGTGCCGATAGTCGTGACCGATAATAGTCTAATAGCCAAGAGCCTCGACCGTCACCTAAAGAGGCTCGCGTTGGGTGCTTGGGTCAAGGGTCTGATGCAGAAGGCAGTACTTCTAGACACGGCACGTATTGTGAGGAAGTTCCTGTCTCTGGAGCCCTAACCACCGGCAGCTTGGACTCTGTGCCCGATGCTGGTGGGACCCCAGAGTTATTTTTATATTTTAAATGTATTTTTTTGTAAATTGTATATTTAAAAATGTAATTTTAATTTGATAAATGATAAATAAAGGAAATCATAATAATAAATTTATTTATCAACAAGTAATGATACAGCTTGTACAAAACAAGATTATAGTACCTAGACTGTTGCCTTTCGCTCGGTGAGTGAGAGTGCCGGAAGCCCCATCCCCTATTCCTTTCCCCTCATCCCACTCCTCCTCCCATTCCTTTTCCTAACCCAAAGGGCGGCAACGCACTTGTGACTCCTCTGATGTCGCTTGTGTCCATGGGCGACGGTAATTGCTTACCATTAGGCGATCCGTCTGCTTGTTTTCCGCTTATGACATAAAAAAAAAAAAATAGCGGACGAGCCTATTGCCGTTACCGGGCACATCACAAGACTCCGTGCTGCTACTGAGAATTCGGAAAAACCCAGTAACACTTTTGCCCGACCCGGGAATTGAAATCGGGACCTCCATCTGCAGTCGCATACGCTTTCCACTGGACCACGGAGGCAGTCTATAGTACAGACTATAAAGAGTCACATAAATTAATACTTCTATTTTTTTCAAGGATCGCATTGAGATCCTTATTGATTTACTTGCAGACACCATTAGAAATAGTAGCAGATGCCTTGTCTTGTATAAATGTTGATTTAACTCAAATATGTGAGAAGAGCTAAAGTTATATAAAATGTACGGGTCCTTAAAACGCAAATTGTTCTTGTTTCTTGATATTCAATTCAAGGACAAAGCAGTTGAAGGTACTAACCGCGTAAACAAACTTGGGATAGATTTCTAAACTAGGAACACCAAAATCAGAAGAACAGTAATGATTTGCTTAGCATGGTCGTTATATATATTGCGGCCAATCATTCAAACAGCTACAATCTTTACTTCTTCCAGACTATACCTAATTCACTAGCAGCAACTTGACAATCTAAGCGTTACCAAAACTTTGGCATCAGATTTATATTTTTTTTTCTTTGCAAATATGATCACGATTGTATCAGAATATTGTAAAGTGCAAATGGCTCCTAAATCTTTTTCACAGGGCAATTACATTCACATTCACAGGGAGATTTGCACTTAGCAACACATTCAGAGATTCATTCTTATATTATAGATGAACCAATCGTTTGCCAACATCTGGGTATATTTGGTATTCTAACGCTTATGAAAAATATAATTTGCTTGGATTTTTTTAAATAAGGCGATTGTGCGCCTGATTTGCATAAGACGAATAATTTTAAACCATGGTAATATAATCTTATATTTTATTATATGCTCAGTTCTTCAACTATCGTCTCACAGACTTTCTCAGTCCACTGCTGGACAGCGGCATTGTGAGTCCACTTGAGTCCACTGGACTTGGCCTTTTTGTAAGACGGTTGGCTGCTCGCCAGACTGATATCGTTGTGTCCGCTTCTTCTTAAAGATAATAGTATTTTTAAGAAGAAGCGGCTTTTCTTCGTGTAT
The DNA here is from genome assembly GCA_944739405.2 of Euclidia mi. Taxonomy (NCBI): domain Eukaryota; kingdom Metazoa; phylum Arthropoda; class Insecta; order Lepidoptera; family Erebidae; genus Euclidia; species Euclidia mi. The sequence continues at coordinate 44,028,911 of OX123206.2, read as the reverse complement.
TTACCTTAGTCGCTTTCTACGACCCATGAAATGGAATGGAGTAGTGACAATTAGTGTTATGAATTCGTCACCACATGGATTAAATCAATAGATTTATCGTTATATACATAATTTAAATAGGACCTCAAGTAGTTTGTTATAAAAATTGGCAATTTGTATTTGAGTTTACTTGATTTGACAACACTATATCGCAAGTACTACATAACTAGCTTTTCTGCCATTGTTAGGTTCAACTAACCTTCGTACCCTTAATTTTTAACAAAGCGGAAAACTAGCATAAATAAAGATAATAATATCGATTTCGTTCAAAATTATATACAGGTCAAAATAATAACAATCTTTTAACCCGGAACTGATCGATCATTTCATGGTACGACACCAGCTCTTATATATTCTATGCCAGTTTGCTGACAGTCAGTATTTCACTCCACCAAGCATCAACATGAAGTTCGCCGTGTTATTATTCCTGGTAGCTGCCTTGTACTGCGTCAACGCAAACATCATCATATTGCGGCCATCTCATACGTACCATTACGAGACCGAACAGCATAGCGAATATGACGAACAATATCAATACGCCTTGAACAACTTATATGGAGGACCGTTAAAGGCAAAACCTCAAGGACACAATGAAGACAGGATTTTTAATATAAACTTCTAATTGAAAACTAGCACACAAAACTTCTTACTCTCCGGCTTATAACATCTTATTGTGCGATATTCAAAATTTTTATCTACTTAGAAAGCACATTACAATGACAATTACCTCAATAATTGAGATTTCGTGTACACCTATTATTTACTCTGAGCTGCATCAAGAGACCTTGCTGTTGAGATAATGACGAAGATCGTGATTCAAGTTATTCCGAAGACCGACCTCATCTTAAAATCCCAAAAGTTTTGAAAATTTAACATCACACGTCGTTCGGAGAGCGGAAACTTCATGCTTCGTTTGCACAAACGTTCGATCCAGAGTTAAATATTGTTATGTAATAATATCTGTTTTGGTAAAGTAATTTGGAATAAATTGCCGTTTTGATAATGTTTGTGACTTATTGAAAACGTTTTCTCCTGCTTATACTGCAGATGTGAAGCAATTGAATATTAAAAGTGGATGCCGAATCCTTTAAGACCACTACTTCTTCTTCTTAAAAACAACGCTGACTCCAGGATTAGGTCCTGCTTCTTCTTCCCTGAAACCCTGTTCCTTCTCTGATAACCGTCCTATGTTTTTCCAATTCCTAGAACGCTTTAAAAAACTGTGCACATTATTTATATAAAACCCTTCCAATCCAGTTTTCATTCTGGACAATATATTGCCACAGCATTGGCTGAACAAACTACTGGTCCTTATTGGTTTTAGCAACGCATTCAACATCGTGTATTTTCTCATCCCGATTGGCACACTTCGCTCTATTAGCTTGTCTTTGACGGTGATTGAACGGCTTCATAGTTATTTGTTCGACCACTGACACGTTTACTCGTTGAGGAATCGCACTCCCAATGATGTAATACGACTGCCGGTGTACCGCAGGGCGGTGTGCTTTCTCCGTTACTTTTAACAATTTATATATTTTTTCATAGACTCACGCTTGTATCCCCGAAGGGGTAAGCGGACGTGTAACATTACACCCACATTTTGCCATAAATTTTAAGGTCCTTCGTAATAGGGGGCGAGCCTATTGCCGTTACCGGGCACATCAGTAGACTCCGTGCTGCTACTGAGAACTCGGAAAAACCCAGTAACACTTTTGCCCGACCCGGGAATTGAACTCAGGACCTCCGATCAGCAGTCGCATACGCTTTCCACTGGACCACGGAGGCAGTCAGTACAGACTATAAAGAGTCAGAATATAAATTAATACTTCAATTTTTTTCAAGAATCTCAATACAGATGACTTATTGATTTACTTGCAGACACCATTAGAAATAGTAGCAGATGCTTTGTCTTGTTTAAATGTTGATTTAACTCAAATATTATGTGAGAAGAGCTAAAGTTATATAAAATGTAGGTACGAGTCCTTAAAACGCAAATTGTTCTTGTTTCCTGATATTCAATTCTAAGACGAAGCAGTTGAAGGTACTAACCGCGTAAACAAAATTGGGATAGATTTCTAAATTAGGTACACCAAAATCAGAAGAACGGTAATTCTTCAAATTAATATTATTAATTAATAATTCAAAAACAAGAACAAATTTACAACCAAAACTTAACCTATATTTAAGCAATAGGTACATACTTACGAGAGTCCTTACGATCATCAGGCTCCACTTTGGTAAATCATAGCAGCATCTGTGGCGGCATGGCTTGTATACATTTTGTCCTCAACCGTGTCTAAAGTTGTAATGTAATATCTGTGTACTCGCTTAACCTAGAACAGAAAGGAAAATTCTTTTAATCTATATTATTCGTAAGTTTATAACTATGTTTTGGTTTTTTGTGGTTTTACATACCTGTTTTTATTGATCAGCTGTCAGTGTACGCCGCGGTAGTGGCAAATAATATGTTGAACTGCACATTTACTGTTGGGATGCTATTCGTGGGTCAAATGTGGCCATCACTGTAAATCAGCGCTGTGAAGTGGCTCATGCCACTGCATAGCAATATAGCTGAGTGAGGCCCGGTTATTGCAGGTCTCTTACTTTAAGTAAAGCTATTCATTTTTGTTTTATTGAATGATTATGTTCCAATAATATTGTTTTAGCAGTACTGTATATTTTGGTGTAATGCTTCAAACCTGCAATAATAAAACTAATTTTCTTTCTTTCTTTCTTTCTTTCTAATGATTTGCTTAGCATGGTCGTTATATACATTGCAGCCAATCATTCAAACAGCTATAGCCTTTACTTCTTCCAGACTATACCTAACTTACTAGCAGCAACTTGATAACCTAAGCGTTACCAAAACTTTGGCATCAGATTTATATATTTTTTTCTTTGCAAATATGATCACGATTGTATCAGAATATTGTAAAGTGCAAATGGCTCCTAAATCTTTTTCACAGGGCAATTACATTCACATTCACAGGGAGATTTGCACTAAGCAACACATTCAGAGATTCATTCTTATATTATAGATGAACCAATCGTTTGCCAACATCTGGGTATATTTGGTATTCTAACGCTTATGAAAAATAGAATTTGCTTGGATTTTTTTAAATAAGGCGATTGTGCGCCTGATTTGCATGAGACGAATAATTTTAAACCATGGTAATATAATCTTATATTTTATTATATGCTCAGTTCTTCAACTATCGTCTCACAGACTTTCTCAGTCCACTGCTAGACAGCGGCATTGTGAGTCCACTTGAGTCCACTGGACTTGGCCTTTTTGTAAGACGGTAGGCTGCTCGCCAGACTGATTGGCATAGGGCTTGATATCGTTGTGTCCGCTTCTTCTTAAAGATAATAGTATTTTTAGGAAGAAGCGGCTTTTTCGTCCGTGTGGTTGACGGCATAGAATACAAGTGTCACCTTCCCGTGGGTGTCGTAAGAGGCGACTAAGGGATAACACGATGCAAATACCATCTTTGTGTAGAGACGGAAAACTCGACATCAAACCCTATACGGCTGCCTCGTTGGTCTCGCGGCATAATTAATGTGCGCGTGGGATCGGGCGGTCCCGGGTTCGATTCCTGGGTCGGGCAGTGTTATTGGGTTTTTCTGTCACGAAAATCTCAGTAGCAGCACGAAGTCTGGAAATGTGCCCGGTACGGCCCGGTAGGTTCGCCCCTTATTACGTCGGACTAAAGTATATCTTTCGAAAAGTGGGTGTAGAAATACACCTCTGCCTACCCCTTTGGGGATAAAAGGCGTGAAGATATATATGTATGTAAGCGGCTATTCTTCGTGTATTTACCTTAGTCGCCTTCTACGACCCATGAAATGGAATGGAGTAGTGACAATTAGTGTTATAAATTCGTCAGAACATGGATTAAAACAATAGATTTATCGTTATATACATAATTTAAATAGGACCTCACGTAGTTTGTTATAAAAATTGGCAATTTGTATTTGAGTTTATTTGATTTGCATGATTCCGATAAAACATTTTTAATGACAGCACTATATCGCAAATACTACATAACTAGCTTATCTGCCATTGTTAGGTGCAACTAATCTTCGTACCCTTAATTTTTAACAGTGCGGAAAACTAGCATGCATAAAGATAATAATATCAATTTCGTACAAAATGATATACAGGTCAAAATAATAACAATCATTTAACCCGTAACTGATCGATCATTTCTTGGAACGAAACCGGCTCTTATATATGTATTCTTTGCTAGTTTGTTGACAGTCAGTATTTCACTCCCCCAAGCATCAACATGAAGTTTGCCGTGTTAGTATTCCTAGTAGCTGTCTTGTACTGCGTCAACGCTAACATCATCGTTTTGCGGCCGTCTCATACGTACCATTACGAGACCGAACAGCATAGCGAATATGACGAACAATATCAATACGCCTTGAACAACTTATATGGAGGACCGTTAAAGGCAAAACCTCAAGGACACAATGAAGACAGGATTTTTAATATAAACTTCTAATTGAAAACTAGCACACAAAACTTTTTACTCTCCGGCTTATAACATCTTATTGTGCGATATTCAAAATTTTTATCTACTTAGAAAGCACATTACAATGACAATTACCTCAATAATTGAGATTTCGTGTACACCTATTATTTACTCTGAGCTGCATCAAGAGACCTTGCTGTTGAAATAATGACGAAGATCGTGATTCAAGTTATTCCGAAGACCGACCTCATCTTAAAATCCCAAAAGTTTTGAAAATTTAACATCACACGTCGTTCGGAGAGCGGAAACTTCATGCTTCGTTTGCACAAACGTTCGATCCAGAGTTAAATATTGTTATGTAATAATATCTGTTTTGATAAAATAATTTGGAATAAATTGTCGTTTTGATAATTTTTGTGTCTTACTGAAAACGTTTTCTCCTTCTTACACTTGAAATAACTTGCAGATGTGAAGCAATCTTGGTGGGGTTGGGTCTGTGAGACCCGTAATATTTTGTTTCGCTTGTAGTTCACTTACTATGCATGCCACTTTGCCGCTCTTCTCAGTAGCTAGAACTGTTGAGTTGATCAATGCTTTACAGGTAACACATTAGACGTGAGGCAGTGGCAGTGGGATTGTACGTGCACCAAGCTCAAAAAGAGACCCATCCCCGCAGTTAGTGTAACAATTTTTGGCCATTATGTATACATATTATTTTAATTTTTTACCGTGTATTTATGCTTTTATATTTGTTTTTTTGTGCTTGTTTTCGATTTAAGTTGCTTATATACAGTTCAAAGTATTTTATTTGTGTTTTTTGTAGGCACCTCGTAAAAATGGATCGAGAAGACAAAGAAAGACAGCATATACTGTCGATTTTACAAGAGTCTTTTTTCACGGCTTTTTTATAGATAGTTAATCGAGTTTACTACAAAAAAGTGACATTAAAATATTAAGACTGATTGTTAATTATTAATAGAGTAACATTTAAGTACATGGGAAAGATTTCGTTAACATTTGTCGTTTATTTTTAAATGGTCTAATAAATCTGATTAAAACATGATATAATATAACATTTATTCCAAAAAGGCACGTTTAGCTGTGCATAGATGGGTATTAGTACCTACTCTTATGTATGGTAGTGATAGTTGGGTATGGCAGAAGAGTCATAAAAGTAGAATAAATGCTCTAGAAATGAGAGCACTGAGAAGTATGAGTGGTGTTTCTTTGAATGACAGAGTAAAGAATTGTGTGATAAGAGAGTTTTGTGGGGTAAAAGAAGATGTAGTGACAAGCATCGAAAAAGGTATGCTAAGATGATTTGGGCACGTGGAGAGGATAGATGACGACGAAAGACTGACCAAGTAGATATATAAGGCTAGTGTGGAAGGGACAGGATGAAGGGAAAGATCTAGGCGGACGTTCTCTGACCAGATTGGAGACATCCTAAAAACAGGATAGGTAAGAAGTACCCTGAACAGAAGAGCATGCATGAGGAATCTGATGGGAGTGAATGAAGCAAGAGAGATATGTCAGGATCTTTGCAAACGGCGTTCCGTAGTCTCTGCCTACCACTCCTCCAACAGGCGTGAGTCTATGTATGTATGTAATATAATATTTTCATTTATTTATTAACATAAATACCTAAAAAGCAAACACTAATAAACTACTTTTTCATTCATAAAGTATTGAAATAACTCATATCTAATGAACGGGTCTGTGAGACCCACCCCAACGTCCGTGTAACACTTTTCCACCCCATGACCGCGGGTTAGAACCTTGTTCCTTCTCTGATAACTATCCTATTTTTTCCTTTCCCATTTCTAGAACGCCTCTTTAAACATCTGCGCACATTAGGTATATATAATGTAAGTGGATGCTCCTGTTACACCATGTCTATTCTGAGGAGGCTAACCAAAAGTATTATGCTTGAGTATTATTATGTACAGTAAATATATACAAGTGATATAGAAGGTGTAACAGTTGCAGCACCTTACAAAATGTAAATTGTGTATTATGCAAAACCTGGCGATGAAAAAGAGTGACCGTGAGTTTTATTGCCCGTTCTTTCTCATGGTTCTACCTATTGCTTTGCGAACGTGGCAGTAAATGTAAATGTAGAAGCTCAACGAATAAATGTGCCAGTGGTCGAACAAATAACTATGAAGCCATTCAAACACCGTCAAAGATAAGCTAATAGAGCGAAGTGTGAAAATCGGGATGAGGAAATACACGATGTTGAATGTGTTTAGCCGCGTAAACAAACTTGGGATAGATTTCTAAATTAGGAACACCAAAATCAGAAGAACAGTAATGATTGTGTGGGTAGTCGTGGCCTTAACAGTAAAAATTTGTTAGTCCTCTTTTTTAATTTATTATAATTTATTTCTATTGATTATTCAGTTATTTTATGATTTAATTTGGTTTATAATATTACGCTCATGGAAGAATAACTAAAGCATGGAATGAACGATATTTTTATGAACAAACTGAATATAGCTACACTCTTCACTCATATGACAAATTAGAGTTGCCAGAAGAAGATGGCACTATGTTTTTCAGTTAGGGCTAAAGACAATTTGAACACAAATTTCGTAACTTTTTAATTTTTTAGTGATTGAGCAAATTCGCTATCGATATCGATCAAAGTTTCAATAATATAGGTTCAAAATCAAACAGACTTGTAAAAGTAAGTATGTACATGTTATACATTCCGTAAGTTTGTGTCCACAGCAGTCAGAACGCTAGTTACATACATACATACATAACGTCACGCCTTTTATCCCCGAAGGGGTAGGCAGAGGTGTATTTCTAAAGAAAGAAGAAAGAAAGAAAGAAAACATATTTATTCTGTTACGAACAAACGAAATAATTACATTTTTTAGCACACATAACAGGTTTAGTAACAGAATTGGCCTCCAACTCAGCGTAGTGCCATCTAGTTCAACTAGATGGCGCTGATATTCTGTTGGTACCATTTTATCTTAATTACTAATAAATAAATAAATATATATAGTTTCTTTTTTTTGACCCCGGCCGGTCGTTTCACATTTGCACAAAGAGGAACACATTTATATACCGACAAGGCTTATTGTTTACACTTCTAAAATTGTGACACTTGACACATAGGAAATTAAAGGTAAACCCAGAGAAGGCAGAGAACATGTTATATTCCATTTCACACACGAAGGCGCTGGTGACATAATTTCATCTCCGTACAAATAAATGAAAATCTGACGAATATGATCCTAAATAACAAACACCATTACACCACCCGCACCCCCCAATGTGAAATGGAGTATAATTAAATTAAATTATAAAAAATAGATACAAAAAAGAGAAAATAAATAAAATAAAACAACAAAGCTGACTGAAGCTGACAGAACAACAATAGCTGACAGGTGTGACCTGTCAGACCATTGCTGAATTGTGTGACATAATGACAAATATCAGAAATTAACGTAGCATCCCGTTCAAAATAATGATTACATATGTACTCTATGACTCGGCATAGGTCTACGAATACAAATACGATCAACGAAAAATGATGGCAACAGCATAAGTACGTAGCACCTCAGCGAACATAATGCCAACACGTAATAATCCGTGAAGGTAACATTGTCCCAAAATAAAACGTTTGCTTAGTCTTGGGACAAAGTCACCATCATGTATGTATTAATCAAAATTATGGCATGCATTATTATTATGCAATTTATCTTACATGGTGTGTTAAAACATTTCTATAATCTAAGGTACTAATCACAGACTATTGGGATACTACGATACTAATAAAACAAACAATTTAATAGAGACATCATTAAGGTCCAGATAAAATTTGTCCATGAATCCCGCTATGCTATGTAATCTGTACCATGAATTCATGCTTAGACTAATTATATACCTATGTAGGTACCTATTAAAGAATTCATGCCTTCTTCCTTTTGAGAAGAATTCTTCGTTTTTGTTTTTTTTTTTTCTTTTTTTTTGGTGCGATCACTGCACTGTCTTTAGCTGTCTCCAGTATTATAATATTAGTCTATGGTCATTAATTGTCTATAGCTGAATGCGTAAGCGTCGGTAACTAGCGCGGGGTTCTCAAATGAGCCAAATTGACGCCAAGCCATTTGCGAGCTATTTTCGCAGAGGAAATTGAAAATAGAAAACATTAATGGCAAATATAATATTATTATGTAAATATTGTGATTATTGTGAAGTCTTCATTTCTGCTGTTTCTTTGTGTGTGTATCTGTGTCATGAACTATCTTACAATAATGCTTTTGATAATATTAGGGTGTGTACTGTGTATAAGTTAAAATTGGGAAAAGATGAATGGCAATAACAACAAACAACTGATACAACTAAGGAGAGGAGTTTTATAGTTATAAGGCAATCCAAAACTAGCTGGCCGAACAAACAAACAATCACAGGGGACTCACCCCAATGCCCCACAATACTCGCAGTAGGTAAGTTTAGTTTTGTATTAATTGTTCATTTAGCAGATATTGCTTATAGTTTTTACTGAAGCTGAAACTTGATTTTAGAGTTCTTAACGGTGGCGGCAAGTTGTTCCATATACGTGATGCTGTTACTTTAAAACTTGCACCAAAAGCAGCCGAATGATGTCTCGGTATAATCAACAGGCTTGTGGAACCCCTAGTTTTATGTTGATTTATGTCCCTAGACCAAGTTAGTTTTTTGTGGAGGTATGCCGGCCTCCCTGTGGACATCACACCAAAAAGGAGAGAAGCAAGGTGAAGTTTCCTGCGTGAAGCCATTCTTAAAATCTTATTTTTATTATGGAAAGGTGTAATGTGTGAACGTGGTGGCACATTAAAACAGAACCGAGCACATGCATTCTGCACCCGCTGGATTAGCTTTTCAGTTTTGCTTAGAAGACAGGTTCCATATACTGTATCGGCATAATTCAACTTTGATAGAACAAGAGTTTCACAGAGCAAAATACGCATGTCCTCACTAATGTAGGGCCGTATTCGATACAGTAGCTTAAGCCTGTAAAAACAGTTCCGTACTGCCTCAGCAACATGCGTTTCAAAATGCAGAGACTGATCAAAAACCACGCCCAGGTTGCGTGCCTCAAGTACCTGTTCCAATGGGCAACCATCGATTCTGACATCCAGTCTCCTACCCTGTAATTTCTGCTCTTTCTACACCCACTTTTCGCCAGATATACTTTAGTCCCACGTAATAAGGGGCGAGCCTTTTGCCGTACCGGGCACATTTCCAGACTCCGTGCTGCTACTGAGATTTTCGTGACAGAAAAACCCAATAACACTGCCCGACCCAGGAATCGAACCCGGGACCTCCCGATCCCACGCGCACATTTATGCCGCGAGACCAACGAGGCAGTCGTATAGGGTTTGATGTCGAGTTTTCCGTCTATACGCAAAGATGGTATTTGCATCGTGTTATCCCTTAGTCGCCTCTTACGACACCCAAGGGAAGATAGGGGGTGGTGACACTTGTATTCTATGCCGTCAACCACACAGCGAGTTACAGAACGCTAGTTAATGGATAGTATTTATATAATTATTACACAAACTTGCATTTTTAAACGGAATCTATATTTTTTTGTTTCAAATGGGTACTCAGTAGCACATAATAATGAAGCGTCACAGCATTTTTTTTAACTTCAAGCTAATCTCAGGTGTTTGTCACCAGCCGCGCGTGAAAACTGTTATTTTTCACGTGATCTAATATTATCAAATCCTTCTTCACGATATTTTCGTTTTGCAAACTATCAAGTATATATGGGCGCAAATTAATATATAATGATTATATTGTTACGAAAATGTTAATAATATTTAAGATTGATATTTAAATAACTATTTGGGAACACAGAACTGAGAACTTCACTACTTTAGAATATTAAACACTGTATTGACTGCTTCACTGTTTTATAAATATTGGGTATTTAATTTATCGCTTAATAATTAAGATAACTCCAGAAACTTTCAAAGTAAAATCAATTAGTATTAAATAACATTATTCTGATACTTTTATGTTAACGGTAATAAATAACCTGCGCTTATATTTACATCCTGTTGATAGCATCCCATCACCATCTGTTGCGAATGTTGTAAAGCAGCGTTTGATTATTACAATAGATTTGTTATTCGTATAAAATAAATCATATGGTGTTGTGCAATATTCATAACAATATTAATGTTGAGTTTTGATAATTAATTGTACAGTAATTTCAATTATATGTTGAAAAGGAAGTGGCAGTTGTTAACATTAAGTGTAATGACGGTTAGTTTATAAAAAGGATTGTAGGTCACATTTCAATTCAATTCTGTGCTAGAAATCGTCTGAAAATAAACCAAGTAATATTACGTGAGTCTTTTTATTATAATGGAGTCTGGACTGGACACGAGAACCCTGGCGTATCGCCGACATATACGTGAATTCATAGCAATGTTCTTTTTCATCAGACGTTTAGAACGTTGTCTTAAATAGGTAATGAATTTTTAACAAATGTCTTTTAACAAGCTGCTCAAGGTGAAAAACTTCTTTTTGTAGTTTTTCTATTGTGCGTAAGTGTTTAGCGCACACGATTTGTATCGCTTCTGTACCTACTGGCGGAGAAATTGTAACTAACGTAGGCGCTTTAGTGCTGGTTGTCGGAGAAACAGAAGATGTCTCATTTATGGAAGGCGCACGCGTACACTAAAGAAAGAAAAAAACCACGTTTTAATGCAAAGCAGTATATTAAAATAAATAAGCATACCCTTTGTGTTTGCCACCCTAGCAATCACTGATGATACCTGAAGCTTGATTTATAGGCCAAAGCCGATTGATAAAAAGTACCTTACACCTTTTTCTGTACTCCCATTACTCCCAGCAACGTGCATTGAACTTTTTATGATCGATTGAGTAGTCAAAATGTGAAAGCTTAACAAATAAATAAATTCACTTACATTTATAATAGGTATTAGTAAGGATATAGTAAAACTATGAAATGAGTGGATGTCGTCTAACAGCCTGGCCACGAACGGCCGCGACACGCTGAGCGACAAGCGATTTCAATGTTCATGCCGCTCTCTATTCTGCCGCCGGCGCTGTCACCTCAGTGCAGAACTAAACTGCACAAATAAACATCGAAATCGCTTGTCGCTTAGCGTGTCGTGGCTTTTCGTGGCAACAGTGTAACTGCAGGTAGCTGGCTGAATATTGTTTATAACATACATACATAGGCTCACGCCTGTTTCCCCGAAGGGGTAGACAGAGGCATATTAAACGCCCACTTTTTGCCAGACTTTTGATCCCACGTAATAGGTGGCGAGCCTAATGTTTTGTTTGCCAGAGCCTCATCCGTTAATAAGCAGGTACACCACTTGCAGGTGAGGTTGGCTTGGGACCCTACGTTCTTGGTGGGAACCCTATGCACTGATAATAAAATTGTAGAAAATATTAAAATTAAATTATTCCTTTGGTCGAGACATCGAATGGAGCCCAAGATCCGACTCCTGTTTGGCGCTGCTACCCTAATAAAAGTAAAAGCAAGTAATTATTTAAACACTCACACTGATACGTTTAGAATGGAGGAGTAATGTTGGCACAGAATTTTCTTTTAGTCTGCGCCATCTGTCATTACTATAAAAACATTCTGCAGTAAAATGCTTGGAACAAATTCTATGGTGCTTTCTAGGCACCCAATTTTCTCCACGACATACTGCAGCAATCCACTTATTTTATAAATCTTTATCACGTGCACAAAGAATCTAAAAAATAACGAGATGTGGATAGACATATCGATAAGATTTCTTACAACACTTGAAAAGTCGATATAAATATTATACGGCTAAATTCAAAATCATGATAGAACTGTCATAAAAGATGAACCACTAAAGTTATATAATTTGATGGCATTAAATTGTCTAAATTGTATCTTACACGTCAGTTGACTGTGTTCAATTTTTCAGTACTAGGGCTACCTCTATGTATTATATATCCAATCTCTTTGATTACGCTGCCTGCCAGTGAGTGTTATCTCCTTATTAAATTCATTCAATCAAACAGTACACATATAATACTATGGAGTCATTACAAAACACCATACAAAACCTAAATAGCATGTTCCATCAAAGGATGTCGCAGTTTGAGGACAAGCTGCAAAGCAACACCAATCCTCCGTCAAACATGGCTGGTCTGGCATCGGAATTTGCTTCATTCCGGGGTTTTGTCACCGAAGCATTAAAGGGCCTGCAGCAACAAGTCCAGCTGCTAATGCAGAGTGTGGACCACTTGGAAATGTGGGGCCGCCGTAAGATTCTTTTGTTTCACGGTGTAAAAGAAGATAAAAAGGAAGATCTTGCGCAGACTGTTGGTGATTTCTTGAGAACACACTTGAAGCTCGATGACATCACTCCAAGTAGCTTCAAGTGCTGCCAACGTATGGGAAGACTCGCAGCTCCAAACCGACATCGCCCAATACTGGTCAATTTCCAGAGTGTCTTAGTCCGGGATAAGGTATGGTTCACAAAACCTAAACTTTAGGGCTCCGGTATTACAGCCTCGGAGTTCCTCACCAAGGCCCGACACGACGTCTTTGTAGCTGCTCGGGAGAAATTTGGAGTCTTCAAGTGCTGGACTAAGGACGGGGTGGTTTATGTCCTCGGAGCAAAGGGTGAGCGACATCGCATCAATTCTTTGGTGAATTTTCAAAACCTTTGCCATCTATCTGCCGTAGATCAGCAGCAACAAGGGCCCCCTGCTTTGAGGAATGAGCCGGCTAAAACAAGAAGAGCTGCAGTAACAAAAAAATAGTGCAACATTTTTGTCGTCTTTCTATACTTTCAAACCCAGGTAGGTGTCTAAATATTTCTCCAACTATAATTCTCGTACTAGGACGGTATCTACACAACTTTTTATAAACTTCCATCACTTAATCTTAATATATAAAATCCTTGCGTTACTGACTGACTGACAGACACGCTACAGCCGAAACTATTGGGCGCAGGAAGCTGAAATTTGGCATGTATGTTCCTTGGGGACTGTAGGGGTGCACTAAGAAGGGATTTCCCGAAATTCCCACGGGATCGGCCAAAACGGGTAAATTTAAAAAAAATGCAGGCGTAGCTGCTGGCGTCCTCTAGTTACATATAATTTTCATTGTTTTTGTCTGATACCTTCTTGTATCCATTGTTATTTCCATTATATTTTCCATATTTCTATTTACATTACTAAGTGTCAAATATGACAGCTTCAGCCGTCACATTAATGTAAAAAAATTAAGTTCGGAATTTCTGATACACTTCAAAATGTTTTAATTGTTTGGGGCATAGTTACACGCCCTAGTAATGTTTTTATATACTGTGTATATTTGTAATATTTATAATGTTTTCAATTTCATCTTTTCTGCCTGGGTTTAATCTTATCTTATTTATTACTTGTATTTTTGTTTTAAAATATTTATTTAACGTGGTACTGAATTATAATGTAACTGGCAGGTGCACTTTGACGAATAGTGTTATTTAGTTGTGCTTTACGCATATCGGATAATTAGACCAATATATATATATTTTATTAGTTTTATGTATATTTTATTATTATTTTATAAATATAAACTTGTATTTTATATGTCATTTAAGGATTTTGACAGTGACAGTGATGACTTTTTCTCAGCGAGTTTCTACAACGATAGTTTCGTTAGTGTCCCTTCTCTTGCAGATAATCTGCAATCTGCATTTTCTGATGTTTCCAGTTATTTGAATGTTGTCCATATCAATGCACAGAGTATTCCGGCCCATTTCCCTGATATGCTGGCTAACTTTAACTGTAAGAACATCCATGCTATTCTTGTATCAGAATCATGGCTTAAGCCATGCCTTTCTTCTGCCTCCTATTCTTTACCTGGCTTTCAGCTAATTAGGAATGACCGAATTGGCAGTGGTGGCGGGGGTATTGCTATTTATCTCCGCTCTTATATTGACTTTTCAGTGGTAAGCATGTCTGCTCAACCGCCTCTACCCAATGCTGGTGAGCATCTTTTCTTGGAGGTTAAGCTGCACCACACCAAAATCCTTCTTGGTGTATACTACTCTCCTTCTTTACGTATTAACTTCTTTTCCTCCTTTGAAAATCTTTTACTTAACTTTTCTCCTTCTTACAGTCAAACTATAGTTATGGGTGACTTCAACACTTGTCTCCTTAAGAACGACTCACGCTCCTCATTTCTACATTCTATTTCAGTTTCCAGTAATTTACATATTCTTCCCCTCAACGCCACCCATAATTTTCCCAATTCTACTCCCTCACTTCTAGACCTCATCTTTGTCTCATCACTTGGTCATGTTGCTAAGCACGGCCAATTTGATGCAGATGTTTTTTCTTATCACGATCTCATTTTTCTCTCTTACAAAGTCCGTCCTCCCAAGGCTAAGTCTAGAATTCTCTTGTTTCGCAATTTTAGTAAAATGGATAGCGATCTCTTGCGTGAGGATGCCAAACCTATAAATTGGCAACCGTTACTTGATCTTGAATCTTTGGATGATAAAGTTCAATTGTTTGGGAGGAACATTATAGACCTCTATGACGTTCATGCACCTATTCGAGCCGTAAAGCTAAAATATGCACCGTCGCCTTGGCTTACTACAGACATAAGCTTACTTATTCATAAAAAAGCGACTGCAAAATCCAAGTACAAGCCTAAACCCACGGAGCTTAATAAAGAAAAGTACATTAAGATAAGAAATCACTGCAATAGGGTGTGTAGGGATACACAACGCCGGCATATCCATAATTCTGTTCAAAACGGAGATCCAGCGAAAGTATGGAAATTCCTTAGATCATTAGGGGTTGGAAAGCAAAGTCAGAATACAAAATCCTTCAATATTAATATCAATTTGCTTAACAAGCACTTCTCTGCTTCGTCCAATTTTGATAGGACAATAAAAACTGATACTTTAAATTACCTTTCGTCGCTCTCAACCTCATATCACCCGGAGGGTGATCAGGACCCTCCTTTTGTCTTTAGTCAGTTTACTGCATGTGATGTTGAGAAGAGCATTTTATCCATAACTTCCAACGCAGTTGGTAGCGATGGTATCACTCGAAATATGATCCTCCCCATCCTTAATGAGATCCTTCCTGTTATTTACCACATGCTTTATTACTCCATTTCTAGCGGCATCTTTCCAACTTCTTGGAAAAGTGCCCACGTAGTTCCTCTCCCTAAGAAAGCTAACCCTGTATCCTTCTCTGAATATCGACCTATATCCATCTTACCCTTTCTTTCCAAAGTCCTCGAACGTCTTATCCATAATCAACTTAACTCTTTCCTCTCTCGATATAACATCCTCAATCCCTTCCAATCTGGTTTCCGTACGGGTCATAGTACCACTACTGCGCTAATTAATATAACGGATGATATCAGATCTGGTATGGAGAATGGCAAGTTTACTATTCTCTGTTTGCTAGATTTTAGCAATGCGTTTAATACCGTCGACTTTGATGTTCTCCTTGGCATTCTAAGCTCTCTTAACATATCTCCATCAGTAATCGATTGGTTTCGTAGTTACCTGTTTGGCCGCCGGCAGCGTGTCCATCTGGATGAAACTTTTTCTTCCGGGTGCGATAATTCTGCGGGTGTACCACAGGGCGGCGTTTTATCTCCTTTGCTCTTCTCAATTTTGATTAATTCTATATCCTATAATATTTCTTCTTCCTACCATCTTTATGCTGAAGATAGGCAAATTTTCTTTCAAGCAGACTATGAAAATTTGTCGTCGGCTATTTCTACAGTAAAAAACGATCTGGCTAGTATATCAAATTGGACCAAAATGTACGGGCTTATGATTAATCATACGAAGACCCAGATCACAATTGTCGGCAGTTCTAGACTGATGTCTAAGGTGTCTTGGTCGTTGCTTCCCCAGGTATCTTTTGGTGGCGTCTCAATTCCTATTAGTAAAGAAGTGAAGAATCTGGGGATATACATTGACAAAACGTTATCTTGGACTGTCCAATTACAAAATATAAGTCAACGACTTTTTGCTGCCGCTGCATCACTGAGAAGGTTACGCAATTTCCTTCCAATACCTACTAAAATTGCACTTGTGCAATCTATTCTTCTTCCCATTCTGGACTATGCCGATGCCAGCTATCTAGATCTCAATGAGGACCAGCTAAATAAACTTGAGCGCCTCCAAAACTTCTGCATAAGGTTCATATATGGTTTACGTAAATATGACCACATCACTGAATTTCGTAACAAGCTCAAGTGGCTGCCAATCCGCCTTCGACGGAATACTCACATCCTTTGCCTTCTATATAATATACTTTTTATTCCTTCATTCTCTCCTTATCTTAAACGACGATTCGAATATGTACATGACACTCATTCGAAGTGCTTGAGATCATCAGAGAATCTCAAATTGAAGTTTCCTACTCACTCCACAGTTTTCTTTCAAAAATCCTTCACAGTGCAAGCTGTACGTTTGTGGAATGGGTTACCCAAAACAATCAGACGGGCTCAATCTCTCCCTGTATTTAAAAAACTTGTAACAAATCATTATTTGTCACAATTATCATGACAGTTGTAGGTATACATTAATAAATATATTTAGATATATATAATTATATATATTTGTATATATAGCTTATATTATGTATATTATAATGTTTAGTATATGTGTAGTTTATTTCTCTACTGTATATAAGTATTGTTTTGCCATTCAGTAATTTAGTATTAGTATTATTATATGTATTGTACGTACAATTTATACGTATTATATGTTTTTACTTATATAACATTGTTTTGACATAATACTATGTTTCATTATTTTACCTATTATGACACTGTTCTTCATTGTACACCTTAACCCACACTATTATACTTTTATTCATTGTATTCCAAACTAGGTTGTCTGGAAGAGATCGCATTTTGCGATAAGACCGCCCTATTGTGCTACTAGTTTTAAGTTATTTAAGCAAATATTGTATGTCCTCATGTTTACTGGTGTACAATAAAGTGTTAATCAATCAATCAATCAATGATTTGATTAGCATGGTCGTTATATTCATTGCGGCTAATCATTCAAACAGCTACAATCTTTACTTCTTCCAGACTATACCTAACTTACTAGCAGCAACTTGACAATCTAAGCGTTACCAAAACTTTGGCATCAGATTTATATATTGTTTTCTTTGCAAATATGATCATGATGGTATCAGAATATTGTAAAGTGCAAATGGCTCCTAAATCTTTTTCACAGGGAAATTACATTCACATTCACAGGGAGATTTGCACTTAGCAACACATTCAGAGATTCATTCTTATATTATACATGAACCAATCGTTGGCCAACATCTGGGTATATTTGGTATTGTAACGCTTATGACAAATTGGATTTCCTTGGATTTTTTTAAATAGGGCGATTGTGCGCCTGACTTGCATACGACCATGGTTATTTAATCTTATATTTTATTATAGGCTCAGCTCTTAAACTATCGTCTCACAGACTTTCACAGTCCACTGCTGGACAGCGGCATTGTGAGTCCACTTGAGTCCACTGGACTTGGCATTTTTGTAAGACGATTGGCCGCTCGCCAGACTGATTGGCATAGGGCTTGATATCGTTGTGTCCGCTTCTTCTTAAAGATAATAGTATTTTTAAGAAGAAGCGGCTTTTCTTCGTGTATTTACCTTAGTCGCCTTCTACGACCCATGAAATGGAATGGAATAGTGACAATTAGTGTTATAAATTCGTCAGACCATGGATTAAATCAATAGATTTATCGTTATATACATAATTTAAATGGTAGTTTGTTATAAAAATTGGCAATTTGTATTTGAGTTTATTTGATTTGCATGATTTGCGATATAACATTTTTAATGAGAGCACTATATCGCAAGTACTACATAACTAGCTTTTCTGCCATTGTTAGGTACAGTCAACAGCAAAAGTAGATGATGAAAATCAGAAATTCAATACTAATGAACGGAGTTCGCGTCAGAACTGTGTGGCGTCGAAGTGATTCAAAAGTATGTGATTGTAAATTATACCAATAATTTACTACTAGTACAGCTGCCATATTATATTCGTGATCAGTAAAATTCATCAATATTGTATTTTAGATTCAAAATATATTGTACCTGATATCCAAATTACAGATTGACATTAAAGAGTTTCGATACTTGGGTTTTTGCACTATTCCAACAGAACTCAATGCTAACAGTGGACAAAATTTGTCAAATTTTGACTTCCCAAAAAATTATTCGCATAATTTCATTTGCCAAATTATTACTTAGCAAAAAATCTATTCACAAAAATTTGTAACGCAAACCTGATGTTTGGGAAATAAACGTTTAAACTATAACTTGTTTACCAACAACTAGTACTTTTAACATTTTTTATTTAGTCAAATATTTCAGTTGGAATAACAGTTTTTACGCAAAATCAATAATTATCCTAATCTAAATAGTTCAGGATACTATTAAATTATCTGTGGTTCCGGGTAACCTACTAAAAACAATCTTTTTTTTCTATTAATGCAAGTCGTTTCTGGCACTCGCCGGCCGCTGCCGCGGCACCGCTCGCTTCGTTCGCTCGGCTCGTGCGTAGGAGCAGGCCTGTCTCACTTCCATACAAGCGACGCAAAATCCCCGGGATATTTACCTACTACTCTGGAAAACAACCTAATTTCAACCTTTTGCATTGCATATACCGTTCATAATACAATAACTGTCTGCTGTCTCGCTTCAATCTGGTAGGGCTGTCAGCTAGCGGCAGGGGCCGGGCCGCGAGTTTTTGTTTACTTTTGTTTCGCGGATGCGTGCGCTACGTGTGCGATGAGTCGAGCGAGTGCCAGCCTATTGAGACTAACAGTATATTCTAATCTATGATTGAGACTAGTCCGGTGATCGGACGCTTGCGTTTATCATACCTAAACTCGGAAGTGAAATTTCTGTACCGTAGGTACTAATTATATATTCTGTGGTAGGAGGTCACAGTTCTAACCTATACTAACCATTTTTTTTAATAATTGACCTACTCTAACTACTTCCATAAATAAACAAATATCACCAAACGTTTATTGTCTGAAGATTGTTTGCTGTAATAAATGATTTGATAAAAGACCAAATGGCATAATGACATTATATTTTGTAATATTTTGCCAAGTAAAAATTTGACTAAATAAAAATATGCGTACTAAAATCATTCGAAACATTGCAATGGTATAAAAAAAGGTTGCTAAAATTTGATTGGGTAATGAAATTTTGTCAAAATCTTTTCGGCAAAACGGCAGGATCCCCTAACAGTGTGACAAAAGCGCGAAGTACATACATACATACATAGACTCACGCCTGTTTCCCGGAGGGGTAGGCACAGACTTGGAACGCCATTTGTAACGATCCTGACATACCTCACTTGCTTCACTCACTCCCATCAAGTTTCTCATGCATGCTCTTCTGTTAAGGGTACTTCTGACTTGTCCTTTCTTCAGGATGTCTCCAATCTGGTCAGAGAACGTTCGCCTAGGTCTTCTCCTTTGTCCTGTCCCATTCACACTTGCCTTATATATCTTCTTTGTCAGTCTATCGTCATCCATCCTCTCCATGTGCTCAAACCATCTTAACATGCCTTTCTCAATGCTTGTCACTACATCTTCTTTTACCCCACACGAATCTCGTATCACACAATTCTTTATTCTGTCGGTCAAAAACACACCACACATACTTCTCAGTGCTCTCATTTCTACAGCATTTATTTAATTCTACTTTCAAATCTCTTTTGCCATACCCAACTTTCACTACCATAAATAAGGGTAGGCACTAACACACCTCTATGTACAGCCAAACGTGCCTTTTTGGACACGTTTTGACTGTTCATAAACGCCTTCAGAGCTCCATTCACACTATTACCTGCATTAACTCTCCTTTCAATATCTGCTTCATTCTTACCATCTCTTGTAAACAACGTACCTAAGTAAACAAATTCATTCACTTGTTCCACTCGCTGTCCATCGATCAAAACATTACAAGCCGTAACGCATTCCTCCTTTTCAAAAACCATAACTTTCGTTTTACTTAAGTACATTCACTTTCATTCCTTTCCTCTCTAACGCACGATGCATGATTGTTACCATCTCCTGCAATTCCTCCGTTGAAGATGCAAGTATAACCTGATCATCAGCATAAAAGAGGCATTTGACGAGTAATCCATTCATCATTAATCCGCAGTCGCTAAGTTTTAAATCTTGCAAACAACTGTCCATGAAGAGGTTAAACAGCCACGGCGACGCTACACATCCCTGTCTAACACCTTTATCGATGGTAAACCAGTCAGTGTATGCCCCGTTTGTCCTCACACAAGCTCTAGAATCCTCATAAAGGGATTTCAGAGCTCGAATGAGGCTGCTGTCCACCCCGTTCATTGATAGCACCGACCACATTTCATTCCTCACCACTTTATCGTAAGCCTTTTCCAAATCCACGAATGCGCAATAGACCTTTTGGCCTTTGGCCAAAAATTTTTCGGCTATGCTTCGCAAGGAAAAAAACCTGATCCGTGCATCCCATACCCTTTCGGAATCCCGCTTTTACATCCCATATTTTCTTGTCGGTTACTTCCATAACTCTTTCAATAAGTACCTTTGGATATAATTTGCCAACAATGCTGAGAAGGCTAATGCCTCTATAGTTTTTGCAACCTTGTTGCGAGCCTTTTCCTTTATAAAGAGGCACAACTACAGCTGTGATCCAGTCATTAGGTACTCGGCCGGTGCTCCAACACAAGTTATATAACCGCTGCAACTGACCAACTATGATGCCCTGTCCAGCCTTCAGCATTTCGACTGTAATCCTATCATATCCTGCAGCCTTACCTACTTTCATACTTCCCAGTGCCTTCACGATCTCATCCACGCCAATAACGCTTTCATCATTGCTATCATTGCCATTCACTTTCAGCTATCGGTGTCTCTATCGCCGTTCTTTCAAATAAACTTTCAAAATACTCTTTCCATCTCTTCAACACGCACAATTCACCATTTACTATATTTCCATTCTCGTCTCTGATAGATGTGTGTTCTGAGGATTGAGTTCTTCCTCGAACTGCACGAACGGATTTCCAGAAAAACTTAATGTTCCTCTGGAAATCGTCAGATAATCTGCTATCAAACTCATCTTTCTTTTCCTCTTTTTTCCTTTTAACCATTTTTTTCACTATTCTTTTTGACCTAACAAACACCTTTCTTGCTTCATCTATGTCTAGACTCGTTGCTTTTCCCATTCTTTCATTTGCTCTGGCAGTCAACCAATCTGACCAAGCTTTCTTCTTCTCTGACACTGCTGATTGTACATCCTTGTCCCACCATGTATTCTTAACCTTTCGTATTTTCCTTCTCTTGGTCACACCACATACTTCAGACGCTACACACACTACCTCTTCTTTAAAGGCCTACCATAATTCTTCCATATCATTTATGCCATCGAACCTCTCAAATCTTGCTATCAATCTTCGTTTATACTCATCTTTCACATCTTTCTCTTGTAGATTTTCTACTTTAATTCTTTCCAAGACCCTATTTTCATTACGTTCTCGGTGTCGCCATCCTTTAAAGAGCCCACTTATCCGGCTGAACACCAAGAAGTGGTCTGTGTGGATGCCGATTCCTCGATATACTCTTGTATCCAACACATTCTTTCTCAATCGCTCATCTACTATCACAAAATCAATCATACTTCTTCTAACATTTTTCGCCTCTCGCGTATACATATGTATCCTTTTATGATCAAACATGGTGTTTGTCACACAAAGGCTCCACTCCAAACAAATCTCAAGCAGTGCTTTTCCATTTTCGTTCACACTCTCATCACCAAATGCACCTAACACCCTTTCAAATCCATCTCGCTTTACTCCCACCCATCCATTGAAATCCCCTAACCAGATCAATCTTTCATTATCCTTGCAGTTCCTCAAAATCTCTCTTAAACTCTCCCAAAACTCCTGCCTTTTGTCTTGCTCATGTTGTGACATACCCGTTACTATATTGACCGGGACGTAGACCCCCACAATAAAGAGACGAGTAAATCCTACTTTCATTCTCATCCACAGTAGCCTAGCATTTACACATTCAAACTCTTTTACGCACTCATTCATTCACGCAGACAGTACTACACCAACTCCCTTACCGGCTCTGGTGGTACTATCAACCCTAGACCAATACGCCGTATATGCGCCATGCTTGGTGGTGTCACACCCTTTTCTTTTTGTTTCATTCACACAAAGAATATTAATCTTTCAATCATCCATCATCTGACATACTTCATCCAATTTGCCGTTCATTCCTCCACCAACATTCAATGTTGCAAACTTGCTTTCCGTAGGCCGCTTTTCGCACTCGCAGGAAACGAGACGTGATGGGTTGTGAACCGCGTCGCCGCCGTATGGAGAAGAAGAAGTTTTTGTTCCCATAGCGTTCCCACGAGATTTAGGGATCTAGACGGTCCATCCCCGCAGAGCCCTTTACGGGGGTAAGGCAGAATATCAGCTGTGCCCTGTGACCACCAACACAGGCACCCTCCGTTTACGACCAGCTTGCCCTCTGGCCACGAATCCCTGGGCACGGGTCGGTTCACACCTTAGATCGGGGTTTTGTTTCGGGTATGCTCCCTGAAAGTTGGTTTAAATTCGGAGTTTTCCTTCTCCTAGACAGGTTGCCAACCAAGGCTAACGAGGCCCATCTCCCCGAACGTTTGGTTTAATTTCGGAGTTTTCTTTCTCCTAGAAAGGTTGCCAACCAAGGCTAACGAGGCCCATAGTCAATATATATAATGCCCTAAAGATAAAAATATCAATCTACTTTTGGTTTTTATACATATATTGTAGCCGACTAGGCAAAAGCAATCATTGAGTTATAATTTTGTATCGCATCAGCTTCATTTGAACATTGACATAAATTCACAAACATGCAAAGATAATAATATTTATTGAATCATCGTTTTGTATCACATCAGCTACTTTTAAACATTTGACAGAAGTTACAAAAAACAACATACAATAAATAGTAAAGGTTTTCAATTACATTTATATGATGTTTAATGAACATATGATTTTTTCTGCGATAGCTCTGTGGTGTACGTAACGGACTGCCAAGACGGACTTGGGTTTGATCCCCAGGTACCTCTGACTTTTCAAAGTTAATGTCCTACCTCCTGACCGATCTCGGCCACGGCGGCTTGTCTATATATGAGACTTGCCAACTGCGCGGGATATATTATAGTGCACAAGTGTTTGCGCATACACAAATGCACTCTCTATTCCCTCACTCTCATAGTCCGATGGGACATGGGACACGACCGGAGAGAGATTGGGCGCCTTAACGTGCTTTCCGAGGCACGGGGGTGTGACACCGCCAACTCCCTGACTCCGAACTTTTATTGGATAATTCCTAACAGAAAATCCCAATATCACTTTTTTTTCGACGCGGGAATCGAACCCGAGACCTCATGATCCGCAGTCGCTTACACTACCGCAGGACCACAGAGGCAGTCAAAGTTTTCGGAGTAATTTGTGTATTAAAAATGTTAATTATCGCTAGCTTAATAATGTGCCCGGTAGATGGCAATAGGCTCGCCCCCTATTACATTGGGAGCGAAACATAACTGGCGAAAAGCGGGTGTGAAATACACCTCTTCCTACCCCTTCGGGGATAAAAGGCATGAAGTTATGTTATGTGTTATGTCATATGCTTTTTTCAGGGTTCAATGAAATTTGGCATAATTATATTAAACATACAAAGACTGCCTCTGTAGTCCAGTGACTGCCTCCGTGGTCCAGTGGTTAATCAGATTTATAAGACCATTTAAAAATAAACGACAAATTAATGTTAACAAAATCTTTCCCTTGTACTTAAATGTTACTCTATTAATAATTAACAATCAGTCTTAATATTTTAATGTCACTATTTTGTAGTAAACTAAAATGTTACGGGTCTCTCAGACCCAACCCCACCAAGATTGCTTCACATCTGCAAGTTATTTCAAGTAGAAGAAGGAGAAAACGTTTTCAATAAGACACAAAAATTATCAAAACGGCAATTTATTCCAAATTATTTTATCAAAACAGATATTATTACATAAAAATATTTAACCCTGGATCGAACGTTTGTGCAAACGAAGCATGAAGAATCCGCTCTCCGAACGACGTATGATGTTAAATTTTCAAAACTTTTGGGATTTTAAGATGAGGTCGGTCTTCGGAATAACTTGAATCACGATCTTCGTCATTATCTCAACCGCAAGGTCTCTTGATGCAGCTCAGAGTAAATAATAGGTGTAAACGAAATCTCAATTATTAAGGAAATAGTCATTGTAATATGCTTTCTAAGTAGATAAAAATTTAGAATATCGCACAATAAGATGTTATAAGCCGGAAAGTAAGAAGTTTTGTGTGTTAGTTTTCAATTAGATGTTTATATTAAAAATCCTGTCTTCATTGTGTCCTTGAGGAGCACCATATAAGTTGTCCAAGGCGTATTGATATTGTTCGTCATATTTGCTATGCTGTTCGGTCTCGTAATGGTACTTATGAGACGGCCGCAATATGATGATGTTTGCGTTGACGCAGTACAAGGCAGCTACCAGGAATAATAACACGGCGAACTTCATGTTGATGCTTGGGGGAGTGAAATACTTACTGACTGTCAACAAACTGGCATAGAATATATAAGAGCCGGATTCGTACCAAGAAATGATCGATCAGTTCCGGGTTAAATGATTGTTATTATTTTGACCTGTTTATCATTTTGTTCGAAATTGATATAATTATCTTTATTTATGCTAGTTTTTCGCACTGCTGAAAATTAAAGATAAGTTGTACAGTCAACAGCAAAAGTACATGATCAAAATCAGAAATTCAATACTAATGAACGAAGTTCGCGTCAGAACTGTGTGGCGTCGAAGTGATGATGAAACTGAGGCCACGTAATCATGAGACAAATATTATTTATCCTTACTTATTTTTTAATAACCCCACTAATTTGCTTTGTTATGTTTTAAGGAAAAACAGCGGAAGTGGATAAACATTTGCATATTTTTAATATAATTTTTTTGTAGACTCACTCTTTTAACCCAAAGGGTTAAAACATGATATCATATAATATTTATTCCAAAAAGGCACGTTTGGCTGTGCATAGAGGGGTATTAGTACCTACTCTTATGTATGGTAGTGATAGTTGGGTATGGCAGAAGAGTCATGAAAGTAGAATAAATGCTGTAGAAATGAGAGCACTGAGAAGTATGAGTAGTGTTTCTTTGAATGACAGAGTAAAGAATTGTGTGATAAGAGAGTTTTGTGGGGTAAAAGAAGATGTAGTGACAAACATCGAAAAAGGTATGCTAAGATGATTTGGGCGCGAGGAGAGGATAGATGACGACGAAAGACTGACCAAGCAGATATATGAGGTAAGTGTGGAAGGGACAGGATGAAGGGGAAGACCTAGACGGTCGTTCTCTGACCAGATTGGAGACATCCTAAAAACAGGACAGGTAAGAAGTACCCTGAACAGAAGAGCATGCATGAGGAATCTGATGGGAGTGAATGAAGCTAGAGAGATATGTCAGGATCGTTGCAAATGGCGTTCCGTAGTCTCTGCCTACCCCTCCGGGAAACAGACGTGAGTCTATGTATGTATGTAATGTAATATTTACTTTTATTTATGAACATAAATACCTACAAAACAAAACACTAATAAACTACATACTTTTCATTAATAAAGTATTGAAATAACGAATATCTAATAAACGGGTCTGTGAGACCCACCCAACGTCCGAGTAACACTTTTTCACCTCATGACCGCGGGTTCCTTCTCTGATAACCGATGATTTTTTCCTTTCCCATTTCTAAAACGCCTCTTTAAACATCTGCGCACTAATTTATATAAAACTCTTTCACTCCAGTTTTCATTCTGGACAACATACTGCCACAGCATCGACTGCACAAACTACTGGCCCTTATTGGTTTTAGCAACACATTCAACATCGTGTATTTCCTCAACCCGATTGGCACACTTCGCTCTATTAGCTTATCTTTGACGGTGTTTGAATGGCTTCATAGTTATTTGTTCGACCACTGACACATTTATTCGTTGAGGAATCACACTCCTAATGATGTAATTTTGACTGCCGGTGTACCACAGGGAGGTGTGCTTTCTGCGTTTCTTTTTACAATTTATATATTTTTTTAAATACTCACGCCTGTATCCCCGAAGGGGTAAGCAGAGGTGTAATATTACACCCATATTTTGCCATGAATTTTTAGGTCCCACGTAATAGGTAGTAGAGCCTTGCTGATTTCAGCGTGAATGGGCCGGCTCGACCGGGGTAGTACTACTCTCTCACAGAAAATCGACGTAAAGTAACAGTACCTAAACTGTTGCGTTTCGCTCGGTGAGTGAGAGTGCCAGAGGCCCCATCCCCTATTCCTTCCCCCTCATCCCACTCCTCCTCCCATCCCTTTTCCTAACCCAAAGGGCGGCAACGCACTTGTGACTCCTCTGATGTTGCTTGTGTCCATGGGCGACGGTAATTGCTTACCATCAGGCGATCCGTCTGCTTGTTTGCCGCCTATGACATAAAAAAAAATAGGGGGCGAGCCTATTGCCGTTACCGGGCACATCACAAGACTCCGTGCTGCTACTGAGAATTCGGAAAAACCCAGTAACACTTTTGCCCGACCCGGGAATCGAACTCGGGACCTCCATCAGCAGTCGCATACGCTATCTACTGGACCACGGAGGAAGTCTATAGTACATAAAGAGTCAGAATATAAATTTATGATTTGTCAGCAATCATGGTACCACAGATTGTAAAATTAAGATTCTGTTTTTAAAAGAGTGGCATGAGTCTCTTCCAGGCTCTTCTCATAGCCCTACCAACCCGAACCTGGTTGTAAAAAAAAAGAATTGACATTCATAATCATAACCGTTGCTTTTGTAACGTACATGAATAAATTATTTTGAATTTTGAATTTGAATTTGAATATACTTATATTTTTTTCAAGGATCTCAATGCAGATGACTTATTGATTTACTTGCACACACCATTAGAAATAGTAGCAGACGCCTTGTCTTGTATAAATGTTGATTTAACTCAAATATGTGAGAAGAGCTAAAGTTATATAAAATGTAGGTACGAGTCCTTAAAACGCAAATTGTTCTTGTTTCCTGATATTCAATTCTAGGACGAAGCAGTTGAAGGTACTAACCGCGTAAACAAACTTGGGATATATTTCTAAACTAGGAACACCAAAATCAGAAGAACAGTAATGATCTGCTTAGCATGGTCGTTATATATATTGCGGCCAATCATTCAAACAGCTACAATATTTACTTCTTCCAGACTATACCTAATTCACTAGCAGCAAATTTACAATCTAAGCGTTACCAAAACTTTGGCATCAGATTTATATATTTTTTCTTTGCAAATATGATCACAATATTGTAAAGTGCAAATGGCTCCTAAATCTATTTCACAGGGAAATTATTTTCGCTTAGCAACACATTCAGAGATTCATTCTTATATTATAGATGAACCAATCATTTGCCAATACCTGGGTATATTTGGTATTCTGACGCTAATGAAAAATAGAATTTGCTTGGATTTTTTTAAATAAGGCGATTGTGCGCCTGATTTGCATACGACGAATAATTTTAAACCATGGTTATATAATCTTATATTTTATTATATGCTCAGTTCTTCAACTATCGTCTCACAGACTTTCTCAGTCCACTGCTGGACAGCGGCATTGTGAGTCCACTTGAGTCCACTGGACTTGGCCTTTTTGTAAGACGGTTGGCTGCTCGCCAGACTGATTGGCATAGGGTTTGATATCGTTGTGTCCGCTTCTTCTTAAAGATAATAGTATTTTTATGAAGAAGCGGCTTTTCTTCGTGTATTTACCTTAGTCGCCTTTTACGTCCCATGAAATGGAATGGAGTAGTGTCAATTAGTGTTATAAATTCGTCACCACATGGACTTAAACAATAGATTTATCGTTATATACATAATTTTAATAGGACCTCAGGTAGTTTGTTATAAAAATTGGCAATTTTTATTTGAGTTTATTTGATTTGCATGATTTGCGATATAACATTTTTAATGACAACACTATATCGCAAGTACTACATAACTAGCTTTTCTGCCATTGTTAGGTTCAACTAATCTTCGTTCCCTTAATTTTTAACAGTGCGGAAAACTAGCATAACTAAAGATAATAATATCAATTTTGTACAAAATGATATACAGGTCAAAATAATAACAATCATTAACCCGGAACTGATCGATCATTTCATGGTACGACACCAGCTCTTATATATTCTATGCCAGTTTGTTGACCGTCAGTATTTCACTCCCCCAAGCATCAACATGAAGTTCGCCGTGTTATTATTCCTGGTAGCTGCCTTGTACTGCGTCAACGCAAACATCATCATATTGCGGCCGTCTCATAAGTACCATTACGAGACCGAACAGCATAGCAAATATGACGAACAATATCAATACGCCTTGGACAACTTATATGGTGCTCCTCAAGGACACAATGAAGACAGGATTTTTAATATAAACATCTAATTGAAAACTAACACACAAAACTTCTTACTTTCCGGCTTAAAACATCTTATTGTGCGATATTCAAAATTTTTATCTACTTAGAAAGCACGTAACTATGATACCTTAATAATTGAGATTTCGTTTACACCTATTATTTATTCTGGGCTGCATCAAGAGACCTTGCTGTTGAAATAATGACGAAAATCGTGAGTCAAGTTATTCCGAAGACCGACCTCATCTTTTAATCCCAAAAGTTTTAAAAATGTAACATCACACGACGTTCGGAGAGCGGATACTTCATGCTTCGTTTGCACAAACGTTCGAACCAGGGTTAAATAATGTTATGTAATAATATCAGTTTTGATACAGTAATTTGGAATAAATAGCCGTTTAGATAATTTTTGTGTCTTATTGAAAATGTTTTCTCCTTCTTATACTTGAAATAACTTGCAGATGTGAAGCAAATATTAAAAGTGGATGCCGAATCGTTTAAGAACACTACTACTTCTTAAAGACAACGCCGACTCCAGGATAAGATCCTGCATCTTCTTCCTTTCCCTCAAATGTTAAAACCCTGTTCCTTCTCTGAGAATCGTCCAATGTTTCCTTTCCAATTCCTAGAACATCTCTTTAACAACTGCGCACATTATTTATATTAAACTATTCCACTCCAGTTTTCGTTCTGGACAACATACTGCCACAGCATCGGCCGCACAAACAACTGGCTCTTATTGGTTTTAGCAACGCATTCAACATCGTGTATTTTCTCATCCCGATTGGCACACTTCGCCTATTAGCTTATCTTTGACGGTGATCGAATGGTTTCATAGTTATTTGTTTAACCACTGACACATTTATTCGTTGAGAAATTGCATTTCTAATGATGTAATACGACTGCCAGTGTACCGCAGGGAGGTGTGCTTCCGCCGATACTTTTTACAATTTATATAAATGTATACTACTATTTTTTAAAAGGATCTCTATGTAGATGACTTATTGCGTTATTTGTAGACATCATTAGAAATAGTAGCAGATGCCTTGTCTTGTATAAGTGTTGATTTATCTCAAATATGTGAGAAGTAATATAAAATGTACGAGTAAAGTTTCTTAAAACGCAAACTGTTCTTCTGGCCTGATATTCAATTTCTAGGACGAAGCAGTTGACAGTACCAACCGCGTAAACAAACTTGGGATAGATTTCTAATTTAGGAACACCAAAATCCGAAGAACAGTAATTATTTGCGTCAGCATGGTCGTTATATAGATTGCGGCATTTCATTCTAACAGCTACAATCTTTACTTCTTCCAGACTATACCTAACTTACTAGCAGCAACTTGACAATCTAAGCGTTACCAAAACTTTGGCATCAGATTTATATATTTTGTTCTTTGCAAATATGATTATGATTGTATCAGAATATTGTAAAGTGCAAATGGCTCCTAAATCTTTTTCACAAGGAAATTACATTCTAATATTCTGTTTCTTCTTTCCTTTGCCTTATCCCATTATCTGGGGTCGGCTCTCCTTGTCTGCTTTCTCCATTTTGCTCTATCTATAAATTATATTCTAATATTACTAAAAAGTAATGTATATAATCTCTAAGTAAACCATATAATAAATAAGATATAATGGAGCTTGTACATTAAAGAACGTTTTAAGTTTCTCCGTGACATACGGGTATAGAACCAAAAGTCCTCAGAGAATATGGAGCTGCAGATGCCAACACATTTCTCAAATTTCTGCAGTAAATCCTTTGCTTTTGTGTGGTTGAATGAGTGGCCGTTTGTTGAGGCATTTAAATCAAAGCTTTATTTTACTTCGAAGGATACATAAAACCATCGACAACGGTTCTTGCCTAAGAACAAAAGTCGTTATACCATGTTGGTGGCCGTCAGGCGCTCCATCAACTCCGATACCAGAGTAGGCGAGACACTTACATGAAAGGAAGAAGAGTTAATGAAGAAAACATCGCATAAGGTTAAAACAATTTGTTTCATTTCATCATTTAATTTTCAAATCAAAATTTTGAACAGCATCCAATACCCGAGATAGTATGAATGAAAACAGACTTTTTAAATCAAAATGTAAGGCATTTTAGTTCTCAATGTGGGTTTTAGAAGTTTAAGTTAAGGATCCTGTCCACATCAGATGCTGGAGGAGGTGCTGCATACGCCGAAGTATCTGGACTTTTCAACACACATTTCCCAACTAAAACGGCTGCTTCAGTGCAGTATGCGGCAAGGAACAGGAATACTAAGACGGTGAACTTCATGTTGATGCTGTATGTATGGAATACTGACTATGCACTGAGACACAGTTTATATAGGAGCCAGTAATGTGTGAGGTATCATTTGATTTGTTCCATATTAAACACCTGTTATTGTCTCGTTAATATGTAAACCTACAAATTAAAAGGTATACAAATCTAGTTAGTTGGTACCTACCCGTTTTAGGTAATGATTAAAATCTTTACTGCGGCTCATAGGACGACGTTACGACACCAAAGAAATGTTGTTACCTATCCCTTTATATGATGTCTCCGTCCATCGTACTAAAAAAATATACTTTGTTGAATTGGAGGACTTGGAGGATAATTTCATGTAATTTTTGCCTGTTCACTGTTCAGTTCTGATGATAAGGTTACCTGTCAAATATGGTTCTCTATTTTTATTCCTACGATTTTGTCTTTTTTTTTTTGGTGTCGGGTTGGAAAATCCTCATGGAGTCCCTCCGCCCTGAGGGGAAGGGCGAAGGGGACTGTTAGACTCTTACTGACTAAAAACCAACCCGTGTTCCTCATGTACCCGTGTGTTGGAGGGTCGGGTATCGCTGAAGCATTCCTCGCTACCCCCCGACGGGTATTGTCCCGCCAGATGGTCAGGCGGGCCCCGAACAAAACCCCCTTGGCGGCGGATGAAGGTTTTGGGCTCCGCCGCCAAAACACTCAGCGGCCGCAGAGGATAGGGAGGACGGCAACGCAACACCGCATCTCCTCTTCCTCTGCGGCCCCACCGCGACGCAACGATGGTGCGCCCCCATTTGGTCGCGGGAGATAGGGCGCGCGGCAACGCAACACCGACACGCCTCTCCTCCCGCGACCACACCCGACTGCGAGGGACAGAAGAACTCTCCCTCGCACCCGCACCGTTGGACGCATCCTGCGCAGGCCCCTCCAAGCCCACGCGGAGCGTCCTCTCCTGGATCCCTCTTAGCCTCACCGCGGGTGACCAATCCACGGTTACTGAGCCCCCCCACCACGACAAGGTGGAGATCCCACGGGGGGGACGATTTTATGTCATAATTTAACATTGCATAATGTAAGTAACATAAAGCAATGTTAAATTTTGACATAAAACCTAGTCCTAACATTAGTTACGCATGAGACTCATTTACCATAACTTTTTAATCATAATTTTTTTAATCCTATTTACTATTAGCATAATATATAATAAGCATATTATCCCAAAGCATAAGTTTACTTAAGCATAACGACGCATAACTATAACTATTTATGTAAGTAAGTAGACATTATGTCCAATTAAATAGGTTAATAAACTAAATTGACGGAGCCCTGCTTCGCAGGGCTCCTATTTTTGCGTTAGGGGTCAAAAGAGAAACTAACATAGCCTATTTAGTTACTTGAATGACATACAGTCGCACCTAAAAGTACGTTTCCTTTAAGGTTTTTGATCTTTATCCCAAATAACTATTAGACAAATAAACAATATGCTTTACAACTTTATGCATATCAAAGTTATGAATAAAAACAATAGGATATACAGTATTTATACTATATAACACAGTATGCTAAAAACCAATTATGGCACACTATTATTATGACAAAGAAAATTAATTTTGCAATAAATAAATCTTTATCTTTATTATGCCTAACTTTTTATGACAATTTAAATTAGGACAGAAACCATTATGAGAAAAAGACGGATCCCATAAAATATAGTACCTTACATTAACACTTACTTACATGCTGACTAAAATGTATTTATTTGATAAGTTCTCGGTGACCATTTGATACCTAAGTATCAGTAATTTTTGTATTGATATTTGAAATAAAAGTCACTGGAAGATATTTACTGTACCTAACGTGTAGGGATTAAAGCAGTTGTGTCGCCGTACAACACTTGTAGAGGATACCCAATAATGGGCGCAGTACAAAACGGCTAGCAACCGCTTAAATCTCGATACTACAGGTACAACACATATCTTCCAGTGCTATTGATTTCGAATATAAAGACAACATAAAATGACTGATGACATCAATTGGGTACCGAGAACGAATCAAATAAATAAATTATAATTACAATTATATCTGACAGCTGATAAATTCCATCGTCAGGATGAAATGATACAATAGAAAAGTAAATAGGAAAAACTGATTTGAAATCAACCAAATTATCTTCATACGAAAGACATTCACACAAACCCACAAATCCTTTCATGAGCAGCCGTGAAGTTTTTTAACATTACCTAAAACGGGCGAATACCGAATTGGTAGTTTTGTGTTTACCTAGTAATATGTAGGTTTATACATTAACGAGACAATAACAAGTGTTTAACACGGAACAAATCAGATGATGCCTCACACATTACTGGCTCCTATATAAACTGTGTCTTAGTGCATAGTCAGTATTGCATTCATCAAGAATCAACATGAAGTTCACCGTCTTAGTATTCCTGTTCCTTGCCGCATACAAATCAAATCAAATCAAATCATTTATTGCATGTCATGTGTACATATTTAGTTGTTACATTTTGAATACAGTATCTTTATACATGAAACCCTGTCAGGGCACAGCAATTTAAAAATACATACATACATAGACTCACGCCTGTTTCCCGGAGGGGTAGGCAGAGACTACGGAACGCCATTTGCAACGATCCTGACATACCTCACTTGCTTCACTCACTCCCATCAAGTTTCTCATGCATGCTCTTCTGTTAAGGGTACTTCTGACTTGTCCTTTTTTCAGGATGTCTCCAATCTGGTCAGAGAACGTTCTCCTAGGTCTTCCCCTTTGTCCTGTCCCATTCACACTAGCCTGATATATCTTCTTTGTCAGTCTATCGTCATCAATCCTCTCCATGTGCCCAAACCATCTTAACATGCCTTTCTCAATGCTTGTCACTACATCTTCTTTTACCCCACACCACTCTCGCATTATATAAAAAAATATGCATGAATTTATTATAATTAATTTAAAAATTTTACAATATTGCTTTTATGTTTTAATTGCCTTACCAGCATTATGCTACAATTGTATTTTCTATTAGTAAATATACATTTAATTTCAGTACACAAATAATATTAGCAATTAACAAATTAGATAAGTATACAATAATTAATTAATCAAATGTCAATAATACAATTAATATTCATTATGTCAACTTTAAGGATTATGTCAAATATTACAAAACTACATAAAACAAAACAATTTAAATTCAATTTGTTTATTTTAAGAATTAGGTATGTCAAACATTACAAAATTGTTAACTACCTACATTTACATTCTTATGTCCTATCGTCGAAGAATTCTTTCAAGCTATAGTAACATTTTTGTGTTAAATATTGTGTTAATTTATATTTGAACATACTATAGCTTGAGCAGTCCTTAACCACTTCCGGTATTTTATTAAATATCTTTATTGTCATTACATATGGGCCCGAACGAAACAGGGCTAATGTTGACAAAGGCAGAGCCAGTCTGTTTTGATGTCTTAGATTGCGGGGTTGCTTAAGGCAGTCTTTTACCTGGGAGAATATATTCGAGTGTTTCTTGACAAAAAGGCAGATATCTAAGATATAAATTGATGTTAGTGTGAGAATTTTGTATTTTATAAAGTGTGGCTTGCAACTTTCCATACTATCTATATTTGCCAAGATACGTATACACTTTTTTTGTAGAATGAATATTGAGTTAGCCTCTGTACTATTTCCCCGTAACATTATGCCATACCGAATCCATGAGTAGGCGTATGCGTAATATGCAGTTAATGCCGAAGTTGTATTCGTGGTCCTTTTTAATTCAGACAAGGCATATATAAAGCTAGATAATTTGCTACTGATAAGGTGTATGTGTGACTTCCAATTTAAATTTGTATCTATGTTGAGTCCAAGAAGTTTAAATGACTTTACGCATTCTAGTTGTATGTTATTATAAGAGTAGTTTATATCTACAGCGCGTTTTTGGTATGGTCTAAATTGCATTATCTTTGTCTTTTGAAAATTTACTTCAAGGTTATGATCATCTAGCTGAAGCAGCCGTTATAGTTGGGAAATGTGTGCTAAAGACTCCAGAAGTTTCGAGGTACCCAACACCTACATCAGGGTCTGAACTGGACAGGATCTTTAATATAAATTTCTAGAACCTACATTGAAAATTAAAATGCTTTACATTTCTATTCAAAAAACATATTATCATTGATGCTATTGCGGATGTCTGATGCTGATCAAAATTATGATTTGAAAATTATATGATTAAATTTAATTAATAAAGTGGTTTTACTTAGTGGCATGTTTTTTTTTTTGCGGAGGTCAGACAGGCAGTCGCTCCGTGGAAAAGCTAATATTCAGCCAAATCCGGTTAGACTAGTAAGCAGACCCCAGATTGAAACTGGGATAACGCTAAGAGGATGATGACTTAGTGGCATGTTTTTTAAATAATTTATTAATAGACTCACGCCTGTTACCACGAAGCGGTAGGCAGAAGTGTAACATTAGTACATTACACCCACATTTTGCCATGTTTTTTTTTGGTCCACGTAATAGGGGACGAGCCTATTGCCGTTACCGGGCACATCACCAGACTCCGTGCTGCTACTGAGAATTCAAAAAACCCAGTAACACTTTTGTAGTACATTATAGCTTTGATCTAAATACCAAAATAATCGGTCACCCATTCAAATGGTGACCTGTGTAAGTCAAGTCAGGTTATGAGCGATACCCGCTCTTCCTTAAAATATCTGGTACTTATTATGGGACTTTCATTATCGCTTGTCCCGTGCCTTAAGCCGTCGGTCCCGGTTGTCATGATGATCTTTGACAGTCGTTACAGGGCGTCAGTAACATCTAAATAAGCTGACACTTGTCCAAACCATGGAATATCGCTATTCCTTCGGGTTGCGGAGGTCAGACAGGCAGTCGCTCCGTGGAAAAGCTAATATTCAGCCAAATTCCGTTAGACTAGTTAGCGGACCCCAGGTTGAAACTGGAATAACGCTAAGAGAAAGAAGACTTATTATGGAACCATACCACGAGTTATTGCCATTACAATAATGACGAAGACAAACAACATACTTAATATTATTTGTAGATATCACAATTAAACGTATATGTTATTAGTAACACCAAAACCTTAGTTAGTAGCTAAAGCTTTTTCCTAACTAATTTCTAGTGACCACAGGTTTCGAATGGCTCTGATACACTTAATCGTTCACCTGTAATGAGCATTCATGCGAATGTTATAAAACAGAAAAACATACGAGTGCGTTTTAGCGAGAATTCTTACGAACATTCTGGCGAGCCTTAGAATATAGAAAATTCATAAACACCGCGCTACAATGGCCGTTAAACCATACATTGGGTTAAACTGCTGTCCTAGTGCGGTATCTATATTTTTTCTATATTCTAAGGATTAGAGTGTTCGCTAAAAAGATCGTGAAAATGTTCGTAGCAATGTTCGGCTCTGTTCGTTGTCCAGTTCGACAAAACGAAAAAACGGCGAATGCTCGCTGTTCTGTTACTAGTGAATGCTCAGGTGAATAGCGAAACGTATACTGCAAATATATGAAATAAAGAGGAATGTATTGGGATTTGGAGCCGCAGATTCCTAGTATATCCACATTTATTTCTTCAAGTTTCTTTATTATGTTTAGTTTTTATCAATATGATACTTTGGATCAACTTCGGATGACCTTTTAATAGTCGAAATTTTATATTATTCTGCGGACATATGTAGGTGTGAATGATACATTATGTAACAGACAAATACCTACTGTAAACTTACCACGTAATGTAATGTATAACTGTTATATGTCTCATTAAATAAATAAAACTTTATACTTTATTATCCGGATGCCTGCGCACCTTATTAAAGTACTTACTCATCGACAAATTTCAAGTGCGCGCCGCCACTTGAAAACGGGCGCGCTCAATAAATTAGTTTTTGTTCGATTGTTAATAACGTGAGTTATTTCGTTATTTATGCGTTATATTCTTTTTTTTATTATAAGTATATAAATAAACCTTTGATAAAATATATAATACTCATATTATTTATGAGATATTAGTTATCGAAAATTTTGGTGGGAACTTCAGTTTTTTTAAGGGGAAAAATTAAACAACTGTGCAGATTCCAATAAAAATAATTCTTATTAGAATTGGTTTTTATACTTGGAAATCTAGTAAGAAAGAAAGTTATCTAGGTTTGAATCTGATATATAACATAAAACGGTATTTTAAAAAATAAAATGTGAAAATTGGCGCCAATAAAAAAAGCTCTTCGTTTTATTTTTTTATGTTTAATATTAAAATGTTTCTTTACATTATATTAATTTCCTCTAAAAGTAAATTAAATAACCTTTCTAACTGTGTATAATACTTATATACCTCCCATAATAAAAAACGACGAGAAAAAGGAATATGTCAGAAATATAAAATCGCGCTCAAAAATGGCGGGAAAAAATCTAATTTTTATTTTATACTGCCCTTGCGTTGGCTTCAATCATATTATGTGATTTAAATTTATATCATTGGAAAGCTCATTTATTTACGCGTCTATTGATATGCAACATATCGCAATCTGTTAAGTTATCCGAGTTCCACAAACATATTAGTGCGCAGGGGAAAAGCGTGGGAAAAATGACAGTTTACGCGCTCATCTGTTTTTGCAAAAAGGGACAATAGTCACTTGTGCGCGGTCAAGCAGATTTGTCGAAAATATTAAAATATGATTTTTTACTGCGAAAGGGAATTGTGAGCCATTGGAACCTATTACGAAATTATCATACATGATCATATTTGCAACAACCAAATATAAAACTAATAGTACTTTTTGGAGATGCTTAGTTTGTCAAGTTGTTGGTGCATCAGAGAACAGAAACTATTTCATCAAAGATAGGTAGAATAATGTTTCTTCTGATATAGTCACTACCAAAAACCGTGGCTGTGAATATGCTTATTTTTAAGTTAATTAGTTAATATTGTGTAATGTACTAAATAATATTGTACATACGTCATATTTTTATTTAGACTTGATTAATTTTGTTTTGTTATTAGTTTTTGTTCATATTAGTCATCCCTATTTTATACCGATATTCAACACAACAATGACACGTGTAAAGTATCAAAGGTGGTCAGAGAATCTGAGGTTGCTGATGCAAACCAGCAAATTCATCACAGCAAATCCGTTGCTATTGTGTGGTTGAACGGATGACAGTTCGTTAGCTCTTGCGTTTAAATCAGAGCTCTAATGTATTTCAGAGGGTGCATAAAGCTTCAAAGTCAAAGTCAAGATCCTTTATTTATTTAGATAACAAAGTGACACTTATGAACGTCAAATTTAAACATTATTACTTTAAGCTTCTACATTTACCTACATTTACTGCCACGTTCGCAAAGCAAGGGCGTAGAACCATAAGAAAGAACGGGCAATAAAACTCACGGTCACTTTTTTTCATCGCCAGGTTTTTTCAATAATACAAAATAATTAACCTTTGTAAGGTGCTGCAGCTGTTATACTTTCTATGTTACTTGTATATATTATGATTTAATGTACATAATGCTCAAGCATAATCAAGTTAAATTTTGATGTTTATTTAGTTAGCCTCCTGAACAAAGACATGGTGAAACAGGAGCATCCACTTACATTATGCACCTAACAATGCAGGCAATCCGCGCAAATATTCAGAACCTTGATGGAAATGATGCAGTTAAATGTTAAAATTTGTGTATAGTCTGTGCGGAAAGAGAATGGGCGTGGTGAAAATTGGAACTAACAGGTTCGAGTCCCTTTAGTAATTTTTAACTTATGTACGTACGATTGAAAACCCTTCTGTCTGTCTGAGTAACATAGGCTCAACAGATCAAGATTTTTAGACGCACTATAATAAATTAACAATGTTGCCAACATGAGAAATACGGTAAGTACGTATTGTTGCGCCCTCAAATCAAAAGACTGTTCTCTTGCCGCACAGACTATACCAGCCCATAAGACCGCCATCGACCAGTCATCGCATGTAGCACCCGTTCACGAGTATGACCCATGGGCCTCTGATAATAATATGGCCATCACCATATTATTATCAGAGGGACAGGTATGACCCGACACACGACGCCACCACGAGAAATGACATTTTAGTGAGCATGACGACAACGGTGTACGAACCGGTAGTAATTAACAATCTGTTAGTATACTGACCATGAACGCGAATTACCTCAATTTTCCAGATCGTTCATATTCGCATTTTGTGGAACGCGTGAAGAAATGAAAACCTTTATTTAATTGACATGATACCTTTTGAATTACAACCATCGATCCAACTGATTGAGTACAAGATAATAAAACTTTTAATAAAATTAAACATAATAAATAAAAAGTATCTAACGACATGAAAGACATTTAATGATGTGGTGGTGATGCCAAAAAGCATCATTTACATAATTTTATTTGGAATGGACTCATATTTAATTTGTCATTAAAATTTTAATATTATAAACCTATTTACCTAATAATTATGTGAATACTAAAACAGATTATTTCCAAGCGCATTTGTCATTAAGATACTCATTTAAATTGTAATACGCTTTTTGCATTAGGCAATTTTTAATCTTTGTCTTAAATGCGCTAAACGGCAAGTCCAAAATACATATCGGTATCTTGTTGTAGATACGTAAACTAAGTCCTATAAAAGAAATATGAGTTTTACACAAACGGAAATACGGAACACATAATTTATGTTTATTTCTTGTATTTATAGAGTGTATATCACAATTCTTGAATATGAATCTAATTTTTACGCACATGCAAAACATAGCCAGTGTTGTGCAGTGTTAAATATACTGAGAAAACTACTGAAAATACCGATTTATTTCACTGTTTCTTGTTCGTAATTTGTAAATTGCCTGAACTGCTCTTTTTGTAATATAATAATACTTTCGATATCAGCGGCTCTACCCCATAGTAATATGCTATATGACATAACACTATGAAAATAGCTGAAATATACCAATCTAGCCGTATCGACATATTTTAAACTATGAACCTTCTTTATGGCATTAGCAGCTGTACTAAGTTTCGCTGACATAGATATTATGTAATGTGTGCGCCCCATTGCAACTTTGAATCAAGCGTTATTCCTAGAAATAATGTAGATTCAGTTGTTTCCAGTACATCATCATTTAAAACGATTTTAGTACCAAGGTTTCTGACGTTTGGTTCTGAACTTAACACATTTGGTTTTTTTGGCGTTCAGTACTAAGTTGTTTACAGTAAACCATTTAGTCACCTAAATAAGAGCACTGTTTATTTCGGTAAAGTTTTCCTTATTTCTATCTACTTTAAATATCCAGGAAGTATCGTACTTCCAGTCTGTGAAAGTCCAGAGTCCAGTGATCTTCGTTCTTCCAGTCTCGGTTCTTGCCTCAGAACTATTGGGCCGTATTGGAGGTCTTCGAGCCGTCCTTAAACTCTGATATTA
Organism: Euclidia mi; assembly: GCA_944739405.2. Classification (NCBI taxonomy): domain Eukaryota; kingdom Metazoa; phylum Arthropoda; class Insecta; order Lepidoptera; family Erebidae; genus Euclidia; species Euclidia mi. Next base: position 43,988,107 of record OX123206.2, on the reverse strand, counting down.
GAGAAGGCAAGATGCCTACACGAAAAGGAGAAGAAGACGACAAGTGAAGATGATATTAGACTAAGTAAATACAACTTGTTTAATTACATTATTTAATTTACAAATCAAAATTTTGAACAGCATCCTACATCCATAATAGTAACAACGAAAAAAAACTTTTTGAATCGAAATGTAAGGCATTTTAGTTTTCAATGTGGGTTTTAGAAGTTCAAATTTAAGATCCTGTCGACATCAGATACTGCTGAAGGTGGTGCTGCGTACGACAAAGTATCTTGACTCTTCAGCACACATTTCCCTACTAAAACGGCTGCTTCAGAGCAGTATGCGGCAAGGAACAAGAATACTAAGGTGATGAATTTCATGTTGATGCTTGATGTATGGAATACTGACTGCACTGAGACACAGTTTATATAGAAGCCAGAAACATTTGATTTGTTCCGTGCTAAACACTTGTTAATGTCTCGTTAATGTACAAACCTATACATTTTTAGGTAAACACAAAACTAGCAAGTCGGTACTCGCCCGTTTTAGGTAATGATTAAAAACTTCGCGGCAGCTCATGATAGGGAGTGGTTAGAGCACCAAAGATTTTTTTGGATCCCTTTATATCATACTTCAGTATTTCGTAGGAAGATACTTTGAGTAATTGGTTGATATCATATAATTTTTTCCTCTTCGCTACTGTATCCTTCTTAACGTGCACTCCGAGGCACGGGGCAAGCGCACGTCTAGAATTTGGACTCACCAGGCTATCGCTGCCTTTGCCAGAATATCAGCCATTTTATGTTGACATTATAATATATTATGCAAAATTAAAAGTACTGGAATATACATATTGTACATATGACATAAAGACTAAGTTTCACTGTTTAGCAATACGCCGATTATGACGGGCTCGATACCTACACGAGCAAATTTTTGTGAAGTACCAATATTATAAGTTATAATTTATAACAATAATACAAAAGCGGCGATAGCCCAGTAGTGAATGTAAAGGACTGCCGAGACGACGGTCTCAGCTTCGATCCTCTGTTACCCCGGGCACACACCTCTGACTTACATACATACATACAGGTAAAATTGAAAACCTCCATTTTTTTTAAGTCGGTTAAAAATGTCAATTATCGTTCGCTTAACAATGTGCCCGGTAGATGGCAATAGGCTCGCCCCCTATTACATTGGGACCGAAACCACAGAATAGATAGTATACCGAAACATATGTGGCGAAGTGTGGGTGTGTAATACACCTCTGCCCACCCCTTTGGGCATAAAAGGCGTGAAGTTATGTGTTTATTTATAACAAAAGTACAGGACTAACTACAAAGGTTTATTTATAACTAACACAAAGGAAGTCATTAATTATTAAATCGAACTTTACAACATGAACAAAATGTCTATACACATGGTACATATCTATAACAGAGTTTTTGTACGCTGTATCAAAGGTATCGTAAGAACTAAAGATGTGATAAACGGCTTAATTTAAAAAGCGCGTATATACCTTGTGTTTACTTTAAAAAGCGCGCTTAAAAAAGCGTTTTTACATATACAACATTTTTAATCAATAAGCTGGCAAACGTTTAAAGCGGCGTAGTTTTAATAAGCGTACAGCGTTGTTACTCGTTTAAAACGATTCTATAATAAATCAATGAAATTCCCCTGTTCCTACTCCCACCACCTTCACCAACCGTACCACCACCAACAACATTAACGCTCATACCTACTTGCGTCGAGATGCTTTTAGTAGCTGCTGCCGGTTGTGTCAGCCTAAGGCTACTTTGATTGTCCCGTGAAAGAAATTCACTATATAAATAAAATAATAAAAATAAATAAAATGTGTTTTATTTCAGACTGCAAATCCATATAATGATAGTAACAATTTTACTTATAAACTATGTTAGTTACAATTTGATTTCTATTTTATTTGGACACAATTTTTGTGCCCGAGATGCATCTACGGACACAATGAGCTATGATAGGGGAGTCGTATCGTCCCGCTATCACCCTCAGAATGGAGTTGGAGCCGGTCCGCTGTCTGCAGAGCAACGTATATGTACTTGTACTTAGGTATATATATCAATTTCAAATGCTGTTTTAGGTTCAATATAGTGGTTTTATAAGAAATACTTTTTTTACATATTTTACACTCCGCGAATTTATCATTCAGATTTTTTTCAAAGTATTCCCAGATAAAACTGCTGCCACTTCTCGACATTTTTTAAGTTTTATATTGTTTAAACAATATTATTTACACAACACTTCGTTCAATACCTACTATAAACTATAAAACACCTTGTCTAATAAATTTTAAGTATCTTAACCTAAAATATTAACACTTACAGTTTATTATTATATCTATTTACACTATTCTACACTTTCGAAGTCATATTACACGTAGGTACTATATTTACAACAAATCACGATAGTCATACACAGTTACACACACAAGATTATAAACTCGGCGCGCGAATTTCTTTCTCCGCGTAGCTACTTCAAACGAGACGTACTCACTCGCAGACACCGAAAAGCGCACTAAAAACGTTGTAAAAAGCTCTATTCACAAACGTTGAAAAAAGGCGTTGAAAGTTAAACCAACAAAAATCTATATGTAGTTAATCAAAACAAATAAAACGTTAACCAATTCTTATTTAATTTAGTCCTGTAATTTGACATTTGTGACATTGATATAGCCAGTTCTAATGTCATGAAATAAGGTTCATTTTTAAATTGTCCTTGATTGCTTAAAATCCATACAAAGTTGAGAGTGACGTGCAACTCGTGCTGTTCGTTAAACGCGTATGTACATACTTTCGTTTTAAACGAAACGCGCTTATTTTAAGAAGCGCCCTTGTCGGCTTTTTTTAAAAAGCGCGTTATTTTAAGCGCGTTTCGTTTAAGCGCTCATCGCGAGTAAGAACTATAAATCACACCAGATTCTGTCAGTAACTGTCATTGTAATAATTCATCCCATGATGAATTATTGATATTATGTGTTGTTTCTTTTTAGTCTTGTCTAGTATTAGGAATAAAATAATGTGTAATAACTATTAGTAAACAGTTAAGATTTATTTCCTAGCTTTAATTATAATTGAATCATGGTAAAAGAAATGTTCGAAATATTCCATGCATTTTAGTTTATTTATTCCAAACCAACAGACAGGACAAACCAACAGACTACCAAAAAAATGAGGTTTAAAACCCAAGGCATCCACCACTAACTCTTAGAAGTTATGAGCACATTAAAATGTTAATTATTGTTTTCCTTGCCATTAATAAGCCGTCGTTCCCGGCTGTCATACCGGCTGTTAGCCCATGAATATACTTAAACTGGTGTAAACTGTGGATTATAGCTAATATTCTGAAAAATCTGGCTAGATTAGTAAGCTGTAAGCTCCTTAAAAAAGCCTTAGGGATTCGTCCGGGATAACGCTGGGCACATGATGATAACCATAGTTAATTTCAAACCAGATCAACGATGCTGCTTTTCAACGTAGGTAATTTCTATTTGATCACCCATCTTTGTAGGTAAACTATAAAGAAACCTTTACAAAATAATGACACATATTTAACCCGAAACTGATCGAGCAATTCTTCACACATTAGTTGAATTCATACAGACTCCTATATAAACTCAGTGCTAGATCGCAGTCAGCATTATTAGCGAGCATCAACATGAAATTCACCGTGTTAGTATTCCTGTTCCTTGCCGCATACTGCGTCGAAGCAGCCGTCTTAGTAGGTAAATGTGTGCTGAAAAGCTCCCATGCTACTCATCAAGTTGTCCCTTCGCCTGTCGCTGTACCGCTTGGACCTAGCGCATGGCGTTCAAACGAAGAAGACAGAATATTTAATTTGAATATTTAAAGATTCATTACGATTACATAATTCTTCTTATTTTGGTTTGTAATGTCTTTATTTTGTGATGCTCTGCTAAATTGTGGTAGTTTTTTAAAGTAATACAATTTTCTTTTGGAGTATGTTTGTTTTTCTAATCAAAAATATTTACTGCTTCTTCTGGATAATGCTAAAGCATCTATCTAGCTAGTGTAACAGCCCAAAGGACTCGAATACTTGATTAACTTTATTCATTTATTTTTCTCTAAATTTTAAACGGATTGCAAGGAAAATCAAACACAAAATCTGTTAAATGGATCACATTAAGATAAGTAATGATTAAGATCATATCAAATCAATAATATTGTATTCGTCTAGAGGATTTCAGAACTGCAAAAAGCAACGAAAAGAAAACAATGTATAGATTATTTTTCTAATTCTCCATTGAATATGGCGTGCCCCAGGGTTCATGATAATAAACCCTATTCCTCACACAGCACAACAATAAATCTGTGGTGAAAGTTCTTAATAACAAGAATTATATATACAAGATGCATGGTGCGTTAGAGAGGAAAGGAATGAAAGTGAATGTAAGTAAAACGAAAGTTATGGTTTTTGAAAAGGAGGAATGCGTTACGGCTTGTAATGTTATGATCGATGGACAGCGAGTGGAGCAAGTGAATGAGTTTGTATATTTAGGTACGCTGTTTACAAGAGATGGTAAGAATGTAGAAGATATTGAAAGAAGAGTTAATGCAGGTAATAGAGTGAATGGAGCTCTGAAGGCGTTTATGAATAGCCAAAACGTGTCCAAAAAGGCACGTTTTGCTGTGCATAGAGGGGTGTTAGTACCTACTCTTATGTATGGTAGTGATAATTGGGTATGGCAGAAAAGTCATGAAAGTAGAATAAATGCTGTAGAAATGAGAGCACTAAGAAGTATGTGTGGTGTCTCTCTGACTGACAGAGTACAGAATTGTGTGATAAGAGAGTGTTGTGGGGTAAAAGAAGATGTAGTGACAAGCATCGAGAAAGGTATGCTAAGATGGTTTGGGCACGTGGAGAGGATGGATGACGAAAGACTGACCAAGCAGATATATAAGGCAAGTGTGGAAGGGACAGGACGAAGGGGAAGACCTAGGCGGACGTTCTCTGATCAGATTGGAGACATCCTAAAAACAGGACAGGTGAGAAGTACCCTGAACAGAAGAGCATGCATGAGGAATCTGATGGGAGTGAATGAAGCAAGAGAGATATGTCTGGATCGTTGCAAATGGCGTTCCGTAGTCTCTGCCTACCCCTCCGGGAAACAGGCGTGAGTCTATGTATGTATGTATATATACAAGAAGAAGAAGAAAAAGAGAATTACTTTAATCTGTCTATGTAAAATCCTTACGTTACCGACTGACTGACAGACACGCTACAGCCGAAACTACGTGGCGCATGTATGTTCCTTGAGGAGTGTAGGGGAGTTTGTTCAAGACATTTTATCGAAGCGAAATTTACGCGTGCGAAGCAGCGGGCAAAAGCTAGTTCTATATAAAATTCTCGTGTCACAGTGTTAGTTAAATTACTCGTCCGGAACGGCTGGACCGATTTGTATGAAATTTTGTATGTATATTTGGTAGGTCTCAGATTCGGTCGTAATCAATTTTTCAAACACCTTATTCATAAGGGTGGTCCAACCCAAACATATAATACTTTTTATTTTTTACTTGTTTTGATATTTTTTTTATTAAAATTTTTATGTTGTTGCATTAAAAATACATGCAACCCTTAATTTTCACCCTTTTAGCACCAATGCCAATTTGTTATAGTCATAACATAATATAACTTCACGTCTTTTATCCCCGAAGAGGTAGGCAGAGGTGTATTACATACCCACACTTCGCCAGACACCAATGCCAATTTGTTATAGTCATAACAACATAACTTCTCGCCTTTTATCCCCGAAGAGGTAGGCAGAAGTGTATTACACACCCACACTTCGCCAGTTATGATTCGGTCCCAATGTAATAGGACGCGAGCCTATTGCCATCTACCGGGTACATTATTAAGCGAGCGATAATTATCTACTGATGTTATAGATAAGATGTTATAGTCATATTAGTAATTTTATCACATCTCTAGATCAGTTATTAGGGTGCATAGGGTTCCCACCAAGAACTTAGGGTCGCAAGCCAACCTCACCTGCAAGTGGTGCACCTGCCGATCAACGGACGAGGCTCTGGCAAACAAAATATCCCGATAAGCGGCAATAGGCTCGCCACGTGGGATCAAAACACTGGCGAAAAGTGGGCGTTTAATATGCCTCTGCCTACCCCTTGGGGAAACAGGCGTGAGTCTATGTATGTATGTAGATCAGTCAGTTATCTGCCTCTATCACTCATTTACCACATCCTCACTTACAATAAGTCATTTTTTCTACCCTAGAAATAATTTATATAGCTAAACAACTTTTAATGGAGCATACATCTATAATCGATTTTAAACTTTCGCAATTTGTATACATCATACAAAATAAATTAGCGGGTCTTAATCGCGTACAATTAATTTATTTAAGGTATAAATACCTATTTGTTTCCGACGTTTCACTCGTCTTGCACCAAGCGTGGTCGCGGAGAGACTGATGAGAACTCAGCCTCTCCGCGACCATGCTCAGTGCAAGACGAGCGAAACGTCGGAAACAAATAGGTATTTATACCTTAAATAAATTAATTGTACGCGATTAAGACCCGCTAATTTATTTTGTATGACATATATCTATACATTCTTTATAAACTCTGAAATTTTAAATAAAGTAAATTCATTCAGAATTTCCTGGAAAAGTGGTTTGGAACAAAGGAATAAGAGAAAAAACTTTAAATAGGCGATACGGCGTTCGCCTGGTCAGCTAGTGTCCTATAAATACAGTACTACTTATGCAATAAAACCGTACCAAATACTTTCATCATTACTGGTTTGAAGAATAAGATTAAAAACCCCTTTCATATTTAAACCAAAAAAATAACAGAAAAGCAGTCTTTAATTGCATTTCATAATACAATAATAATCACATACTAGAAATTGATATTCAATGTTCTGCTCTCTTCCTCGCTGTTTGGGTAGTCATCTGCTACATTGTGTAACGCCGTTAAGCGATGTGGGTAAGAGAATGCATGGCCACTGCGCGCGTGTTTCTTCGGAGTAAGCACGACGTCTTCACTCGAAGGCAGGATGATAATAGCTGCATGTTCATCTGATTTCGTTGGTACTGCCAGGCCTGCGTTGACACAGTACAGGATGATGAACAGTATGAGTACCATAGTCTTCATTTTTGACACGACTTAGGAACAAACTGATGTTTGCTGAATAAACACAGGACTATATACTAAAGTTAGTTGCTCTAGTGATTGGCATGAAATGGCGATTAGTTCCGAAGATATCATTAAGGGACTTTATTAGATGCATTCATGGATTATACATCTTGTTTAATCCATGAATGCGTCTTATAAAGTACTAGCTACGAATGGCCGCAGCTATGCCCACGTATTTTATTTTAATTTAATCGTTTCTGAATGATTCCTTGGGAACTTCGTTAAATCCTTTTTAGCACCCCTAAAGTCTCAAATTAACATATGTCAAATTCTTACTTTTTGCTTCCAACAGTTTTGACTGTGCGTTTTTGGTCAGTCATTCAGTAACGTAAGAATTTTATACATACAGAATATTTAATCCATGAATGCATATTATAAAGCATTTATTAACATATATTATGTTTATCATACGCCGTGTGGTTGACGGCATAGAATACAAGTGTCACCACCGTGTGACCACCAGTGTCAGGCGACTATAAGGGGTAACACGATGCAAATACCATCTTTGCGTAGAGACGGAAAACTCGACATCAAACCCTATAAGACTGCCTCGTTGGTCTCGCGGCAGAAATGTGTGCGTGGGATCGGGAGGTCCCGGGTTCGATTCCTGGGTCGGGCAGTGTTATTGGGTTTTTCTGTCACGAAATTCTCAGTAGCAGCACGGAGTCTGGAAATGTGCCCGGTACGGCAATAGGCTCGCCCTTTATTACGTGGGACTAAAGTATATCTGGCGAAAAGTGGGTGTAGAAATACACCTCTGCCTACCCCTTCGGGGATAAAAGGCGTGGCGTTATGTATGTATGTATGTATGTTTATCAAACATGTTTCAACGCAATAAATACTTGTTAAATAATCTTGTTTATTGTATGTGTTACGCTTAAAGACTGAAAATGCTAAAAGCCTTGACGTGAATTTCGATAAGTGGTTTCTCTTCATTGCCTCAACGCGTCTCGGGCGTTTTCACAAAAGCCATAACACGAATTCTGTGATGTGAATATTTTATAGCGACCACGATGAGTTTTAAGCGGTATTTTCATTATTGCATAAGCGTGATATTAAATTTACGAAGTGCCAGATTTTAAAATCATTTTATACTGCTGTTGCAAGAGTGGGCAGCATATGTAGCTAAAGGTGATGACTTTAAAAAGGCATACTTTTCTTCACTAAAATTGCTAGATTAGGCAAATAAATTACATAATTTCGATGACCATCCTTACTGGCCATCGCATTAATGCTTAAATTGTTCTAAATATTAGTTGAGGGATGTATTTTTTTACTATTTATTTCTCTACACATGTTATACCTTTTTGTTTTTTTATTTGTGTCATTGTTGTTATGCACTATCTTCTTAATATGTAAAATCCTTGCGTTACTGACTGAGTGACAGACACTCTACAGCCGAAACTATTGGGCGCAGGAAGCTGAAATTTGGCATGTATGTTTCTTGGGGACCGTAGGGGTGCACTAAGAAGGGATTTCCCGAAATTCCCACGGGATCGGCCAAAACGGGTAAATTTAAACAAATGCAGGCGTTGCTGCTGGCGTCCTCTAGTATCAAATAAATTTTCCACTGCTGGATATATGGTCTCTCCAATGACATGCCACTGAGCCGGATTTTCAGCTTTTCGGTTTGCCAACTATTTTATTGTTGTCAAATCCTGACTAGTGTTTTAAAAGGCAATGTCAGTCATTGTGCAATATATTATATTATTTTCTCATTACTGTTTATTAAGGTAATTGAATGTTGCAGGCTACTATACTTACAAGACATCAACGCTCTAACCCTCGGATTACAAAGACTTACCGCCTCAAAATCTTTATTTAATATCTACCATAGTTACATATTCATGAATTCCAACGAATGTGAAAATGATGATATTGCGGTAAATATGATTATCGTATAAGGTTGTATTAAAAGTCCATCAACGATCGTGCATGATTCATATTTGATGGTGTTTTCTAACAACATGTTGACTCTTGATCACACTGTTTGTAGTGAAATTCAAAGGTGTGGCTTTATGTCAAGATGATTTCTACGATAAGGTGTATGAATTGAGTTTCCTTTTTATATCAAACTAGGTGACTCCGTGGTAACACCCGCTCTTTATAGGGCTACTGCTCCGCCCTCGTGACTTCCAGCTTGGTGTTATATATATTTACCCTATAGCATTTCTCGATAAATGAGCTATCCAGAACAAAAATAATTATTCAAATCGAATCAGTAGTGCCTGAGGTTAGTGCGTTCAATCAAACAAATAATCTCTTTACCGTTATGATATTAGTATAGAAGTTTAGACAGGGGTAACTATGTCAAAGCACAGACAATATAATACCCTAGTAGTCAAAGTCAAAGCATTTATTTGTTGTTTTGTGCATACGTGTATAAAAATCACTAAAACGAAATCATACTTTACTATAAAAATAAATTAAGCTAGCTGAAGTCACCAGTAATGACAAAATAAAATTACTGCCTTATGTTAAATAACAGCCACAATATTTACTGTACAATATTCGACAGTTCTACGAATGTGGTTAATATTTCTTATTCAGCAATGTGCTTGTGAGTGAATCAGGTCAATTATAATAAATGATTTTCCGATTGCTTTCGACGTTGCGAAAATTCAGAACTCGAAACGACGTGAACCATTAATTTTAAATAAGGAAACATCAAGCAAAACGTAAATGTTAAAAGTATTTAAGTCTGGCAATGTTTCTTACAGTACAAATATTCAAAATTGCTTAAAGTATCATACAGAATAATTTAGCAGGTCTTAATCGCGTTAAATTTGCTTATTTAAAGTTCCTCCGCGATCACGATCGGGGCAAAACGATCGAAACGTTGGATACAAATAGTTATTTACACCTTAAATAAAATAATTTTACGCGATTAAGACCCGCTAAATTCTATTGTATAATGTATACAAGTCGCGAAAGTTTAAAATCGTTGCTTAAGGCGCTGTTATACCTCAGAAGCCGTGAAACACCTAATTTTTCGTCGCGCATCTAGCCATAACGGTACATATTACAAACTAGCAAAAATTAGAGCTTAAAGTCAAAAGTCTGAACAAAAGACTTTTGAAAGAATTTTTCATGTACGTAAAATAGAATCACGGTAAAAAAATCACAAAATCGAGGCAGAAAATAATCTTTCGTCTCACTGTTTGCAATATTTTGATCGTAAGCTGTCATATTTTTTTTGATAATGTTGTAGGAAATCTAATGAACTAAAGAATTACCCTATTTATTTTCATATTATACGTGTATATTTTGTAAAATTACATAAAATCTGCCAAACGTCTATGATTTTGACGCTCGGTAGATCCCATCAATATCAAACGCTTCAGCAATTTAAACCTTATTAGCATAAGCGGTGTACTGAGTGTCAGTTGCTAGTTTACGCCCCGCCCAGACCTCATCATTCGGCTATGAGCCCTGTGAGAGATAGGTCATGTCGCTTGCGTCTCCGCTGCACGAAATTTTACGTAAACCTGTTTGTTATTATAATACGACGATTTGAGTTCGTAATTTCATGTTTTATGTTATAGACTGAATACTTTGAATCAAATAGGCTTTTCATGTAACTATGGGCACATATAATTAGGACCTAAGTTTATACTCTTGTTGCGTTTAATGTGTTATTGTTTCTGTGCTTATAAATTTATATAATTAGAAGAATAAAATATGGACAATTAGAGAAATGAAGTTCTACGAAGGATTTGTACAAGAAAGCGTTGTAATAAAATAGAAATTCATCCATGGCATTTTTACACAAATTATTTTCATAAGAGTCTTTTATGACTAACTATGTTACTTATATATTATCGATTATGCATAATATAATTATATAAATTATTCTCACAATACATAGCTGCCACAGTTTTAAATTTTTGAAAGAGTAATAACATAAAATCGAATCATTTTATGTACCTATATTTCAAATTCATTAGCTTGACAGAGCGCCTGGAGCGCTAAGATGCTGCCACGGCGAACAATAATGATGACAGCGCTAATATGGCGCTCCGCAATCCGCATACAAGCGGTAACGAATGTTGTATTATTGTGTTTTGAACATAAACCTTTTTAAGTACATCGGGTAAAACTTTGATTATCCATAAACTATTAGGTATGTCTCAGTACATCTAATATCTTTTTAATTTCTAAAATCAATAATTTATAAGTAAGAAGGTGACTTCTCTGTTTGCTATAACACAAGATATAGTATTTTTTAATAATAAAGTACGTAACTAATTATCATTATTGTAATTACAGTGAAGTTAAAGATAACAGTTCTGCAACGTCTTACACACATTTGACTTCAGTCATTCCTAACACGATCTGTTCAAGAGCTAGCCAAGAAATGCCAAACAATTTTTTTAACAAATTTGACTCAAATTCCGTAGTGATAAGCAAAAATTACAAGAGGGATAGCAGTGGCTGGTTCAAATTGCGTAAGAATATGTTGACAGATTGAAATTTTTATATAGTGGTAAAAAGAAGAGATAATGGCAGTAAAGCCAACTTAGTAAAAATATTTTGTACAAATAAAATATTTGCAATGTAAAATCAGTTGCGCATGGAATCTAAAATGAACAATTGGCTTTGCAACAACTGGAGAAGCAAGAAAATGTAACAATCGAGCCTTGTGGATTATTCGATTATTGGTGCCACGCCAGATGGATTAATAGGTCCAAACACGATTGTGGAAATTTAATGTTCTAAAGTTGCCTATAAGAATGGCCTGGAGAATAGTATAAGAGCAAATAAAATACAAATATGGAAACATGATAAAAAAGTGAACTGACTAGTCTAAACAAATATTGTAATTGTTATTACCAAATTCAGGGGCAACGCCACGTTACACGCAAACAAAAGTGTTTATTTTCTGTGTGGAGTGGCGAAAGTATACCACTAAAAATAGAAATTATAGAAAGAGATGATATTTTCTGGGAGAAGCTTGTGGCGTTTTATATGAATTGGCAGTTGCCTGAAATTGTTGATTCTCGTCAAGCTCAAGGGATGGCATTGCGAGATCACGGAGAGGAAAATGTTTCATCAGTACTTGAAATTTCTACAATACCAAGCCGTAAAAGGAAAGTAAATGAAACTGTGCCTCGTGAACAACAGCAAATAATAAGTCTTATCACCTCACACACTGCCTTTAACATTCGATGAGAATAAAGAAAACCTGCCGGGTTGTAGCAGACAGCTAACTTTTGATGAGCTGTAAACTCTGTATTTCGTTAATAAATTATAAATGAATATCTTTTAATATTTATTTTCTTTGAAACAACACATATTTGAAGCGAAAGAAATTTTTTATATTTTTCCATACAAACATGTATGACGAGAGCTAACGAAAAAGCAGTAACTCAAATTCTAATTCTATAATTTTCTAAGTGACATAGCATATATTTTTGATGTTTCATCTATTTTGAAAAATGATAATGGGTTGGGTTTCGAAACGAGTCGCCTGAATTTGAGGGTATTGGTAGTGTAGGGGGCTTAAGGTAGTTCGTTTTAATCCCCTAAAAGTAATTTTGGCTGCCGGAGTTGCGTCTAAATATTTTTAAACAATTTCCAAAATTTCATAAATACTTCGGCAATTATGCAAAACGGAACCTAGTTTTTATACTTTAGTACAGTTTTACAAATGTAATTTTTAGGTTTTAGGTGAAAAACGTGAAACGAAACGCAAAACTGCCATCTTGGAATGATCTTATTGACAGCTAATGTCAAATTTGTGCGTCATTGCTTTCGAGTGCCTTGGGTTAGGTGCGACTGTAATAAGTAAATAAATAGGTTATGTTAGGTTCTCTTTTGACCCTTAGTCTGAAAATAGGAGCCCTTCGCAGGGCTCCGACAACCTTAGTTTATTAGACTAGTGTGATGAATGTGGAAGTTGGCAGTGCCATACACACCGATGTTTGGAGATTTTTTTTTTCAGAGGAAACCAGGTATTTCCGGCAAGTGAAAATGGTGAGGGGGGTTTCAAGACCTCCCATGCTCCCTCTCCAATCACTCACAACCCCTAAAAACGGCGACGTATTTCGAAACCTTTGCCAAAATAATTATACCTAAAATAACAATAAACATCCATAAATAAATAAAAGAAATCAACTTTTACTAAACTTCAATTATCTCGTAACTCGCTTTAGTTGAGATACGGGTTTTGCGCTTAGTAGAGCAATATTTTGTTTTTTAGGGTACCGTAGCCAAACATTGTAAAAACGGAACCCTTATAGATTCGCAATGTCTGTCTGTCTGTCCGCCCGTATGTCACAGCCAATTTATTGCAAAACAGATTTGAAAACTGGCAGGAATGGAATTAGATGTAGGTATTCTATGAACTGCTTCACTATTTTTATACAAAAACAAAACAAACATAATAATGGCCTCTCCATACATGGAACTGACTTAATTATTTTTATCATCTTACGGCACGTAGGTATTTACCTACTTTCATCAACATTTAATACCTATAACGTCTAATGTAAACCAGTTTTGCTCATGGCTGCACTGAGAACAAAAATTGCGCTATGCCTATATATACAAACAGATTGATGTATGTAATATAAATTTTATTATCAGTATCTCAATTCAATATGCTAAAACGTTTTGCTTGCGATTTTGAAATATTGGAATACGGATGTCGCCAGAATACGGCCGCACGCGACGAGAATGAAGGGGGGCGCCCCGCAGTAGACGGAGCTAAGCTCCCTTCACCTCCCCTGCTTCACCCCCTCATTTACCAAAACAGTCGCTTAGCACAGCGCCTTAAAGTAGAAAATGCAAGATATCCCATAGATTATAATTGCCTTTTACTACTCTTTTAGTGGACTATAACGCTCACTGCGTGCCTTATCTTGGCTTGCGTAACAGATTGGCAAAGTCAAGCATCATTGGCAGAAGTCTTAGGATGGATGACCGCTTATCATGGCCTACACAGCAGAGCACCGTGGTGCTTTGGAGGCCTCGTGGCATCATCGGTTCCAGTCCTAATTACAGATCAAGCATCGCTAGGCGACATCGGAGGCTATCGGGTGGCCTGCAAACTCCATAGTTGGACTTCAAGGTCAAACGCAAAGAAAAAAACGAATCTATATATAAAAGGTAAAGGTCATTCATCACGAAATCTCAAAAACCACTGGACTTATAAAGATGAAATTTGGCAGGGAAGTAGTGACTACATAGAAGGCGTCCGCAAAGGACGGATTATTTGGAAGGGCTTGGTTAAAGAGCGTTTGAGCGTTCTCACAAGTTTGTCTAAAAGTTAAGATATAATTTAATGTTTATCTAGTTATTTAAATTGTATAAAACATGACGATAACAAGAGTGGCCCTGAGTTCCTTGCCAGATTCTTTTCATGAGGCTCTACTATTTGAACAGGCAGTTTTTCAATACTCAATTAAGTAAATATGCATTTAAATATATTTTTTAAGAATTATGTATAATTTTCTGACACGTCCAAATTTTTTTAACATTTTCATGTAAATAAATAAAGTATCTTTTTAGGTTTAAGTGAATGTTACACTTTGAAATTAAACTACAGTTTGAGGATTTTATCGCATTATATTGCTTTGTAAGCCGAATGATCTCGAAAGTACATTTTTAATTTATTACTAGCCGAGTTTTCGAATTCTTTACAGGATTCATGGTTTATACGGCGAAGCCTCGGGCAACAGATAGAAGACTATAAAACCAGATTGAGGATATTTGTATAAAAAATACAGCTGCAGGGATACAAAACAGGATTTATATCCACGTCTGTACTCGGGCCAATGAGAAAAGATAATTGAATTTGACGGTTATCACGTCTCGTTAGCTTTATTAACCTTTATAACATTTTATAAGATTTCTTTTTATAGGATCAACAAAGTAAATTTTATACGGTTCATTTGATACGATTTAATAAATCTTTTACCATAATAATGTGTCAATTGAATATTAAATAAATAAATACAAACAGGTTAGTAATGATTGAGATAAGGTCCATTTAAATATACTATTTAAATTGTTTATTGCGGCACTAAGTGTACACACAACTAATCGTCAACCTAGACACTTTGACCCCTGTAACGCTCTTATGGTCTAGAAAATAAGGATTAAAATGGTATTGCAAAGTTACATGACTTGTCGGTGTGTCAACATGATAATTGGTATATAATGGCATGTACTTCAGAATTAGATGAACGAGAAACGATTAGAACTAGAAACTATAAACGAGTTGGCGATCAACGGGAAGCGAGTGTTAGTTTCGATAGTTTTGTCGCGCGTGGGATTGGGAGGTCTCGTGTGAACAGTCAGCGATCAACTATTAATATATGCATCTCTTTTGATGACAAGGAATGTATAGGTATATATTGTACGTTTCTTGAGAAAGAAAATTGCCGATAGTTAGTTGTTTTCTCGCCGGCGGTCGGGCCACTGCCTAAGGTCCTTTAATCGTAGCAATATTGAGAATAAAAATACAAATTGTATTCGCTCCTCATTTCTAATATTGCTATCGTTTGGTTACCATACTAACATAAGCTGTTAGTATAGGGATTTAAACTTTCGTGGTAATTTAAACTTGATTTAAATTGTCTTTCGGGATATATACCACGTACCTTTGTTTGGAGTAACCGATATTTCGGCACTGTTGCAAGCGCTATGTTCACGGATGTACTGAGGGTATTGCGGGTGGATGAATGTTACGAGCAAGTATAACGGTCTACCCGCTTTCTTACTCGTTTTTTTGCGTACAACACCACTGCCACTGTTTTCACTATCGCACTGTACCCGATCACGACATACTACACTCACTACGTCAGCTCGCGGTTTGAGTTTTTTCAAACAAAACGCACCATCTATTGCCGGATAAAGGAACACATCAGGACAGTCAAAAATAACGAGCCACATAAGTCAGCCATAGCTCAACACCTTTTAGACTCGGGTACCGACCACTGGATTGAGTTACACAACCCTCAGGTGCTTTCGACAGAACGCCACTACATACCTCGAATGGTTAGGGAGGCTATTGAAATTAAAAAATTCAATAATTTCAATAGAGAGGATGGGTTTTAACTGTCGAGTATCTGACATCCAGTGGTGCGTCTATGTAAAACCCGTGAAACGAAAAAACTCAAACCGCGATCTGACGTAGTGAGTGTAGTATGTCGTGATCGGGTACAGTGCGATAGTGAAAACAGTGGCAGTGGTATTGTACGCAAAAAACGAGTAAGAAAGCGGGTAGACCGTTATACTTGCTCGTAACATCCATCCACCCGCAATACCCTCAGTACATCCGTGAACATGGCGCTTGCAACAGTGCCGAAATATCGGGTACTCCAAACAAAGGTACGTGGTATATATCCCGAAAGACAATTTAAATAAGCTGTTAGTTCTTCGTCGACCACGTGACAACATCATCATCATTATCATCGTCAGCCCTGTATAAAACTGTTCCTCTGCTGGGCACGGGCCTCTTCTCACTGTGAGAAGAATAAGGCCATAGGCCAACATCATTAGGTATTATAAATAATTTACATTCAGATACAAAACAAATAATCATGCATCTCTCCCATAAAATGTCCATGACATAATTATGTTCTGTAGGAATCGAACCCACGAAATCCGACGAAGCAGTCAAAGTTACTTAAAAATAGACCAACTAGTCAACTATTACAAAAGTGGTAGTGCACTAAAACTTATGATTAGTTATTCTTCTCTTCCATGACCTCGCCTGTAATGGTCGACACTTAAACTACACCTTAAACTTACTTATGGACGTAGTTTGTAACTAATTTACGAACTACTCTGGTATAGCGAATATATAACCTATGCGACCTAACATCAGCTCTTAAATGGTTCATGTTAATGAATACGTACTTGCATTAATATTGGTTATAAAATTGTTATTGGCCTTTTTTCTTAAAGACAAAATAAAGTGACTGGAAAGTAGGAATAAAATTATACTTAATTAATGCCCTATATATAAAATCCTGCCTCGTTGGTCTCGCGGCGGGTTCGATTCCCTGGTCGGGCAAAGTGTTATTGGATTCTTCCGTTAGGAAACTCTCAGTAGCAGCAAGGAGTCTGGTAATGTGCCCGGTACAGCAATAGGCTCGCCCCCTATTACGTGGGACCTAAAATTCATGGCGAAATGTGGGTGTAATATTACGCCTCTGTCTACCCCTTCGGGGATACAGGCGTGAGTCTATAAAAAAAATATAAAATCCCATTGCTGAGCACAGATCTTTTCCTACCATGGCATGGGAAGGATATGGCCATAGTTGCCCACGCTGGCCAATTGTAAGTCAGCAGACTTTACATGTCTTCCGAGAACATTATGGAGATTTCACAAATATACAGGTTTCTGCACGATTTAAGTTTATTAAGATATAAGATTAATCAATTTAATATGCACCTAAACTTGAAAAGACGTCCGTTGTGCTTATCTGAACTAGAAACCCTCAGCATAGTCTGTTAGACTCTTTACTAGGCTATCACTGCCTCAATTTGTCACCATATTAACGTAATTCAAAGTCGAAAAGTAGGCTCCATTTATACAAACACTACAGTACATTAAATCCGCTGTAAGTAATCGATACACTATCTTTGCTAATAGCCACGCTATATATTACCGTTTGGGTTCAGACCGACCATTAGTGAGATTACGGAAACGTTGATACTATCTGAGGTAGGGAACCACATCAAATTTCCGAAATCAATATCCTATATAACTGGCTCTTAATTAAGAACACATTTTCATTCTAATCCGTCTAATGGTTTTGTGTCAATCTAGACCTTTGGCAAGAAAATTTTGGGTTTCTATCAATTTTCACATCCTTTTTTCTTTTAAGCGACGCGAAAGGATCATACAATGTTTATTTATATATATAAGGCAAGTGTGGAAGGGACAGGAGGAAGGGGAAGACCTAGGCGGACGTTCTCTGACCAGATTGGAAGCATCCTAAAAACAGGACAGGTTAGAAGCACCCTGAACAGAAGAGCATATATGAGGTATCTGATGAGAGTGAATGAAGCAAGAGAGATATGTCAGGATCGTTGCAAATGGCGTCCCGTAGTCTCTGCCTACCCCTCCGGGAAACAGGCGTGAGTATGTGTGATGTATGCATGTATGTACAATGTTTTGTCTCGTGTGGGAATTGAATTTACAACACTCGACACAATTCTAACCAGCGAAGCCAGCGCGAAAAACTATTACGATATATATACATTCAGTCAAGACAAAAGGATGAAACTTGTATTGTCACACTTGCGTTATCCCAGCTGAATCCAAAACTTCTCACTTTAGACCTCGGGGTCCGCTTAGATTATTTTACTTACTATACTATTTAGATTTGACAAAATAATAGCTTTAAGAAATAATAATTAATGGTTTAGGCTTAAATCCGAAATCCTTAGCCTAGCAGATTCACCCCGCTCAAGCTGTATAGACTCACGCCTGTATCCCCGAAGGGGTATGCAGAGGTGTAATATAACACCCACATTTCACCATGATTTTTTAGGTCCCACGAAATGGGGGGCGAGCCTATTGCCGTACCAGGCACATTACCAAACTCCGTGGTGTTACTGAGAATTTCCTAACGGAAAAACACAATAATACTTTGCCTGACCCGGGAGTCGAACCCGAGACAATCGAACACGAGGCAGTCTCAAGCTGCTAGGCCATAAAAACTTAAATTAAATTAATAACAAAATAAATACGTCTAGAATAGGCGTTCTGATAACATATGTTTCAAAATCATTTTCCTTGAATATCTACCGCAGATGTACAGCTATAAGTAAGAGATCGATATCTGTCTAAAGTTACCTAATTAGTGGCGACGGAACGCGACAAGAAACGTTAGTCTCCCCAGCTTGTTACTTGACATGTACTATACGATAATTTTGATATAATGCGAGGAGGAGATTGCCATGTACAAGGTTATGCAAAAACTGGTCCCGTATTTAAGAATTATTTCTGTAAGAGTGTATGAGTAAATAAAAATCAGTGTTATATTGATAAGGATTTGCAAGCCTTGAGCATGTTAAATTTCGTATGACTTAACCTTGAATTCAATATTCGATCTAATAATTTTTTTGAGATAATCTCCATACAATTTTTTATTTATAGACTCACGCCTGTATCCCCGAAGGGGTGCCTACCCCTTCGGGGAAAAAATCTTCGGGGAAGAAATGGGGGTGTAAATATTACACCCCCATTTCGCCATGAATTTTTAGGTCCCACGTAAAAGAGGGCGAACTTAATGCCGTTACCGGGCACATCACTAGACTCCATGCTGCTACTTAGAATTCGGAAAAACCCAATAACACTTTTGCCCGGCCCGGGAATCGAACCCGGGACCTCCGATCGCCAGTCGCATACGCTATCCACTGGACCACGGAGGCAGTCTCCATACAAAATTTGTCAAACAAGTGTCTTGAATCTCTAAATTCATGGATAGATCGAATATTTAAACCGGCTGTTAGTGTTTAGAGTTAGGGTTGAGCTAAATTTGAATCCTCTGAAAATGTTTAATCTATAATTTTTGCTTTAAACATTATAGTAATTATACCGTAGAAAGCTCGAATATTATATATAAATGTGGAAAATTTAAGTAAATTATTTTTCAACCCAAAGCTCTAGTATAATACATAAGCAGGAAAGTACGCGCGATGAGTACTAATTGACTACTGACTTAATAATGAATTTAAAATTGCAAAGTTGGGTAAAACGCTAAGGTGGTTATAGTGTATAACATGACATGTATCTTGATATAAAACAAGTACAGAATATAGTTCATAGGTGAGTACTTACATGTATGACACAGTGTTTCTATAAAATTAATTGGTACACATTTTGAGTTAACACATTTTGAGGTACACAATTGAAGGCATAATAAATACCTCAGTATTTGCCAACGGTTCGGCCAACTAGCTTCAGCCGTGGTCGCGGCAGGACTGGTGAGCTCAGCGCCGTCATTGTGTTGTGCGGGTTTTGGCACCTACCCTCACTTGATTTTTAAATTTGTTTTTAACCGCACTGTCGGTACTTCGACATACTACACTAATGACGTCTACACACTGTTGAGTTGGATCGTTCCGGCGGTGTTTACACTTATTGATGACTGGATTCCAAGTTCTATTTATTTAACTTTATTTGCAAAAAAAATAACGATATTACAATATGTATGCTTATAGTAGTACATTTTCTTGTAAGTTGTTGATAATCTAAATCCATTCTCCCGGTTGAAATTGTTGTGTTTTTTTATTTCAGTCGCTATCGATAAGTACCGAGGTATTTATGCCTTAAATATACCTATTATTTATCGCGAGTAACATCCGCTTAATAGCCTTTTATAACGTCATGTACACGTATAAGGCGAAGTTTGAATCAAGTTGTTCTAGTCAAATAAAATGGGAAACCGTAAATATTCATAACATAACGAGTCTTAATCGCATTAAGTGACCTATGTAAGGTATAAATTGTTTAAGTAGGCTTACAAGGGTCGTGATCTGTAACCCTGTCTACACCACGTGACTGTCGCGGTTACAGATTTAGGCCGGTCGAGACGTTGGGGGAATTTATATATATTCTGCCATAAATATTTCTGTGATGCGATTAAAATCAGTTAAAAATAATATATCTGTATATATATAAAATCCTTGCGTTACTGACTGACTTACAGGCAAGCTACAGCCAAAACTATAAAGCGCAGGAAGATGAAATTTGGCATGTGTGTTCTATGAAGATCATAGTTGCACAAAGAAGGGATTTCCTGAAATTCCCGCAAGAACGGGCAGAAACAGATAATTAAAAAAGAATGTGCGGTCGTAACTGCAGGCAATAACTAGTCGTGTATAAAATTACAAAAATACTAAAGCATTAAATCGTATCATAGGATAGTTACTAAGTTACTTCCTAACTATAAAGAACGGAAATATGAAATTATGATTTAGTTCACAATAAAAGTTTTAATCAACCATGGTTAACCCAAAATTAGTAAACGTTTTAATAGCCCATCGTAGAGCCAAAATTTAGAATTTTGTTCTAGAACTCTATAAAGTCGTTATCCAGATTACAGATTTTAGAGAATATACAGAAATGAAATGAAATATGAAATGAAAAAAGATTTATTGCTGCCACAACCAGACACAAGTACATACATTTTAAAATAAAAAAGATACAAACAAAAATAAAAATATCCTTATAGGGCGGAGAAACGCTTATGGATTGGGTGACAGGCTGACCCTTTTATTTAGGGAATAAGTATAATTAATTTAGTGCCTAAATTCACCTCCCAAACGGAATACGAGCAATTTAAAGTCAGCCTGTATAATACTCATGATACTAAATACCTATTTCTTAGTAATAACGTTTAAGTAGCCTGGTCATGAGTTGAATAATAAAGATTGAAGCAAAGATGCAAATCACGGCTTGTAGAAAGAAGGAAAAACACAACAAGCAAGAACAAAACACACAATATAAAACTCGAGCAGAAAACAACAACATTCGTTGGTAAACTTGACCTAGTTGTCTGTCTACCGACCCCACATACGCACGTTTGCGTTCCACGACCGACGAGACGCACGACGACACAGGGAACACGGTTCAATGACCCTACCGTACATTGTATGTGTATGGGTATTGGCTCTTGCGTGAACGAAGCTTACTAGTACAAAAAGATATTTGAATTTCTGCAATTTGGTTGTCTACTGCACTTATACAAGTCAAAACCCTATTCTCGATGATGCTATTCCTAGCTAAATGCGCTCTTGAGAAGAAAGGCTGAAACAAGCTCAGAGTCATTGCTTTAGCTTTTGCTATTTTTTCTATCTTTTAAAGTCCAGGCAAAATGGGTTTACAATGCGAGTAAAATGCAGGATATCGTCTGACACTGATGGCACGCATTTCACAGCCATTGTACGGCCCAACCTTGATTGAGGGAGCCAGCAATCTGAATCACTAGGATCTTGATAGTCGAAAATCAAGACTATGGAGTTATATATCAGTAATTTAGACTATTAATGAATGCACCCGACTTCGTCTTATTTCAAACAATGTACTGTAGAACGTTTTGGTAAGGTTTCACAGGAATACGCAAACGATGTAAAACAGTTCGATTTATGTAAAATTTAAATACTTATCGTGGGAATTGTTACAATAAAATCACAATAAAAGAACTTGAAACCACATTATACAAAATACAAAAATAGATTTATCAATTCTTTCAGTAAAACTGCAGGAAGAAATTAGTTTCTCAATAAAAGTCGAAAGATACCATTACTATATAACATTATAGATATAGATATACCTACAGTAACAGAGGTCCAAAAACGAATTTTATGTTTACTCCAATCCTGAACCAATAATACATCAAGAAAGTTAAGTGAAGACTGAAACTCATCCACGGGATCAAGTGAAATGAATAAACATGTAATTTTGTGAGATTGTGTGAAAAACAGAACTAAAAATAGACAACCCTTAGAGAAGTGATTAGTGAAGGAAGAATATAGTGCAATTATCAACAATAATAAAATGAATACAAATATTTTCAAAGACAATAAACTTTAAATCATATCACATAAATATGAATATTTAATTTAGTTTCAAAGATATGACTTCATAATAACTTAATTAAAACAAATAATACAAAACATTATGCCTAATTGGAAACAGCAATACAATAAGTGTTACCATTATTTTGGATGTGAAATAAAATATTTTAATTGAAATAAGACATGGACAGTGGAATGTAAATAAATTGTATGGACGTAATTCTAAATGAGTGGTGCGTTTTTGTGATAACAATGAAAAATGTACTTTATAAGTGAATCAATAAACTTTCATTTACAATAAAGAACAAAAAAATATCATCACTCGTGTGTTCTTGGACTGCTATAGTCTGGTGGTTGAGACAATGAACAGTTGCTAGCAAAGGATTTTGTGTTTGATTGTATGGGATAAAAAGTGCAAAAATGAACGTGCCAATGAAGGGTGGTCCTGCTCCCACGGTAGCAGTGGTGCCAGTGCCGGAGAGCGAGATGGATGCTCTGCTGCTCGGAAGGACTGCGGTGAGGACATTTGATCAGTACGTCAAAAATGTATGTATTTGTTCTAACTACTTACTATTCTAAATACTTACTAATATTAAGCAGTCGATCGTAGAGACAATGTTGAAATAAGTGGTTGTAACTCATTTTCAAAGCTATCGTATACCTATTTTTTTCGTTGCATTATTATTTTATATCTTTGCCAAATTGAAAGCAACAGACTCATATAGTAGTGTGGTATGTAGGCAGTGACTCAATACTTATACTTATATATAGCTAACGAGCACAACAAATTTAAAACTACGTGAGATGGAGTTTAGTTGTATTGCATAGAGCATGTTTAAGTCGCATTGTCCTATATCCTAGAACTTTATTTTAACCACTTAAATGTATGTCAAATCTTTAAAAACAGTAAAAGTCCCATTCAAGCATTGTTTCTAAAATCGTAGTGTTTGCTACGGCGTAGCCACGTAACTTAATCGTATCAAAAAAGATTACAACTTGTATAGAGAAAGCTACGAGACTCAATAAGTATGCTTGAGTTCTGTTATTCTTTTCTGAAGTTATATTGGCAGTTAAACAATTTTCAAGAAGAAATACTTGTTCTGAAGGCAGTTTATTGAGTAACCGATGACAATAATAGCTACATGTACAGATTTCTGTTTTAATGGGCAGATTGAATTTCCGTACATAACTAGGTTTACTTTGAAAATTATCATTTTTATGATTATATTATTTTCATAAATGTATTAGTCTCACAGAGAAAAATACAAGGTTTTATGCCTTGTATTTTTTTCTTGTCTTGACATGGAACATCAAACCCATTATTGTTGATAAGCAGTAGTCTTTTTTGTCTTTAAAAATGTTCAATGTGGCAAGTTAGTCCTCAATAATAATTTCCTTGAAGATTTAGTCGTTATTTATAACGATATGTAATGCATGCTTTATTAATCCGACATAAATATGTTTTATGTCAATTTTTATTGAACATATTTTGATTCTTCTTTTCTTTTCCTCCTCTGTTTCTCTGTTTTGGCAATAAAAACCACTAAACTAAACTAAAACTGTCACTACGATCGACTTTCGCATACATGCAGATTTGCTCTACTTACGTCTCTAGAGCGATATTTTTAAGATTTACTCATCATGTATACAGCTTTATTAACAAGTTTTAAAATGCTAACTATAATAATAAAATATACTCGAACCAGTAAAAGCCAAATGTCTTGATCTAAAGATACAGTTTGGAAATGTGCCATGACCGAAATATTAACTGTGTTTAAACTGAAATAATATAAACTTGTAGCAAGATACATACAAGATAAACTCTAATATGATAAAAAAATATTGAGTTCAATGTAAACTGTTAGAAAAGAGCGACTGAACACAAAGAGTTAAAAATCGAGCTCAGTGGCGTGCCATTGGAGAGGCCCAAATACAGAACTGGATTGCGACAGGTTATGATGATAATGAAACAGTAAGAAATTGACTGTGATTGATACATTTATGAAATGTGCTGATTAAGACTTTTGTATTACGATTATAAGCTATACTGATAAATTCGGTAAGCTCTACGAAACTTTGTGTCCTCGAGAGGACGCCATATTGAATACGACGTCATGCATTTAACCAGTTTATTCTCAAAGCGTCTTACAATAGCTGATATGTCAAATATAGGCAGCAACTCATATGTTGGCACAGATCAATATATGTACATACAACTTTTATATGTTTAGCAGGTGAAATTAATAAATAATAAATCTATCTAAAACCTTCAATCCTTAGGTAAAATGAGATGCAATCAATTTTATACCTTACTAGCTTTTGCCCGTGGCTTCGCTCACGTTAAATTCGGGGTAACACAAAACTCCTTCATCGTCCGATAGTAATTTTCGTTTTAATTCTAGTCATAGGGACTGATAAGAAATATAACCGCAAGAAGTATTTAAAACATTTCTGTAAACAGTATTTTTAGAGTTCCGTAGTCAAAAATGGCTAAACACGGAATCCTAATAGACGCGCTATGTCCGTCAGCCCGTATATCACAGCCACTTTATGCCGAAACTATTCAGTTTACACATTTGAAAATTGGTAGGTAGACGTATTCTGTGAACCACCAAAACCAAAAATGTTGAATATTAACCCTTTATGGAGCAAGGAGGTGCAGAGATGGTTGAATAAAAAAAGAAATAAACTAAATTAGTATTTTTTTTATACTTTAAACAGAATTTAAAACAAAAAATAATTTTCAGTCACGCTTTTCGGAGTTTTCAGGTTGTAGCTTTTTAGATACAAAGACATGATTGAACAAAATAGGTTATTGCGAAGTTCGTATCCAAAAATACACAAAATGACTTTCAGGCTTATAAACTATAAACATTAATTAGCTTTAGGCAATAAAAAATGTTAATTCAAATAGGAAGTTCTGTGAGATCAGAGAGTTAAAAATAAATAAAATAAATTTATTTAGCCATTGTAGACTATTTCGTATGAAATTCATGAAAATAGTTAGGTTTTTTCGTGAGACATAGCCTCGTATCATATTTCAGACAAGTTGTTACTGTCTGACCCGTTTTGCAGTTCCTGCTTCGACCATTCTTTACAACAGTAGGGATATGGCCATCAGTGCGAATATCCTGCAATATTTGTTGCCACACGCAGTACACATTTTCCTGTTGGTCCGAAATATTCATTATCAGTTTCTGTAAAACTCACGTTATCAAAATTTATTTCACCATCATCATATCAGCCGAAATACGTCCAATGCTGGACATAAGACCGATCCTGAACTACGCGTATCCATCCGCTACCTGCGATCCCAACAAGATCGTCAGTCCGCCTTGCGAGAGGCCTGCCTCTGCTATCCGCCACTACAACGGCCATCGGTTCTTCTGGCTTTTGTTTCACCAGTGTAAAGGGGAAAAAGTCATAAACTATGCCAGATGCTTTTGCTCGTCTAAAACTTAAACCCCCAAGGATGAGGCTTATTTTAAATGTATTGCCTTCTTGATCCAGCTCTTGTCCCTTTGTACAGGAGCATCATCTCGTCATCAACTTATTTTGGGCTCAATTTGCTAACAATTATTTACAGTCTACACTTATTTCCTTGTCTACCGACCACATAAACTTTGTGTGATCCACTTTTCATTTTTTTGTACGTTGAACTTTAACATCACAAGTCTGTAGTTGCATTAGGGCTTCTTGTTTTGTGCTTGATGATGGTTCTGTACTATGGTTTGGTTTTAAGTTTCTGGTCTGCGTGACCGCAGTAGTCTGGATGCAATAGGTATCAGAGGACTTGAAATACTGAATATTGTATTTGGCGTACTTGGTGACTGTAAAGATTTTGTGGTGGGTGCAGAATTGACTGACACAAGAGAACGTGAAGATGGGATCGTAACACTCACGGCTGATGCATCGCGTAACCATAAATATGCTTTTGGAGCTTGTATTTGTTATTGTAAACAGTCATCTTCGCTATCCGATTGTTGAAAAATAACCTTCATCTCGTTGGGGATATTGGGAGCACCTGAAGACAGTCTAAATCTAAGTCAGAATCATCAGAACCTGAGTCAGCTGGTGGCACCAGAGCCAAGATTCTTGACACCTTCGAACTTCGTTTTATTTTCGATAAAAAAGTTAAGTATCGTTGTATCTTTTTGGACACAAACAAATAATTTGCTAATCACTAAGAAAGACGCCCAGTATCTATTTAGATACATAAGTAATAAACACGATGGATAGGGGTAAGTCGCAATGTATCTATTTAGATACAAATACTTTTTTCCTTCATAATACGTAAAATAACTAAATTTTGTAATGAAATATGTATACTTGTAATAATTTGATGCTTTTCGAATAATATGACACAAAAATATTTGCGGTATACCCACTTATACTACAACTTTTAACAAAATTTTAATGTACGTCCACCATTACTCAGTTTCACCGCGGACCGTTTAAGTTTTTGCTGTGATTGAAAAGAAAGAGATATTATCCGTGGCGTGACGTATTGCGTTTTCGTTCTTTCGTATGTTGATAACTTGTACGGAAAGAGGAAAACGTTCGCGTGACTTTCGGATTTTGTGCTATATCCGTTTAAATTTGTTGTGCATATTTAGACACAAAAATGCTTAAAGGGTTAAGGGTATATAAGATAATTTCTTCATACATGGAACTGATGTGGAAAATGGGTCGTTAAAAATTACTTTAAGGTTCCTAAAACCATTGTTTCTTAAAGTCAATCGTTTGAAAGATATACGGTTCCAAATGTGGTTCCAAAGTGGTAAAATGGGTGTGAGGATCCCTCTTACTTTTAAAATAAGAGAGTGACAAATCTATAAAAAATATATGCTGTAGATCGTTATAAAAACTTCCAACGAAAATTGATTTGAACAATATGTAGTCAGCAGTTTTTGAACTAAAGCACATCTTAAAAACTGCAAATATAGCTTTGTAGTTTATACAAATACTATACAACTATAATAGTTAGTCGAAGATAATGGCTATGGTAAGTGGATACCTGCACTACGGAACCCTTCATGAGCGAGTCTGACTCGCAATAGCGAATAGCTTTTATAATGTTTTGTCTTTGGTGTTACTTGTAGCCGTTTGCCATTACAAAACTTTAGTGCAATAAGATTCCGCATTAAAAGGACTGGAACACCAACGTTCGGTCTCAAGTTGCGTGAAGGTACTCCTGATAATTGTAAGGAGTTCAGAAACTCTATAGGGTACCTTGAAGTAACTTGGTCAGAATTCATGGCATTATCTACCTACTAAAAGGTGCTCAACAAACATCACTTTGTTGCATACAGTCAAATGTCAAAGCCATGGTCTGCTAAATCTCTAGACACACTTTCGCATCTATGAGTAGAGAATATAGGTTCAGCCGGTTTAGCGTGAAATCGGTAGATACATACATAGGTACACATTTTCGCATTTATACCTGATATTAGTAGGGATTAGCCAAAGCTGTTACAATAATTATTAGTTTATATTATGTAAGCGAACGAAGTAATGACAGTGCACCATAGGACAATGTATAATGTGACAGTACTGACAGATATACGATAGCCCATATAGCGCAAGCGTTCTTACTGTCAATAGGTAGGAGGTTTGTCCCTACAAACTTCGACCCTCTCTAAAATCCCTCCCAGATTATTTTTTGCAGCTAATTGTATCCTATGTGTTTTTCCTGGTTCTGAGCTACCTCTCCACCAATTTTCAGCCAAATCGGTTATGCCGTTCTTGAGTTATACATAGTGTAACTAACACGACTTTCTTTTATATATATGTATAGATTATATAATACATATCATTAGAGAATTTCTTAATGTTTTTTTTTAAAGACTCACGCCTGTATCCCCGAAGGGGTAGACAGAGGTGTAATATTACACCCAAATTTCGCCTTGAATTTTTAGGTCCCACGTAATAGGGGGCGAGCCTATTGCCTAATTTCTTTATACACAACATTATCTGTTTTACCACCTTCACATAGAACATGTAAATATTAAATTATAAAATATATTTTTACCGCTTACTTGTGAACATGTCACATATAACTTACTATGTGAAAAACAACATGTTCGGGAGTCGATTCCAGCTGTTTCAAGTCTGTCCCTGCGATTTATTTAGAAAATATACACAGGGCTACGAATATCCAGCCCTGCCGAAAGTAAGATAGCCCCGTTGAGTTACTCAAGAGGTATCTGAATTCAGGCCTTAGTCTCCCACCCACGGATTCCCACGTACGTGAGGTGTGGGCATTTGGGTATAATGTCACCTGTTTAAGTACAGAACACGATCGAACGAAAGAAACAGACAGACAGACAGACATAAATTCTAAAAATTATCAAGTATTGCTTTTTAGCATTTTCCTAGATTTTCTAGCTAATTTTCGTCAAAATATCTTTAATGTACCTTCAGACTTTTTCACCTCTACAGTTTTATTATAGTATAGATAGATAGTTGTAATAAATTTTGACACAGAGACTTTTTGTTTATGAAAGTGCCGAATATTATACTCTATTATTTTTTTAATAACAGAAAGATAATAATTATTGTCTTTTTTGCAAGAAACATTAATTTTGCTAGAAAATGATTTGAAAATAGTGACATCTATCTATCGGTCGGTAAATAGCCATAAAACACTTTGAAGGTTCCTATTTAGACTAACTATACTTTTACTAATAAACTTATAATGATCAAAGATGGCACCACATATATAACCAGATTTTTGATGATCCAGTTTTGGATGATCCCTGTTTTGTTTGGGACTACGTACAAAGGAGAGGTCAAGCTGTACACCGAAAACCACTCAACCGATTGTGATGTAACATATACTATTTTATAGGTTTAAGTATCCTTTGTACATGAGTGTAAGTTTTATTGAAATCTATTTCGCCATTTTAGAGATCTTTAGCAATATAGGGAAAGACGTCGGACAGACAGACAGACAGACATAAATTCTAAAAATTATCAAGTATTGCTTTTTAGCATTTTTCTAGATTTTTTAGCTAATTTTCGTCAAAATATCTCTAATGTACAGACTTTTTCACCTCTTCAGTTTTATTATAGTATAGATAAGTAATGTACTTAAAGTATCAAATTAATTGGCCCGAGTATAGTTTTATATAATACCCTTCATAATAACCACCGTATTTTCTCCTTCAAAGTTTTGCCTTAACACATAAAATCAGCATTTTGTGTTTAACTTAGTCCTTCAAACAATAATTTGGGAATAACAACCCAAGTATATAGGCATTGTGATAACTTTATATATAGTAATAATATAAAGTTATCACAATGCAAAGTTCATTTGCTTAACCAATGTTTTACTTACTTGGCAAAGACTTACATTATGGTTTACTACAATAACTTAGTTAACATTTACATAATGTATTCATATAATAATATGTGTAATATGCTCACTCTCTTATATTTAGCCGAGAAGTTTTAATAAGCGATATTTTCATATAACATACAATTGTGTACAAATCGCGAAAGTTTAAAATCGATTATTTTCATATAAGTAATTTAGAAGAATGGTAATTTGTATAATACTAAAAATAATAAAATCCTAAGACAACCTTCATACAGCCATCCAGCGATAGCCTAGTGGAGATACCAACAGACTGCCATACAGACGGTATTGGTTTCGAATCCACGGCGCGCACCACTGACTTTTCGGTGTTATGTGCGTATTGAATTATTAATCATTTCTTATCCCGGGCCTCGGAGAGCACGTTAAGCCATCGATCCCGGTAGACATGAAGATCTTTGACAGTCGTTATAGGGCGTCAGAACCTCTTAAATAAACTGACACTAGTCTATACCATCGAATATAGCTATCCCTTCGGGTTGCGGAGGTCAGACAGACAGTCGCTCTGTGGAAAAGCTTATATTCAGCCAAATCCGGTTAGACTAGAAAGTAGACACCTGGTTGAAACTGAGATAACGCTAGGAGGATGATGAAACTACATACAGCCATCCAATTCTAAACTAGGAAACTAAGCTCAGACTTTAATTAAGGTAACCAGGTGACTAATAAACATACTTATAACCTGTATGTATATAAAATTATTGCGTACTGAAGACTGACAAACAAAGTACAGCAGAAACCACTGGCTGCAAGAAGCTAAAATGTGGCACGTAGGATTTATTTTATAATTGTTTATTCCTCAGAGATCGTAAGGGGCACCAAGAAAGTATTTTCCTAAATTCCCTCGGAACCTGACAGAAATGGTTAAATTAAAGTAATATGTGCGGGCATAGCTGCGGGTAGTATACTATATTATGAACTTTCTCATGCTCTTCTCCTACTTAAATAATGTATAGTAAAATTCTACAGAATTTGGTATCTTTTGTAATTATAACTCATACAAGTTAACAATTCTTGAAATTCACCACTTAAGCTCAGCGCCAAAGTATGCGTAACGTACAAAATGTTGTACACCTGCCTACTTACATTACGGAACCACTTAAGAAGGCTGTACATGTTTAATATCAGCAATTTTAGGCAACGAGGCCTGACGCAGATTGTACAATACTAACTAAAGTGCGAAAGCTTATGAGGATGGACGCTTGTTACTCTGTCTGTGTGTTTTTTTTTTTGCGTCACCCCTGTATCCTCGCCGAGGTAGGTAGAAGAGTACTACGAATATAATATTACACCCAATTTATTCGCCTTATGAATTGTAGGTCTCACGTAATAGATGGTGAGTCTATTGCCGTTACTGGGCCTTTTCCAGACTCTGTGCAGCTACTGAGAATTCGGAAAACTCAGCAACACTTTTACTCGACCAGGGAATCGAAACAGTAAACCACGTAAGCAGTTCATTAATATTATCGTTGAAAGTCTTTTTTAGAATTATATACTTTTTTATAAAATAGCGGCGATAGCCCAGTGGTGTACGTAACGGACTGGCGAGACGATGGTCTCGGGTTCGATCCCCAGTTACCCCGGGCACACACCTCTGACTTTTCGAAGTTATGTGTGTATTAAAAATGTTAATTATCGCTCGCTTAACAATGTGCCCGGTAAATGGCAATAGGCTCGCCCCCTATTAAATTGGGACTGAAACATAACTGGCGAAGTGTGGGTGTGTAATACACCTCTGCCTACCCCTTCGGGGATAAAAGGCGTGAAGTTATGTTATGTTTATGTTTTATAAAATATGAGCTAAGTAAGCGAAAATAGTAAACCATTATAATAATTATAATCAAAGTCAAGTGATAAACTTTGCCGAGGTCGGTATGAACTTGTCATTGCTTTGAAACCGGTAATACTACGCTGTCACAAATTCGCGCGAAATAGCAGTATTCTCGCTATTACATATACAGTTGTCATCATGTATTCTGGCTATGATTACTCTGCCTTAATTAATATAGTGTCAAAAAAATTACTCGTTAATTTATTCCTATCTTATCTTGTACTAATATATGAAGCTGAAGAGTTTGTTTGTTTGGTTGAACGCGCTAATCTCAGGAACTACTGCACCGATTTCAAAAAATATTTCAGTGTTAGATAGCCCATTTACTGAGGAAGGTTATAGGCTATATACCATCACGCTATGAGCCACGGGAGCGAAGCAGTAGCCTTAAATAATGCGGGTGTAACCGCGGGCTCATCTAGTTTGAAATAAAGGAATAATAAGTATTTCTTTTATTCAAAAGCAATAGTACAACCAAAAGATCGTACCGCTTTTGCAATGAACACACCTTTTTTATTTGATATACAAAATCACTTTGGATGTTCGACTCTTGGGGAAAAGAGTCGGAGTGTGTGGTGTTAGCAAACACAAAGAATACCTAGGCTCAAAACATTAATTTGCTAATGACAATAAGTGTTGATTCGTGTGAGGATAGAACTAACAATACTCGGCGCAATGCTAAGGGGTAGGCAAACCAAAACAAAGCAAACCAAAAACCATTACGCAAGTATTTCTTACGTATGCAGTCAAGACGAAAATACAAAAAATATTTCGTCATCTAAAATCTGTGAATACTTCATGATAAAAGAACTATATATGCGGCAAATCATATTACTACATTGAAATACAAGACTACAAAATCACATACAACACTCGTAAGACATTCCAAAACTACCTTAACGTACTACAAACATCAACTGAGAAATACGAACAACATTACGAAGCGTACAGCATCAAATTGATCTCTATTATCATTATTTATCTAACGAATACAGGGCTCGTGCGTTTGTTTTGGCACAAACCTGCCAGCTCGGCTTACGGGTAAACACGGTTAAATAAAGTCCAGTGAGTGTGGCATCACATGTGTATTGACGAGTATGTACGTCAGTAGTTATGGTAAATGTGTGTATGAGTATATTCATTTGAGATTATTCAGCTACACAGATTTGACTTCTTTCTATCCTTAATCAGGGCGCAAAAAAAATACATGGGCCCCGAAGCATGGGCGTCGGAGGGCACATATGGGCTGTCGAGGGATAAATCACAATTCAATACGCACATAACTCCGAAAGGTCAGCGGTGCACGATGTGGATTCGAATTCGGTACCCAGCAAACCAGTCTGTTGGTATCTCTACTAGTGTATCGCTGCCTCTTATTACAGCTAAATCAAATCAAAATCAAATCAAAATCATTTATTCATCTAGGTCACAATGTGACGCTTATGAACGTCAATTTTAAAATTAAATTACTTAATGCTTCTACATTTACATTTACTGCCTCGTTCGCAAAGCAATAGGTAGAGCCACGAGAAAGAACGGGCAATAAAACTCGAGGCCACTCTTTTAAATCGCCAATATTATGGTACATATTTTCATTTTTGTAAGGAGCTGCAACTGTTACACATTGTACTAAATTACTTGTAAATAGTAATCAGTTACAGACATAATACTTAAGCAATTAATGTAGTTACTAAATGATGTGTTTTAGTTAGCCTTCCAATGCGAATATTGTGTAACAGGAGCATCCACTTACGACTTATAATGTATACAACTCGTGACCATGTTCAGAACTATGGTGGAAATGTATGTTACAGAAGTGACGGTATATGAATACACAAAATTACAAAAACTTTAGTTCACAGACCATGATAACGAGTTATCTTCATCTTACAGTACAGTAAATTAAAAAAAAAAATTGTGGAACAACAATGCAAATGTAGATGTAGTAAGTAGAATGACCTAATTATGATAAACGAATAATAATTTAAAAGAACTAGAAATGTTATATAATGATAAACTGAAAAATGCTAAGTATCTATATAAATTCTAAATAAGTAGTAGATCATGAGTTGTCTAGTGTAAGTGACCATCTATCCTTATCACTGAAATAATCATTAATAGTATAATAACCTTTCTTAATAAGGCAGTCTTTTATTTTAGCTTTAAATGTACTAAATGGTAATTCTAAAAGACTAATTGGTATTTTATTGTATATACGAATACCTAGCCCTACAAAAGAATTATTAACTTTATGTAAACGATGATAAAGGGCATATAACCTATGCTTGTTTCGAGTATTTATATTATGTATATCACTTTTTGAGGTAAATAAACTTATATTTTGCCTAATGTACAAAATATTAGCAAATAAAAATTGCGAGGCTACTGTAAGAATTCCTATAGACTTAAAGCGTTCCCTAAGAGTATCTTTTGCACCTAACATGTATATTGCTCGTACCGCTCGTTTCTGTAGAACGAAGATATTCTGAATATCCGCTGCTTTGCCCCATAACAAAATACCGTAGGACATAACACTGTGAAAATAGCTAAAATATACTAAACGAGCCGTGTCGATGTCAGTAAGTTGCCTAACTTTTCTGACGGCATACGCAGCAGAGCTGAGCTTTCCTGCTAGACATGCTATATGTGCACCCCATTGTAACTTATTATCTAATGTAATACCTAAGAACACTGTAGAGTCTACTGTGTCAAGTTCCTCCCTATCTAGCATAATATTAGGTCCCAGTTGTCTAACGTTAGGTAAAGCAAATTTAACGCATTTAGTTTTCCTAGAATTAAGTACTAGGTTGTTTGCTGTAAACCATCGTGTAACTTGTAATAGTGCATTATTTACATCATCAGCTAGCGATATTCAATCAAAACGAAAAGCATTAAATGATAACAAATAATATTCAAACCACCGCCGGTCCAGCAAACACATAAAGCACATACTCAAAATAATATATACAAATCCCAAATATCCACCCATCTGATCGATGATCGGACCGATTGTATATCGGAATGCACTCTCTTCAATCCACAGCTGGCTTTGTGCATTGACGTGTTAACTGCAGATAGCGCCCGATAGAGCTTATACTATGGACTATTTGCGTGTTTGTGTGTGTTCGTCTGATAAAGAGTTATGAATAAACAATATTATTTAGCAGATCTTACTCGACGAATAATCTAATACTAATATATAAAGCTGAAGAGTTTGTTGGTTTGTTTGTCTGCTTGAGCGCGATAATCTCAGAAACAACTAGTCCAATTTGAAAAATTATTTCAGTGTCAGATAGCCCATTCATCGAAAAAAGCTATAGGCTATATAACGTAACGCTATGAGCCACGGGAACGGAGCAGTAGCCTTAAATAACGCGAGTGTAACCGCGGGCTCATCTAGTTAACGATAAAAGTATACAAATTGCCGAGATTAAAATCGAGTTATGAATAGCTAAAACTGGCTAAGCTTGCGACTTTATTCAGTTACGAATAATACTGAGTTGTCTATGATAATTTGAATTGAAATACCACTATTATTACAATTCAAAATATCATAGACAGCTCAGAAGGTAATCGTGAATAAATGTCGACATACCTATACTTAGCAGCTGAAATAATAAGCCTCCTTAGTAGAGTAAAAACCATAATTCATGTCAAAGTCGTTTACTTGTTCATAGGATACAAAGACTTAAAAACTGTGTTTCCTACTTGACCGCCTGAGAAGAAACGTCCGAAACAAACTCAGAGATTATTACGGTATAAACAACACACAACGCCGAATAACCCTTAATTTTTACGACACTTGAATTTATTTTTCCATTTGCGACATACACACATCAACAAAGTCTAGGGATATTTTATATTTCATCAAATATCTAAAAATCTATGAAGAATTTTCTGATACAGTAAATAGAAGAATCATAGATTATTTTAAGGTCTTTAATAAAAATAAAAAACATTTCGTGTTTTTTTTTGTTTTAAATAAAAAAAATATTTTTTTTAATCATCATGGAAAATTAGTATGATAACAACAAACATTTCTTCTTAAAAAACTATTAATTTTAATAAAAATGGAAAAAATCTTGTAAAATCTAATCGTTAATAATCAGTGTTGCCACTTCTTACATTGATTACACATCGACATCGATTGTTAATACTTAAAATTAAATTGTCAATGTCTTGCTGCGGTATGAGGTCCCATGTCCTTTGCAAGTGTTCGTAAAGTTGTTGTTCAGTCGTCAAATTTGGTGGAAAATCTCTCAAAGCTTTTCGTTGTAACATGTCCCAGGCATGCTCGATAGGATTTAAGTCGGGCGACTGTGCAGGCCAATCCAAAACTTGAATATCGTGCTCTCGGAGAGCGGTCGATACCAGCCGCGCCGTATGGCAAGGAGCATTATCGTGCATGAGTAGAAATTCATGGCCTATTTGAGTTCTGTGTGGGACAATAACGGGCTCTACTACCTCCTCGTGGTATTTTTGTGCAGTCATGCTGCCTTGGATCCAAACGAGTTGGGTTCGTCCGCCAAGACGAATTCCTGCCCAAACCATGATTGTCCCGCCTTGGTATGGGTGGACCTCCTGAGGGTGCCGTAGACGGCTAACTCTCCCTGGAGCTCTCCAAACGCGTGTTCTTCGTGAATCCGGGTGAAACCCAAACCGGGACTCATCGGTGAACAGCACCAAAGACCATTGTTCGTCACTCCATGGTAAATGCTCCCGAGCCCACGAAAGCCGCCGACCGCGATTGCCACGTCGCAATGCTGGAACACGCAATGGTCTTCGAGCATGAAGATCAACTTCATGTAACCTTCTTCGCACGGTTTGGTCGCTTACCAGCAGCTGGTGGTCCTCCGAGCCTTTGCACTAGTTGCAGCGCTGTGATATTGGGTTATCTTCTGGCGGTCATTTGGAGAAATCGATCCTGTCTCTGCGTAGTAACACGATATCTACCTGTGTGCTGTTCGGCCACATCTCCAGTACTGCGATAACGTGACCACAACCTTGATATCACATTTTGACTGGTATGTAGGGCCTCAGCAACGACGCGTTGAATTGCACCATTTTCTAACATGCCCACGGCTCGTAACATTTCATCTCGACTCAAATGACGACGTGACATGACTTTTAAAGTTCGTACGTCACGTTAAATTAAAAAAGAAAAACAATTAAAACCCTTTTCATTAATAATTATAATGAAACAGTTTTAACTTTCTTTAATGTAACGAATTACTAGCAAATTTGCCGCCATATTTTGTTTATTATTTTGTTTTTTTTCTTTCCATGTTCAAATTTTGAAAATAGAATAAAAGAGGTTTTAATCTGTATATAAACTTTTTGTGGAAACTAACAAGGTTCTAAACTATAAACTCGTAAATAATTTAGGATTAAGATATCCCTAGACTTTGTTGATGTGTGTATGCACACTTTACTGCCAGAAAGTCAATCAATCCGGCAATGCCAACTTTTACTTTGATTAATAAATAATAATAATAATCATCTTTATTGTACACCAAAATAATTTTACAAAAATAAACATAAATGAAGACATTTATAGAAACAGTACAAATGGCGGCCTTATCGCTATCTAGCAATGTCTTACAGGCAACCTTGGGATGGACAAGGAAGACATGGATCTAGAAAGAAAGATAGAAGAGTAGTTTGGTGTTATTAATGATTTAGATACAATAATAAATAAATATATAGCATTTATAAAATACAAATACATAAACACTATCATAGATAAATTATATAAATGACTATACATAAATAATTAAAAATACATTAATAAATATAAATACATAAATACTAATAATATTAATACTAATACATAAATTAGTGCCTAAATAGAAGAAGGGAATTAAATAACAAGAGTAGGTAATACAACTACAGTAACAAAGTTAAATTGATAGATAGTGGTCTTTGGCGAGTTTTTTAAAGGAAGTCAGTGTTTGAGCTTGTTTGATAGACAACGGCAATGCATTCCACAAGCGTGCAGCTTGAACAGTGAATGAGCGATCGTAAAAACTGCTAGATAGCATGGGAATTGCCAGTCTCAAATTTACCGATGACCTCAGAGACCTAGAATGAGTGTCAGTAAGGAACTCGAAGCGTTCTTTTAGATAAAGGGGAGTAGAAGGATTGAAGAGGATGTTATAAACTAAAGAAAAATAAAATTCAAGCCGTAAGCTTTACGAAGCTATAACAAAGAGTATTTTTATATAGTCCATGGAAGCACATAATAACGTGATCAGACACACCTATAATGGATTTTTTACGACATCTACAATAAACCTTAATGAATCATGACGCAGCAGATAAACCATTTTACTGTAATTTTTATTACCAACTACTAAAAATTATTACCTACAGTAGAAAAAGCAGCACTTAATATTTCGCCAATGTGAGGGCTACTTTCTGTTGATTAGGCTAGAATTAGTGTATTCGTTTATTTGCTTTCAGAATACTTATTATTATGTATAGAAAAGAGGA
Source organism: Euclidia mi (assembly GCA_944739405.2). NCBI lineage: Eukaryota > Metazoa > Arthropoda > Insecta > Lepidoptera > Erebidae > Euclidia > Euclidia mi. The sequence continues at coordinate 43,949,673 of OX123206.2, read as the reverse complement.
GTGGTGTTCCTCTAGAGGGAGCGTCCTCCTATCATGTCAGGTTTTGCAAAGAACTTGATTGAATATAAAACTTGTGTAAAACCGCTTATGGTACATTTCAGGATCCTCATCGTTATAATATATTTTTGTAGTTACATCGGTGTCCATTGGACGTCACCAGTGTGTTGCCAGTCTTCGCTATTACACCTTTTTACCGTTACAGCATTTTTTCTTTATGGTGCTGACACATTCTGGCATTCACCTGTAATGAGCAGTCTAGCGCATGTACCAAAACAGGAAAACAAACGAGTGTGTTTTAGCGAGCATTCTTACAGTAAATTTACTTTAACGTTTTTACTGATTAGAGTGTTCGCTAGAAAGATCGTGAAAAGGTTCGTAGCGATGTTCGGCTCTGTTCAGTGTTCAGTTACACAAAACAAACAACGGCGAATGCTCGCTGTTATGTTACAAGTTAATGCTCAAGTGTATCAGCACCTTATGCATTGAAATTAAACTACAGTTTACGGATTTTATCGCGTTATATTACTGCGTGCGATAAAATCCGTAAACTGTAGTTTAATTTCAATGTGTAACATTCGCGTAAACCCAAGAAAATATTAAGCACCTTATGCACTTAATAAGTGCATAGTTCGGTATTATTTATACCTAGATTGAAATTGCGGGCAATCAATTATCTTACATTAAAGGCGACCAGATAAATACTGAAGAGTTGGCTGAATTACACTGCCTATTATGAAAGGTAAGAGAACGGGTGAAATTTTTAACATCAGTGACCTTACAAAGTGCTACAATATTCTGAAATATAGATTGTTTTCGACGATGTCGGAGCGTAGTACTATGCGAAAAATAAATCCAACAAGTCCGAATTTTGGTCGACTAAAATTGGCCGATATTATGATGATATTATTTTTTTAAATGCTCCATGGTTAGCACTACCGGTTTTTAATCTCTGTGTTGTTGTTCTTAATAGTGGATCAGCTTGAGTGTTGTCTCAAGTTATCGAAATCTTGACATTCAGCGCAGTATTAAATGTCGAAGAAACCGCCTAAATTGTAGTCGAAACAAACCCTACCTACCCTCTGTAAACATGGGAGTATAAATAAACGATTCTTTTACAAAGCTCACACGGTCAGTACCAAATTACACGTATATATGCGAGCGATAAAACCACAAGTAATGTGAGTGGACAGTAGGTGCAGCCGCGCGCGCCGCCACCCTAATTGATTGATGATGCGGAGTGTCATGTCCAACCGGTTATATTTACCAGATATTGACCCTCAATTTGTTATTTACTCAATAAAATGATTGTTGCTTATTTTTTCGTGAGAGTGTTAAGTTTGGTGTTATAGTTTATAGACAAGACGGGCTCAAAGCCTTCGGCCTGTTGAAGTAATAGTAGATGTCGGAGTTTATAGATTGAATTTGAAGGCGTCCGACATGGTCGAACGATTGTTATAAGTGGTATTTAATGTTAGGATGACTTGAGTCGACGTATTAGGAATGGTGACCCCGACGTGATCGCAAACACGCCCATACTGCACATCAAGCTGAGCTTCGTGAAGGACAAAGGGTCACGCACTTATATTCATCGTTTCGGACCACGACTTTCGGAGGAGCAAGAGGAAGAAGAATCTCAACGGCTGTGGTGATACATGGCTACGGATTTATAAGATTGCATCTGCCGCCGTCAAATAGTTTGGACTCTGTGACCTTGATGCGACCCTTTGACCAGTGACGCAGCTTCCAGCTAACCCTCGCTTCAAGCCAGCCGGTCAGCCTAACGCACCGCAGCACAAGGTTTAGCCAGGGAAGTGCACCATTCCTAATTTTCCTATACCTATTTCAATAATTTTCCCCCTTGTACGTGACTATTAGGGTTGCTCGTTTCTATATTTTATTCTCTCAATTGAATTTTACGTTTTAATCACATTCAAATTGGTGATTTATTCTCTAGAAATTAAACGGGCCACGCCCTAAGTGTTCTTAAATACCTACCTACATTGTTTGCGATTAGCATAAACTAGTATCTACATACATATTTAAACAATTTTTACATTTATGTTTGCCATTCAATAAAACCCTATAGGTAATTTTATAATAAATTCAAAGCATTTTTCTAATATTATACTATTTTTCTGTGTAGTGCAATCTTATAAGTGCGTACGTCACATCGGCGGCTCGTGCCCGGCCTATTGTTCGATCAGCTGAGCCGAAGTACATCATTTACCGTTACAATACAAGACACCTGGTCGTCGCTTGCGCCGCCGCGCTGTCTGGGAGCATAAGCCGAGCGATTTACGTATTTTTTGTTAAGTACATTTTTATTTGTTTAATTGTTTGGTGCAATTCTTGTTTCTTTTGTTATAATTGTGCAAGATGACTGAGAAATCGTCACATAATATTATTAGAAGCTCCATTAAAGGACGTGTAACTAAATTTAAAAATTATCGTGATAAATTAAATAATTGTGACGGTCTTTCGTCTGACCAAACAAGTGAACTCACACTGAGGCTGGATCGATTTCTACCCAATATGATGAACTACAGACACAAATTGAGATTTCAAATTCCTGATTCGATGTGCGAGAGGAGATTGAACAAGAATTTCTTACTTTAATTGCAATCGCCCAAAGGTTGGTGGATAACTCGAACGACAAGGTCAGTGTGAAATCTGACACACATTCGCATTGTAGTCACCATATGTTGCGTATTGGGGTCTTCATAATAAAAAATACAGCTATGCTCTTCCACAATACTTTTAATGCAATATTTGCAATATTAAAACATTACAAGTAGAATTATAGGTACGTTAAAATATATAGGCGACGTCGCGCGCAATAGAAGGTGTGCGAATGAATAAAAAAGGTGGGGCGCACGGCGCGCCGCCACGAGTGTTGGGAACCGGTTGGCGGTCCGTTCGCGACGTAGACAACACTCGGCGCGAACAAATACTAATAGACCATATCTACTTAAGACTAAGGATTTGGCTGCGTAAAGACGTAGTAGCTTGTGGTAAAAATAGTAACTCGATTCACATACGAGGCAACACTTTGTGTGAACCACAAAAATATTAATTCAATTCTGTGTACAAATACTACTGGACTGATGAGGTCATTATTTTCGCCGGAGTAAACATTTTGTTTTCGACTCCCTCTGCAACACATTATACACACATAATTTATGTATGTCAGACGCCCACTCCCGTCAGTTCACTGGGAGCAATTATATTCTGGATTGGAACTGAAATAATAATCAAGGGAAAGCACAAAGCTTTAATGTAGAACCTCATCGTCGGATAATATTTAGACAGTGAAAGTGATTTTAAGCTTTCACTGAAAACGAAAATTTTATTAGCACACTGAGAACCTATTTCGTACAATTGGGCTTTATTTTACTTTATAATAAATAAATCTAAAATAGGTATCTTAAAAATCACGTGCTAAAGTGTTTGTTATTGAAGGCTTTCAAAACAGTTTGACAGATTCTAAGTAAAAATCTTGTGTATATTTGGTAGAAGTGATAAAAGATCTATGTAAACATCGCGAGGAAGCCTGCATGGCTGAGAGTTCTCCAAAAATGTTCTCGAAGCACATGTGAAGTCTGTCAACCCGCACTTGGCCATCGTGGTGGACTATAGCCTTACCCTTCTCGAAGTGAGAAGAAGCCCGTGCCCAGAACGTGGGACAGTATATATACAGCTGATGATGAGATAAAAAGTCGTAGGCAACCTTTTGATTTTGGACAAACTTGTAACAGCATTTGCCGTACATAAAAACTGGCCGGACGGATTGGTATTGACCCCCACCATAGGACCGTGGACGTCCTACAAAATATGACACCAGATTAACTCTGGTTTCGTAACCGATAATACAGTATTTCTTATTAGCACACTCACAACAAAAATAATAGAAATAACTTTAACAAAAACAATTCGATCCAAAAAACTTATTCATAAAAAAATATTCATAACTCCCGACAGGGATCCTGCCGTTTTGCCGAAAAGATTTTGACAAAATTTCACTACCCAAACAAATTTTAGCAACCTTTTATTATACCATTGCAATATTTCGAATGATTTTAGTACGCATATTTTTATTTGGTCAAATTTTTACTGGGCAAAATATTACCAAGTATAATGTCATTATGGCATTTGGTCTTTAATCAAATGATTTATCACAGCAAATAATCTTCAGACAGTAAACGTTTGGTGATATTAGTTTATTTATGGAAGTAGTTAGAGTAGGTTAATTATTAAAAAAATGGTAAGGTTAGGTTAAGTTAGAACTGTGACCTCCTCCCCCCGTGGGATCTCCACCTTGCCGTGGTGGGGGGGCTCAGTAACCGTGGATTGGTCACCCGCGGTGAAGCTAAGAGGGATCCAGGAGGGGACGCTCCACGTGGGCTTGGAGGGGCCTGCGCAGGATGCATCCAACGGTGTGGGTGCGGGGGACAGTTCTGTGTGTCCCTCGCAGTCGGGTGCGGACGCGGGAGGAGAGGCGTGTCGGTGTTGCATTGCCGCGCGCCCTATCTCCCGCGACCAAATGGGGGCGCACCATTCGATGCGTCGCGGTGCGGCCGCAGAGGAAGAGGAGATGCGGTGTTGCGTTGCCGTCCTCCCTATCCTCTGCGGCTGCTGGGTGTTTCAGCGGCGGAGCCCAACACCTTAATCCGCCGCCAAGGGGGTTTTGTTCGGGGCCCGCCTAACCATCTGGCGGGCCAATGCCCGTCGGAGGGTGGTGACGAATGCTTCGGCGATGCCCTACCATCTGACACACGGGTACATGAGAAAGTCGAGATGGTTTTTAGTGGAAACACCACATACTCCGGCTCTCATTTCCCCCAAGAGTCGGAGATCCGAAGAGATTTTCCACCTCGTAAAAAAAGTGATCTGTGACCTCCTACGCACGAGCCGAGCGAGCGAAGCGAGCGGTGCCGCGGCAGCGGCCGGCGAGTGCCAGAAACGACTTGCATTAATATAAAAAAGATATTGTTTTTTAGTAGGTTACCTGGAACTCAACTATTTTACTAAGATTAGGATAATTATTGATTTTGCGTAAAAACTGTTATTCCAACTGAAATATTTGACTAAATAAAAAATGTTAAAAGTACTAGTTGGTAAACAAGTTATAGTTAAAACGTCGTCGTAAAATTTCCCAAACATTAGGTTTGCGTAACAAGTTTTTGTGAATAGATTTTTTGCTAAGTAATAATTTGACAAATGAAATTACGCGAAAAATTTTTTGGAAGTGAAAATTTGTCAAATTCCTTTCGGTCAAACAAGGGAGAACCCTCCCGACAGTATAAAAACAAAACGTTTATCCAACATATTAAACAATACTAATACCTAACACTCAGCGAAGTACTAAATGGTAAAGAGCCCGCTATTCCAACCCTGCGGTCTACTCGTACCTCAATCAAAACCCTCTTCGTAAAGTCAAAACCAAAACAAACCGTCCATTTTCAACATTAAATCACTCCAGCCATCCGAACGTAGTGAGTCTGTTTTTTAGTCGCGAAGCAATCATTTCTGCCTATCGTTACAACCCTTTACACACAACAATACCTTATCTTTATAATTACAAGGTTCATAATCCTTTGTACTACCCTCATAATATTTGACAACGGGCCTGAGCTGTGTTGAAAGAAAATCCATCTTACCTTCTGTACATAAGGATGATAATCGTGTGTAACGGAACGAAGTATTTGAGTAGAAACCTTTTCTGCATGACATCAATGGTTGAGAGAAGTGGAGTACAATATACGGGTTTTGTAGCACGATTCAATACCTTCCTGAATCCCGCAATGAACTGGGAAATAGGTTTAGCTGTTTCATTCATAGTTATTTGAGTTCGTTCGCTAGAATTCTGTTTTATACTTATATACATAGACACACCCCTGTTTCCCGGAGGGGTAGGTAGAGCCTACGGAACAACATTTGCAACGATCCTGACTCTCATCAAATTTCTCATGCATGCTCTTCGATTAAGGGTACTTCTAACCTGTCCTATTTTTAGGATGTCTCCAATCAGGTCAGAGAACGTCCGCCTAGGTCTTCCCCTTCCTCTTGTCTCATTCTCAAGAGTCTGTTTTATAACGTGGTGAGATTCGTCGAAACCTCCCAATTTGCGTCAGCATTGTGACTCAATGGGGGGATTTGGCCTGCTAAACTACGCTTGACAGATGAGTTGGTATCGGGCTCGCTGTCGAATTTTTCGTCTCTTCGCAAAGATTCTAAGCCGCGGTCTACATTCGAGAACCTATTTACTCCACTGACCATTCGTTCGCAACAGATGCGGCCACACCATTACCACTTCAGTTTATACGCTTCTGAACTGTACCAGTCACTTTTATACAACACTTTAGCACACCTTCCGTAAAACGTATAATTGAATTAATTTCGAATTGACTCATGAAATTTCAGTACCAAAGATGTGAACATGAACGCATGAACTGTAATGAAATATTATACCGTCACAAAACATACGATTTATTTCTAAAGCTTCCATCGGGTGTAACTGAAACAGCTCGCGAATAGATTTCATTATTCGATCACTTTCTGTTTGGGATAAGGGAGATAAATTGTTTATCTGTTCATGCAGAGATACGTAATCTACGCTAAGGTTACGGAAGTAGATGGAAAACCGTTTTATTTTAGAAAGATACAAATATAAATAAAAGCGGCGATACCCCAGTAGTGTACGTAACGGACTGCAGAGAAGATGGTCTCGGGTTCGATCCCCAGGAACCCCGGGCTCCAAGATACGTGTGCATTAAAAATATTAATTATCGCTCACTTAATAATATGCCTGGTAGATGGCAATAGGCTTGCCCCCTATTACATTGGGGCTGGCAAAAATAACTGGCAAAGTGTAGGTTTGAAATACACCTCTGCCTACCCCTTCGGGGATAAAGGCGCAAAGTTATGTTATGTTATACAAATACAATCATTTATATTGCGTGGAAGGCATTCTATACCGTTAAGCGGCTGCATTCTTCAGAACTGCGCTAGGTTCCTACAAAGCACAACGATTCTCAAATTGTCGTTTCGAGTGTTTGTGTCCAATGATTGAATCTCAGTAAATTTTTGCGTGATACAGGGTGCATGCCAACAGCGCGAGACATGTTTAAGGCTGAAAGAAATGAAATGAATAACAGAATCCACTTGCATCGATTTCATTGTGTACCGTACTAATATCAATGGAAAACAGTATGTGGTACACCTTAGTGAGCTGTAACTTTGGCTTTTTTTCGTGGCTGAGGTCCAGTGAATAACGAATGCGTCTACTGATCGGGAGGTCCCAGGTTTGATTCCCGGGTCGCGCAAAAGTATTACTAGGTTTTTCTGAATTCTCAGTAGCAGCACGGAGACTGGCAAAGTGCCAGGTAACGGTAATAGGCTCGCCCCCTATTACGTAGGACCTACAAATTCATAACATTGCAAAATGTGGGTGTAATATCACACTTCTGTCTAACCCTTCTAATATATACATAATAATATATCAAACAAAATTACTGCAACATTCAAATGAACGTAATGAGCTACAAAATTGCTACATTACTTGTGCCTCGCCTCTGTTTAATACAGTTCAGTTTCAGACAGCCCCATTAACTGAGTGGTTCGCTTTGAACTAAATTATAACCAGCAGAAAGCATATTATAATTTCATTTCAATGCTTTTGAAATGCATGCAAGAAATGTATTAATTAAGTACCTACTTATTCATCTGTAATGTATTAGAAATGGTATTCTGTAATCGGTATTAAAATAAGAATAACTTCTCAGACTACTACTGTAATGACATAGAAAGAAAGGGGGAGAGGAATTGAGGGAAAAGGAGAGGAGAAGAGAAACAGAACAGACAAAAATGAGTATTTTAGACAAATATGAAAATAATAAACAAAGTTTCTACTGTTGACCATTGAAGATTATCCTTGCTTGTTTCAATGCTGTATGTCGTATTAAGTGGGACTGATAATATAAATGCATTTTCTTCAATAAAGAATTTCATCTCTACGTGGCGATTTTTAGTATTTAAAACTAACCTGTGAGGTAAGTTTGATTTAAAGTATTTAAGAAACCTATCCAGTGACGATTAAACATGGTTGCCCTCTCGACCAGAGCATAATATAATATCACAACTCAAAATAATTCCTCTCTTCTTATATTGTTCTTGCTTAATTGCTAGTGAAAAATAACACAAATCCTAGAAACCACTATTTTCAAAAAAAAATATAGGATAATTATTTGAACAAACCAATAAAATAAGATGCCCAGAGTGTTACAAAAATAAAATTTGGGTTTGAATAGTCGACGCCTGTGCGACGATTGGCATTAAAAGGAGACTATTAATTAAAGTGTGGTGAAAAGAAGGAGAAAGAGTATGAACAATGTGCATCCTCCTGTGAAAAGGTAACTGTGTGATTGGAAAAATGTGGCAGCTACATATATTGTAAGAATGTAATCATTAGTTCAGTAGCAGTTGTAGTAGAATGAAAAACTGAGAGATCGTTTAAAGACAAATACTGCATAATAAATAATTCCTGTATAACTACATACTATAATGCATTACAAAAATGTTTATCGTGCGTTAATTTTTAGGTGAATTTGATCTTCGAATCGGGTGACATCTCCAAATTGGACTCTATATTTATATTGTTAAATGTCATTTATTTCTAGCAACTTAACCATAATTATTCAGAAATATAAAATAATTTTATTAATAATAATATGTATTTTATTACAGGTAAGTCTCACAGATAGCTTAGTTCGGTGAGTGTGATTTCCAGTACAGTAACGTGATGAGAAAACTCGGCACGACATGCCAACACTCCATTTGCGTAACTGTAGATAAAAAAGTTTCTTGTCTTTGTATTTTTAGTCAGTTATCTACTTAATTTTAGAAATATATTTTGATATCTGAGATATCAGAGATATGAGAGATAGATATTTTTCTTAAAGACATTACTCGCAATTACACTTGTGTCGCGAGGAGCTTTACAAACATTAGATCCACGGATACAATTAATGTGCACACAGACTCGCGACGACAAATTGTGGATAATAGGGAACAATGATTTTATTTTTATTTTATTGTTATTTTCAGCCTGTAGCGTCCACGTCAGGGCAAATGCCTCCCTCTCCTTCTTCCACATGTCTCTATTTTGTGCCAGCACAGGCCAGTCCTTCCTGTACGAGTATAGTTCTTCCCACCATCGTCGCCTCGGCCTTCCACGCTGTCCAGGATCCTGTCGGGGATCCAATTAGTGGCGATTTTGGCCCAAAGGTTTTCCGGCATGCGGCAAACGTGTCCGGCCCAGTCCCATTTGAGTTTGCATGCTATGTGGGTGAGATCGGCGGTTTTCGGTTTAAAGCGTAGTATTGTATTTTTACGCGGTCCGTTAAACGGACGCCTAGGATACTACTACTAGGAACAATGATAGATGAAAAAAAATATAGTGAGGGCTTTAGTGTGGGGAACAAACCTATAACATTTGGCACCGTACTGAATGGCGAGGCAACCGCCTATATTACTTTAGGTCTTCCTTTTTTAGGCTTCACTCGCAAAAGATCGACCTCTTATACTAGACTAGCTGAGCCCATCGTTGCACCCGCGTTATACGGCTACTGCTTAGCACCTTTGCTTCATGATGTTATGTTATATAGCCTTTAATCTTAATAAATGGACTATCCAACCTAGGTAGTTTCTGAGATTAGCTCATTCAAACTAAAAACAACCAAACTTTTCAGCTTGATTATAATTATTAGATATACATTTGAGTATCATATTTACATCACTATTACCCAGCTTAGTAATAAATTGTATATTTAACACCTTCTAAAAAGCTATTCCAGGTAATTTTAAACATTTTCGCAAGTATTCAGGAAATTAAAGCGTTGCCAAAAGGCTTTCCCAGACCAAACGTAAGCAAGAATTGTTTTGAACACAAACAAAGAGATTTTCGGCCTTCAGTTAACTCGCTGTGAAATCTATAAAATTAAACTTGACATAGTGTTGGGATAATTCCATTACTCGGATTAACTCGATTCAAAGCTGTGGCGATTCAACGAATAATCAAATACAACGGACTTTTAGCAAAGCAACCGTATGAGCTAATCGATTCGTGATGTTAAGCTTATTTATCTTCGTCAGATTTGTAGGTGGGTAACCAGTGGTACTAAGTTAATACTTACTTTGAAAAGTACTATGAACCAATGACCCTGAAGATTCTTTTTAGTGGTTACGGAAATCAGTGTCCTTAGTATCTATTACCATCGATATTATCGTAGACAAGGTTCATCATCATCACCTGAGCGTTACCCAAGTTGCAGCCAAGACTTTTCGCCTTAAAGCCTAGAGCCCGCATACTGGCCAAACCAGATTTTTTAGAATATTAGCTTCTCCACAGAACGACTAACGCTATCCATTAAATATTGTAACCCAAAGGAATTGCAATATTCCACGGTTTAGACTATTACCAGTTTTATTAGAAAGTACTGAATTTCCATAACGACTGTCAAAGATCTTCATGAGAGCCGACACCGATGGCTTCAAGTGTTCTCCTAGGCACGTGGCAACTATTTAATGCGCACATAACTTCGAATCAGTCAGTCTCAGTTCAATCAGGCGCGCCGCGGATACAAAACCTTTACCCTCTGTATGCAAGTCTGATGATATCTCCACTCGGCCATCGCTGTCTTAAGAAAGTGCCCGTGAACAAGGATAAACTCTGCAAATAATAATAATAATCTTTTATTGTCAGGTAATAAGAACCCATAGATATATACCTTATAGACTAAATAATATATACCTTATAGACTAAATAAATAAATACATAAAATAACATAATAATATTACAAAACAAACAGGTGTGGTTTACAGCTTCATGTTACGCTGAGTAGTATTTCGTAACCTCCCATGAAGACGCCGATACACGACACCCTTCGGCCAAAATTCTTCCTTGAGGAAAGTCTCGAGATGTTGAGTCGGCACCTGCACCACGTACGACTTGAAGTTGGTGTTATGCCGTGACTCCAATCTCTCGACTCTCAAAGTCCAGTTGGTGTTCAGGCGCAGGTATTCTACGACCTCCTCGTCCTTTGTGAAGTGATGCAGCCGAGAGACGTACAACTGCGTGGTTGGTACGGCGGGACGCAGCAGCATGTTCGGTCCCACTAACCCGGTACCACAAAGGTTACGACAAGTTGGTTTCTTTTTCTTCTTCTCCACCTTTATGAAACCATCCTCGTCGCATGTCTTCGGTTTTGGGGCACGTAGCTCCACAACCTCGTTATGAGAGGGTTCACAAGGCTTCTGTTTACCCCCTTTTTCTTACGGCCGATTCTGCTGAGTTTTGCTTTTGGCAGCAACATTGGCATAAGCGCGCTCAGTAGTCGATGCATCAACACTCAACAAAACCTTGTCCGGTGTCGATGACCCGATTTCAGCGATATTACGCGTCACATCGCTTGCATTACCGGCGATAGGTGACGCAAGCAAATTCGCTGACTCAAAACTGCTGATGGATGCGTTTTGAGCCCCGCGTCGTGTGTTTACGTTGGACACGACTGGTGACCTACTTGTAGAAATAGGGTTATGTTATAACACTACTTCTGCACGTAGCTAACTTATGGTGCTGTCCGACTTCTCTAATTTGGACTGCACCTCGGCCAGGCTGGATTTCAGGGATGTGATATCTTTAGCAACCTGGTTACATCGACGTGGCCGAATGTGACGGGCGGGAGCTTTTGCAGATCCTTCGCCACGAACGTAGGCACGTCGTCAGGGTCGGTCACCTTCAATAAGGAGATGATATCCTGGATAGTCTTCTCGGTGCCATCCCTTCGCCGGGACGGCATCTCGGCTTGCCCAGGGTCTGGTAGAGTAGCTTCTTGCTACCACAAACGTCTTCTTCTTTGAAGTTGGACTTGCAGATCTGCAGAATGCTGACCTCGTCCATGGTGTCGATGGCATGTTGTATAAACGCCAACAACTCGTTGGCTATGAGTTGCTGTGAACAGCTCATAGCTACAGTATCGGGCGACGTATAGCCGCTAATTACATTTATTAAATAATAATTTAATACGCGCGTCGCAGCGCCGCACGTCTGTACTCGACGGGTGAGCGTTGCGGTTTTTTCGGAGGACTAGAAAGCGGAGCTCTAACTTCGTTGTCACGTTGGTGTTGCAGGCTTCCACACAATTATAGGCGTAGCTCTTGTCGGTAGAGAAATTGCTATATACCCTTTAGTTTTCTACTTATTCTTTGACCTCTTGATACGTTCCCCAACTGTTTCCTTTACATGGTCCATATATACCTATTTATAATTTGCCAATATGTTATCACAAAAATTATCATAATTTAAGATACGACCCGATACTACATGAAAACTTATCATCCATGGTTGTAGTTAAATAATAAAAAATAAGTAAATATATATATTTATATATTTCGCATCGTACAGCAACATCACTATTTGAAAAATGATTATATCTTTCGTCAGAGAGCGTTCAAAGGGATGTTTTTGTTCGTCACTCACGCTTTGAAATAATAATGGACTTATTCGTTCCGCGACTGAGTGCGTTGTACTGGAGTTTATAATATTTTCTCTTTTATTTTGTTCGTCAACACTGACTATATTTCGTAAATATATTATTAATAGCCGCCGTAATGCTCAAAGTGTGACGACTTACCATTCGTAATTGTTAGGCAACGTAAAGTACAATTTATGAGGTCACCACTTGGATGGGTTACCGTTTAGTTTGGTTTTAACATTAGAGCGCTACCGTGCTACGTAGGCACGTAAAGTTGTGGTGACTATAGCTATCAATGCGACGATGTAATAGAAAATTATTAATTTATTATATAATAGGCTATTATTACGAATCTATTGACACCCCATTTATTAAAATCGGTTCTGTAGTTTAGGCACTACGATGGAACATACAAACATACATACATACATACATACATACATACATACATACATACATACATACATACATACGTACATACATACATACTTACATACATAGACTGCCAAAAACATTACCCTTCCTTTTGGCTTTGCCGTATCGGGTAAAAACAGGCAGCGATAGTCTTTCCACTAGACGATCGTTGCCTGTTATTGTTTGATTTCGTTCTATAGCATGCCGAAATTTGCCCATATTGCGCAAGTCCTAAGAAATACGCGGCGACAGCCCTGTGGTGTACGTAACTGCCCTGACGATGATCTCGGATTCGATCCCCAGGTACCCCGGGTACACACCTCTGACTTTTCGAAGTTATGTGTGTATCAAAAATTTTAATTATCGCTCGCTTAATAATGTGCCCGGTAGATGGCAATAGGCTCGCCAGCTATAACATTGGGACCGAAACATAACTGGCGAATTGTGGGTGTTTAATACATTAAACAACCACACTTATACCTCTGCCTAGCCCTTCGGGGATATAGGCGTGAAGTTATGTTATGTCATAAGACAACCAGACGAAGAAAACACCAGAAAAAATCTAGTTGTAGACTATGATTGTACCAACATTTTAACAGAACAAACAGTTCGATATTTTTTACTGTCATCCAAAAGATTGATAAAAATCAAACTTTTGAAACATAATGTGTTCGCGACGGAATATTTATTGGGTACTTAGGAGCATCTGTGAGATTTATAGATGTGACAGGTAGTCACTATGGAATTGAATGAAATAGATAGAATTTTAGAATTGGATTTATAAGATTATGCTACGCTGTTGTCGCAAATGCGTCTACGGCGTAGAGGCTCTACGGAATTACAAACAATTATACTTTTAGTATTTATGTCAAACATCGTGTGAATGTGTGTATAGTGCTGAGACATGTCAAGATGGTGCATGAAACGATGTGAAATTGAAATAACTAGAATTATAAATACTGCACGGTTGGTGTAGTCGTTTAAGCGGTCGCCTCGCCGCTTGACACTGCGCTGAGTTGAGGGTTCGATCCCCACACGAGACAACACTTTGTGTGATTCATAAATTGTTGTTTCGAGTCTGGGTGTTCATTATGTCCGTTATTTGTGTGTTTGTAAAGTCCCCCGCGACACAGGATATAGTCCTAGTGCGGGAGTTGTCTAAAAAAAAAAAAATTCTATAAAATATATTAAATAAATGGTATAAATACGGAAACAAAAATATATCTTAGAAATACATACAATATAATATATTATAATATTATATACTATTTAGCAAGGTCATGTTTAATAGTATCATAAGCGTTTAGATCATGGCCGACCAACGTACATTACCAGCAACGAGTATTGCGTAAATGTGAACATTAATAATAATTATGAGTCAACATAACCATAAGCTGCTTAGCAAAACAGAGCCTAAGAGCGTGAACGCACCAGCACTAACAATAATTAATGCTAAAACTCGATTACACCAAACTTTAGTGATAATAAATGTTATTTAATGGAGTTAACCCACAGTTAAAACGGCTACTTCATACTTTGGCTCATCGGTCTAACCTGGGGTTGCCAGATGGCCGAGAAATCTTGGCTAGTCCCGATATTTTGCATTTTGTCCAGTAATTAGACCTTACTGTACTGGATTCCGAATATCTAGGTCAACTAAGCCGTGTAATACACTAGCAAGCAACTGACACGGCCGACACTTGAGCTTGTCGAATGTTACTTTGTCTACAGAATATTGTAACTTAGTTTGTTGAAGTAGTTAAGTCTTCGCAATTTCCCGGTATTGACGCATATACCGGGAAATTGCGAAGACTTAACTACTATATGATATGCCATCATAGTGTGACTGCACTTTATTTTATATGCAATCGCACGATATTAATGCTGTCAACGTCTACAATGCGAACAACCGCAGGGAAAGAAATATGAAATAGGCCCGGGAATCAAACCCAGGACCTTCGATCAGCAGTCGCACACGCTATCCACTGGACCACAGAGGCAGTCTCCATAAAAAATATGGCAAACAAGTGTCTTGAATCTCCAAATCCATGGATAAATCGAATATTTAAACCGGCTGTTAAAGTTTAGAGTTAGGGTTTAGCTAAATTTGAATCCTCTGAAAATTTTTAATCTATAATTTTTGCTTTAAACATTATAGTAATTATACCTTAGAAAGCTCGATTATTTAAAAATGAAATATGGAAGATTAAGTAAATTATTTCTCAACCTAAAGCTAGTATTATACTAAAGCAGGAAAGTACACGCGATGGGTACTAATTGAGTACCGACTTAATAATGAATTTAAAATTGCGAAACGTTTTACCCTAAAACGCTGACGCGGTTATAGTGTACAGTGTAACATGGACCTTCATAAAATCATCATAATCAGCCCTTTATACTGTCCCACTGCTGGGCACGGGCCTCTTCTCACTATGAGAAGGGTAAAGCCATAGTCCACCACTCTGGCCTAGTGCGGGTAGGCAGACTTCACATGTCTTTCGAGAACATTATGGAGAACTCTCATATAATACAAGAATTATTTAATATACTTCAAAGGTAAGCACTAGCTTTGCCTGTATGAAACTGCGTATGTTTGAAATCCGTTGGTACAAGTATTGAGTTAACAAAAGGACATCTACGAAAAAAACTTTTGAAAAACGAGAAAATGTAGGCCTATATCGTGACTTATATTGTTCCATATTTTGTTATAATACCTTGTACGTTGCACTTATAAGGCCAAGTTTAAATCAAGTTGTTTTAGTCCAACAAATACAAAACAGCAAATAATTATTCCATAACGATTCTTAATCGCATTAAGTGACCTATGTAAGGTATAAGTTGTTTAAGTAGGCTTACAAGGGTCGCGATCTCGGTAACCTTGTCTACACGACGTGACTGTCGCGGTTGCAGATTTAAGCCGGTCGAGACGTTGGGGGAATTTAAATATTATATTCTGCCATAAATATTATTTGCCAGTTAAAAATAGTATATCTGTTTAAAATCCTTGCGTTACTGACTGACTTACAGGCAAACTACAACCAAAAGTATTAGTCGCAAGAAGCTGAAATATGGCATGTTTCTTTCTTGAGGATTGAAGGTGCACTAAGAAGCGATTGCTTGAAATTCCCGCAGGAACGGTCATACATACATACATACATACATAGACTCACGCCTGTTTCCCCGAAGGGGTAGGCAGAGGCATATTAAACGCCCACATTTCGCCAGTGTTTTGATCCCACGTAATAGGTGGCGAGCCTATTGCCGCTTATCGGGATTTTGTTTGCCAGAGCCTCGTCCGTTGATCGGCAGGTGCACCACTTGCAGGTGAGGTTGGCTTGGGACCCTAAGTTCTTGGTGGGAACCCTATGCGCCCTAGGAACGGTCGGAAACAGATAATTTAAAAATAATGTGCGTGCGTAACTGCGGACAATAACTAATCGTGTATACAAATTACAAAAATACTAAAGCATTGAATCGTATGATAGGTATGTTACTAACTTACTTGCTAACTATACAGAACGGTAATGTGAAATTATGATTTAGTTTACAATTAAAAGTTTTAATCAACCACGGTTAACCCAAAATTAGTAAAAGTTTAATCGACCTTGGCAGAGCCATACTGTAGGATTTTGTGTTTGAACTCTATATAGCCGTAATCCACATTACGGATTATAGAGGGTATACAGAGTGACTTGTGGAGTGGGTAACAGGGCGAACCCTAAAGATAAGGAGAGAAATACTTCATTTAGTCCCTAGATTCACTTCCCAAACGAAATACGAGCAATTACAAGTTATACCTATATAATGCACACGATACTAAATAATTATTTCTGCAAAGTAGCATCTGGCTATTCTAATTAAAAATATGCATGACACTCACATAAAAAAATAAACAATTAATAGTAATTATATTCAAAGTAGTTTTGTGGTGGGCCCTTAAGAAGAAAGGAGTGTCTGGGAAGTATGTACAGTTAATCTGTGCGATGAACAGTAGATGTACAACTCATGTCCGGTCCACAGCGGGCAATACCGGCAACTTCAATGTGGCTGTAGGCTTGCACCAGGTGTCGGCTCTTAGCCCTTACCTCTTCCTGCTAATAATGGACGTCCTTACGGTGGACATACAGGAAGAGGCTCCCTGGTGTATGCTATTCGCCGATAACATTGTGCTAATGGCCGAGAGTGGCCTTGAGGTCCAGAGCAGACTGACAAATTGGTGGCAAAGACTGGAGAGTGGGGGCCTGAAAGTCAGCAAAAGCAAAACTGAATACATGTATCCCTTGCTGGAGAGCCCATATCAGTCTGCTCCGACTTCCGGTACCTCGGGTCACTTATTCAAGGCGACGGTGAAATAGACCGCGATATCACGCACCGGATCAACTCAGGTTGGATGAAATGGCGACAGGTCACAGGAACAACTTGCGACCCACGGATGCCCCTTAAACTAAAGGGCAAAATATACAAATCCGTTATAAGACCTGTCGCACTGTATGGATCGGAATGCTGGGCCATGAAGAAGACGGATGAAAGAAGATTACATGTAGCAGAGATGAGGATGTTGAGATGGATGTGTGGAGTGACAAGGATGGATAAAATTAGAAATGAGTATATTAGGGGAAGTTTGAAAGTTGCACCGGTGCAAGAAAAGCTGAGAGGAAATCGTCTGGCGTGGTATGGGCATGTAATGAGGAGGGATGAAAAGCATGTGACTAGAAAGATGATGAATATAAGAGTTGACGGATATAAGGCAAGAGGAAGACCAAAGAAAAGATGGATAGATTGTGTGAAGGATGACATGAATGAAACGGGAGTGAATAATCAGATGACGTCTGATAGGAGAAAATGGAAGCGAAAGACATTCTGCGCCGACCCTAAGTAATATGGGAACAGGGCAGGCAAAAGAAGATAGAAGAAGATTTCTATCATCAACCGTAATCATGCTCATCACACAAACAATCTCACAAATCTCATAAAACTCATAACATATTTATATTATATAAGAATCAAACCTACGACATCCGTCGAAGCATTCAAAGTTACTTAAAACTAGACCAACTAGCCAGCTATTACAAAATTAGTGGTGCACTAAAACTTATGATTAGTTATTCTTCTCTTCCATGACCTCGCCTGTAGTGGTCGACACTTAAACTACACCTAAAACTTAGTTATGTACGTAGTTTAGAACTCATTTACGAAGTACTCGGGTATAGCGTGGCCTCTTTGCATGAGTTGCATGATATGCGATCATACATCAGCTCTTAAATGGTTCATGTTAATGAATATATTGACTTCGTTTTTACATTAATTTGGTTTTAAAATTGTTATCAGCGATTTAATTCGCAGAATATATAGTAGAGGCACCATCTAATAATCCATACAGTCGTTCGACGAACGCGTCTAGACGGGTCAAGTGTGGGGGGGGGGGGCAAGAGGTGAGACGCGGGAAGAGCGGTACCTAGTTACGTATGTCGCCTTAGTTCGTAACTAGGTACATATTTTTCGGGGCTGGCGCATGGTGCATACGACTTGTGCTGTGAGAAATTGCAATTATTTATGCTGCTTAGAGATTTCAATAAATGAGGATTTAAAAAGCCTGCGATTTCTCAATTTTCCTGATGCACATACCCTCTAATCTACTAACTTTTTACAATATCTCATGACTGGCCAAATCACAGAATAAAGTAGTAATTACTGTACGTAAACAACATGGCAGATGTAAGAAAATATGCGTTGTGAGATAATATTGTATTCAAGTATGATTTTAATTTCATGCAATAAGTACCTAGTACCTTCGTATTAGGTAAGTACCTATCAAATATTATTATGTATCTTGGTAACGGCGCGTCCTAGCTCAAAAATAACCATATTTTTGGCCCCCTTTTATAAATCCCACACATGTTCCCCTTAATCTCATAGCCCAGTCACCCATCCACAAAATGACTGTGATGTCTATTGCTTTACCTTAACGTAGTTTGCACGAAAAAAATCTGCAAAATACTTCATATCGATAACATAGCCTCTGCAAGCTGATCCCATGGTTACCCAATCATTAAACGACCGCTATGTCAATCACTTTATTTTAACTTGGTTTGTACGATAACGATATCTGAAAAATGCTTCATATCCTTAACCGTCTCCCACGACATCTGCGGGATGAAATAGGTGCTGACTGACACTTTGTATGCAAAACTGTCACGCACGCACCGCACAAAATAATGCAAACTGTTTTATAATAATTATTTATCGTTAATTATTGTAATATAATAAATAAGTGATTTGCAGTATTATATTCATGTAGCGTCGCAATTGTAATCATTTTCTAAAATAAATAGACGGTGTTTGAATAAGTAGGTATTTTTACATGTGGCAGCCCTAGCCTCCTTACCCTTGTCTAGACTTTGTCGGCTTTTTCTACGAGATCAAAGGCGTCAAAATACTGTATGTCTTTATACTGTGGTAGAGGTTTGAAAAATGCCATCAGCGTTTTTCTTGCAGAAATCGAAATGAAATGGTTTGGAAGTAGAATCAAAATGATACAAACTTCATCATCAACGCTGTATATAAACTGTCCCACTACTAAGTACAGATCTTTTCTCTGTGTGGGAAGGATAAGGCCATAGTCGCCTACGCTGGCGGGTGTAGTAAGTGCAGATTGGCAGACTTCACATGCCTGCCGAAAACATTATGGAGAACTCACAGATATGAAGATTCCCGCACGATATTTTTCTTCATCGTTTAGTTAATCAACTTAATATGCACTTAACCTTGAAAAAGCAATGGTTGCGTTTTTCTGAACTAGAGACCCTCGGCGTAGTGGGCTATTAGTCTCTTCACGAGGCTATTGCAGTTTCAATTCTTCACCATTTTAACGTAATTCAAAGCCAAAAAGTAGGGTACATTTATACAACTCGCTGAAAGTAATCGATACACTATCTTTGCTAAATGCCCGCTATATATTACCGTTTGGGTCTAGACCAACCATTAGTGAGATTACGGAAACGTTGATACTATCTGAGGTAGGGAACCACATCAAATTTCCGAAATCAATATCCGATATAACTGGCTCTTAATTAAGAACACATTTTCATTCTAATCCGTCTAATGGTTTTGTTTCAATCTAGACCTTTCGTAAGAAAATTTTGGGTTTCTATCAATTTTCACATCCTTTTTTCTTTTAAGCGACAAGAAATTCGCCACGTTTATATATTCGTTCACCCAGTCTTGAAGCATCAATTTGTGGATCATACAATGTTTTGTCTCGTGTGGGAATTGAATTTACAACACTCGACACAATTCTAACTAGTGAAGCCAGCGCTAAAGACTATTACGATATATATATACATATATACATTCAGTCAAGACAAAAGGATGAAACTTGTTTTTGTCACCCTTGCGTTATCCCAGCTGAATCCAAAACTTCTCACTTTGGACCTCGGGGTCCGCTTAGATTATTTTACTTACGACTATTTAAAATATTAACTCAAACTCAAATTCGTTTATTTTCACAAAACAGGTAGGTACATTAAGGTACAAAACAAAGTAAGTTACAAAACATATAAAGTGCGCTGAATTATGACCTCAAAGAGGTGTGCAAATATTAGAATTACAAAAAAAATACAATTCTGAACACAATAAAATTAAGTACAATTATTGCCAATAACAAAAGAAAAATGTCATTATTACGATTAATGTAGTTTAATAACAAAGTCAAATAATAAAAAATATACCAAATAATATGAAAAATAATATGCTCAGCCTTTTTTTTTTTGGTGTCGGCTTGAAAATTCCTCATGGAGTCCCTCCGCCCTGGAGGAAGGGCGAAGGGGACTGTCTTACTGACTAAAAACCAACCCGTGTTCCCCATGTACCCGTGTGTCGGGAGGTCGGGTATCACCGAAGCATTCCTCGTTACCCCCCGACGGGTATTGGCCCGCCAGATGGTCAGGCGGACCCCGAACAAAACCCTCTTGGCGGTGGATGAAGGTGTTGGGCTCCGCCGCCAAAACACCCAGCGGCCGCAGAGGATAGGGAGGACGGCAACCTGACAACACCGCATCTCCTCTGCGGCCCCACCGCAACGCAACAAATGGTGCGCCCCCACTTGGTCGCGGGAGATAGGGCGCGCGGCAACGCAACAACGACACGCCTCTCCTCCCGCGACCGCACCCGACTGCGAGGGACAGAAGAACTGTCCCTCGCACCCGCACCCTTGGACGCATCCTGCGCAGGCCTCCGTCAAGCCCACGTCCACTCCCGGGAGCTCGCTTAGCTTCACCGTGGGTGACCCAACCACGGCTATTGACCCTCTCCCCACCACGACAAGGTGGAGATCCCACGGGGGTGGGAGATCCTCAGCCTAGCAGCTTGACCCCACTTAAGCTGATAGGTCTTAAAAACTTAAATTAAATTAATAACAAAATAAAAACGTCTATAATAGGCGTTCTGATAACACATATTGCAAAATCATGTTACTTGAATATTTACCGCAGAGGTAGAGCTATAAGTAAGAGATCGATATCTGTCTAAAGTTACCTAATTAGTGGCGACGGAACGCGACAAGAAACGTTAGCCGCCCCAGCTTGTTACTTGACATGTACTATACGATTATTTTGATATAATGTGAGGAAGAGATTGCCATGTACAAGGTTATGCAAAAACTGGGCCCATATTTAAGAATAATTTCTGTAAGAATGTATGAGTAAATAAAAATCAGTGTTATATTGATAAGAATTTGCAAGCCTTGAGCATGTTAAATTTCGTATGACTTAACTTTGAATTCAATATTCGATCTAATCATTTTTTTTAGATAATCTCCATACAATTTTTATTTATAGACTCACGCCTGTATCCCCGAAGGGGTAGGCAGAGGTGTAAATATTACACCCCCATTTCGCCATGAATTCTTAGGTCCCACGTAAAAGAGGGCGAACCTAATGCCGTTACCGGGCACATCACTAGACTCCATGCTGCTACTTAGAATTCGGAAAAACCCAATAACACTTTTGCCCGGCCCGGGAATCGAACCCGGGACCTCCGATCGCCAGTCGCATACGCTATCCACTGGACCACGGAGGCAGTCTCCATACAAAATATGTCAAACAAGTGTCTTGAATCTCCAAATCCATGGATAGATCGAATGTTGAAACCGGCTGTTAGAGTTAGCGTTGAGCTAAATTGGAATCCTCTGAAAATGTTTAATCTATAATTTTTGCTTTAAACATTATAGTAATTATACCGTAGAAAGCTCGAATATTATATATGAATGTGGAAAATTTAAGTAAATTATTTCTCAACCCAAAGCTCTAGTATCATACATAAGCAGGAAAGTACGCGCGATGAGTACTAATTGACTACTGACTCAATAATGAATTTAAAATTGCAAAGTTGGGTAAAACGCTATGGTGGTTATAGTGTATAACATGACATGTATCATGATATAAAACAAGTACAGAATATAGTTCATTGGTGAGTACTTACATGTATGAGACAGTGTTTCTATAAAATTAATTGGTACACATTTTGAGTTAATTTATTTATTTATTTATTTCATATAAACAATATAAGCTTACAGTATAGAACCAAAACGCTTAAATGCTATTTATTATACTACATCATTACAACATTTTATTATTATATAATTTGAACATTATTATACTAAAACTATAACATTAGAAATAAAATAAATACATTTGAAAATGGATGAAATAAGGATATAATTATTATTTATGTCAAACTGAAATAGTGCTTGTGAACTTATTGCTAACTATTGCCAACATACTGTCAAAAAAATAATTATGTCAACTTTGTGATTAGTTATGTCAAATATAACAATTGAATAATGAATATAATTAAATCAATGAAATAATAAACACAGTATTCATATGGGCATGTCACTAAATATAAATAAATATTATTATGGATTATTTAAATACAGTAATATGTTTGTGGTAATAGTACGAATACTATCAAAAAATATATCCACATTCTGGTTACACATTAAAAAATCGTTGATTAATGTTATGGTTCGCCCAGTAGGACTATTATTGGCATAGGGAATCCGCCACGATGATGGACAGGCCAGCAATCTGTGTTGCCGTCGACTAGCACCACGAATATAGTTATTGGGAACATATAAATTAACGCACTCTCGTATCGATGGATTGTCCTCTCTGTCAACAGCAAATAATAGTGAATTATTTGTGTTAACTGTCGTCTGAGTTCCAATGTATCGAGACCGACCATCCCCAAAACAAACATTGAGGGATATAAAAACGGATAATATCCGTATTCATGCTTGTACACAAATCTAGCAAACTTTCTCTGAATTATCTCTACGCTAAGAATATACTTTTTTTCCTGTGGTTGCCATACAATTGCATTGTACTCTAATTTACTGCGTACATACGCATTGTAAAGCATTTTTATGGTTTTGACATTTCTCAAATCAGATGAATTTCTAATTATAAATCCCAGACTTTTATTAGCACTCTTACATATATCCTCTATATGTTCGTGGAAATTTAACTGAACGTCAAGGGTTAGTCCAAGATCGCGTATTGTGGTCACTCGCTGTAACGGTGCATCAGCTAACGCGTATGTGGCAGCGATTGGAGAACGTGACCTCGTAAATGTTATAATTTTGCACTTGGACACATTAAAGGATAGTTTATTTTTTAAACTCCAATCGACCACCGCATCAATATCTGATTGTAGCTCTGCACAGTCACTAGCTCTGTTAACCGTTTTGTAAAGTTTGAGATCATCGGCGAATATAAGGCATTCTGATTTAGATAGTACAGCCGGTAAATCATTTATCATGATAAGGAACTGAGTTGGTCCAAGGGTGCTGCCCTGACTCACCCCGGACCTTGTATAATATTCATGGGATTGGTATCTACCCATTTTCACGATCTGTTTTCTATCTTTAAGATAATGGGCCATGAATTTCAGGAGAGGTGTACAGAAACCAAGCGATGCAAACTTAGATAATAGAATGTCATTATCAACTAAATCAAAAGCCTTTGTGAAATCAAAATATGCTGCGTCAATCTGAGTAGCCCCCATCATATTAGTTTTCACATAGTCGACAAAATTGATGTGATTAGTTAAAGTAGATCGGGCTGGCCGGAATCCATGCTGCGCGTTAACAAGTCGTCTGCTAATTTGCTGGAAGATAGAGCTATTCAGAATCGACTCAAATATCTTACCAAATATGGACAGGATAGCAATAGGCCTAAAATTTGTAACGTCGGTCGATGAACTACACTTGGGTACGGGTGTGACCCTTGAGACCTTCCATTTACTGGGATACTGACATTGTTTAATGGACAAATTGTAAATGTGAAGAAGTGGATTCTCTAAAGCAGACAAACAATCTTTTACGAGGAACGTAGGTA
Source organism: Euclidia mi (assembly GCA_944739405.2). Lineage (NCBI taxonomy): Eukaryota > Metazoa > Arthropoda > Insecta > Lepidoptera > Erebidae > Euclidia > Euclidia mi. Next base: position 43,925,333 of record OX123206.2, on the reverse strand, counting down.
TGTTATCAGGACCATGAGCTGATGACGATTTGAGGCGGCGTACTGCCCTCCGTAATTGAACGCTTTCGATATTACCTATTGTAATTGCCGACACATAACCTAAATCATTTGCATCACGCTGGGCTCTTTCGGGATCTAAAAAAGGAGCATTTGCATGAAAAACCGAACTAAAATGGTTTGCGAAGGCCTCCACGGCTTCCTGTCCTTCGACCGTCTTATTGTTGTAAACATAATTTGTGTTTTGTTGTCTACTTTTACGTTTGTTCTTGACAAATTTCCAAAAAGATGATGGGTCGGTTGAGATGTTATGTTCGATTTTATTCAAATATTCTTTGTAAGCCATATTAATAAGTTCCTTAACTTTAGATCGGTAATACTTAAAAAGTTCTCTGTTAAATTGTAGTCCATGTTTTTTAAACATTTTAAGATTATAATATTTAAGCTTTATGTTATGTATTATTTCACCTGTGAACCATGTTGGATATGTATATTTACTGTTGTATCCAATTTTCTTTAGAGGGACATGCTGATTGATAACCATACTCAATTTATCATAGAGTATATCCACAGCCACATCCACATTTGTCTGGTCTAGGAGTTCCATCCAGTCAATACCCGCGATATCAGAGTAAAGGCTGTGAAAATCTGCCCGATGAAAATTCCACTCATAGTGTATAGTATTTTTGTCTTTTTTACTTGATAGTCGGTCTCTGGTAGTGCAAATTTTAGACAGGGTCAGTTGAATTTCTAAAGGAGGGTGATAGGCATCCATCGGTACTAGATGCTCGGCATTACGTACAACATTAATGTTTCCTAGTCTAATGGTTGACAGGACTAAATCCAACATTGCGCCATATTTGTTAGAGACACTATTATATTGCTGCAACACACAATAATCTAAAAACATATCAAACTGTGCTTTAGTCGTTTTACTACAAGACTTAAGATTAAAATCTCCTAACACAACAAGTTCATATTTTGAAAATTGAACTATAGCACTCTCAATACAAGTAAGAACATCTATGTATTGCATATCACTATAGCTAGGTGGGAGATAAGCGACACATACAAATAGCTTAAAGTTATTTACTGTAATTAATGCAAACAATAATTCTTTATCATCTGTTAGGTAATCTATATCTGTAATTCTCTTGACAGTATAACAGTCCTTAACCGCTAATAGTACACCTCCCCACCCGGCATCATTGGCTCTGTCTTTGCGTAACACAACATATCCAGAAGGGAATAGTTCGGCATCATTTACAGAGCTGTTAAGGAATGTCTCAGTGAGTGCAATGAGGTCATAAGAACTTGATAAAACATTATTATGAAATGTAGTTGTCTTTGATCGTAAACCTCTTACATTTTGGTAATACATAGAAATTTTTTTAGGCTTACTTTGTTTAGTATTTTTCTTATTTTTTTACAATTGATATAAAAATTCAATAAAAAAATTCAAATTCAATACATTTTGAGGTACACAATTGAAGGCATAATAAATACCTCAGTATTTGCCAACGGTTCGGCCAACTAGCTTCAGCCGTGGTCGCGGCAGGACTGGTGAGCTCAGCGCCGTCATTGTGTTGTGCGGGTTTTGGCACCTACCCTCACTTGATTTTTAAATTTGTTTTTAACCGCACTGTCGGTACTTCGACATACTACACTAATGACGTCTACACACTGTTGAGTTGGATCGTTCCGGCGGTGTTTACACTTATTGATGACTGGATTCCAAGTTCTATTTATTTTATTTTATTTGCAAAAAAAATAACGATATTACAATATGTATGCTTATAGTAGTACATTTTCTTGTAAGTTGTTGATAATATAAATCCATTATCCCGGTTGAAATTGTCGTGTTTTTTTATTTCAGCCGATATCGACAAGTACCGAGGTATTTATGCCTTAAATATACTTATTATTTATCGCGAGTAAGATCCGCTTAATAGCCTTGTATAATGTCATGTACATTGTACGTATAAGGCGAAGTTTGAATCAAGTTGTTCTAGTCAAACAAAATGGGAAACCGTAAATATTCATAACATAACGAGTCTTTATCGCATTAAGTGACCTATGTAAGGTATAAATTGTTTAAGTAGGCTTACAAGGGTCACGTGACTGTCGCGGTTACAGATTTAGGCCGGTCGAGATGTTGGGGGAATTTATATATATTCTGCCATAAATATTTCTGTGATTCGATTAAAATCAGTTAAAAATAATATATCTGTATATATATAAAATCCTTGCGTTACTGACTGACTTACAGGCAAGCTACAGCCAAAACTATAAAGCGCAGGAAGATGAAATTTGGCATGTGTGTTCTATGAAGATCGTAGTTGCACAAAGAAGGGATTTCCTGAAATTCCCGCAAAAACGGGCAGAAACAGATAATTAAAAAATAATGTGCGGTCGTAACTGCAGGAAATAACTAGTCGTGTATAAAATAACAAAAATACTAAAGCATTAAATCGTATCATAGGATAGTTACTAAGTTACTTGCTAACTATAAAGAACGGAAATATGAAATTATGATTTAGTTCACAATAAAAGTTTTAATCAACCACGGTTAACCCAAAATTAGTAAACGTTTTAATGGCCCATGGTAGAGCCAAAATTTAGAATTTTGTTCTAGAACTCTATAAAGTCGTTATCCAGATTACAGATTTTAGAGGATATACAGAAATGAAATAAAATGAAATATGAAATGAAAAAGATTTATTGCTGCCACAACCAGACACAAGTACATACATATTAAAATAAAAAAGATACAAACAAAAATAAAAAATATCCTTATAGGGCGGCGAAACGCTTATGGATTGGGTGACAGGCTGACCCTTTTATTTAGGGAATAAGTATAATTAATTTAGTGCCTAAATTCACCTCCCAAACTCAATACGAGCAATTTAAAGTCAGCCTGTATAATACTCATGATACTAAATACCCATTTCTTAGTAATAACGTTTAAGTAGCCTGGTCATGAGTTGAACAATAAAGAATGAAGCAAATATGCAAATCACGGCTTGTAGAAAGAAGGAAAAACACAACAAGCAAGAACAAAACACACAATATAAAACTCGAGCAGAAAACAACAACATTGGTTGGTAAACTTGAACTAGTTGTCTGTCTACCGACCCCACTTACGCACGTTTGCGTTCCACGACCGACTAGACGCACGACGACACAGGGAACACGGTTCAATGACCCTACTGTACATTGTATCTGTATGAGTATTGGCTCTTGCGTGAACGAAGCTTACTAGTACAAAAAGATATTTGAATTTCTGCATTTTGGTGCACTGCACTTATATAAACGGGGCATACACTGACTGGTTTACCATCGAGAAAGGTGTTAGACAGGGATGTGTAGCGTCGCCGTGGCTGTTTAACCTCTTCATGGACAGTTGTTTGCAAGATTTAAAACATAGTGACTGCGGATTAAGGATGAATGGGTTACTCGTCAAATGCCTCCTTTATGCTGATGATCAGGTAATACTTGCATCTTCAGCGGAGGAGTTGCAGGAGATGGTAGCAATCATGCATGGTGCGTTAGAGAGGAAAGGAATGAAAGTGAATGTAAGTAAAACGAAAGTTATGGTTTTTGAAAAGGAGGAATGCGTTACGGCTTGTAATGTTTGGATCGATGGACAGCGAGTGGAACAAGTGAATGAGTTTGTTTACTTAGGTACGTTGTTTACAAGAGATGGTAAGAATGAAGAAGATATTGAAAGGAGAGTTAATGCAGGTAATAGTGTGAATGGAGCTCTGAAAGCGTTTATGAACAGTGAAAACGTGTCCAAAAAGGCACGTTTGGCTGTACATAGAGGCGTGTTAGTGCCTACCCTTATGTATGGTAGTGAAAGTTGGGTATGGCAGAAGAGATTTGAAAGTAAAATAAATGCTGTAGAAATGAGAGCACTGAGAAGTATGTGTGGTGTGTCTTTGACCGACAGAGTAAAGAATTGTGTGATACGAGAGTGGTGTGGGGTAAAAGAAGATGTAGTGACAAGCATTGAGAAAGGCATGTTAAGATGGTTTGGGCACATGGAGAGGATGGATGACGATAGACTGACAAAGAAGATATATAAGGCAAGTGTGAATGGAACAGGACAAAGGGGAAGACCTAGGCGGACGTTCTCTGACCAGATTGGAGACATCCTGAAAAAAGGACAAGTCAGAAGTACCCTTAACAGAAGAGCATGCATGAGAAACTTGATGGGAATGAGTGAAGCAAGTGAGGTATGTCAGGATCGTTGCAAATGGCGTTCCGTAGTCTCTGCCTACCCCTCCGGGAAACAGGCGTGAGTCTATGTATGTGTGTATGTATGTATGTACTGCACTTATACAAGTCAAAACCCTATTCTCGATGATGTCGGCTTTTCCTAGCTTAATGCGCTCTTGAGAAGAAAGGCTGAAACAAGCTCAGAGTCATTGCTTTAGCTTTTGCTATTTTTTCTATCTTTTAAAGTTCAGGCAAAATGGGTTTACTATGCGAGTAAAATGCATGATGATATCGTCTGACACTGATGGTCCGCATTTCACAGCCATCGTACGGCCCAATCTTGATTGGGGGAGCGAGCAATTTGAATCACTAGGGTCTTGATAGTCGAAAATCAAGACTATCGAGCTATAAATAGCAATAATATACTTTTTTATCATAATACAGCCTTCTGCAATCCGCTGCTGGACATAGTTCTCTCCTTATTTACGCCACAATAGACTTCTGAGTCAATGCAACGATTTTGACTACTATACCATGCCTGATACTATATGCTTCGTGGTGTTGCCTTTGTCATCTTTTACGACACCCACGAGATGTAATGGAGTAGTGAAATTGTGTATTTTTTAGTCATCACGATACCTACAGAAGCTCTTCAATAAGCCACACTTTCTATATAACACCAATTTACAAGTCAGTAATTAAGAGTATTTAATTATAGAATGCAACCGACTTCGTCTTATTTATTACAAACTACTTTTAACGTTTCGCTCAGGTTTCACTGAAGTACTCTGACATACAGCTTTCTCAAAATGATTTCCAAACGATGTTAAACAGTTCGATTTATGTAAAATTTAAATACTTATCGTGGGCATTGCTACAATAAAATCACAATAAAAGAAATTGAAACCACATTTTAGCAAGCAGATTGTACTAAATATAAAATAAATTTATGAATTCTTTCAGTAAAACTGCAGGAAAAAATTAGCTTCTCAATTAAATTAAATAAATCAATAAAATTAAAAGTTGAAAGATACCACTACTATATAACATTACAGATATAGGTATACCGACAGTAACAGAGGTCCAAAAACGAATTTTATGTTCACTCCAATCCTGAACCAATAATACATCAAGAAAGTTAAGTGAAGACTGAAACTCATCCACGGGATCAAGAGAAATGAATAAACATGTAATTTTGTGAGATTGTGTGAAAAACAGAACTAAAAATAGACAACCCTTAGAGAAGTGATTAGTGAAGGAAAAATATAGTGCAATTATCAACAATAATAAAATGAATACAAATATTTTCAAAGACAATAAACTTTAAATCATATCACATAAATATGAATATTTAATTTAGTTTCAAAGATATGACTTAATAATAACATAACTAAAATAAAAAATATTTTTAAATAAAAACAAACCAACTTCAAAAAACACTAAGGAACTAAAAAACAAAAAATAATTGGTTTTGGAGCAAACATTTTTGGAGTCGGTGCCATGCAAAGTATTTCTGATCTGACTATAAACCTCTACACATTTTTATATAACTTTCGTTGTTGATAGATTAGACGTAGTTTGTAATTTAGTAACTTTTTACGTAAGGGCTTGGCACCGAATTCAAAAATGTTTGCTCCAAAACCAATTATTTTTTGTTTTTTAGTTCCTTAGTGTTTTTTGAAGTTGGTTTGTTTTTATTTAAAAATATTTTTTATTTTTTGCTTTTTAGTGGTATACTAATAAAAAATAGTAATAGGTGGTACATAGGATAGTGTAGGTGGTACACGATGGGGAGGCCTTCCATACGTGCCTCATTCTGAAATGTAGACCTGTACCTTTCTGGCAATTTCAAGTATTTTTTGTTTTCAACTAAATAGCCTAAACACGTTCGTTTCAGTTCCATCGTCAGATCTCGGAAATCATCCAATACCAAAGACAAAACAAACGAGCCTAAACACGATGATATTGCGTTATTGTATTACAAAGATCCCATGGCCGCGTTCCTGCTCCATCATCAGAGTTTGGTAAACATTCAGCACTAAAGTCCATGTAAAGACGAATCCAAAGAGCCCAAACTCAATGGCATTGCGTCTTTGTATTACAAAGATGCCATGGCCATCTTCCTGCTCCATCGTAAGACCCTGGAAAACATCCAGTACCAAAGTCCATGTAAAGACTTACAAACGACCCTAAACTCGATGATATTGGGTTACCTTCCAGCTCTATCATTAGACCATAGAAATCATCCAGCATCGACGTCTATGTAAAGACGACTCAAACGAGCCTAAACTCGATGGGATTGCGTAATTGTACCTATTACAAATATCCCATGGCTACCTTCCTGCTCCATCATCAGAGTTTGGTGAACATTCAGCACTAAAGTCCGTGTAAAGACGAATCAAACGAGCCCAAGCTCAATGGGATTGCATCTTTGTATTACAAACATCCCTTGGCAACCTTCCTGCTCCATCATCAGACCCTGCAAAACATCCAGTACCAAAGTCCATGTACAGACGTATCAAACGACCTTAACCTCGATGAGATTGGGTTATTGTATCACAAAGATCTCTTGGTTACCTTCGAACTCTATCATCAGACCATGGAAATCATCTAGCATCAAAGTCCATGTAAAAGACGACTCAAACGAGCCCAAACTCGACGGCATTGGGTTGTTACGGTCAAATCGCTTCAAGTGTGCTTATAAAATTTGAAGAGTTCCTTCGATTTCTCAGGATTCCATGATCAGATCCTGACCTGATGATCATGGGACCAACTAGAAGGTATACTCTTTCAATCAAAACAAGAATTTTCGAAATCGGTCCAGGCGTCTTAGAGAAATCGGGGAACATACATAAAAAAAAAAAGATTCCGACGAATTGTAAACCTCCTCCTTTTTTTGAAGTCGGTTAACAAATAATACAAAACATTATGCCTAATTGGCAACAGCAATACAATAAGTGTTACCATTATTTTGGATGTGAAATAAAATATTTTAATTGAAATAAGACATGGACAGTGGAATGTAAATAAATTGTATGGACGTAATTCTAAATGAGTGGTGCGTTTTTGTGATAACAATGAAAAATGTACTTTATGAGTGAATTAATAAGGTCTCATTTACAATAAAGAACAAAAGTACATCATCACTCGAGTGTTCTTGGACTGCTATAGTCTGGTGGTTGAGACAGTGAACAGTTGCTATCAAAGGATTTTGTGTTTTATTGTGTAGGGTATAAAGTACAAATATGAATGTGCCAATGAAGGGTGGTCCTGCCCCCACGGTAGCAGTGGTGCCAGTGCCGGAGAGCGAGATGGATGCTCTGCTGCTCGGAAGGACTGCGGTGAGGACATTTGATCAGTACGTCAAAAATGTATGTATTTGTTCTAACTACTTACTAATATTAAGGAGTCGATCGTAGAGACAATGTTGACATAAGTGGTTGTAACTCTTTTTCAAAGCTATCGAATACCTATTTTTTTCGTTGCATTATTATTTTATATCTTTGCCAAATTGAACGCAACAGACTCATATAGTAGTGTGGTATGTAGGCAGTGGCTCAATAGTTATACTTATATATAGCTAACGAGCACAACAAATTTAAAACTACGTGAGATGGAGTTTAGTTATAATGCATAGAGGATGTTTTAGTCGCATTTTTCTATATCCCAGACCTTTATTCTATGTATTAATACGTATGTAAAATCTTTAAAAACAGTAAAAGTCCCATTCAAGCATTGTTTCTAAAATCGTAGAGTTTGCTACGGCGTAGCAACGTAACTTAATCGTAGCAAATAAGATTACAACTTGTATAAAGAAAGCTACGAGACTCAATGAGTATGCTTGAGTTCTGTATTCTTTTCTGAAGATATAATTATTGGCTTTAGTTACACAATTTTCAAGAAGAAATACTTGTTCTAAAGGCAGTATATTGAGTAACCGATGACAATAATAGCTACATGTACAGATTTCTGTTTTTAATGGGCAGATTGAATTTCCATACATAATTAGGTTTACTTTGAAAATTATCATTTTAATGATTATATTATTTTCATAAATGTATTAGTCTCACAGAGAAAAATACAATGTTTTCTATCTTGTATTTTTTTCTTGTCTTGACATGGAACATCAAACCCATTATTGTTGATAAGCAGTAGTCTTTTATGGCTTTGAAAAATTTCAATGTGGCAAGATAGTCCTCAAGAATCATTTCCTTGAAGATTTATTCGTTATTTTATAGCGATATGTAATGCATTTTTTATTAATCCGACGAAAATATGTTTTATGTCAATTTTTATTGAACATATTTTGATTCTTCTTTTCTTTTCCTCCTCTGTTTCCCTGTTTTGGCAATAAAAACAACTAAACTAAACTAAAACTGTCACTACGATCGACTTTCAGATGCATGCAGATTTGCTTTACTTACGTCTCTAAAGCGATATTTTTAAGATTTAATCATCATGTATACAGCTATAGTAACAAGTCTTAAAATGCTAACTATAATGATAAAATATAGTCGAACCAGTAATAGCCAAATGTCTTGATCTAAAGATACAGTTTGGAAATGTGCCATGACCGAAATAGGAACTACGTTTAAACTGAATTGAAACAAGAAACGGACAATGCACTATAATATATGTACAATATATGTACATACAACTTATATATGTTTAGCAGCTGAAATTATTAAATCTATCTAAAACATCATAAATTTAAATGAGATGCAATCAAAAGTATACCTTATATAAAAATTTTACCTTCCAATAAAATTTGTATTATGCTTCCAATGACGTCCGAAGTCCTTTATGAGAGTACATCGATTGTTTCACCTCGCCTGGTCGCTAAATGTCGCTAGTTCCGTTTCCTAGATGCACCTACAGCGCCATCTACCGTTTCCGGTCTGCCACTAAACTACCTCCCAAATACAAGCCGCCATCTTTGTCATTGTACGGCTCATAATGGTATAGCCCCAGGAAGACATTACTGGGACTTCGGACGTCATTGGAAGCATAATACAAATTTTATTGGAAGGTAAAATTTTTATATTATGCGTTCCGTTTGACGTCCGAAGTCCTTTATGAGAGAGTGTTTGTTATCTCCTGGTGGCTTGTATTTTTGGTATCGACATTAAATTAAAACGCAACAATGTGATTGAACATAATTATAATGTAAATTTAAATGCACATTGACTAAGATGCTAGCTAAAAATCAAAACATTTCCCTATAAGTATTATGAATCAGGAATCAGGTTGAAAATATTGCGATAGAGATTTTTCTGACCTGATTTCCCTATTAGAATTATTGATTTGTTTCAGATAAAACTTTCTAAAAGTACATTCATGCTGCCAATTAGCCTTAGCTAAGATATCAATAATATGGTAATTTTCTACCCAATTTAAAGATGAGACTGCTGATCTACAGCTTCCAGCTGAAGCCTGAATGCCAGCCTCAGCTAGGAGCCTCTTTATCCAACCACCAATCATAGCTGCAGTAGCTGGCTTTGTAGGCTTTCTAGTTGCTAAGAATAAATTTGTAATATTTTCCCGGGTCCCTTGTGTCATATTTACTAGGGTACGTAACCAGTATACTGCATCGATGCTTTTATCCGTTGCGGCTAAAAATGTCCAGCTAGATTGTTGATATGAGGATGAGTCAGTTTTCGACCCGAAAGCGGGGTGCAAGGTAATAGAATTAGTGTTATCTACAAAATGTTGACTATCAGTATGTAAAAGAGTAAGATCATGTACTCTACGGCCAGAAGATAACAGTAGAATAGCAGCGGTGTGTCTAGATACTTGGTATAAACTATTTAAATTTATATTGCAATTCTTTAAGAATCTGATCAAAATCCTTGCATCCCAAATCGGTAATTGAGAGGGCGCCGGTTTTGCCATGGAAATAGCTTTCAATATGTGTTTTACTATCGGATTTGCAGTAATTTTAACATCAGATATTGTTTCGCAAACGGATGCAATAACCGATTTATGAACAAGAATCGTTCTGTAAGAAAGACCATTGGTCAAAAATAGATAACCGAGATACCTAGCTACGCTTTCTGGCTTCGGTAAACGAAAATTAATGCTATTTCCTTGACAAAATATCACCCATTTACTCCAAATAGGGGCATAAGTCTTTATTGTAGACTGCCTCCAACACGATGACAATAACTGTTTCTCTTGCGGCGTCCATGTATCCGTCAGGGCATCCCACCCGAAATGAGCCAGGCTTCCAGGTGTAACTTGCAGACTTGTGCCGGCGGTAGCATTGTCGCTGTGTCCACCAGCGTCTTCTCCAGGTTTCTGAGTTTCACGGGACGTTTCAGAGCACGATTCTTCAGGTCTGGCCTCCAAAAAGGTTTCGTCCACTTGAGTGCTACTAGAATGTACTGACTTGAGGCTGAATTTTGGTGATCCAGTGCCCTGGGTATTAGGCTGGGTGGCGGGAACAGCCATGCAAGTCGGTAATGCCAGGATCTGCTAAACGCGTCGTGAAAGTAAGCGTTCGAGTCTGACAAGTCTAGCGAAACATAGTTTGCTACGACATGTGCTGTCTGTGACGCAAAGAGGTCTACGTCTGGCGTGCCCCACATACCGAACAGTCTCGATGTTTCCTCGCCTGTGAGGTGCCACTCGGCTGCGGCGCGATTTCGTGAGAGGTGATCTGCTTCGGTGTTGCACAGGCCTGGTAGGTGGTGAGGCCGAAGCACAATGTTTAGGTGGTCCACCAGTTCCAGTAACTGTTGGGTCAGATCTAGCAATTGACGCGATCGTGTTCCTCCTTCGTTTTTTATATAGGAGACGACTGTTTTGTTGTCGCTCTGAAGAATCACTCTAGAATTCTGGAGCTCCATTGCTTTGGCTGAAATAGCGGCTATCACCGCATACATTTCCTTCAGATTGCAATGCCATTTTGCCTGGTGTTGCTCCCATAGGCCTTTTATCATGTCGTTGTTCACCAGGGCTCCCCATTGAATGTCCGACGCGTCGGTGATGACGTCGTTTGTCGGCATTCTTTGGGGATGAATCTCTGACTTCTGACTGATATTCTCCATCCACCATTTTAGTTCTGTATGTACCTCTTCTGGATAATGAATCTGCGACCGTGGACACTTCCTGAGGTTGTTGCTGTGTCGCTGCAGTAAGCGGCAATGCAACCATCCCCGGTAGGTGATGAAGGTTGCAAAGTTGAGATGACCTAATAGGCGTTGCGCCTGTTTTAGGTTCCAACTGCCGGCTTCGAGTTGTACTCGCAACATCTGACGAATTCGATGTATTTTCTCTAAGGGTAGGGACTTCGTGTTGAATTTGGTGTCCCACGTGACTCCCAGAAAATCGATTAACCTCGTTGGTGTTGTTACCGATTTCTCCATATTTATCCACCAACCCAGACTGGTCAAAAACTGTATTGCGATTTCTATCTGTGCTGTAAGCGTATTTCTGTCCTGATGTACTACCAGATAATCGTCTAAATATACCACTAATCTCAGTCCTTTTTTGCGCAGTATTTCTGCGGTCCAGTTCGTTACCGAGGCGAAAATCCGTGGTGCTGCTGCCAGGCCGAACGGCAGACACGTCATCTGTAGCAGTTGACCTTGATAGCTGATCCGGAGAAACCTTCTGTGTCGATCTTTTACTGGCAGGTGGTAATAGGCCTGACTTAAGTCCAGTTTCACCATCCAATCTCCGTGTTGTAGAAAATTTGGCACTTGGTGATGGTGGAACAGATGGAAATGCCTTGGTTTCATGTACTGATTTAACGCCTTAAGATTGAAAATTGTTCGACTTTTCCCGTTGGATTTCGGAATTATGAATAGAGGCGAGATAAAAGACGGTGTCAAGGGGGCTGGCTCTAAGACTTTTAACTGAATTAAATTTTGATTTTCGATTGACATTAACTGTGATGTTGGAGTTTGATACTTTGTTAACACATCTAAAGTTGGGAGAACTAATGGCGGTGTCTTGTTGAATGGTATTCTGAGACCTGTTATCAATTTCCACATTGATTTTGGTGGATTGAAAAGAGCCCAAGTGTTTTGAAAGCGTCTTACACAGCCGCCTGAAAACCCTGTCGAGTCATTTATTTTTATATCCCGATCTTCTACCCTCTGCTTTATATTTTCTCCCTCCCCCCCTCTTCTTGGCTGACGAGTTATTGTGAATGAATCGTTCGGAATCTTTGTTTTCGGCCCGTTTTGGTTTATAATTGTTATTCGGCTGACCCCGAAACGGCTTTGCGTCAGCAGAGGAGGTCGAGGGCTCTGGCGATTTTGCCCGGGTTCGGGTAGAAGATGGGGGCTGTTTTTGTAATTTATCTACTCCACCAATTTTCTGTAAATATGATGACAACTGACCGGGGTCAAACATGTACTCGCAAGACGGCGGAATTTTACTCAGATCCTCTCTCATATATTTATCTTTTAATTTTTTAACCATATCCCTACGGCGCAATTCTAACACTTCGGCTCGTTTTCCACAAATCACCTGTAGTATATCATGAAATACTGTCTTATATTCGGAATCATTACCAAATAACTGATTTAACTTTTCATAAATAGAGGACGCATTAAGCTGAATTTCCTTAGAGGCAGACCAATCAACTAGATTCTGTAAAGCCGAGTTTACGGCTTCATTTTGGGCCAAAAATGCATTGGATAGCGCTGCAAAACTACGTTCCATTTGAAACCAACGTAAAGGAGCAAAAGGGTCCTCCAAGCGTCGCAACTCCTCATTTACTCTCAATTCGGTAAAAGCCGGAAAAGCCGCGTACTTTTTCTGAACGTCGTCGCGTTCCAATCGGGTGAGTCAAATCTTTGCATAACCTTAATTTTTTCGACACGTGTCTGATTTGCTTTTGGTACGGTCGGTTCTTTGACAGAAACGTCCAAGCTGACAATGCTACTCGCATCTAATTTGGGTAGATTTAAAAACTGTTCCTTGGATATTGGTAGTGAACTGTTCATCAAAATCGAAGTATGTGCCATGCTGTTGCTATTAGATATGGGCATTTGCACGTTTAACGGTGGGGCCTCCGTAGATGAAGTGATTTTGGCCGTTAAAATATTATTCAAATGACTCACCAATTGTTGTGACAATATGTCAAACCTTTCCTCCAGATCCCGTGAACTGGTACGCCTTTTTCGTTTTCTTGGTGGCCCTTCTTGATCCGACGAACAATCCGAAGAATTATCACTATCACTTGATTTAGGTGCGATGACCTCTTTATCACTCATTTTTATCAAAGAGGTTACAGGTAACGGAAGACAAACTAATAATGTTTGAAATTAATTTTCTACTTAAATCTAGAAAACTAATTAAAATAATATAAAATTTGCGACAAAATTAATCTAATAAATGTAGATTTTTTCGTAACGACCATGTGCTCGGTTCGAAAAACGACGCAACAATGACAAAGATGGCGGCTTGTATTTGGGAGGTAGTTTAGTTGCAGACCGGAAACGGTAGATGGCGCTGTAGGTGCATCTAGGAAACGGAACTAGCGACATTTAGCGACCAGGCGAGGTGAAACAATCGATGTACTCTCATAAAGGACTTCGGACGTCAAACGGAACGCATAATAAGAAATGAACCTAAAGTATCAAATGAATTGGCTCGAGTATAGTTTTATATAATACCCTTCATAATAACCACCGTATTTTCTCCTTCAAAGTTTTGCCTTAACACATAAAATCAGCGTTTTGTGTTTAACTTAGTCTTTCAAACAATAATTTGGGAACAACAACCCAAGTATACATAGTCCAAGTATAGGCATTGTGGTAACTTTATATGGAGTAATAATATAAAGTTATCACAATGCCTAAGTTAATTTGCTTAGCCAATGTTTTAATTACTTGGCAAAGACTTACATTATGGTTTACTACAATAACTAAGTTAACATTTACATAATGTATTCATCTATACTATCTATACTATATAAAAATATTATAAAGAGGAAATATTAGTATTTTTGTATGTTTGTTACGAATAAACTAAGAAAGTGCTGAACGGATTTTAAAAATTCTTTCACCATTGTAATACGACATTATCCCTGAGTAACATAGGCTATATTTATTTCTAGAAAATATAAGGGATCCCTATAAAAACATAAATAATGTAACCCAAGGTGTAAGAAAATTTTCCAGAAAATGTCTTTCATGGCGTGCGCTGCTAAAACTATTAATGATACAGAAAAATAATGTACTACATTATTTAAGTTCTCATTATTACCTACAAAAAAGTCCGCGATAGCATAGGTCTATCTCCTAAGGAAAATCCACAGAAACCATTTTTATCAATAAAAAATTAGAAAAATATAATAGGTTATTTCGGAAGCTATTTTAAGCAATGCAGTATTACTTCTTATCCAATTAAATACGCTAGATATGTTGTGTATTTAATGCTCATAGAAATTGTCTTTTAGAGTATATAATTATAATGAATATCTTAAAAGATGTAGCAAAATTAAAATAATGCGTGAGAAAATAAATTCTCCGCTCACAAACCGATATTCCGTCGGGACGAGACTTTCTTGATGCGATCGATTATTGGATATTTAAAAAACAAATGTCCACCCGTGCGAGGTCGGGGTGGGCTGCTAGTATAATAATATGAGTAATATGCTCACTCTCTTTTATTTAGCCGAGAAGTTTTAATAAGGAATATTTTCATATAAGAAACTTGGAAGAATGGTAATTAGTATAAAACTAATAATAATAAAATCCTAAGACAACCTGCATACAGCCATCCAACGATAGCCTAGTGGAGATACCAACGGACAACCATGCAGAGGGTATTGGGTTCGAATCCAAGGCGCGCACCACTGACTTTTCGGAGTTATGTGCGAATTGAATTGTTAATATCGCTTGTCCCGTGCCTCGGAGAATACTTTAAGCCGTCAGTCCCGGTTGTCATGAAGATCTTTGACAGTCGTTAGTTCGTTAGTTATAGGGCGTCAGAATCTCTAAAATAAACTGACACTAGTCTATACCATGGAATATAGCTATCCCTTCGGGTTGCGGAGGTCAGACAGGCAGTCGCTCCGCGGAAAAGGTAATATTCAGTCAAATCTGGTTAGACTAGAAAGCGGACCCCAGGTTAAAACTGGGATAACGCTAGGAGGATGATGAACCTACATACATCCATCCAATTATAAACTTTAATTAAGGTAACCAGGTGACTAATAAACATACTTATAACATGTATATATATATATATATAAAATTCTTCCGTTACTGAATGACTGACAGACAAGGTACAGCAGAAACCACTGGGCGCAAGAAGGTTAAATTTGGCACGTAGGTATAATTGTTTATTCCTCTGAGACCGTAAGGGGCACCAGGAAAGGATTTGCCGAAATTCGATCGGAATCCGACAGAAACGATTAAAGAACAATGCCCATTTTTCTTAGAGACGCCGGCCCAGATGTGGACAGTGAAAAATCGTAGTAGTTGTTATTGCATTCGATAAAAGAGTGTTAAACTAGAATTTTGAGATTGATTAGAGGTCCATCACATTCATAGATTTATAACAAGAAGTACTTTTATATGCTCACAAAACATTAGGTGTGTACCCACTTTTATTAGGATAGTTAAAGTATTTCATAGTTTTGCGTTGAAAATAATGAGTTAATCATTTGGTAAGGGTAGAAATCCGAAAGAAATAGCCAGAAGTCGTAAAAGATCCAAAAACATAAAATGCATTCACAATGTGCACGAGTAAAACAAATAGGTAACAAACAAAATAAACTGAATATGACATTATTGACATTTACTTAAGAGTCAAAAAAGTGTTGCCATTTTACAGTTTTAAATGATATTGATTAATCGATATGGATTTCGGACATAGGTTATCTATATATTTGGTTCAAAATCGGACTTATTTGTAGTTAATCACATACATACCTTAAAAATACACACATTTAAATGTTTAAGGACCAAGTAGAAATTTGCTATTAACTCAAATCATTTTGAGTAGAGAAAACGTAAGATCGATAAAGAAGAAGTGATAATCGATTTAATATTATGATTTCTTTACTGGCAATTTCAAATCTATTACGTGTTGACTTTTAAGACGTTAACACATCTTTTTAAACCTATTTATTGAATAACTTTCTCGGCACACCTTTAGTAATGCCTATAAATTAAGTTATAAATAAAAAGGATTATTCAACAACTAATTGAAACTTTATTGTGCTGTTCATGAGTTCCAAACTGGGCCAGAAATGGGCATTGTTCTTTAAGTAATATTTGCAAGCAAAAAAGCAGTGATAGCTGAGTGGAGAGACCGACAGACTGCTACGCAGAGGGTCTCGGGTTCGAATCCACGGCACGCACCAACGACTTTTCGGAGTTATGTGCGTATTAAATTGTTAATTATCGCTTGCTAATCGGTGACGGATAACATCGTGAGGAAACCTGCATGTCTGAGAGTTCTCCATAATGTTCTCGAAAGACATTGAAGTCTGTCAACCCGCACTTGGCCAGCGTGGTGGACTATGGCCTTACCCTTCTCATAGTGAGAAGAGGCTCGTGCCCAGCAGTGGGACAGTATAAAGGACTGATGATGATGAATATGAGCGGGCGTAGCTGCGGGCATCCTCTAGTATATTATATTATGAATTTTCTCATGCTCTTTGCCGACTTCTTTAAATAACGTAAAGTAAAATTTTACAGAATGGCATCTTTTGTAGTTATAACTCATTTAAGTTAACAATTATTAATCTTCACCACTTAAGCTCGGCGCCAAAATTGCATAACTTACAAAATATTGTACACCTGCCTAACAACATTACGGAACCACTTAAGAAGGCTACTTATACATGTTTAATATGAGAAATTCTAGGCAATGAGGCCTTACGCAGATTTCACAATAATTACTTAAGTGCGAAAGCTTATGAGGATGGTGCTTGATACTCTGTCTGTGTGTTTTTTTTTGCGTCACCCTGTATCCTCGCCGAGGTAGGTAGAAGACTACTACGAGTATAATATTACACCCAAATTTCGCCTTATGAATTTTAGGTTTTATGTTATAGGTGGTGGATGATAATACGTAATAGGAGGCAGCGGAGAGACCGACAGACTGCTATGCATAGGGTCTCGGGTTCGAATCCACGGCACGCACCAATGACTTTTCGAAGTTATGTGCTTATTAAATTGTTAATTATCGCTTGCTAAACCGTGAAGGAAAACATCGTGAGGAAACCTGCATGTCTGAGTCAGAGTACAGTGTCATGAGACAGCATAACGGGCTGATGATGAATAGGTGGTCAGTCTATTGCCGTTACCGGGTCATTTCCAGACTGTGCAGCTACTGAGAATTCGGTAAACTCAGCAACACTTTTACCCGATCGAAACACTAAACCACGTAAGCAGTTCATTAATATTATCGTTGAAAATCTTCTTTGTATACTTTTTTATATAATATTAAATTAGCTAAGTAAGCGAAAATAGTAAAACCATTATAATAATTGTAATCAAAGTCGAGTGATAAACTTAGCCGATGTCGGTATGAACTTATCATTGCTTTGAAAGTGCTAATACTACGCTGTCTCAAAATCGCACAAAATTGCAGTATTCTCGCTATTACATGTACACTGTACAGTTGTCATCATGTATTCTGATTATGATTACTCTGCCTTTATTTATAGTGCCAAAGAAATTACTCGTTGATTTATGCCTATTTGAAATAAAGGAATAATAATTATTTCTTTTCCTTAAAATCAAAATAGTACTACCAAAAGATCGTACAGGATTTGCACACCAACAACCTTTTTTATTTGATATACAAAATCACTTTGGATCTCCGACTCTTGGGGAAATTAATTGGAGTATGTGGTGTTAGCAAATACAAAAATACCTAGGCTCGAAACATTAATTTGCAGATCACAATAAGTGTTGATTCGTGTGAGGATAGAACTAACAATACTCGGCGCGTAGGCCTCTTGAACCATTACGCCATGAATGCAGACAAGACGAAAAGACAAAAAATATTTCGTCGTCTGAAATCTGTGAATACTAAGGACAAAAGACGGCAAATCATATTACTATAATGCAATACAAGACTACAAAATCATACTGCATACCACATAAAACATTCCAAAGCCGTCATAACGTACTACAGACATAAGCCGAGAAATACCAACAACATTACGAAGCGCACAGCATCAAATTGATCTCTATTATTATTATTTATCTAACGAATAGAGAGGTCGTGCGTTTGTTTTGGCACAAACCAGCTAGCTCGGCTTACGGGTAAACACGGCGGGTTAAATAAAGTCTCGTGTAGCGTCATATGTGTATTGACGAGTATGTACGTCAGTAGTTATGGTAAATGTGTGTATGAATATAGAGTCATTTGAGATTATTCAGCTACACAGATTTGACTTCATTTTATCTACATGTAGATGATCTTGTGGCTGATATGGGAGACAGACGATGCTATACTGTACTCTTTTGGGCAATTAGTTATCACCTTAGCGGTCTAAATCAGGGCGCAAAAAAAAATACATGGGCCCCGAAGCATGGGCTTCGGAGAGCATGTTAAGCCGTCGAGTGATAATTCACAATTCAATCAGCAGTGCACGCTGTGGATTCGAATTCTATACCCGCTGCATAGCAGTCTGTTGGTATTGGTATCTCCACTAGTTTATCGCTGTCTCTAATTACAGCTCAAGATATTCTATCAAAACGAAAAGCAGTAAATAATAACAAATAATATCCAAACCACCGCGAGTCCAACAAACACATGGAGCACATACTCAAAACAATATGTACAAATCGCAAATATCCCCCATTGATCGATGACTGGACCGATTGTATATCGGAATGCACTCTCTTCAATCCACAGCTGGCTTTGTGCATTGACGTGTTAACTGCAGATAGCGCCCGATAGAGCTTATTCTATGGACTATTTGCGTGTTTGTGTGTGTTCGTGTGATACAGAGTTATGAATAAACAATATTATTTAGCAGGTCTTACTCGACGAATAATCTAATACTAATATATAAAGCTGAAGAGTTTGTTTGTTTGCTTGAACGCGCTAATCTCAGAAACAACTGGTCCAATTTGAAAAATTCTTTCAGTGTTAGATAGGTCATTTATCGAGACAGGCTATAGGCTATATAACGTAACGCTATGAGCTACGGGAACGGAGCAGTAGCCTTAAATATTGCGAGTGTAATCGCGGGCTCATCTAGTTAACGATAAAACTATACAAATTACCGAAGCTTAAAATCAAGTTATGAATAACTAAAACTGGCTAAGCTTGCGACTTTATTCAGTTAGGAATATTACTGAGTTGTCTATGATAATTTGAATTGAAATACCACTATTATAACAATTCAAAATATCATAGACAGCTCAGTAATATTCCTAACTGAATAAAGTCGCAAGCTTAGCCAGTTTTAGGTATGTGGAATAAAACTGGCTATTATAGAGGTAAGAGAACGGGTGAGATTTTTAACATCAGTCACCTTACAAAGTGCTACAATATTCTGAAATACAGATTGTTTTCGACGATATCAGAGCGTAGTACTATGCGAAAAATAAATCCAACAAGTCCGAATATTGGTCGACTAAAATTGGCCGATATTATGATGATATTATTTTTTTAAATGCTCCATGGTTATCACTACTGGTTTTTAATCTCTGTGTTGTTGTTCTTAATAATGGATCAGCTTGAGTGTTATCTCAAGTTATCGAAACCTTGACACTCAGCGCAGTGTTAAACGTCGAAGAAACCGCCTAAATCGAAGTCGAAACAAACCTACCTACCCTCTGTAAACATGGGAGTGTAAATATACGATTCTTTTACAAAGCTCACACAGTTGACACCAAATTACACGTACGCGAGCGATAAAACCACAAGTAATGTGAGTGGACAGTAGGTGCGGCAGCGCGCGCCGCCACCCTAATTGATTGATGATACGGAGTGTCATGTCCGACCGTTTATATTTACCAGATATTGACCCTCAGTTTGTTATTTACTCAATAAAATGATTGTTGTTTATTTTTTCGTGTGAGTGTTAAGTTTGGTGTTCTAGTTTATAGACAAGACGGGCTCAAAGCCTTCGGCCTGTTGAAGTAATAGTTGATGTCGGCGTTTATAGATCGAATTTGAAGGCGTCCGACATGGTCGAACGATTGTTATAAGTGGTCTTTAATGTTACGATGATTTGAGCCGACGTATTTAACAGACCATATCTACTTAAGACTAAGGATTTGGCTGCGTAGTATCTTGTGGTAAAAATAGTAACTCGATTCCCATACGAGGCAACACTTTGTGTGAACCACAAAAATATTAATTCAATTCTGTGGACAAATACTACTGGTCTTTTTTAAACGAAAAATAATACATCTGTCTATAATATAATTTAACAAAGTAAAGCTTAGTAACTGTTAACTAATAGAGTTTCAGCACACCGCACCAAAATAGGTCCCAAATATGAGGTCATTATTTTCGCCGGAGTAAACATGGGGGTGCCGAAAACAAATTTCGGCACCCTCCGCAACACATTATACACATATAATTTATGTATGTCAGATGCCCACTCCCGTCAGTTCACTGGGAGCAATTATATTCTGGATTGGAACTGAAATAATAATCAAGGGAAAGCACAAAGCTTTAATGTAGAACCTCATCGTCGGATAATATTTAGACAGTGAAAGTGATTTTAAGCTTTCACTGAAAACGAAAATTTTATTAGCACACTAAGAACCTATTTCGTAAAATTGGGCTTTATTTTACTTTATAATAAATAAATCTAAAATAGGTATCTTAAAAATCACGTGCTAAAGTGTTTGTTATTGAAGTCTTTCAAAACAGTTTGACAGATTCTAAGTAAATGTTTTGAGTATATTTGGTAGAAGTGATAAAAGATCTATGTAAACATCGCGAGGAAGCCTGCATGGCTGAGAGTTTTCCAAAAATGTTCTCGAAGGACATGTGAAGTATGTCAACCCGCACTTGGCCATCGTGGTGGACTATAGCTTTACCCTTCTGGAAGTGAGAAGAAGCCTGTGCCCAGTACGTGGGACAGTATATATACAGCTGATGATGAGATCGTAGGCAACCTGTTGATTTTGGACAAACATGTAACAGCATTTGCCCTTCAATAAAGCTGGCCGGACGGAATAGTATTTGCCCACACCATAGGACCGTGGACGTCCTACAAATTATGACACCTGATTAACTCTGGTTTCGTAACCGATAAGACAGGATTTCTTTTTAGCATACTCACAACATAAATAATAGAAATAACTTTAACAAAACAATTCGATCCAAAAATTATTCATAACTCCCGACAGGGATCCTGCCATTTTGCCGAAAAGATTTTGACAAAATTTCATTACCCAAACAAATCTTAGCAACCTTTTATTATACCATTGCAATATTTCAAATGATTTTAGTACGCATATTTTTATTTGGTCAAATTTTTACTTGGCAAAATATTACAAAGTATAATGTCAATATGGCATTTGGTCTTTAATCAAAGACACAGTGGACAGTTCTGCCTGTCCCTCGCAGTCGGGTGTGGTCGCGGCAGGAGAGGCGTGTCGGTGTTGCGTTGCCGCGCGGCCTATCTCCCGCGACCAAATGGGGGCGCACCATTCAATGCGTCGCGGTTGGGCCGCAGAGTAAGAAGAGATACGGTGTTGCGTTGCCGTCCTCCCTATCCTCTGCGGCCGCTGGGTGTTTTGACGGCGGAGCCCAACACCTTAATCCGCCGCCAAGGGGGTTTTGTTCGGGGCCGGCCTAACCATCTGGCGGGTCAATGCCCGTCGGAGGATGGTGACGAATGCTTCGGCGATGCCCTACCCTCTGACACACGGGTACATGAGAAAGTCGAGGTGGTTTTTAGTGGAAACACCACATACTCCAGCTCTCATTTCCCCCAAGAGTCGGATATCCGAAGGGATGTTCCACCTCCTACCTGTAAATCAAAAAAAAGAAAAAGATCTGTGACCTTCTACGCACGAGCCGAGCGACCGAAGCGAGCGGTGTCGCGGCCACGGCCGGCGAGTGCCAGAAACGACTTGCATTAATATAAAAAAGAAATTGTTTTTAGTAGGTTACCCGGCACTCAACTATTTAGTTTAGGATAATTATTGATTTTGCGTAAAAGCTGTTATTCCAACTGAAATATTTGCCTAAATTAAAAATGTTAAAAGTACTAGTTGGTAAACAAGTTATAGTTTAAACGTCGTCGTAAAATTTCCCAAACATTAGGTTTGCGTTGCAATTTTTTGTGAATAGATTTTTTGCTAAGTAATAATTTGGCAAATGAAATTACGCGAAAAATTTTTTGGGAGCGAAAATTTATCAAATTCCTTTTTGTCAAACAAGGGAGAACCCTCCCGACAGTATAAAAACAAAACGTTTATCCAACATATTAAAAAATACTAATACCTAACACTCAGCGAATTACTAAATGGTAAAGAGCCCGCTATTCCAACCCTGCGGTCTACTCGTACCTCAATCAAAACTCTCTTCGTAAAGTCAAAACCAAAACAAACCGTCCATTTTCAACCGTTTTACATCACTCCAGCCTTCCGAACGTAGTGAGTCTGTTTTTTAATCGCGAAGCAATCATTTCTGCCTATCGTTACAATCCTTTACACATTATACCTTTATAATTACAAGGTTCATAATCCTTTGTACTACCCTCATAATATTCGACAACGGGCCTGAGCTGTGCTGAAAGAAAATCCATCTTACCTTCTGTACATAAGGATGATAATCGTGTATAACTGAACGAAGTATTTGAGTAGAAAACTTTTGTGCATGACATCAATGGTTGAGAGAAGTGGAGTACAATATATGGGCTTTGTAGCACGATTCAATACCTTCCTGAATCCCGCAATGAACGGGGAAATAGGTTTAGCTGTTTCTTTCATAGTTATTTGAGTTCGTTCGCAAGAATTCGGTTTTATACATACATACATAGACTCACGCCTGTCTCCCGGAGGGGTAGGCAGAGACTACGGAACAACATTTGCAACGATCTTGTCATATCTCTCTTGCTTCATTCACTCTCATCAAATTTCTCATGCATGCTCTTCGGTTAAGGGTACTTCTAACCTGCCTTTTTTTAGGATATCTCCAATCTGATCAGAGAACGTCCGCCTAGGTCTTCCCCTTTCTCTTGTCTTATTCACACGAGTCGGTTTTATAACGTGGTGAAAATCGTCGTTCACTCCCAATTTACGTCAAAATGGTTTACGGCAAAAACGCACTGTGTCTCAATGGGGATTTGGCCTACTACACCACGCTTGCCACGGTTTCGCTGTCGAATTCCGTCTCTTCACAAAGATCCTAAGCCGTGACCTCCATTCGAGAACCTACTTACTCTACAGACCATTCGTTTGCAACAGATGTGGCCACATTATTACCACTTCAGTTTATACGCTTCTGAACTGTGCCGGTCACTTTTATACAACAATTTAGCCAGTCACTTTTATTCACACCTTCCGTAAGACGTATACTCGAATTAATTTTATATTGACTCATGAAATTGCGAGTTACTCATAATATACGAGCAAACTTCGCACGAATTGTAAACGTAATGAAATATTATACCGTCACAAAATACATGATTTATATCTGAAGTTTCCGTCGGGTGTGACTCAATCAGCTCGCGAAAGGATTTCATTACTCGATCACTTGCTCAAACCATTAGTTTTTTCGTTCATCTCTTTAAATTGATTGTAGATCTATCGTGTTTGAATCTGATCTCTATAAGGGAGATAAATTGTTTATCTGTTTATGCAGAGATACGTAATCTACGCTAAGGTTACGGAAATAGATAGAAAACCGTTTTATTTTAGAAAGATACAAATATGCTGCCGTGTGGTTGACGGCATAGAATACAAGTGTCACCACCCCCTATCTTCCCGTGGGTGTCGTAAGAGGCGATTAAGGGATAACACGATGCAAATACCATCTTTGCGTAGAGACGGAAAACTCGACATCAAACCCTATACGACTGCCTCGTTGGTCTCGCGGCATAAATGTGCGCGTGGGATCGGGAGGTCCCAGGTTCGATTCCTGGGTCGAGCAATGTTATTGGGTTTTTCTGTCACGAAATTCTCAGCAGCAGCACGGAGTCTGGAAATGTGCCCGGTACGGCAATAGGCTCGCCCCTTATTACGTGGGACTAAAGTATATCTGGCGAAAAGTGGATGTAGAAATACACCTCTGGCTACCACTTCGGGGATAAAAGGCGTGACGATATGTATGTATGTATACAAATATAAATAAAAGCGGCGATACCCCAGTGGTGTACGTAACGGACTGCAGAGAAGATGGTCTCGGGTTCGATCCCCAGGAACCCCGGGCACCAAGTTATGTGCGCATTAAAAATATTAATTATCGCTCACTTAATAATGTGCCTGGTAGATGGCGACAGGCTTGCCCCCTATTACGTTGAGACGGCAAAATAACTGGCAAAGTGTTGGTGTTAAATGTATTTCACACTACACTTTGCCAGTTATTTCATGATATGTTATATAAATACAATCATGTACACTTCGCGGTTTGGCATTCTATACTGTTAAGCGCCTGCATTCTTCAGAACTGCGCTAGGTTCCCACAAAGCACAGCAACGATTTGAACAATCGTCAAATTGTCGTTTCAAGTGTTTGTGTCCCTTTGTTGAATCTTAGTTAGTTCTGCGCGACACAGGAATAATGCCAACAGCGCGAGACATTTTTAGGATTGAAAGAAATGAAATGAATAACAGAACCCGCTTGCATCGTATTCGTATTCGATATTAATGTAACGTACTAATACAAATAGAAAACTTGGTGCGCTGTATCTTTGACTTTTACTCGTGGCTGTTTTTTACCAGTTTTCGTTTTATACACTCACGCCTTTATCCCTGAAGGGATAGGCAGAACTGTAATATTACACCCCCGATTCGCCATGTGAAATTTAGGTCCCGTGTAAAATGATATCGATGGAGAGGTTTGGCTGGGGCAGTAATTATTCATCAGAGAAGATCAACGTGATGTGGTCAGTAAGAGCAGGAATGCTTAACACTTTTCCTCATATCTCCTTCCCATTTCTGCAGTAGTCAGAGACGTAGTGATCTTTCCTTTATTTATTATCTGTAATTCTGTTAAAACCTGACTGCCTCCGTGGACCAGTGGATAGCGTATGCGTCAGCTGATCGGGCAGTCCTAGGTTTGATTCCCGGGTCAGGCAAAAGTATTACTGGGTTTTGCCGAATTTTCATTGGCATAACGGCAACTGGCAAAGTGCCAGGTAACGGCAATAGGCTCGCCCCCTATTACGTAGGACCTACAAATTCATAACAAGGCGAAATGTGGGTGTAATAATACACCTCTGCCTAACCCTTCGGGGATAAAGGCATCTATAAAAAAATAGAACGAATATATCAAACAAAATTATTGCAACATTCAAACGAATGTAGTGAACTACAAAATTGCTATATTACTGTTGCCTCGCCTCTGTTTAATATTTTAGTTCAGTTTCAGACAGCTCCATTAACTGAGAGGCTTTGAACTAAATTATAAACAGCATAAAGCAAAATATCATTTCATTTTGAAATGCATGCAAGAAATGTATTAATTAAGTACTTATTCATCTGTAATGTATTAGAAATGGTATTCTGTAATCAGTGTTAAAATATTATTAACTGCTCAGACAACTACTGTAAAGACAGATAAGGATAGAAGGAGGGCGGGACTCTGATTGAGTGAAAGAGAGACAGAACATACTAAAATTAGTGTTTTAG
This sequence comes from Euclidia mi, assembly GCA_944739405.2. NCBI lineage: Eukaryota > Metazoa > Arthropoda > Insecta > Lepidoptera > Erebidae > Euclidia > Euclidia mi. The sequence continues at coordinate 43,899,367 of OX123206.2, read as the reverse complement.
ACACATATGAAAAGAATAAACAAAGTTATTCTACTTTTTACCATTGAAGAGTATCCTTCTCTGGTTCTATGTTGCATGTCGATTAGCAACACTGATAATATAAATGCATTCTCCTCAATAAAAAATATCATCTCTACGCGGTGACAGAATGTTAATATTTAAAACTAACCTGTGAGGTAAGTTTAATTTAAAGCATTTAAGAAACCTATCCAGTGACGATTAGACATGGTTGCCCTCTGGACCAGAGCATAATATAAAATCACAATTCAAAATAATTCCTCTCTTCTTATATTGTTCTTGCTAAATTGATAGTGAAAAATAACACGAATCTTAGAAACCACTATTTTCTAAAAAAATAATAGGATATTTTTTTTTATTTATAGTCTCACGTCTGTATTCCCAAAGGCAGTGGTGTAAATATTACACCCACATTTCGCCATGAATATTTAGGTCCCACGTAATAGGGGGCGAGCCTATTGCCGTTACCGGGCACATCACCAGACTGCGGGCTGCTAGGTACTGAATATTCGGAAAAAGCCAGTTTCACATTTGCCCGACCCGGGAATCAAACCCGGGACCTCCGATCAGCAGTTACATACGCTATCCACTGGACCACGGAGGCAGTCTATTAAGTAAAGTGTGGTGAAAAGAAGGAGAAAGAGTATGTACAATGTGCATCCTCTTGTGGAAAGATAACAACTGTGATTGGTAAAATGGGGCAGCTGCATACATCGTAAGAATGTAATCAGTAGTTTAGTAGCAGTTCTAGTAGAATGAAAATCTGAGAGATCGTTTAAAGACAAATACCGCACAATAAATATTTCCTGTACAACTACATATTTTAGTTTAATGCATTACAAAAATGTTTTTCGTGACTTAATTTTTAGGCAACTTTGATGTTCGAATCGAGTGACATCTCCAAATTGGAGTCTATTTTTATATTGTTAAATGTCATTTATTTCTGGCAACTTAATTATAATTATTCAGAAATATAAAATACTTTTATTAATAATCATATGTATTTTTGTTACAGGTAAGTCTCACAGATAGCTTAGTTCGGTGAGTGTGATTTCCAGTACAGTAACGTGATGAGAAAACTTGGCACGACATGCCAACACTCCATTTGCGTAACTATAGATAAAAAAGTTTCTTGCCTAAAATTAGGTAGATAACTGACTAAAAATACAAATTTTTAGTCAGGTATCTACCTAATTTTAGAAATATACTTTGCCTAACTGAGATATTAAACATATTTTTCTTAAAGACATTACTCACAATTACACTTGTTTCGCGAGGTGCTTTACAAACATTAGATCCACGGATACCATTAATGTGTACACAGGCTCGCGACGACAAATTGTGGATAACCTTTAACCACTTGACCGCTAGCGCCAATTCGCCGAATTCACTTGACCGCTCACGTTCTAAACAAAATGTCGCGCCGCCGCTCGCCAGATGGGCGCGCTAACATAAACATTTATTGTTGATAAGTCGGTTACATGAGTAAGTTGAAGTGATGTTTTTCTTCAACCTTATAAATGACTCTTTCAAGTCGTATGAATTCTTTGTTGATATTTACTTTCTAATGTATTATACTTAGCAGCGAACATTGACTATCGTTGAAAAAAACACTTTGTGTATTTTAAACAGGATTATTTTAAAAAGTAAATCGATGACATACATATTTTATGAGTTTTAACTGTAGAGGGATTCTATGTACACCGAATTAAATAAAATAAAACATGTATCATAGTATAAAAATATTTAATTACACGCATACGATAAGCACGTAATTACTTAGCAGCGAACATTGACTATCGTTGAAAAAAACACTTTGTGTATTTTAAACAGGATTATTTTTAAAAGTAAATCGATGACATACATATTTTATGAGTTTTAACTGTAGAAGGATTCTATCTACATAAACTCACGCCTTTTTCCCGTCGGGGTAGGCAGAGACAACGGAACGCCACTTGCATCTATCCTTACAAACCTCACGCGCTTCCTCTACATTCATTACTCTATTCATACATGCTCGCCGGTTCCGGGTGCTTAGGACCTTCCCGTTTTTCAGAACGTCACCAATTTGGTCGACGAATGTCCTACGAGGTCGGCCGCGACCGGCTTGCCCATACACGTTAGCCTCATATATTTGGTGCGTCATTCTTTCTTCACTCATTCGCTCCACGTGCCCAAACCATTTCAGCATTCCTTTCTCAATCCTTGTCACGACATCTTCTTTCAGGCCACATCGCTCTCGTATTACTGCATTCGGAATTCTATCAATCAGTCTTACCCCACACACACTACGCAGTGACCGCATCTCAACTGCTTTAATTCTGCTTTCATGCTTTTTCTGCCACACCCAACCCTCACTACCGTACATCAACGTGGGCACAAGCACTCCATTATGAACCGCCAGTCGCGCCTGTTTTGGCACATTCTGGCCGTTCATAAAGGTATGCAGCGCTCCATTTACACAGTTTCCCGCAGTCACTCTCCTTTCAATATCTCCTTAACATCTTCCATCTCTTGTAAACATGCTACCCAAATATACAAATTCTGTCACTTGTTCAATGTTTTCTTCTCCAATCGCAATATTACACTCAATCACATTTTCATCCTTCTCAAACACCATCACTTTCGTCTTTTTTGCATTCAATTTCATACCTTTCGATTCAAAGCTCTCATTCATGCAGTTCATCATTTGTTGTAACTCAGTCGCTGACGACGCCAGAATGACTTGATCATCGGCGTACAAGAGACACTTAGCACGCAATCCTGCCATATCAATCCCGCATTCCATTTCCCTCATATCTTTCATGCAGCTATCCATGAATAAATTGAACAACCAGGACGAGGCTGCACACCCCTGTCTGACACCTATAGAGATGTCAAACCAGTCTGTATAGGCACCGTTAACCCGGACACAGGCTCTGGAACCCCTATACAGAGATTTCAGAGCCCTAATTATAAAATTGTCCACCCCATACATAGATAGCACCTTCCATAATTCCTTTCTATTCACTCTATCATAAGCCTTTTCCAGGTCTATGAACGCGCAATATACCTTCTGGTTTTTTGCCAGACACTTTTCGGTTACGCAGCGTAAGGAAAAGACCTGATCCGTACATCCCATTCCCTTCCGAAATCCCGCTTGCACATCCCATATCTTCTCATTAGTCACATTTACTACCCTGTCAATCAATATTCTGGCATACATTTTTCCTACAACACTAAGAAGGCTGATTCCGCGATAATTTCGACATTCCTGCTGCGAACCTTTCCCTTTATAAATTGGGACAAGCACTGCCTTCGTCCAGTCATCTGGGACCTGGCCTTGTTTCCAACACAGGTTAAAAAGGCGATGCAACAGGTTTACGATTAGTCCATCGCCAGCCTTCAACATTTCAATCGTCACCTTATCACACCCAGCAGACTTGCCAGACCTCATACCATTTAGCGCTTTCATAATTTCATCCATTCCAATTTCATCACTAGGGCCATCATGTATATCTATCATCTCTTCTTGCTCTATTTCACTCACATCTTTCTCAAATAAACTCTCAAAATAGTCCTTCCAGCACTGTAGTATAATTTTTTCTTCATTCATAACTTCACCTTTTTCATTCCTAATAACTTTCATTGATCCATTTATATTTTTGCCCCGCGCTTCTTTGACTAGTTTCCAAAACAGTTTTATATTGTCTCAGAAACTTGAGCCAAATTGATCCTTATATTTCTTCTTTTGCTCATTCTTCTTCCTCTCTATACATTCTTTTACTTTAGCTTTCACACATCTATACTTGTCCTTAATTTCTTTAACAATATCTTCATTCATACCACCGCTCGCTCGATTCGTTGCTTCTACTGCTATTATATCCAACCACGCTTTCTTCTTTTCCTCAACCATACTTCTAGTTTCACCATCCCACCAGTCTGCTTTCTCACATTTCTTACTTCTTCTTTTACTCACACCGCATACATCTTCAGCACTTTTCACTACGTTGGTTTTAAATACCAACCATACATCATTCACACTTTCCTTATTTACATCACTCCAGCTTTTATCCAGCCGTTCGCTCAATTGCTTTTTATACATCTCTTTCGTATGCTGATCTTTCAATCTTTCCACTTTTATGCGTTCTAATTCTGTATACGATTCTTTGGCTCTGTGCCGCCAGTTTTTAAACATACCACCAACTCTTGATATCACCAAATAGTGGTCTGAGCCAATATCCGGTCCACGATAAGCCCTAGTGTCTACTATTTTCATTCTCATTCTTTCATAGACTATCACAAAATCTATCACGGTTCTTAACGTAACATGTCCATCGTTCTTACGCCACGTGTACATATGTATCATCTTGTGCTGAAACCACGTATTCATCACAGACAGACCCATCTCCACACATACATACATCCAATAAGTTCACGCCATTGTCATTCACACTCTTATCACCAAACGTTCCAAGTACCTTTTCATACCCCTCACGCTTCACTCCAACCTTTGCATTAAAATCTCCAAGCATGACAATACGTTCATTCCACTTACGCAATAACACAACCTCTCTCATTTGTTTCCAAAATTCCTCTCTTACCGCCTTATTGTAGGAAGAGTCCGGAGCGTATACACCTATCAGGAATAGAGGTGTCAGACCTACTTTCATCCGGACCCACATAAGGCGCGGACTTACGCATTCATACCCTCGCATGCATTCTGCCATTCGCTCTGAAAGAATAATACCGACGCCCTTACTACCATGTTCGTCATTGGTAACTCCTGACCATATTTCTGTGAAAGGGCCGCGCGTCAGTATTTCTTTCCCCTTACGTTTAGTCTCATTTACACACAATACATCCAAATTTCTGTCACTTATTAACTCGTATACTTCATGCAGTTTCTCATTCATTCCTCCTCTTACATTCAACGTCGCAAATCGACATTCCGATGCCCACTTTCCGCCCCGACGTGAACAGTTTCGCTTGAGGTTTTGGTTATTTCGGCGTGACGTATGGCAAATATCGTCGCCGCCTACAGCTGTAAGGTTGCTCCCCCCAGAATACGAGGAGCAGCCTCGTCCTGTAGATACAGGATGAGGAGGGATTCTCCGGCTCCGCCGGTACCCCCTGGGGTAAATTTACTGTAATATTTCCTACAGCCATGATCACGTCGGTAGTTTTACTGTCCTATTGCTTATTTTTGGGTTTGACAGTTAGTCCCTAACGGCGGGACAGACCTCCGGGTTTCTATCGAGTTTCCTTCTCTAGGACTAAGGACGCCAATCTAAATTATATTTTGCTGATATTACGGGCGTCGGATTACCTTAGTCGCCTTTTACGACACCTCGGTAGGAGTGAGGGAGGGCTATTCTACTCCGCCGGACACCCCACGGCAATTCTATCTACACCGCATTAAATAAAAAAAACATGTATCATAGTATAAAAATATTTAATTACACGCATACGATAAGCACGTAATCACGGAGCGCGCGAAACAAAGAGTGGCATTTGACATTATTTTTTCGTTCCGGGTTAACCATTTTAAGACTCGCTTCGTATTTTTAGCATGAAGAAATGTTCAATGATTTGAATAGAACAGAGAAAAATAATTTAAAACATTACGTAATAGAAAGAAACAGTAAATTGAGACCGAGTATAGCGCTGTAACCAAAAAGGGAAAATAGTTACTTGTGCGCGGTCTACGGCATTTCAAAAAAGGGAGAATAGTCACTTGTGCGCGGTCAAGCGGTTAAGTACTTACGTGGCTTAGTCATATCATACATGTTGACGTGACGTCTTCCAGACGTCTAAATAATTGAAATAGGTCATTTATTAGGGTTCCGTACCTAAAAGGTAAAAAACGGAACCCTATTACTAAGCCTCCGCTGTCTGTCTGTTTGTCCGTCTGTCTGTCTGTCACCACGCTGTATCTCATAAACCGTGACAGCAAGAAAGCTGAAATTATCACAAATTATATATTTTGGTTGCCGCTATGACAACAAATACTAAAAATATAAAAAAATGAAAATATTAAGGTGGGGTCCCATACAAAAAACGTGCTTTTTTCGTATTTTTTCTCAAAATTACTTACTGTAACAGGTAAACTTCTTTAAATTTTAAAAAAATATGTAGTTGTATAAAATAAAAAATAATAATAAAGGGAGGCTCCCATGCAACAAACGTAATTTTTAAGCAATTTGTTACTCGATCTTAATAAACAGGTAGAAAATTAAAAAGTAGGTATTTAAGTATACATACAATGAACGTGATTTACTTTTATAGACCTTCGTGCGTGAGTCCGACTCGCACTCGCCCAATTTTATTTACTGATTTGCACATTGTTTAGTTGTATTATGATTTGCTTATTATTATTTTATCAAGTCAGTAAAAAAAAACAACCTTTTCATAAGAGATCAGTCTTTATTTGGTAGAAATAACATAACCAATGATTCGCTCACCTAATAAATATAAGTTATAATCTAAACGATAAAAAAAATATTTAGAATTATTTCGGAAATTCATTAGTCTTAATTAATAGTACTGCTCAAGCAGCGATTACGTGCGTTGCGTTTACTGACCTTGCATCTCAGAGACACTGCGCAGCTCTACAGCGGAATGTGTTACCGCACCGCTAGTGAGCTCTCGACTGAATGATGGACATGTTACACTCATTACAGGAAATGGCTCGAGGATAGGTAACTTTAAAGGTCTTTAAATAAAAATCATATTTGTTAACTCGTCGTCTGTGAGACACCCACGTGCGTACTTAAAGGATAATAGGGAACAAGGATAGGTAGATGAATAAAATTATGGTGTGGGCTTTAGTGTGGGGAACAAACCTACAACATTTGGCCCAGTACTGAATGGCGAGGCAACCGCTTATATGTAATACTTTAGGTCTTCCTTTTTTAGGCTTCACTAGCAATGTATCGACCTTTTATACCAGACTAGCTGAGCCCGTGGTTGCACCCGCGTTATACGGCTACTGCTTAGCACCTGTGCTTCATGATGTTAATTATGTTATATAGCCTTTAATCTTAATAAATGCTATCCAACCCAAGTAGTTTCTGAGATTAGCTGATTCTTACAAAAAACAACCAAACTTTTCAGCTTGATAATAATTATTAGATATACATTTGAGTATCATATTTACATCACTATTACCCAGCTTAGTAATAAATTGTATATTTTACACCTTCTAAAAAGCTTTTCCAGGTAATTTTAAACATTTTCGCAAGTATTCAGGAAATTAAAGCGTTGCCAAAAGGCTTTCCCAGACCAAACGTAAGCAAGAATTGTTTTGAACACAAACAAAGAGATTTTCGGCATTCAGTTAACTCGCTGTGAAATCTATTAAATTAAACTTGACATAGTGTTGGGATAATGCCATTACTCGGATTAACTCGATTCTTAGCTGTGGCGATTCAACGAATAATCAAATACAACGGACTTTTAGCAAAGCAACCGTATGAGCTAATCGATTCGTGATGATAAGCAACTTTGTCTTCGTCAGATTTTGGTGGTACTAAGTCAATACTTGTTTTGAAAAGTACTATGAACCAATGACCCTGAAGATTCTTTTTAGTGGTTACGGAAATCAATGTCCTTAGTATCTATTACCATCGATATTATCGATTTTTTCAGTTGTGGAGGATGGACTGCAATTCCGTAGACATAGTTCATCATTCATCATCGCCTGAGCGTTACCCCAGTTGCAGCCAAGACTTTTCGCCTTAAGTCTAGAACCTGCATACTAGTCAAACCAGATTTTTTTGAATATTACCTTCTCCACAGAGCTACTAACGCTATCCATGAAATATTGTAACCCAAAGGAATTGCAATATTCCACGGTTTAGACTATTACCAGTTTTATTACAAAATATTGAATTTCCATAACGACTGTCAAAGATCTTCATGACAGCCGACACCGACGGCTTCAAGTGTTCTCCTAGGCACGTGGCAACTATTTAATACGCACATAACTTCAAATCAGTCAGTCTCAGTTCAGGCGCGCCGCGGATACAAAACCTTTACCCTCTGTATGCAAGTCTGATGGTATCTCCACTCGGCCATCGCTGTCTTAAGAAAGTGCCCGTGAACAAGGTTATACTCTGCAAATACGGCAACACTAGAAAGCGGAGCTCTAACTTCGTTGTCACGTTGGTGTTCCAGGCTTCCACACATTTATGGGCGTAGCTCTTGTCGGTAGAGCAATTGCTATATCCCCTTTAGTTTCCTGCCTATTCTTTGACCTCTTGATACATACCCCAACTGTTTCCTTTGCCTGGTCCTTATTTATAATTTGCCAATATGTTATCACAAAAATTATCATAATTTAAGATACGACCCAATACGTACATTGAAAACTTATCATCCATAGTTGGGGTTAAATAATAAAAAATAAATATATAATTATATATTTCGCATCGTACAGCAACATCACTATATGAAAAATGATTATATCTTTCGTCAGAGAACGTTCAAAGGGATGTCTTTGTTCGTCACTCACGCTTTGGAATAATAATGGACTTATTCGTTCCGCGACTGAGTGCGTTGTACTGGAGTTTATAATATTTTCTCTTTTATTTTGTTCGTCAACACTGACTATATGTTTCGTAAATATACTTAATGGCTGCCGTAATGTTCAAAATGTTACGACTTACCGTTCCTAATTGTTAGGCAAAGTAAAGTACACTTTATGAGGTCACCACTTGGATGGGTGACCGTTTAGTTTGGTTTTAACATTAGAGCGCTACCGTGCTACGTAGGCACGTAAAGTTGTGGTGGCTATAGCTATCAATGCGATCATGTTTGAGGCCTTCGTGTTACACCAGACTAGCCTCACATATACGCACTTTATCGCAATATATTGGTTTTATTAAGATTTGATTTAAACCGACTAGAAACTATATTATTAATAATCAAATGTAAAAACCAAACATTGTTTAAATCATTATACCGCGATGAAGTCCGTGATCAGTAGTTTAATAAATTTCAATGTGTAACATTCGCATAAGGCCAGGCCAAGGAAATGCTAAACAAGATTATTATTATGAGATTCACAATCTAACTGATTCTCTCTGCGGTTTCATTTGCTTCAAACTACTTTCGTGTCTAAAAGAAAATGAAATCAAATGCATCAACTCAAACAATCCTTTGACAAGATTCGAAACTGAAAACCGCTCAGCTCTCTACAAGCAAATAGACTAACATGTAGTCGTCCCTTTTTATTCCATTGAATTTTACGCTCTTTGAAAGAGATAGATGTGGTCATGGTTTTGTTGGTAACAGTTTGTTTAGAAACATGACTAGAGAACCATAAGTAGTAATATTCCCCAATCCCAAACCAATGAAATACTTCATTAACAAAAAATAAAGGAAATTAAGTAACTTTTTTTTCAAGCATGCCACATGGTATCGTTTATTGACACAGAATGTGAGAAAAGGATACCTATGTTGAATCTAATTATTGTTTGCTTCATGCCTCGGAGAGAGCGTTGAGACGTCGGTCACGGCTCTCATGAAGATCTTTGATAGTCATAACGGGATTCAGTACCCTTAAATACACAATTCATAGAGGGGTGTTAGTACCTACGCTTATGTATGGTAGTGAAAGTTGGGTATGGCAGAAGAGTCATGAAAGTAGAATAAATGCTGTAGAAATGAGAGCACTGAGAAGTATGTGTGGTGTATCTTTGACTGACAGAGTAAAGAATTGTTTGATAACAGATTGTTGTGGGGTAAAAAAGTGTAGTGACAAGCATCGAGAAAGGTATGCTAAGGTGGTTTGGGCACGTGGAGAGGATGGATGATGATGATTTGACAGGACGAAGTGGAAGACCTAGGCGGACGTTCTCTGACCAGATTGGAGACATCCTAAAAACAGAGAGGTTACAAGTACCCTGAACAGAAGAGCATGCATGAGGAATCTGATGAGAGTGAATGAAGCAAGAGAGATATGTTAGGATCGTTGCAAATGGCGTTCCGTAGTCTCTGCCTACCCCTCCGGGAAACAGGCATGAGTCTATGTATGTATGTTAATACAGCAACACACTACACACCGACGCTGATATAATTCATGGAATATCACAATCATTGGGTTGCGGAAGTCAGGCGACATCTGTATCTGGCTAGTCTATCTTGACGGACTGGTGGACCGAATCTAAAAGACAATTAAACTGTCAAACACGAATCTAAAATCTACAGATCTATCTATAGTTCGAATATTGAATTCCGTAGTAGAAGGTACATAATAAAATAGCTAGCATAATAATGTTAGTTGCCTCAGTGTCAATTTTATTCCAGGGCGTTATGCACATGTCTCATGCAGAATTTTGCCTATAATGTATAAGTACTTTACCTTTTGTTGTAAAGAATCTTAAAAACTGTAGGTCGAGTACCAATCTTACTTTACTGAAAAATCTATAAAATTTTTAAGAGTAAAAATTTTTGTTTATATTTAAAGCAAAAATTTTTCGCCTTAAACATGAGATTCGACATCAAAGATAGCAGTTTACATAATTCGAAGCCTAACCTATAGAGGTAAAATTGTAAAGGTCAAGTTACTTCGGTACTTGTATGTTTATACAGGGTGTCACAAGACCCATCACCAAGCCGATGTCTACTCGTTTTGGACATCATGCCAAGTCATACTAAGCGAAAATAAAACCTGGGAAACGATATATTTTTTTAAGGAAACACATTTTTTAATCCGCAATTAAAAGTACGCGAGTGCAATTTTCGAAATCCCTTCTTATCCATGGGTGCATAGGACATCTATAGAACAGGTTGGCAGGGTAAATGCATCCATATTGTACCTAATTACAAAAAAATCATAGTCACTTTGGGCCTCAATATCTCCGGAACCAGTAATTTCCCAGATATGGTACAAAGGTAAAAAATGTTCGTAATGATTAGTACATTATAAGGTTTCAGTTTTCGTTAAGGGTCTTTTTACAACCTGTATAACTAACCATGTTAATTTGAACTGTGCCTTGTAGGAAGTCGTTTGGAAAAATCTTTTGAAGTTAGTGAAGAAACTCATAGTGAAAATAAAATGTGTAGGCTGTACCTATCTATACATTCCTTCGAGACCAACAGAAGTAAAAAATATTTTGTTACTGCTTAAGAAACAACTTTTTTGATTAAAAAGACTTATTTAAGAACTAGACGTCGCCAGCGTCTTCGCCCGCGTCAATTATACATATAAAATTTCCTCTTGAATCATTCTATCTATTAAAAAATACACAAAACCGCATTAAAATCCATACAGACAGACAGAAGACAGACTTTGTTTTATACTATGAAGTGGTCAGTAATTTCATATCGATATCTCAATTAACTTTTGCCAACCCGTCTATCCAGCGTGGTATGGCCAAATCCTCATGTTGCCTCACAAATGCTTGTTTGACGAATATTCAAAGAGCCATATGTTTAGCAGTGGCCAAAAGGCTGATGATAATAATGTCCATTAAGGTCTATTATCTTGGGATAATAATTTTACAAGAGTCCTGGTAAGCTTCCTGCCTCCGTGGTCCAGTGGATAGCGTATCCAACTGCTGATTGGAGGTCCCAGGTTCGATTCCCGGGTCGGGCAAAATTGTCACTGGGTTTTTCCGAATTCCCAGTAGCAGCTCGGAGTCTGGTGATGTGCCCGGTAACGGCAATAGGCTCGCCCCCTATTACGTGAGACTTAAAAATTCATGGCGAAATGTGGGTGTAATATTTTACCTCTGCCTACCCCTTTTGGGATACAGGCGTGAGTGCTGGTAAGCTTGACACCATGATACTTTTAGTACTTAGTGGTGACCAGTGAAGTGATTTGGTTACGTATTTGGTGTTTGATGTAAGTTTGATGAGAATATAAGGCGTTGTCTTATAAAAGTATTTTAATTCTATTAACTACAATGGCTGAAAATGGTTTATAGCACACGAGATTTTAAAAAACTTATACCGTGGCTCTCACGCACTAAACCAACCCTAAAAATAGGAATCATGAACTCTGTCTCATTATCTCAATCATTTATGAGGGGAGAGATTGATACTGACAAATGCAAACCTGCTCAATCTTACTACGACCAGTTTTGCTCAAATATTCAACAAAAAACCAAGCCTCGCCACTATCCAGTAGGTGCGACCACGGCTCTAGCTTTTAACTATTTTCTTGTTTGGTCCTTTTCAGACCCCCTTTTTGACGTAGTCGGGTTATAGTTTCTAAACTAATTTTTTTTATTTAATCCTTTTTCGTATCCCGATGGGGCATGTAAACTAACCATGCAATATTGACATTGTCATATACAAAGGAAGAAAGAAAAAAAGTACCTAACGCAAAGCGTCTGACCCGCGCGTATTTTAAGTAAAACCGCGTCTTAAACTTATATTATGACTTCAATAGTATAATATATGTACATATTTGTAATGTGCTCTCTAATACCTTTCTTTTGATACCATGTTTGGTATCAAAAGAAAGGTATTAGAGATAGTCTCTTAGTGATAATAAATGAGCACATTACGTAATGATTATCGCAGTTTAGATTTTTTTGAGGTTGGCATCTGAAGTACCTATTAATTCCGCAATAGAAAATTATTAATTTATTATATAATAGGCTATTATTACGAATATATTGACACCCCATTTATTAAAATCGGTTCTGTAGTTTAGACGCTACGGTGGAACATACAAACATACATACATACATACATAGACTGCCAAAAACATTATTATTCCTTTTGGCTTTGCCGTATCGGGTAAAAACAGGCAACGATAGTCTCTCCACTAGACTATCGTTGCATGTTATTGTTTGTTTTCGTTCTATAGCATGCCGATATTTTGCCCATATTGCGGCAGTCCTAAGAAATACGCGGCAATAGCCCTGTGGTGTACGTAACTGCCCTAACGATGATCTCGGGTTCGATCCCCAGGTACCCCGGGTACTAACTTCTGACTTTTCGAAGTGGTATCAAAAATGTTAATTATCACTCGCCGAAACATATCTGGCGAACTGTGGGTGTGTAATATACCTCTGCCTAGCTCTTCGGGGATATAGGCGTGAAGTTATGTTATGTCATAAGACAACCAGACAAAGAAAGCACCAGAAAAAATCTAGTGGTAGATACCATTAGATTTTTTTAGAATTGTACCAACATTTTAACAGAAAACAAACAGTTCGATATTTTTTACTGTCATCCAAAAGATTGATAAAAATAAAAGTTTTGAAACATAATGTGTTCGCGACCGAATATTTATTGGGTACTTAGGAGCATCTGTGAGATTTATAGGTGTGACAGATAGTCACTATGGAATTGAATAATATAGATAGCATTTTAGAATTGGATTATAAGATTATGCTACGCTGTTGTCGCAAATGGGTCTACGGCGTAGAGGCTCTACGGAATTACAAACAATGATACTTTTAGTATTTATGTCAAACTTCATGTGAATACAAAAATACTGCACAGAAAACTTAACGCCATAGGCACACAGCAGACAGAGAAACTGTCAATGACCCTACAGGTAGTGCAGAGACATGTCAAGATGGTGCATGAAACGGTGGGAAATTGAAATAATTAGAATTATAAATAAATGATTTATATCTATGAAATATATTTAAAAAATGGTATAAAAATAATAAGCAGCGCTAGCTGAGTGGAGAGACCGACGGACTGCCACGCAGAAGGTCACGGTTTTGAATCCACGGCGCGCACCAATGACTTTTCGAAGTTATGTGCGTATTAAATTGATAGTTATCGGTTGCTAAACGGTGAAGGAAACCAACGTGAGGAAACCTGCAAGTCTGAGAATTCTCGATAATCTTGAAAGACATGTGAAATCTGCCAACCCGCACTTGGCCAGTGTGGTGGACTATGGCCTTACCCCTTCACATAATGAGGAGAGGCCCGTGCCCAGCAGTGGGATAGTGTAAAGGGCTGATGATGATGAATGGTATAAATATGGAAAAAAAAATATATCTTATAAATACATACAATATATATTATAATATATATACTATTTAGCAAGGTCATGTTTAATAGCATCATAAGCGTTTAGATCATGGCCGACCAACGTATATTACCAGCAACGAGTATTGTGTAAATGTGAACATTAATAATAATTATGAGTCAACATAACCATAAGCTGCTTAGCAAAACAGAGCCTAAGAGCGTGAACGCACCAGCACTAACAATAATCTTAATATAATTATATAAAATCCTTGCGTTACTGACTGACTGACAGACACGCTCCAGCCAAAAGTATTGGGTGCAGGACGTTGAAATTTGGCACGTACTTTCCTTGGGGACCGTAGGGGTGCACTAAGAAGGGATTTCCCGAAATTCCCACGGGATCGGCCAAAACGGGTAAATTAAAAATAAACTAATACTAAAACTCGATTACACCAAACTTTAGTGATAATAAATGTAATTTACTGCAGTTAACCCGCAGTTAAAACGTTTCATTTCACGTTCATACTTTGGCTCATCGGTCTAACCTGGGGTTGCCAGATGGCCGAGAAATCTTGGCTAGTCCCGATATTTTGCGTTTTATCCTACTGGATAAAACGCAAAATATCGGGACTAGCCAAGATTTTATTTTTTAGACCTTACTGTGCTGGATTCCGAATATCTAGGTCAACTAAGCCGTGTAATACACTAGCAAGCAACTGACACGGCCGACACTCGAGCTTGTCGAATGTTACTTTGTCTACAGAATATTGTAACTTAGTTTGTTGAAGTAGTTAAGTCTTCGCAATATCCCGGTATTGACGCATGGATATGCCATCATAGTGTGACTGCACTTTATTTTTATATGAAATCGCACGATATTAATGCTGTCAACGTCTACAATGCGAACAACCGCATGGAAGGAAATATGAAGTAGGCCCGGGCATCGAACCCAGGACCTTCGATCAGCAGTCGCACACGCTATCCACTGGACCACAGAGGCAGTCTCTATAAAAAATATGGCAAACAAGTGTCTTGAATCTCCAAATCCATGGATAAATCGAATATTCAAACCGGCTGTTAGAGTTTAGAGTTAGGGTTTAGCTAAATTTGAATCCTCTGAAAATTTTTAATCAATAATTTTTGCTTTAAACATTATAGTAATTATACCTTAGAAAGCTCGATTATTTAAAAATGAAATATGGAAAATTAAGTAAATTATTTCTCAACCCAAAGCTAGTATTAAACAAAAGCAGGAAAGTACGCGCGATGAGTACTAATTGAGTACTAACTAAATAACGAATTTAAAATTGCAAAGTAGGGTAAAACGCTGACGCGGTTATAGTGTACAGTGTAACATGGACCTTCATATAATACAAGAATTAATTAATATAGTTCAAAGTTAAGCACTGGCCTTGCCTATATGAAACTGAATATGTATGAAACCTGTTGGTACAAATTTTGAGTTATCTACGAAAAAATATTTTGAAAACGAGAAAATGTAGGCCTATATCGAGAGTTATATTGTTCCTTATTTTGTTATAATGTACCATGTACGTTGTACTTATGAGACCAAGTTTGAATCAAGTTGTTTTAGTCCAACAAATAGAAAACCGCAAATAATCATAATATAACGATTCTTAATCGCATTAAGTGACCTATGTAAGGTATAAGTTGTTAAAGTAAGCTTACAAGGGTCGCGATCTCGGTAACCCTGTCTACACGACGTGACTGTCGCGGTTTCAGATTTAGGTCGGTCGAGACCTTGAGGGAATTTATATATACATATTCTGCCATAAATATTTCTGTGATGCGATTAAAATCAGTTAAAAATAATATATCTGTATATATATAAAATGCTTGCGATAAAGCAGGCAAGCTACAGCCAAAACTATAAGGCGCAGGAAGATGAAATTTGGCATGTGTGTTCCTTGAAGATCGCAGTTGCACTAAGAAGGGATTGCTTAAAATTCCCGCAGGAATGGGTAGAAACAGATAATTAAAAAATAATGCGTGGGCATAGCTACGGGAATCCTCTAGTCAGGTATAAAAATCATAGAAATACTAAAGCATTTAATCATATCATAAGTAAGTCACTAACTTAGCTATTCACAATCACGGAAAATTATGATTTAGTTTACAATTATTAAAGTTTTAATCAACCTCGGTAAAGAAAAAATTTGTAAAAGTTTTAATCGGCCAGGGTAGTGCTATACTGTAGGATTTTGTTTTAGAACTCTATGTAGCCGTAATCCAGATTACAGTTTATAGAGGATATCCAGGGTGACTTATGGAGTGGGTGACAGGGTGACCCCTATAGATAGGGAGTAGAATCACGTCATTTAGTCCCAAGATTCACTTCCTAAACGGAATACGAGCAATTACAAGTCATTCAGTATAAATAATACATAACTATATCGTATTTAATGCAATTACTTAAAAGTTGTATCACAATAAAGTCTTGATAGGCTAGTTACGAGTTGTACAATTTAGAACGAAGCAAAGATGCAAATCACGGCTTGTAGAAGGAAGGAAAAATGCACCAAGCAAGAACAAAATATAAACTGATGTAAACAACAACATCGGTTGGTAAACTTGACCTAGTTGTCTGTCTACCGACCCCACTTACGCACGTCCATGACCGACGAGACGCACGACAACATAGGGAACACGGTTCAATGACCCTACCGTACATTGTATGGGTATTGGTTCTTGCGTGAACGAAGCTAGTATTACTAAGACATATTTATTTCTGCATTTTGGTTGTCTACAGCACTTATACAAGTCAAAACCTAATTCTAAATGATGCCGGCTTTTCCCAGTTAAATGAGCTCTTAAGAAGAAAGGCTGAAACAAACTCAGAGTCATTGTTTAATTTTTCTGTCATTTCAATTTCTTTCGTCTTTTCTTTACCTTTAAAGTCCAGACAAAGTGGGTTTACTATGCGAGTATAATACAGGATATCGTCTGACGCTTTTTACTGACCACTGATGGTCCGCATTTAACAGCCATCATACGCTCAACCTTGATTGAATGGGCTGTATAGTTGAGAGTCTAGACTCTTCTTCTTTAATTTAAGAGCCTAGCTCTTGTCGGTGCAGCTCCTTCCATTTCTTCCTATCGAGTGCCAATTCCTGAACTTCCTTATACGTCACAACCTTCACCTTCTCTTTAATTTGACTGATATAACTATACCTCGGAAGTAGTCTAGACTATCATGTTATAAATAGTAATAATTTACTTGTTAATCTTAATGCAGCCTTCTGCACTGCTGGACATATGCCTCTCCTTATTTGCGCCTCAATAGACTTGTGAGTCAATGGAACGATTTTGACTATAGTAGTCAAAATCGTTCCATACCACGTCTGATACTATATGCTGCATGTTGTTGCATTTGTCGACAACCACGAGATGTAATAGGGTAGTGAAATTGTGTATTCATTAGTCATCACGATACCTACAGAAGCTCTTCAATAAGCCACACTTTCTATATAACACCAATTTACAAGTCAGTTATTTAGATTATTTAATTAATGAATGCAACCGACTTCGTCTTATTTATCACAAACTACTTTTAACGTTTCGCTCAGGTTTCACTGAAGTACTCTGACATACAGCTTTCTCAAATGAATTCCAAACGATGTAAATAAGTTCGATTTATGTAATATAAATACTTAAAATTTAAATGCTTATCGTGGGAATTGCTACAATAAAATCACAATAAAAGAACTTGAAACCACATTTTAGCATGCAGATTATACTAAATATAAAAGAGATTTACCAATTCTTTCAGTAAAACTGCAGGAAGGAATTAGTATCTCAATAAAATTAAAAGTCGAAAGATACCACTACTATATAACATTACAGATATAGATGTACCGACGGTTACAGAGGTCCAAAAACGAATTTTATGTTCACTCCAATCCGGAACCAATAATACATCAAGAAAGTTAAGTGAAGACTGAAACTCATTCACGGGATCAAGCGAAATGAATAAACATGTAATTTTGTGAGATTGTGTGAAAAACAGAACTAAAAATAGACAACCCTTAGAGAAGTGATTAGTGAAGGAAAAATATAGTGCAATTATCAACAATAATAAAATGAATACAAATATTTTCAAAGACAATAAACTTTTAATCATTTCACAAAAATATTAATATTTAATTTAGTTTCAAAGAGATGACTTGATAACAAAATAAAATAAATAATACAAAACATTCTGCCTAATTAGAAACAGCAATACAATTAGTGTTACCATTATTTTGGATGTGAAATAAAATATTTTAATTGAAATAAGACATGGACAGTGGAATGTAAATAAATTGTATGGACGTAATTCTAAATGAGTGGTGCGTTTTTGTGATAACAATGAAAAATGTACTTTATAAGTGAATCAATAAACTTTCATTTACAATAAAGAACAAAAAAATATCATCACTCGTGTGTTCTTGGACTGCTATAGTCTGGTGGTTGAGACAATGAACAGTTGCTAGCAAAGGATTTTGTGTTTGATTGTATGGGATAAAAAGTGCAAAAATGAACGTGCCAATGAAGGGTAGTCCTGCTCCCACGGTAGCAGTGGTGCCAGTGCCGGAGAGCGAGATGGATGCTCTGCTGCTCGGAAGGACTGCGAGGGACAAAGGACATTTGATCAGAACGTCAAAATTTATGTATTTGTTCTAACTACTTACTATTCTAACTACTTACTACTATTAAGGAGTCGATCGTAGAGACAATGTTGAAATAAGTGGTGGTAACTCTTTTTCAAAGCTATCGTATACCTATTTTTATCGTTGCATTATTATTTTATATCTTTGCCAAATTGAACGCAACAGACTCATATAGTAGTGTGGTATGTAGGCAGTGGCTCAATAGTTATACTTATATATAGCTAACGAGCACAACAAAATTAGAACTGCGTGAGATGGAGTTTAGTTATAATGCATAGAGCATGTTTAAGTCGCATTGTCCTATATCCTAGAACTTTATTCTAGCCATTTAAACGTATGTAAAATCTTTAAAAACAGTAAAAGTCCCATTCAAGCATTGTTTCTAAAATCGTAGAGTTTGCTACGGCGTAGCAACGTAACTTAATCGTAGCAAATAAGATTACAACTTGTATAGAGAAAGCTACGAGACTCAATAAGTATGCTTGAGTTCTGTTATTCTTTTCTGAAGTTATATTGGCAGTTAAACAATTTTCAAGAAGAAATACTTGTTCTGAAGGCAGTTTATTGAGTAACCGATGACAATAATAGCTACATGTACAGATTTCTGTTTTAATGGGCAGATTGAATTTCCGTACATAATTAGGTTTACTTTGAAAATTATCATTTTAATGATTATATTATTTTCATAAATGTATTAGTCTCACAGAGAAAAATACAAGGTTTTATGCCTTGTATTTTTTTCTTGTCTTGACATGGAACATCAAACCCATTATTGTTGATAAGCAGTAGTCTTTTTTGTCTTTAAAAATGTTCAATGTGGCAAGTTAGTCCTCAAGAATAATTTACTTGAAGATTTATTCGTTATTTATAACGATATGTAATGCATGCTTTATTAATCCGACGTAAATATGTTTTATGTCAATTTTTGTTGAACATATTTTGATTCTTCTTTTCTTTTCCTCCTCTTTTCTCTGTTTTGGCAATAAAAACAGCTAAACTAAATACTAAGATAAGATATACTAAGATTATATGATATGATATACTAAGATACTAAGATTTACTCATCATGTATACAGCTATAGTAACAAGTCTTAAAATGCTAACTATAATAATAAAATATACTCGAACCAGTAATAGCCAAATATCTTGATCTAAATAATTATACAGTTTGGAAATGTGCCATGACCGAAATATGAACGGCGTTTAAACTGAATTAATATAAACTTGTAGCAAGATACATACAAGATAAACTCTACTATAAAAACAAATATTAGTTTCAATGTATACTGTAAGAAAAGAGCGACTGGACACGAAGAGTTAAAAATAGAACTCAGTGGCGTGCCATTGAAGAGGCCCATATATAGAACAGGATTGCGACAGGTTATGATGATAATGAAACAGTAAGAAATTTACTGTGATTGATACATTTATGAAATGTGCTGATTAAGACTTTTGTATTACGATTATAAGCTATACTGATAAATTAGATAAGCTCTACGAAACTTTGTGTCCTCGAGAGGACGCCATATTTAATACGACGTCATGCATTTAACCAGTTTATTCTCAAAGCGTCTTACAATAACTGATATGTCAAATATAGGCAGCAACTCATACGTTGGCACAGATCAATATATGTACATACAACTTTTATATGTTTAGCAGGTGAAATTAATAAATAATAAATCTATCTAAAACCTTCAATCCTTAGGTAAAATGAGATGCCATCAATTTTATACCTTATAAGTAATGTACTTGAAGTATCAAATTAATTGGCCCGAGTATAGTTTTATATAATACCCTTCATAATAACCACCGTATTTTCTCCTTCAAAGTTTTGCCTTAACACATAAAATCAGCATTTTGTGTTTAACTTAGTCCTTCAAACAATAATTTGGGAATAACAACCCAAGTATATAGGCATTGTGATAACTTTATATATAGTAATAATATAAAGTTATCACAATGCAAAGTTCATTTGCTTAACCAATGTTTTACTTACTTGGCAAAGACTTACATTATGGTTTACTACAATAACTAAGTTAACATTTACATAATGTATTCATATAATAATATGTGTAATATGCTCACTCTCTTATATTTAGCCGAGAAGTTTTAATAAGCGATATTTTCATATAACATACAATATTATTTAGCGGGTCTCAGACCCGCTAAATAATATTGTATGATGTATACAAATCGCGAAAGTTTAAAATCGATTATTTTCATATAAGTAATTTAGAAGAATGGTAATTTGTATAATACTAAAAATAATAAAATCCTAAGACAACCTTCATACAGCCATCCAGCGATAGCCTAGTGGAGATACCAACAGACTGCCATACAGACGGTATTTGTTTCGAATCCACGGCGCGCACCACTGACTTTTCGGTGTTACGTGCGTATTGAATTATTAATCATTGCTTATCCCGGGCCTCGGAGAGCACGTTAAGCCATTGATTCCGGTAGTCATGAAGATCTTTGACAGTCGTTATAGGGCGTCAGAACCTCTTAAATAAACTGACACTAGTCTAAACCATGGAATATCGCTATCCCTTCGGGTTGCGGAGGTCCGGCAGTCGCTCTGTGGAAAAGCTAATATTCAGCCAAATCCGGTTAGACTAGAAAGTAGACACCGGGTTGAAACTGAGATAACGCTAGGAGGATGATGAAATACAGCCATCCAATTCTAAACTAGGAAACTAAGCTCAGACTTTAATTAAGGTAACCAGGTGACTAATAAACATACTTATAACCTGTATATATAAAATTTCTTGCGTACTGAATGACTGAAAACAAGGTAACTACAGCAGAAACCACTGGGCGCAAGAAGGTTTAATGTGGCATGTAGGTATAATTGTTTATTCCTCTGAGACCGTAGGGGGGCACAAAGAAGGGAATTGCCGAAATTCCATCGGATTCGGACAGAAACCATTAAATTAAAGTAATATGTGCGGGTGTAGCTGCGGGTAGTATACTATGTTGTGAACTTTCTCATGCTCTTAACCAACTTAAATAATGTATAACAACATTGTATAAAATTTAGTATATTTTGTTATTATAACTCATACAAGTTAACAATTCTTGATCTTCACCACTTAAGCTCGGCGCCAAAGTTGCATAACTTACAAAATGTTGTACACCTGCCTACCAACATTACGGAACCACTTAGAAAGTTACTTATACATGCTTAATATCAGCAATTCTAGGCAACGAGGCCTTAGGCAGATTGTACAATAATTACTAAAGTGCGAAAGCTTATGAGGATGGTGCTTGATACTCTGTCTGTGTTTTTTTTGGTGTCACCCTTGTATCCTCGCTGAGGTAGGTAGAAGAGTGCTACGAATATAATATTACACCCAATTTATTCGCCTTATGAATTGTTATTCTCACGTAATAGGTGGTGAGTCTATTGTTGTTACCGGGCCTTTTCCAGACTCTGTGTAGCTACTGAGAATTCGGAAAAACTCAGTAACACTTTTACCCGACCAGGGAATCGGAACACTGAACCACGCAAGCAGTTCATTAATTTTATCGTTGAAAATCTTCTTTACATACTTTTTTATATAATATAAATGAGCTAAGTAAGCGAAAATAGTAAACCATTATAATAATTAAATCAAAGTCAAGTGATAAACTTTGCCGACGTCGGTATGAACTTGTCATTGCTTTGAAACTGGTAATACTACGCCGTTACAAATTCGCGCAAAATAGCAGAATTCTCGCTATTACATATACAGTTGTTATCATGTATTCTGGTTATGATTACTCTGCCTTAATTTATAGTGTCTAAAAATTACTCGTTAACTTATGCCTATCACACACTGTGGATTCGAATTCGATACCCGCTGCATAGCAGTCTGTTCTCGTATCTCCACTAGTTTATCACTGCCTGTAATTACAGCTAGCGATATTCTATCATAACGAAAAGCAGTAAATGATAACAAATAATATTCAAACCTCGGCCAGTCCAACAAACACATGGAGCACATACTTAAAACAATATGTACAAATGCCAAATATCCCCCATTGATCGATGACCGGACCGATTGTATATTGGAATACACTCTCGTCAATCCACAGCTGGCTTTGTGCATTGACGTGTTAACTGCAGATAGCGCACGATATAGCTTATACTATGGACTATTTGCGTGTTTATGTGTGTTCGTGTGATAAAGAGTTATGAATACATTATACAATATTATTTAGCGGGTCTTACTCGACGAATAATAAACGATAAAACTATACAAATCGCCGAAGCTTAAAATTTAGTTAGGTATATAAGTCAAGTGTGAATGGGACAGGAGGAAGGGGAAGACCTAGACGGATGTTCTCTGACCAGATTGGAGACATCCTAAAAAAAGGACAGGTTAGAAGTACCCTAACCGAAGAGCATGCATGAGAAATTTGATGGGAGTGAGTGAAGCAAGAGAGATATGTCAGGATCGTTCCAAATGGCGTTCCGTAGTCTCTGCCTACCCCTCCGGGAAACAGGCGTGAGTCTATGTATGTATGTACGTATGTATGTAAACTGGCTAAGCTTGCGACTATATTCAGTTAGGAATAATACTGAGTTGTCTATGATAATTTGAATTAAAATACTACTATTATTACAATTCAAAATATCATAGACAGCTCAGAAGGTAATCGTGAATAAGTGTCCACATACCTATAGTTAGCAGCTGAAATAAAAAGCCTCCTTAGTAGAGTAAAATCCATAATGAATTTATTTATTTTATTTATTTATAGACTCACGCCTGTATCCCCGAAAGGGTAGGCAGAGGTGTAATATTTCACCCACATTTCACCATGAATTTTTAAGTCTCACGTAATATGGGGCGAGTCTATTGCAGTACCGGGCACACCAAAATTAATGTCAAAGTCAAATCATTTATTTGTTCATAGGATCATTACAAAGACTTAAAAACAGTGTTTCCTACTTGACCGCGTGAGAAGAAACATCCGAAACAAACTCAGAGATTATTACGGAATAACCATTAACCAACACACAACGACGAATAATCCATAATTTTTGCGACACTTGATTTCATTTTTCCATTTGCGACATATGCTAACTTTAATGCCAGAAAGTCAATCAATCCGGCAATACCAGCTTTTACTTCGATTAATAAAATTCAAGCGGTAAGCTTTACGAAGCTTTAACGAACATTATATTTATATAATCCATGGAAGTACATAATAACGTGACCAGACACACCGATAATGGATTTTTTACGACATCTACAAAATACTTATATGAATCATGACGCAGTAAATAAACCATTTTACTGTACTTTTTACTGCCAACTACTAAAAATTATTACCTAAAGTAGAAAAAGTAGCACTTAATATTTCGCCACTGTGAGGGCTACTTTCAGTTGGGTAGGGTAGAATTATTATGTTCATTTTGCTTTCAGAATACAGAAACCGCTTATGGTACACTTCAGACTCCTCATCGATCCAATATATTTTTAATTTACATTGGTGTCCTTTGGACGTCACCAGTGTTTATACCGTTACCGCATATTTTCTTCAGGTTATTATAGCTTATGCACTTAATAAGTGCATTGTACGTAAGTATATTATTTATACTGAGATTGAAATTGTGACCAATAAATAATCTTAAATAAAAGGCAGCTATATAAATACTAAATAATTAAACTGTCTAGTATGTGAAGGGCAAAATACAAGTGAGAATGTTAACCTTATCCACCTTACAAAGTGCCACAATACCTGAAATACAGATTGTTTTCGACGACATTGGAGCGTAGTACTTGGCGAATAAATTTACTTAACAAGTCTGTATTTATGGGAGTGAATAAAGCAAGAGGATATGTCAGAATCGTTGCAAATGGCGTCCCGTAGTCTCTGCCTACCCCTTTCGGCAACAGGCGTGAGTTTATGTATGTATGTAGGTCTGTATTTTCGTTGACTAAAATAAGTCTATATACTCTTATTCTTTTAATGATCAATGGTCATCACAAGCGTTTCTTTAATGCCGTATTTCTGTTATTTTTTTAAACAAAGGACACCAAAAATAGAGGTAAATTATTGTGGATTATCAAAACCTTAAACTCAACGCTGTATTATACGAAGAAACTGCCTAACGACCATTTTCAATATTCGAACTTTAGATAGATCTGTAGATTTTAGATTCGTGTTTGACTTATTTTGTATGGAGCTTTTGTCAAAAACTGTCAAAATCGAATCTAAAATCTACAGATCTATCTATACTTTGAATATTGAATTCCGTAGTGAATCGAAGTCGAAACAAACTCTACCTACCCTCTGTAAACAAGGGAGTGTAAATATACGATTCTTTTACGAAGCTCACACAGTCGGTACGAAATTACACGTATATATGCGAGCGATAAAACCATAAGTACTGTGAGTGGACAGTAGGAGCGGCCGCGCGCGCCGCCACCCTAATTGATTGATGATGCGGAGTGTCATGTCCGACAGTTTATATTTACCAGATATTGACCCTCAATTTAGTTTTTACTGAATAAAATGAGATGATTGGTGTTTATTTTTACCCAACTACGGCGAAGCCAAAAGGAAGGATAATATTTTTGGCAGTCTATGTATGTATGGAAGTATGTATGTATGTATGTATATATGTATGTTTGTATGTTCTAACATAGCGCCTATACTACTGAACCGAATTTAATAAATGGGGTATCAATAAATTAATAATAATGGCGCGAGTGTCATAGGCTAAATAATTTTATCCAAATTTTCTATTACGTAGTTAATATATCAAATTCCAAACTCAAAAAAAAACTGAGTTAATCATTACGTGTTTGGTATCAAAATAAAGGTTTTGGTAAGCGCGTTACAAATATGTACATAATTTGTACTGCTTCAGTCAAAATATACGTTTAAAACGCGGTTATACTTACAATTCACGCAGTTCAGACGCTTTGCGTTACCTATTTAAACCGTTTTATTTTGTTTCTTTCGTAATAAATTTCGTTAATAAGTTTAAAAACTATAACCCGATTACGTCAAAAAGGGGGTCTAAAAAGAACGAAACAAGAAAATAGCTCATTCAGATA
This sequence comes from Euclidia mi, assembly GCA_944739405.2. Classification (NCBI taxonomy): domain Eukaryota; kingdom Metazoa; phylum Arthropoda; class Insecta; order Lepidoptera; family Erebidae; genus Euclidia; species Euclidia mi. Next base: position 43,873,698 of record OX123206.2, on the reverse strand, counting down.
TAAATCCAGAAAAGTATAATTACAGAAATGCTCAACGCTTGCTTGCTGCTTCTTCATTTCAGCACACCGCATGAAAATAGGTCCCAAATTTGAAGTCATTACTTTTGCCAGAGATTACATTTTGTTTTCGGCACCCTCCGCAACAAATTATACACATATCATTTATGTATGTCAGACGCCCACTCCCGTCAGTTCACTGGAAACAATTATATTCTGGATTGGAACTGAAATAATAATCAAGGGAAAGCACAAAGCTTTAATGTAGAACCTCATCGTCGGATAATATTTAGACAGTGAAAGTGATTTTAAGCTTTCACTGGAAACGAAAATTTTATTAGTACACTAAGAACCTATTTCGTAAAATTGGGCTTTATTTTACTTTATAATAAATAAATCCAAAATAGGTATCTTAAAAATCTCCTGTTAATATGTTTGTTATTGAAGTCTTTCAAAACAGTTTGACAGATTCGCAGTAAATGTCTTGTGTATATTTGGTAGAAGTGATAAAAGATCTATGTAAACATCGCGTGGAAGCCTGCATGGCTGAGAGTGCTCCCAAAATGTTCTCGAAGGACATGTGAAGTCTGTCAACTCGCACTTGGCCATCGTGGTGGACTATAGCTTTACCCTTCTTGAAGTGAGAAGAAGCCCGTGCCCAGTACGTGGGACAGTATATATACAGCTGATGATGAGATTACAGGTCGTAGGCAAGCTGTTGATTTTGGACAAACATGTAACAGCATATTTTGCCCTACAATAAAGCTGGCCGGACGGATTGGTATTTGCCTACACCATAGGACAGTGGACGTCCTACAAATTATGACATCAGATTAACTCTGGTTTCATTAACGATAAGACAGGATTTCTTATTAGCATACACACAACACACACACACAACATCAGCCTTTAACTGTCCACTGCTGGACTAGGCCTCTCCTTTGAAAGGAGGAATTGGCCTACTATACCACGCTGGCCAAACGGGTTGGTATAGGGTTTGTATCAAGTTTTCCTTCTCTTACAGTGGTGTTCTCTGCATAATATGCTCCCTCTGTCGGCTCTTACGACACCCATGGGATGATATGGGGTGGTGACATTCCGTATTCTTAATCCGTCACCACACGGACATACTCACAACATAAATAATAGAAATAACTTTAACAAAAACAATTCGATCCAAAAATATAATTCATATCTCCCGACAGTCTAAAAACAAAATGTTCATCCAACATATTAAAAAATACCAATACTCAACACTCAACGAAGTATTAAATGGTAAAGACTACTAACACTAGGTTAAGATTTATACTAACAATATATGGATCTTGTAATTTGATCTGAAATAAACTGATTAATAATAAAGAGCCCAATATTCCAACCATGCCGTCTACTCGTACGTCAATCAAAACTCTCTTCCTAAACTGAAAACCAAAACAAACCGTCCACTTTCAACTGTTTTACATCACTCTAGGAATACAAACGTAGCTATTCTGCTTTTTAATCGCAAAGCAATCGTTTCTGCCTGTCGTTACAACCCTTTACGCAAAACAATACCTTACCCAAATAATTACAAGGTTCATTTTTCTTTGTGCTACCTTTATAATATTTGACAACGGGCCTGAACTGTGTTGAAAGAAAATACATCTTACCTTCTGTTCATAAGGATGATAATCGTGTATAAATGAACGAAGTATTTGAGTAGAAAACTTGTGTGCATGACATCAATGGTTGAGAGAAGTGGAGTTACAGTAGTGGCTTTGTAGCACGATTCAATACCTTCCTGAATCCCGCAATGAACGGGGAAATAGGTTTACCTGTTTCTTTCATAGTTATTTGAGTTCGTTCGCAAGAATTCGGTTTTATACATACATACATAGACTCACGCCTGTTTCCTGGAGGGGAAGGCAGAGACTACGGAACAACATTTGCAACGATTTTGTCATATCTCTCTTGCTTCATACACTCTCATCAAATTTCTCATGCATGCTCTTCGGTTAAGGGTACTTCTAACCTGTCCTTTTTTAGGATATTTCCAATCTGTTCAGAGAACGTCCGCCTAGGTCTTCCCCTTCCTCTTGTCTCATTCACACGAGTCGGTTTTATAACGTGGTGAGAATCGTCGAAACCTCCCAATTTGGCCAATCGCCTCACTATAGCATTGTGACTCAATGGGGATTTGGCCTGCTAAACCACGCTTGCCAGATGAGTTGGTATCGGGCTCGCTGTCGAATTCCGTCTCTTCGCAAAGATTCTAAGCTGCGGTCTACATTCGAGAACCTATTTAGTCCACTGACCATTCGTTTGCAACAGATGTGGCCACACCATTTCCACCTTAGTTTATACGCTTCTGAACTGTGCCAGTCACTTTTGTACAAGACTTTAACACACCTTCCGTATAACGTATAATCAAATTAATTGCGAATTGACTCATAAAATTCCAGTACCAAAGTTGTCAATTTACTTACGAGTAAACTTCGCACGAATTGTAAACGATATGAAATATTATACCGTCACAAAATATACGATTTATTTCTAAAGATTCCGTCGGGTGTGACTCAATCAGCTCGCAAATGGATTTCATTACTCGATCACTTGTTCATTCTTTTCGTTTTTTCGTTCATCCCTTTAAATTGAATGTAGATCTATCGTGTTTGAATCTAATCTCGATAAGGGAGATAAATTGTTTATCGGTGTATGCAAAGATGCTTAATCTTCGCTAAGGTTACGAAAATAGATGGAAAACCGTTTTATTTTAGATAAATACAAATAAAAACAAAAGCGGCGATAGCACAGTGGTGTACGTAACAGACTGCCGATGCCGTCAAGATGGTCTCGGGTTCGATCCCCAGGTATGCCAGGCACACACCAATGACTTTTCGAAGTTATGTGTGCATTCAAAATTTTTATTATCGCTCGCTTAATCGTGTCCGGTAGATAGCAATAGGCTTGCCCCCTATTACATTGGAACAGAAATATAACTAGCAAAGTGTAGGTTTGTAATAAATATCTGCCTACCCGCGGATAAACGCGCGAAGTTATTTTATGTTATGTTATGCAAATACAATCATTTACACTGCGTGGATGGCATTCTTACCGTGAAGCAGCTCCATTTTTCAGAACTGCGCTAGGTTCCCCCAAAGCATAACACTTTGAACGATCCTTAAATTATTGTTTCTAGTGTTTGTGTCCGTTGTTTGAATCTTGACAGGATTTCTTGGTAACAGAGCAAGACATTGTTAAGACTGAAAGAAACGAAATGTATAACGGTAACTTAGGATTTAGTAGGTGTGCTTTAACAGTTTTTGTTTTTATAGAAACAAGTCGGCTAAATCCCCGAAGTGGTAGATAGAGGAGTGGTATTAAAAACCACATTCCGCCATGATGTGAAATTTAAGTCCCGCGAGCCTATTGCCGTTAAAGGACAATTTGCCAGGCTCCATGAATTTGAAAAAAACCCAGGAATCGAACCCTCCCAAACTGCAGCCGCATATGCTATCCACTGAACCACGGAGGTAGTAGTAAAATCAAAATTACTCTGCATCGTTTCACATTTATTAAATAGAAAGAAAATGTGAAGCAATATTACTGCAACATTCAAATGAACGTAATGAACTACAAAATTGCTACATTACTTGTGCCTCGCCTCTATTTAATATTATAGTTCAGTTTCAGACAGCTCCATTAACTGAGTGGTTCGCTTTGAACTAAATTATAAACAGCATAAAGCAAATTATAATTATATTTCAATGCTTTCGAAATGCATGCAAGAAGTTTAATGTATTAATTAAATATAAATTTCACTATAATGTATTTAACATGATATTCTGTAATCAGCATAAAATATAAATAACTGCTCAGGTTACTACAGTATTAAAATGACAGAGAAAGAGAGGGCGGGGAATTGGGAAAAAAGAGATGAAGCCACACTGATAATAAAAAATAAATTTTCTTCAATACTGAATTTCATCTCTAAATAGTGAGAAAATGTTTATATTTGATTAATTAACTTATATATGGTAAGGTTATTATTTAACTTATTAATTAAGAGCATTTTAGAAATCTATGCAGTTATGCTGTAGAAATGAGAGCACTGAGAAGTATGTGTGGTGTCTCTCTGACTGACAGAGTAAAGAATTGTGTGATAAGAGAGTGTTGTGGGGTAAAAGAAGATGTAGTGACAAGCATCGAGAAAGGTATGCTAAGATGGTTTGGGCACGTGGAGAGGATGGATGACGAAAGAATGACCAAGCAGATATATAAGGCAAGTGTGGAAGGGACAGGACGAAGGGGAAGACCTAGGCGGACGTTCTCTGACCAGATTGGAGACATCCTAAAAACAGGACAGGTGAGAAGTACCCTGAACAGATGAGCATGCATGAGGAATCTGATGGGAGTGAATGAAGCAAGAGAGATATGTCAGGATCGTTGAAAATGGCGTTCCGTAGTCTCTGCCTACCCCTCCGGGAAACAGGCGTGAGTCAATGTATGTATGTATGCAGTTACGATTAGACATGGTTGTCTCCTGAACTAGAGAATTATTCTATTTAACGATGAGAAAATTGCATCCATTTCTTTAGAATTGCTTTTCACAGTATAAGGCTATAAACATTAATATAACTAAGACATTAGTAGAGCCTGCTTGATTCTGAATAACAGCCGATCAGATGTTGCTCTTTGATTAGATTGTTCTTCCAAAGATAGTGTTGAGTCGGCTGCTTTATATTGCCGTTAACAATTATAGGAGAGTAAGCTCCGGTTTAGAATAAGGTTAGGCCGATGTCGTCCAGATAAATAAAATAAAAATATGTGAATAATTAACATAAAAATACCTTATCTATGAAAAAAAAGACTTTCACGGTAGTCATTTCTGTTGCCTTTATTTTGTACATTTTGCAAATCGCTGCGTAGAAAGTTTTCATTAAAAATAGCTACTGCTTCTATCTACAGTCAGAGTTTTTGAAAATTACTGCGCTTAAAAATTGCATTAAAAAACTGCAACCATGAAACACTTAATAATTTGTCAAACATACTTGCATCTATTTATAGAAAATGACGAATGTTATTTTAAATTTAACCAAAGACAAGATTTAAATGATGAAAAATAACTTTATTGTCAGTGAAATAATTCCAGCGTTAACTTGTTGAAATGAGCATAATAGATTCTCACAACTCGAAATTATTCCTTTCTTCGTATGCTCTTGCTAAACAAGTCTAGTGAAAAATAAAATGATTCTTACAAATCACTATCTCTTAAAAAATAATAAGAAATATTTTGAACAAAACAAAAAATGATGACTAGAGTGTTTCTTAGGACTAAAATAATTAGCGTTTGTAAAGTCGACGCCTGTGGATCAATCGACATGGTAAGAGGATGGATAAAAAGGTGGTGAAAGGAAGGAGAAAGGGGATGTACAAGCACTTGTGGAAAGATGACAACTATGATTGGCAAAATCGGACAGTTACATCCATCGTAAGAACTTAATCAGTAGTTCAGTAGCAGTTATATTAATATGACGAACTGAAGAGATCGTCTAAAGACAGATATCGTATAAGAAATCATTTCTGTACTACTCCATATTATAATCCATTACAAAGACATTTTTCGAGCCTTATCTTTTAGGTGACTTTGATGTTCGATTCGGATGACATCTCTTGGACTCTATTCTTATATCGTTAAATATCATTTATTTTTGGCAGCCTATAATCATTCAGAAATATTAAATACTTTTAATTATAACATGTATTATTGTTACAGGTAAGTCTCGCAGATAGTTTAGTTCGGTGCGTGTGATCTCCAGTAAATACATAATGTGTAAACTCGACTCGAAATGCCAATACTTCATTTGCGGAACTATAAATAAGAAAGTGTCTCCTCTTTGTGTTTATGGTCAGTTATGTACCTAATTTAAGATATCTCCTAATTATATTTTGTTCAAAATACAGATTCAATCTAATGTCAGTGTCATACTCATGTCACAAATGGTATTCTCCTAAATTAACTCATACATACATACATACAAAGACTCACGCCTGCTTCCCCGAAGGGGTAGGCAGAGGCATATTAAACGCCCACTTTTCGCCAGTGTTTTGATCCCACGTAATAGATTGCGCGCCTATTGCCGCTTATCGGGATATTTTGTTTGCCAGGGCCTCGTCCGTTGATCGGCAGGTGTACCACTTGCAGGTGAGGTTGGCTTGGGACCCTAAGTTCTTGGTGGGAACCCTATGCACCCGATAATAAATTAACTGATATTGGGTATGTTATCGTGACTAGATCGTAAATTAAACAATGTGTCAACGTCGAACTATAGAAGTCAAATAAGACAATTATGATTTTAAATTAGCATAATGCCGATTCTGAGTCAATTCAAAATCTAAGCTTATTTCGTTCAAAATATAGTTTCAATGTCACATGAAATACGAGAATTGGCCAGTTACAGTATTATTTCTTTATGGTGCTGATACATTTGAGCATTCACCTGTAATAGAGCCTTCTTGCGAATGTTACAAAACAGAAAAACAAACGAGTGTGTTTTAGCGAGCATTCTTACGAACAGTCAATTTACTTTAACGTTTTTGCTGATAGGAGTGTTCGCTAGAAAGATCGTGAAAACGTTCGTAGCGATGTTCGGCTCTGTTCAGTGTTCAGTTCAACAAAACAAACAACGTGAAATGCTCGCTGTTATGTTACAAGTGAATGCTCAAGTGTATCAGCACCATTAGTTTATCACACCTTATGCACTTAATAAGTGCATAATTTGGTATTATTTATATTACCTATTATATATATTGAAATTGCGGGCAATATATAATCTTACATTAAAGGTGAATAGATAAATACTGAAGCGTTGGCTGAATAAACCTGACTATTATGAAAGGTTAGAGAACAGATGAGATTGTTAGCATCAGTCACCTTACACAGTGCTACAATATTCTGAAATAAATATTGTTTTCGACGATATCGGAGCATAGTACTCTGCGAAAAAATAAATCTAAATAGTTTGTATTTTGGTCGACTAAAATTAATCAATATAATTTATTTTTTTATGTTCATCACAAGCAATACCTAAACTATATGTCGTTGTACTTTATAAGCCAACGAACACAAACATAAATAAAAGAGGCAAGCGTGGAACAAATTTAGTGTTGTCTCGAGTTATCGAAACCTTGACACTCAGCGCAGTGTTAAACGACGAGGAAACCGCCTAAATCGAAGACGTAACAAAATCTATCTACCCTCTGTAAACAAGGGAGTGTAAATATACGATTCTTTTACAAAGCTCACACAGTTGACACCAAATTACACGTATGCGAACGATAAAACACAAGTAATGTGAGTGGACAGTAGGTGCGGCCGCGCGCGCCGCCATCCTAATTGATTGATGAAACCGAGTGTCATGTCCGACCGTTTATATTTACCAGATATTGACCCTTAATTTGTTATTAACTCAATAAAATGATTGTTCTTTATTTTTTCGTGTGAATGTTAAGTTTGGAGTTGGAGTTTATAGACAAAACCGGATCAAAGTCTACTACGACATCTCCTCAATTTGAAGGCCTCCGACATGGTCGAACGATTGTTATAAGTGGTCTTTAATGTCACGATGATTTGAGCCGACGTATTTAATAGACCATATCTACTTAAGACTAAGGATTTGGCTGCGTAAAGACGTAGTAGCTTGTGGTAAAAATAGTAACTCGATTCCCATACGAGGCAACACTTTGTGTGAACCACAAAAATATCAATTCAGTCTTTTTTAAACGAAAAATAATACATCTGTGTATAATATAATTTAACAAAGTAAAGCTTAGTAACTGTTTACTAATAGGGTTTCAGCACACCGCACCAAAATAGGTCCCAAATATGAGGTCATTATTTTCGCCGGAGTAAACATTTTGTTTTCGACTCCCTCTGCAACACATTATATACATATCATTTATGTATGTCAGACGCCCACTCCCGTCAGTTCACTGGAAACAATTATATTCTGGATTGGAACTGAAATAATAATCAAGGGAAAGCACAAAGCTTTAATGTAGAACCTCATCGTCGGATAATATTTAGACAGTGAAAGTGATTTTAAGCTTTCACTGAATACGAAAATTTTATTAGCACTCTAAGAACCAATTTCGTAAAATTGGGCTTTATTTTACTTTAAAATAAATAAATCTTATATAGGTTTTTTAAAAATCTTGTGTTAAAGTGTTTGTTATTGAAGTCTTTCGGAAGAAACAGTTTGACAGATTGTAAATAAATATCTTGTGTAAATTTGGTTTATTGGTAAATTTGGTCAGAGATTCTTGCGGAGGTTCAGAGCTTCTACGGCAACCTCTACACCTCGAAAGCGTCCCGTCCCCAACCCAACTCCGAGGATCCAAGAGCCACTTTAACCCGCCACTTTACGGAAGAGTTGCCAGACGTCAGCCAAGACGAAATCGTGGTGGCCCTGAGGCAGCTTCAAAATGGAAAAGCCCCCGGGGAAGATGGAATTACGACGGAGCTGCTTAAGGCAGGTGGAAAACCTATACTGGTGCAGCTCCAACGCATATTTAATTCTGTTCTGTTCTCGGGGAGAACTCCAAGGGCGTGGAGCAAGAGCATAGTCGTTTTGTTCTTCAAAAAGGGAGATAAAACTCTGTTGAAGAACTATCGACCGATCTCGCTCTTGAGCCACGTCTATAAGCTGTTTTCCAGGGTCATCACGAACCGTCTCGCGCGTAGACTCGACGAGTTTCAGCCGCCCGAACAGGCCGGTTTTCGAGGAGGGTATGGCACCATAGACCACATCCACACAGTGCGGCAGATTATACAGAAGACAGAGGAGTATAATCAGCCCCTGTGCTTAGCGTTTGTGGACTATGAGAAGGCCTTTGACTCCATCGAAACCTGGTCTGTTCTGGAGTCTTTGCAACGGTGCCAAATCGATTGGCGGTACGTCCAAGTGCTGAGAGGTCTGTATGACGCCGCGACTATGACCGTCCAAGTACAGAACCAGCAGTCTGAACCTATCCACCTGCATCGAGGTGTGAGACAAGGTGATGTTATCTCCCCCAAATTGTTCACAAATGCAATGGAGGATATGTTCAAGACGCTGCACTGGAAAGGACGCGGTATTAACATAAACGGCGAGTACCTCTCACACTTAAGATTTGCAGACGATATCGTTATCGTGGCTGAAACCGTGCAAGACTTGCAGTATATGCTGAGCAGCCTAGCTGATTCTTCTGCTCGCATCGGTCTCCGAATGAACTTGGATAAAACCAAAATAATGTTCAATGAACATGTCTCTCCGGAACCGATTATCCTAAACGGGGTCCCTCTCGAAGTTGTTAAGGAGTACGTCTACCTTGGGCAAACCTTGCAGTTGGGTAGAAACAACTTCGAGAGGGAGGTTTGCAAAAGAATACAGCTTGGCTGGGCGGCATATAGGAAACTCTGTCGAGTCTTTTCGTCATCCCTACCGCAAAGCCTTAAGACGAAAGTCTTCAACGAGTGCGTCCTACCCGTTATGACTTACGGTGCCGAGACGTGGACACTGACGGTGCGACTAGTCCACCAATTTAAGGTCACTCAGCGAGCTATGGTAAATCGAATTAAAGTATTAAATTCGAAGAAAACCAAGGTAATCGACATAGCTCAGAGAATTAGCACGTTGAAGTGGCAGTGGGCTGGTAACATCTGTCGCAGAACCGATAACCGATGGGGTAGCCATGTTCTAGAGTGGAGACCGCGCCTTGGCAAACGTAGTGTAGGACGCCCTCCGGCTAGGTGGAGTAACGATGTACGCAAAGTGGCTGGCAGCGGCTGGACACGAAGAGCCGAAAATCGGGCTGAGTGGCGTGCCATTGGAGAGGCCTATATCCAGCAGTGGACTACGGCAGGCTGATGATGATGATGATGTAAATTTGGTAGAAGTGATAAAAGATCTATGTAAACATCGCGAGGAAGCCTGCATCGCTGAGAGTTCTCCAAAAATGTTCTCGAAGGACATGTTAAGTCTGTCAACCCGCACTTTGCCAGCGTGGTGGACTATAGCCTTACCCTTCTCGAAGTGAGAAGAAGCCCGTGCCCAGTATGTGGGACAGTATATATACAGCTGATGATGAGATAAAAAGTCGTAGGCAACCTTTTGATTTTGGACAAACATGTAACAGCATTTGCCGTACATTAAAGCTGGCCGGACGGATTAGTATTTGCCCACACCATAGAACCGTGGACGTCCTACAAATTATGACACCAGATTAACTCTGGTTTCGTAACCGATAAGACAGGATTTCTTATTAGCACACTCACAACATAAATAATAGAAATAACTTTAACAAAAACAATTCGATCCAAAATAAATATTCATAACTCCCGACAGTATAAAAACAAAACGTTTATCCAACATATTAAAAAATACTTATACCCAACATTTAGCGAAGTACTAAATGGTAAAGAGTCTGCTATTCCAACCATGCCGTCTACTCGTACCTCAATCAAAACTCTCTTATAAAAGGGAAATCCAAAACAAACCGTCCACTTTCAACTGTTTTACTTCACTCTGGTATCTGAACGTAGTGATTCTGCTTTTTAATCGCGAAGCAATCATTTCTCCCTGTCGTTGCAACCCTTTACACAAAACAGTACCTTACCAAAATAATTACAAGGTTCATTTTTCTTGGTGCTACCTTTATAATATTTGACAACGGGCCTGATAGCTGTGTTAAAAGAATATCAACCTTAACTGCCGTGTTTAAGGACGATAATAGTGTGTAACTGTACGAAGTATTTGAGTAGAAAACTTGTGTGCATGACATCAATGGTTGAGAGAAGTGGAGTACAATATATGGGCTTTGTAGCACGATTCAATTCCTTCCTGAACTCTGCGATGAACAGGGAAATAGGTTTAGCTGTTACATTCATAGTTATTTGAGTTCGTTCCCAAGAAATCTGTTTAACGGCTTGGCCTCGGGGACCGGCGACGCGACCTGCGACACGACCGGCGACGCGACAATTCGCACGACGCGAAAAACATGCCACGGGCATACGCGTTCGCCGTCGCGACCACTGTAGACCAGGAGCGAGACGATATTAGCTGAGATCTTTTTATGAAATTTAGCTCGACATTGTACTGACTTTGGAGGCAATATCACATTTGTTTCAACCTGGCAATCGAACCCGAGACCTCATGATCCGCTTATACTACCGCAAAATCACAGAGGCAGACTTGATATTGTGTACCTAACCACGGTATAGAAAACTTGTAACTCGAGTTTTGAGATAAAATACGGAAAAGCTTATGTAGGTAAGTGTGATCTAATAACTAGGTATATGCACTTCTAAAAACACAGACAGTCACTTCAACCTTATTTATACTGTATACATTTATGTAGATATAGATAAAATCCAGACGTTCCAAATAGCTAGCCTAACTAAAAATTCTAAGAATAATATCATGCTCGCGGAGAAATAAACTAAAAATTTTATACTGACTCAGCTCCGGCGCTAGTCGCCGCGGCTACCGCTCGACGCCGTGGCGACTCATACATTTGTTTTGGTCGCACGACGTGTCGCGCAACACGCCGCTGTACCGCTCGGTGCTATTCGCCGGTCGCGGCGCCGGTCGCCGATGCGCGTGGCATGCTTAGAACATTTCTATACATTTGATTCAGTCGCAAGTCGCGTCGCCGGTCGCGTCGAGCGAATTTTCGCTGGAGCGAATTGTCCGTGGCCAGGCCGTTATACTTACATACATAGACTCACGCCTGTTTCCCGGAGGGGTAGGCAGAGACTACGGAACGCTATTTGCAACGATCCTGTCATATTGCTTTTGCTTCATTCACTCTCATCAAATTTTTCATGCATGCTCTTCGGTTAAGGGTACTTCTAACCTGCCCTTTTTTAGGATGTCTCCAATCTGATCAGAGAACGTCCGCCTAGGTCTTCCCCTTCCTCTTGTCTCATACACAAGAGTCGGCTTTATAACGTGGCGAGAATCGTCGAAACCTCCTCATTTGCGTCACAAAGCATTGTAACTCAATGACGAGATTTGGCCTACTATACCACGCTTGGCAGATGAGTTGGTACCGGTTTTGCTGTCGAATTCCGTCTCTTCACAAAGATTCTAAGCCGTGGTTTCCATTCGCAAACCTATTTACGCCACTGACCATTCTTTGCAACAGATGTGGCCACACCATTACCACTTCAGTTTATACGCTTCTGAACTATGCCAGTTACTTTAACACAACACTTTAGCACACCTTCCGTTAAACGTATAATCGAATTAATTTTAAATTGACTCATAAAATTCCAGTACCAAAGTTGTCACTTTACTTAAGAGGAAACTTCGCATCATTTGTAATCGTTATGAAATATTATACCGTCACAAAATATACGATTTATTTCTGAAGTTTCCGTCGAGAGCGACTCAATCAGCTCGCGAATGGATTTCATTATTTGATCACTTGTTCGTTCCATTCGTTCTTTCGTTCATCCCTTTAAATTGAATGTAGATATACCGTGTTCGAATCTGTTAAGGGAGATAAATTGTTTTTCTGTCTATGCAGAGATGCGAAATCTACGCTAAGGTTACGGAAAAAGATGGAAAACCGTTTTATTTTAGAAAAATAAAAATATTTAAAAAGCGGCGATACCCCAGTTGTGTACGTATCGGACTCCGAGAAGATGGTCTCGGGTTCGATACCCAGGAACTCCGGGCACCAAGATATGTGCGCATTAAAAATTTTAATTATCGCCCACTTAATAATGTGCCTGGTAGATGCCAACAGGCTTGCCCTCTATTACGTTGAGACGGAAAAATAACTGGCAGTTATGTTATGTTATATACATACAATCATGTACACTTCGCGGTTTGGCATTCTATACTGTTAAGCGCCTGCATTCTTCAGAACTGTGCTAGGTTCCCACAAAGCACAGCAACGATTTGAACGATCGTCAAATTGTCGTTTCAAGTGTTTGTGTCCCTTTGTTGAATCTTAGTTAGTTCTGCGCGACACAGGAATAATGCCAACAGCGCGAGACATTTTTAGGATTTAAAGAAATGAAATGAATAACAGAACCCGCTTGCATCGAATTCGTATTCGATATTAATGTAACGTACTAATACAAATAGAAAACTTGGTGCGCTGTATCTTTGGCTTTTACTCGTGGCTGATTTTTACCAGTTTTCGTTTTATACACTCACGCCTTTATCCCTGAAGGGATAGGCAGAACTGTAATATTACACCCCCGATTCGCCATGTGAAATTTAGGTCCGGTGTAAAATGATATCGATGGAGAGGTTTGGCTGGGGCAGTAATTATTCATCAGAGAAGATCAACGTGATGTGGTCAGTAAGAGCAGGAATGCTTAACACTTTTCCTCATATCTCCTTCCCATTTCTGCAGTAGTCAGAGACGTAGTAATCTTTCCTTTATTTATTATCTGTAATTCTGTTAAAACCTGACTGCCTCCGTGGACCAGTGGATAGCGTATGCGTCAGCTGATCGGGCAGTCTTAGGTTTGATTCCCGGGTCAGGCAAAAGTATTACTGGGTTTTTCCGAATTTTCATTGGCATAACGGCAACTGGCAACGTGCCAGGTAACGGCAATAGGCTCGCCCCCTATTACGTAGGACCTACAAATTCATAACAAGGCGAAATGTGGGTGTAATATTACACCTCTGCCTAACCCTTCGGGGATAAAGGCTTGAGTCTTTAAAAATATAGAAAGTAAATATCAACACTCATATGAATGTAGTGAACTACAAAATTGCTACATTACTTGTGCCTTGCCTCTGTTTAATATTATAGTTCAGTTTCAGATAGGTCCATATCTGTAATGTATTAGAAATGATTAATGATAGTGTTAAAATATTAACAACTGCTCTTTGATTTTTTTGCTGCTGTTTGATTTTTATCTTTTATATACAGAAGACTACTACCTACTGTATATAAAAGATAAAAGGGAGGGAGGGATCTTTCTATTTTTAAATGTAATTTATTTCTGGCAACTTAATTATAATTATTCAGAAATATAAAATAATTTTATTAATAATAATAATATGTATTTTGTTACAAGTAAGTCTCATAGATAGCTTAGTTCGGTGAGTGTGATTTCCAGTACAGTAACGTGATGAGAAAACTCGGCACGACATGCCAACACTCCATTTGCGTAACTATAGATAAAAAAGTTTCTTATCTTTGTATTTTTAGTCAGTTATCTACTTAATTTTAGAAATACATACATACATACATAGACTCACGCCTGTTTCCCGGAGGGGTAGGCAAAGACTACGGAACGCCATTTGCAACGATCCTGACATACCTCACTTGCTTCACTCACTCCCATCAAGTTTCTCATGCATGCTCTTCTGTTAAGGGTACTTCTGACTTGTCCTTTTTTCAGGATGTCTCCAATCTGGTCAGAGAACGTCCGCCTAGCTCTTCCCCTTTGTCCTGTTCCATTCACACTTGCCATTTATATCTTCTTTGTCAGTCTATCGTCATCCATCCTCTCCATGTGCCCAAACCATCTTAACATGCCTTTCTCATTGCTTGTCACTACATCTTCTTTTACCCCACACCACTCTCGTATCACACAATTCTTTACTCTGTCGGTCAAAGACACACCACACATACTTCTCAGTGCTCTCATTTCTACAGCATTTATTTTACTTTCAAATCTCTTCTGCCATACCCAACTTTCACTACCATACATAAGGGTAGGCACTAACACGCCTCTATGTACAGCCAAACGTGCCTTTTTGGACACGTTTTGACTGTTCATAAACGCTTTCAGAGCTCCATTCACACTATTACCTGCATTACTTCTTCTTTCAATATCTTCTTCATTCTTACCATCTCTTGTAAACAACGTACCTAAGTAAACAAACTCATTCACTTGTTCCACTCGCTGTCCATCGATCAAAACATTACAAGCCGTAACGCATTCCTCCTTTTCAAAAACCATAACTTTCGTTTTACTTAAGTACATTCACTTTCATTCCTTTCCTCTCTAACGCACGATGCATGATTGTTACCATCTCCTGCAATTCCTCCGTTGAAGATGCAAGTATAACCTGATCATCAGCATAAAAGAGGCATTTGACGAGTAACCCATTCATCATTAATCCGCAGTCACTAAGTTTTAAATCTTGCAAACAACTGTCCATGAAGAGGTTAAACAGCCACGGCGACGCTACACATCTCTGTCTAACACCTTTCTCGATGGTAAACCAGTCAGTGTATGCTCCGTTTATCCTCACATAAGCTCTAGAATCCTCATAAAGGGATTTCAGAGCTCGAATGAGGCTGCTGTCCACCCCATTCATTGACAGCACCGACCACATTTCATTCCTCACCACTTTATCGTAAGCCTTTTCCAAATCCACGAATGCGCAATAGACCTTTTGACCTTTGGCCAAAAACTTTTCGGCTATGCTTCGCAAGGAAAATCCTGATCCGTGCATCCCATACCCTTTCGGAATCCCGCTTGTACATCCCATATTTTCTTGTCGGTTACTTCCATAACTCTTTCAATAAGTACCTTTGCATACAATTTGCCAACAATGCTGAGAAGGCTAATGCCTCTATAGTTTTTCCAATCTTGTTGCGAGCCTTTTCCTTTATAAAGAGGCACAACTACAGCTGTGGCCCAGTCATTAGGTACTCGGCCGGTGGTCCAGCACAAGATATATAACCGCTGCAACTGACCAACTATGACGCCCTGTCCAGCCTTCAGCATTTCGACTGTAATCCTATCATATCCTGCAGCCTTACCTACTTTCATACTTCCCAGTGCCTTCACGACCTCATCCACGCCAATAACGCTTTCATCATTGCTATCGTTACCATTCATTTCAGCCGTCGGTGTCTCTATCGCCGACCTTTCAAATAAACTTTCAAAATACTCTTTCCATCTCTTCAGCACGCAAGATTCATCATTTACTATCTTTCCATTCTCGTCTCTGATGGATGTGTGTTCTGAGGATTGAATTCTTCCTCGAACTGCACGAACGGATTTCCAGAAAAACTTAATGTTCCTCTGGAAATCGTCAGATAATCTGCTATCAAACTCATCTTTCTTTTCCTCTTTTTTCCTTTTAACCATTTCTTTCACTATTCTTTTTGACCTAACAAACTCCTTTCTTGCTTCATCTATGTCTACACTCGTTGCTTTTCCCATTCTTTCATTTGCTCTGGCAGCCAACCAATCTGACCAAGCTTTCTTCTTCTCTGACACTGCTGATTGTACATCCTTGTCCCACCATGTATTCTTAACTTTCGTATTTTCCTTCTCTTGATCACACCACATACTTCAGACGCTACACATACTACCTCTTCTTTAAAGGCCTGCCATAATCTTTCCATATCATTTATGCAATCGAACCTCTCAAATTTTGCTATCAATCTTCGTTTATACTCATCTTTCACATCTTTCTCTTGTAGATTTTCTACCTTAATTCTTTCCAAGACCCTATTTTCATTACGCTCTCGGTGTCGCCATCCTTTAAAGAGCCCACTTATCCGGCTCAACACCAAGAAGTGGTCTGTGTGGATGCCGATCCCTCGATATGCTCTTGTATCCAACACATTCTTTCTCAATCGTTCATCTACTATCACAAAATCAATCATACTTCTTCTAACTTTTTTCGCCTCTCGCGTATACATATGTATCTTTTTATGATCAAACATGGTGTTTGTCACACAAAGGCTCCACTCCAAACAAATCTCAAGCAGTACTTTTCCATTTTCGTTCACACTCTCATCACCAAATGCACCTAACACCCTTTCAAATCCATCTCGCTTTACTCCCACCCATCCATTGAAATCCCCTAACAAGATCAATCTTTCATTTTCCTTGCAGTTCCTCAAAATCTCTCTTAAACTCTCCCAAAACTCCTGCCTTTCGTCTTGCTCATGTTGTGACATACCCGTAACTATATTGACCGGGGCGTACACCCCCACAATAAAGAGACGAGTAAGTCCTACTTTCAATTTCATCCACAGTAGCCTAGCATTTACACATTCAAACTTTTTGACACACTCATTCATTCGCGCAGACAGTATTACACCAACTCCCTTACAGGCTCTGGTGGTACTATCTACCCCAGACCAATACGCCGTATATGCGCCATGCTTGGTGGTTTCACACCCTTTTCTTTTTGTTTCATTCACACAAAGAACATCAATCTTTCTATCATCCATCATCTGACATACTTCATCCAATTTGCCGTTCATTCCTCCTCCAACATTCAATGTTGCAAACCTGCTCTCCGTAGGCCGCTTTTCGCCCTCGCGGGAAACGAGACGTGATGGGTTGCGAACCGCGTCGCCGCCGTGTGAGGAAATATTATTAATTGTTCCCATTGCGTTCCCACGAGATTTAGGGTTTTTAAATGTCCATCCCCATAGAGCCCTTTACGGGGGTAAGGCGGAATATCACGTGTGCCCTGTGACCACCAACACAGGCACCCTCCGTTTGCGACCAGCTTACCCTCTGGCCACGAATCTTTCGGCACGGGTCGGTTTACACCTTAGGTCGGGGTTTTGTGTCGGGTATGCTCGCTGAAAGTTGGTTTAATTTCGGAGTTTTCCTTCTCCTAGACAGGTTGCCAACCAAGGCTAACGAGGCCCATCTCCCCGAATGTTTGGTTTAATTTCGGAGTTTTCCTTCTCCTAGACAGGTTGCCAACCAAGGCTAACGAGGCCCATCTCCCCGATTTTAGAATCCCAATTTTAGAAATATATTTTGATATCTGATATATCAGGAGAACGTTCTCTGACCAGATTGGAGACATCCTGAAAAAAGGACAAGTCAGAAGTACCCTTAACAGAAGAGCATGCATGAGAAACTTGATGGGAGTGAGTGAAGCAAGTGAGGTATGTCAGGATCGTTGCAAATGGCGTTCCGTAGTCTCTGCCTACCCCTCCGGGAAACAGGCGTGAGTCTATGTATGTATGTATGTATGATATATCAGAGATATGAGAGATATATATTTTTCTTAAAGACATTACTCGCAATTACACTTGTGTCGCGAGGTGCGTTACAAACATTAGACCCACGGATACAATTAATGTGTACACAGAGTCTAGACTACAAATTGTGGATAATAGGGAACAATGATTTTATTTTTATTTTATTGTTATTTTCAGCCTCTAGCGTCCACGTCAGGGCAAAGGCCTCCCTCTCCTTCTTCCACATGTCTCTATTTCGTGCCAGCACAGGCCAGTCCTTCCTGTACGAGTCCAGTTCTTCCCACCATCGTCGCCTCGGCCCTCCACGCTGTCGCCTAGCACCTTCGGGGATCCAATTAGTGGCGATTTTGGCCCAAAGGTTTTCCGGCATGCGGCAAACGTGTCCGGCCCAGTCCCATTTGAGTTTGCATGCTATGTGGGTGAGATCGGTGGTTTTCGGTTTGAAGCGTAGTATTGTATTTTTACGCGGTCCGTTAAACGGACGCCTAGGTTACTACTACTAGGAACAATGATAGATGAAAAGAAATATAGTGAGGGCTTTAGTGTGGGGAACAAACCTATAACATTTGGCACAGTACTGAACCTATAACATTTGGCACAGTACTGAATGGCGAGGCAACCGCCTATATTACTTTAGGTCTTCCTTTTTTAGGCTTCACTCGCAAAAGATCGACCTCTTATACTAGACTAGCTGAGCCCATCGTTGCACCCGCGTTATACGGCTACTACACCTTTGCTTCATGATGTTATGTTATATAGCCTTTAATCTTAATAAATGGGCTATCCAACCTATGTAGTTGCTGAGATTAGCTCATTCAAACAAAAAACAACCAAACTTTTTAGCTTGATAATAATTATTAGATATACATTTGAGTATCATATTTACATCACTATTACCCAGCTTTGTAATAAATTGTATATTTTACACCTTCTAAAAAGCTATTCCAGGTAATTTTAAACATTTCCGCAAGTATTCAGGAAATTAAAGCGTTGCCAAAAGGCTTTCCCAGACCAAACGTAAGCAAGAATTGTTTTGAACACAAACAAAGAGATTTTCGGCGTTCAGTTAACTCGCTGTGAAATCTATTAAATTAAACTTGACATAGTGTTGGGATAATGCCATTACTCGGATTAACTCGATTCTAAGCTGTGGCGATTCAACGAATATTCAAATACAACGGACTTTTAGCAAAGCAACCGTATGAGCTAATCGATTCGTGATGTTAAGCAAATTTGTCTTCGTCAGATTTGTAGGTGGGCAACCAGTGGTACTAAGTCAATACTAGGCTAATTAAATGAACATCAAATTTTACTAGATTATGCTTGAGTATTAAGTAGAGTAAATATATACAAATGACATAGAAGGTGTAACAGTTGCAGCACCTTACAAAATTTAAATTTTATGTATTATGCAAAACCTGGCGATGAAAAAGAGTGACCTTGAGTTTTATGCCCGTTCTTTCTCATGGTTCTACGCCCTTGCTTTGCGAACGTGGCAGTAAATGTAAATGTAGAAGCTTTAAGTAATTATTTTTTTAAATTTGACGTTCATAAGTGTCACTTTGTGATTTAAATGAATAAAGGATTTTGATTTGATTTGATTTAAAAATATTTGTTTTGAAAAGTACTATGAACCAATGACCCTGAAGATTCTTTTTAGTGGTTATGGAAATCAGTGTCCTTAGTATCTATTACCATGGATATTATCGATTTCTTTGAGTTGTGGAGGATGGACTGCAATCCCGTAGACAAGCTTCATCATCATCGCCTGAGCGTTACCTCGGTTGCAGCCAAGGCTTTTCGCCTTAAAGCCTAGAGCCCGCATACTAGCCAAACCAGATTTTGTAGAATATTAGTCTTATCATGTTCCGTATTTTTGTTTTTTTTTTCATAAATTGATTATGTTATAGTTATGTTCCTTTAAAAAATATTTTATGAAAATGATTTGATTTTGAAATGTAGAGACTTAAAGTTAGGTCTCGTAATTTTGTGATAAAAATTGCCATATCTTAGAAGTTCCTAAATCAAAGACTGTGATTCCATAATTTTAAGTGAAAGCCTATCTCATTGTAAAACTTAATAATTTATTTATTTATAGACTCACGCCTGTATCAGCGAAGGGGTAGGCAGAGGTGTAATATAACACCCACATGTGGATGTGGGTTTTATATTACACCTCCACCACCACCATAATAAATAATATACAAATCTAACAAGATTTTTCCTTTTAAAAAGTTTTTATGTCATGTTAAATTTACAATTACATATACGGGAGTCCTGGGGACTTCACCAGGTAAATTGTGTATGTATGAAATCACCGGGTAAATCAAAGGTTAAACTCTGCAAATACGGTAAGACTAGAAAGCGGAGCTCTAACTTCGTTGTCACGTTGGTGTTCCAGGCTTCCACACATTTATGGGCGTAGCTCTTGTCGGTAGAGCAATTGCTATATCCTCTTTAGTTTCCTGCCTATTCTTTGACCTCTTGATACGTACCCCAACTGTTTCCTTTGCCTAGTCCTTATTTATAATTTGTCATTATGTTATCACAAAAATTATCATAATTTAAGATACGACCCAATACGTACATTGAAAACTTATCATCCATTGTTGTGGTTAAATTATAAAAAATAAATATATAATTATATATTTCGCATCGTTCAGTAACATCACTATTTGAAAAATGATTATATCTTTCGTCAGTGAGCGTTCAAAGGGATGTCTTTGTTCGTCACTCACGCTTTGGAATAATAATGGACTTATTCGTTCCGCGACTGAGTGCGTTGTACTGGAGTTTATAATATTTTCTCTTTTATTTTGTTCGTCAACACTGACTATGTTTCGTAAATATATTCTTAATAGCCGCCGTTATGCTCAAAGTGTGAAGACTTACCGTTCGTAATTGTAAGGCAAAGTAAAGTACACTTTATGAGGTCACCACTTGGATGGGTGACCGTTTAGTTTAGTTTTAACATTAGAGCGCTTCCGTGCTACGTAAGCTCGTAAAGTTGTGTTGGTTATAGCTATCCATGTGACCATGTTTGAGGCCTTCGTGTGACACCAGACTAGCCTCACACATACGCACTTTATCGCAATATATTGGTTTTATTGAGATAATGTTTAAACTTAAAAAACCTAAGACTGCCTCGTTAGTCTCGCGGCATAAAAGTGCGCCTGCGATTGGGAGGTCTCGGGTTCGATTCCCGGGACGGGCAAAGTGTTATTGAGGTTTTCCGTTAGTTAATTCTCAGTAGCAGCACGGAGTCTGGTAATGTGCCCGGTACGGCAATAGGCTCGCCCCCTAGTACGTGGGACCTAAAAATTCATGGCGAAATGTGGGTGTAATATTACACCTCTGCCTACATTTTTTTTTAGCTCTTTGCGGTTTCATTTGCTTCAAATTACTTTCGTGTCTAAAGGAAAATTAAAACAAAGGCATCAACTCAAACAATCCTTTGACGAGATTCGAAACTAAAAACCGCTCAGCTCTCTACAAGCAAATTGACTAACATGTAATCGTCCCTTTTATTGCAATAAACTTCTGAGCTCTTTGAAATATATATGGAAATGGTAATGAATTCACTGATATATTTTTTTTATTTACTGGAGAAGTATTACTTTATACAAAACTAGCTTTTGCCCGCTGCTTCGCACGCGTAAATTACGATTAGATAAAATATTTTGTACAAACACCACTACCCTCCTCGAGGAACATACATGCTAAATTTAACCTTCTTGCGCCCAGTAATTTTGGCTGTAATGTGTATGTCAGTCAGTAACGAAAAGATTTCATATACACAGATTGAAGTGATTCCATTGAAAAAATAAAAGTTTTTACACAAACTCTGAATCCCTTTTCCACCCTCTTAGGGGAAAATTTCCAAAATAAATGTCTTTGTGTTCGCTAACGTCATTTGCGGATCCAATAAACAAAATACGAAGTTAATCCCTTGAAGGCATAAAAGGTTCTATGCAAATAATGACTCCCCTTTTTATCCATTTAGGGTAAGAATTTCCAAGAAGACTTTCTTAGTGTTCACTAACTTCATTTGAGGAACCAATAGGTTTACAAAGTTTGAAGTTAATCCACTGAGGGTATAAAAAGTTTCATACAAATTCTGATAACCAGTTTAACTCCTTTAGGGCAGGAATTTCAAAAAATCCTCTCTTAGTGTACCTCTACACACCTCAAGGAACATACATGCTAAATTTCATCTACTTGCGCTCAGTTGTTTCGGTTGAGTATGTCTGTCAGTCAATCAGTAACGCAAGGATTTTATATGCAGGCAGATTATACAAATAAATAATATTTGACTGCCTCCGTGGTACAGTGGATAGCGTATGCGTCTGCTAAACGGGAGGTCTCAGGTTCGATTCCCGGGTCGTGCAAAAGTATTACTGAGTTTTGCCGAATTCTAAGTAGCAGCACGGAGTCTGCCAATGTGCCCGGTAACGGCAATAGGCTCGCCTCCTGTTACGTGGGACCTAATATGCACAATGGCTAAATGTGGGTGTAATACAACACCTCTGCCTACCCCTTTGAGGATGAGAGAATAAAAAAAAATAAACAAACTGTTGTCTGTAATCTCAAAAAACTGCATTGCATATCGTTGCTAACCCGTTTCCAGTACTCTAATGATTTATTTATATTGTTTTTCTGTCTGTCTATTTATTCAGGGTAATCTTAAAAATGACTGAATCGATTTAGATGTTTATTTTACTAATGGTTCATGAAAACACTCGAACAAACTATGAAATTTTCGTTTAGGCGTAGCTGCTTGCAAAAGCTAGTTTAAATTAAATTAGTTAAGGATTCCGTAGCAGTATACATTTGTATATCTCAGCGACATTGTAAAAAATGTAAAATAAATTATCCAAGTTCTAAAACCCTTTCTCAGTATTTTAGGTTAAAGAAATGAGAGAAGCCTTGGTCAGCAGTTGGACGAAGCAGATAACTGATAAAAAGTGCTTATCTGCTTAAAATAAATAAAAATAGCAAAATAACGGATCTCAGTATTTTGGGTTCTTTTGGTCGTATAAAGTACCATCCCACATTTTAGTTAGTGAAGATGCAGAGCGCTTAGATGAGAGCCAGTCGCATAATATAAATTAATGAAAATTAAATGCACATCAGGGACGATGAAAAACTCAAGTGAAGGAATTAAAAGTTTTATACAAACTGGGACCCCTTTTTGAACTTCCCGTTTTAGTGGTGAATTCACTATCGTCGTTTAAGGAACCAATATACAAAGTTTGAAGTTAATCCATTAGAGAGATAAAAAGTTACATACAAACTTTGACCCCCTATCATACCCCCTTAGGGGAGGAATTTCCAGGAAAATAATTCTTTGTGTTCACTATAGTCGTTTGAGAAACTAATATACAAAGTTTGGAGTCAATCCATTGAAGGAATAAAAAGTTCCATACAAACGTTTTTTGACCCTCGACCCCCAAGTTTTACCCCCTTAGGGATGGAATTTCCAAAAATCCTCTATTAGTGCTACCTTACACTCCTCAAGGAACATACATGCTAAATTTCATCTTCTTGTGACCAGTAGTTTCGGCTGTAGCGTGTGTGTCAGTCAGTCAGTAACGCAAGGATTTTCTATATATAGATCATGTCCATCATAAAGCAAAAATTTGATAATCTTTTGAAGTATGCCACCTGTTTGCTATCGTTTACTGACACAGAATATGAGAATAGGAGTATTTACCTATTATTTAATGTTATTATTGTTTGCTTCATACCTCAGAGTGCAAGTTGAGCTGTCAAGTCCCGTCTACCATGAAGATCTTTGATTGTCGCAGTGGAATTCATTACTCTTGCATATACTGACGCTGGTATAAGCCATGGAATATCGCTGTCCAGAGGAGATCCGTGTTGCGAAAATGAGACGAAAGTTATCCGTGGAAAAGCTAATATTATTTCAAATCTGGCCAGAATCTCCAGAGAATCTCCAAATCCATGGATCGATCGAATATTGAAACCGGCCGTTGGCGATTATATACATATCTAAAGTTTAGCTTAGTTTGAAGCCACTGAAATGTTCAATCTATAATTTTTGCATTGTACTAGTAATTATACCGTAGAAATTTCAATTATTTATACATGAAATGTGGAAGATTAAAGACCCAAAGCTTAATACTATACAGCAGCAGAAAAGCAGGCGCGATGACCACTAATTGAGTTCTGACTTAACAATGAATTTAAAATTATGAAGTAGCGTAAAACACTGACTTTGTTTTAATGTACAGTGTAATAACTTAATATTAAACAAGTACCTACTGAATACAGTTCAAAGATAAGCACTAGCCTTGCATGTATGATGCTGTGTATCTATAAAACCGTGTACCTATAAAACCCATAGTAATGTTGATGTAACGGGTCTATGTCGCGTAACAATTTTAAATATAGGGAAACTATCTTATACTTCTCTCGACCTTTTTGGCATGTCTGTGTTACATCAACTGTTATAACGAGATAACTGTATATGTATATTCATCTATAAAATCCGTTGGCATATATTTGAAGTAAGTAAAATAACTTTCAAAAAGTATTTTTAACAGGGCAATCGAGGGCCACATCGAGAGTTAAACTCATTCCATATTTTGTTATAATGCCATGTATGTAGTACGCATTAGGCCAAGTTTAAATCAAGTTGTTCCAGTCCAACAAAATAGAAAACGGCAAATAATCATACCATAACGAGTGTTAATCACATTAAGTGACCTACGTGTGGTATAAGTTGTTTAAGTAGGCTTACAAGGGTCGCGATCTCGGTAACCCTGTCTACACGACGCGACGTGACCGTTGTGGTTACAGACGTAAGCCGGTTAAGACGTCAGGGGCATTTATATTTGCCATACACAAATATTTCTGTAAAGCGATTAAAATCTGTTGCGAGTATGTCTGTCTGCAGGTATATATAAAATCCTTGCGTTACTGACTGACTTACAGAAAAGCTAAAGCCAAAACTATTTGGCGCAGGAAGATAAAATTCGGCATGCGTGTTCTTTGAGTACTAAAGGCGTGCACTATTACGGGCAGTATATTGGTTAAACTAAAATAAAGTAAACCTTCAAGAAAAGAGCGTATTGCTTTTTAAAAGGCCAGCAACGCACTTGTGACTCCTCTGGTGTCCATGGGCGGCGGTAATCGCTTAACATCAGGCAATCCGTCAGCTCGTTTGCCCCCTAATCCATAAAAAAAAAAAATGCGCGTGTAGCTACGAGCATCCTCTGGTCGTGTATAAAAATCACAAAAATACTAAATGGAATACGAGCAATCACAATTCATTCTGTGTAATACTCATGATACTATATACTACTTATCGCAAAGCAATTGTATTCAAAGTTAAAAAGGAAAAACGTTGTACATAGTCACGGCTTGTTTAGCAAAGGGAGAAAGAAGGATCCATCAAGCAAGAACAAAATACAAACCTCGAGTAAACCCTTTGTAGATGGAAGGAGAAACACAACTAGCAAGACCATAAAACAAAATATAAAACTGGAGTAGTAAACAACAGCATTGGTTGGTAAACTTGACCTAGTTGTCTGTCTACCGACCCCACTCACGCACGTTTGCGTTCCACGGCACGCACAACGTCACAGGGAACACGTTTCAATGACCCTACCGTACATTGTATGGGTATTGGCTCTTGCGTGACCGTAGCTAATATTACTAAGATATATTTATTTCTACATTTTGGTTTTCTATAGCACTTATACAAGTCACAATATTTGACTATTCAAGATATGCCAGCAAGATGCTCTTTTCCTAGCTTAAATGACTTCTTGAGAAGAAAAGCCGAAACAAACTCAGAGTAATTTCTTAATTTTTCTGTCTTTTCAATTTCTTTTGCCTTTTTTGATCTTTAAAGTCCAGACAAAGTGGGTTTACTTTGGCTATCGTATGCATACGATATTTTCTTACGCTTTCGACTGACCAATGATGGCCCGCATTTAACAGAAATCGTACGGCTCAACTTTGATTGAGGCAGCCTGCAATCTGAATCAAAAGGGACTGAATAGTCGAGAGTTTAGACTATCAAGTTATAAATAGCAATAATTTAAATTTACTTGTTTATCATCATTGCAATCCACTACTGGACATATTTCTCTCCTTATTTGTGCCATAAATGACTTATGAGTCAATGGAACGATTTTTACTACTATACCACGCCTGGTGCTATATGCTTCTTGTTGTTGCCTTTGTTGATACCCACGAGATGTAATGGGGTAGTGAAATTGTGTATTCTTAAGTCATCACGATACGGCCGCTCGTCAATCAGCCACACCTTCTATAATACATATCAGTAATTTAGACTATTAATGAATGCAACCGACTTCGTCTTATTTAAAACAAATTGCTGTTGAACGTTTTGAACGTTACATTTCTCTCGACCTTTTTGGCTTTGGTTTCACAGGAATACGCAAACCATGTAAAACAGTTCGATTTTTGTAAAATTTAAATACTTATAGTGGGAATTGCTACAATAGAATCACCATAAAAGAACTTGAAACCACATTTTTAGCAAGCAGATTATACTAAATATAAAGGAGATTTACCAATTCTTTCAGTAAAACTGCAGGAAGAAATTAGTTTCTCAATAAAAGCCAAAGTCGAAAGATACCACTACTATATAACATTACAGATATAGATATACCGACAGTAACAGAGGTCCAAAAACGAATTTTATGTTCACTCCAATCCTGAACCAATAATACATCAAGAAAGTTAAGTGAAGACTGAAACTCATTCACGGGATCAAGCGAAATGAATAAACATGTAATTTTGTGAGATTGTGTGAAAAACAGAACTAAAAATAGACAACCCTTAGATAAGAATAAGTGATTAGTGAAAGAAAAATATAGTGCAATTATCAACAATAATAAAATTAATAAAAATATTTTCAAAGACAATAAACTGTTAATATACAAAAATATGAATATTTAATTGAGTTTCAAAGAGATGACTTGATAACAAAATAAAATAAATAATACAAAACATTCTGCCTAATTAGAAACAGCAATGCAATAAATTAGTGTTACCATTATTTTGGATGTCAAATAAAATATTTTAATTGAAATAAGACTCGGACAGTGGAATTCAAATAAATTTTATGGACGTAATTCTAAATGAGTGGTGCGTTTTTGTGATAACATTGAAAAATGTACTTTATAAGTGAATCAATAAAGTCTCATTTACAATAAAGAACAAAAAAATCATCACTCGTGTGTTCTTATACTGCTATAGTCTGGTGGTTGAGACAGTGAACAGTTGCTACCAAAGGATTTAGTGTTTTATTGTGTAGGATATAAAGTGCAAAAATGAACGTGCCAATGAAGGGTGGTCCTGCTCCCACGGTGGCCGTGGTGCCAGTGCCGGAGAGCGAGATGGATGCTCTGCTGCTGGGAAGGACTGCGGTGAGGACATTTGATCAGTACGTCAAAAATGTATGTATTTGTTTTAACTACTTACTAATATTAGAAAGTCGATCGTAGATACAGTTTTGACAGAAGTGGTTGTAACTCTTTTTCAAAACTGCCGTATATTTTTTTCGTTGCATTATTATTTTTATCTTTTTCAAATTGAACACTACAGACTCATATATTAGTGTGGTATGTAGGTAGTGGCTCAATAGTTATACTTATCTATAGCTAACGAGCACAGAAAAATAAAAACTACGTGAGATGGAGTGTAGTTATAATGCATAGAGCATGTTTTAGTTCCATTGTCCTATATCCCAGGCCTTTATTCAATCTATTAAAACGTATGTAAAACCTTTAACAACAGTAAAAGTCCCATTCAAGCGTTGTATTTAAAATCGTAGAGTGTGCTACGTCATGCTACGGCATAGCAACGTAGCTTAAACTTGTATAGAGAAAGCTACAAGACTCAATAAATATGCTTGAGTTACTCTTTTCTGAACGTTATATTGGCTTCAGTTAAACAATTTTCAAGAATAAGTACTTGTTCTTTTGAGTAACCGATGTCAATAAGAGCTAAAAGTACAGGTTTAGTCGAGGCAGAACGGGCAGGTTGGGTTTCAAACATCTTTATCCGTAAATTACGTTTACTTATGAATTTATATATTATGGTATGAAAGTTTTAATTTTACTTAAATGTATTAGTCTCACATTTAAAATCTAATATTCTTCTTTTGTTTTGACATAAATCCGCAAATCCATTATTTTTGATAAACAATAGAAAGACTATTGTGGCTTTGAAAATGTCCATTGACGCTAAATTAGTCGTCAAGCATGATTTATTTCATGAGGAATATTTTTACTAAATTCATAATTATATTATAGTACATGCTTTTTGATCCCATATGAATATTATTTAACAAAACAATTTCATTGGAATTCTGTCTTAAAAATTACTTACTTTTCCGCTTTTTTACTTCCTTTGTATTTTCCCACATCTAGTGAGAAAATAAATCAGAGTATTAAGCTTAAAACTGTCACCACGATCGACTTCCGGATGCATGCAGATTTGCTCTATATACGTCTCAAGATCGATATTCTTAAGATTTACGCAATGAATATATAGCTTTATTAACAAGTCTTAAAATGCTAACTATAATGATAAAATATGCTCGAACCAGTAATTGCCAAATATCTTGATCTAAAAATATACTTTGGAAATATGCCATGACCGAAATATGAACGGCGTTTAAACTGAAATAATATAAACTTGTAAGCAAGATACATACAAGATAAACTCTTCTATAATAAAAAATATTGAGTTCAATGTATACTGTAAGAAAAGAGTGGCTGGACACGAAGAGCCAAAAATCGAGCTCAGTGGCGTGCCATTGGAGACGCCAATATACAGAACTGGATTATGATGACAATGTTTTTTTTTTTACTTTTGATAGGCTAACGTTTGACCGCGATCTCGCCTGATGTTAAGCGATGATACGGTCGAAGATGGAGCAGGCTTGCCCAGAAGGTACCTATTCACCCACGACTTGAAAACACCCAGATTGTACTCATCCGGAAACACAGACTCAGGCAGGGAGTTCCATAACTTTACTGTACGCATAATAAATGAGGAAGCAAAGCGGTTCGTGCATATGGATGGGATGTCAACCATATAACAGTGACGATGATTAGTGTGTCTGGTCGTCTGATGGTAAAAAGGGGGTGGAGGAATCAGGTTATGTAGCTTCTCTGCACACTCTCCGAAATGTTGGTTTTTTAATGAAACAGTAAGAAATTGACTGTGATTTATACATTTATGAAATGTGCTGATTTAGACCTTTTTATTACGATTATAAGCTACACTGAACAATAAGATAAGCACTACGAAACTTTGTGTCCTCGAGAGGACGCCATATTGAATACGACGTCATGCATTTAACCAGCTTATTCTCAAAGCGTCTTACAATAGCTGATATGTCAATTATAGGCAGCAACTCATATGTTGGCACAGATCAATATATGTACATACAACTTTTATATGTTTAGCAGCTGAAATGATTAAATTAAAAAAAATCTAAAACATCATAAGTTAAATGAGATGCAATCAAAAGTATACCTTATAAGAAATGAACTTAAAGTATCAAATGAATTGGCTCGAGTATAGTTTTATATAATACCCTTCATAATAACCACCGTATTTTCTCCTTCAAAGTTTTGCCTTAACACATAAAATCAGCATTTTGTGTTTAACTTAGTCCTGCAAACAATAATTTGGGAACAACAACCCAAATATATAGGCATTGTGATAACTTAATATATAGTAATAATATAAAGTTATCACAATGCAAAGTTCATTTGCTTAACCAATGTTTTACTTACTTGGCAAAGGCTTACATTATGGTTTACTACAATAACTAAGTTAACATTTACATAATGTTTGCATATAATAATATGAGTAATATGCTCACTCTCTTTTATTTAGCCGAGAAGTTTTATTAAGCAATATTTTCATATATGTAAGTGACTAAGAAGAATGGTAATTAGTATAATACTAATAATAATAAAATCCTAAGACAACCTACATACAGCCATCCAATTCTAAACTACGAAACTATATCCCCGAATGCAGAGTTATAATATTACACCAATTTCGGCTTATGAATTTTAAGGTCTCATGTAATAAGGTGTAGTGCCTATTGCCGTTACCGGAAAAACTCAGTAACACTTTTTGTCCGTCCCGGGAATCGAACTCGGGACCCCCAGATCACCAGATACTGGACCACGGAGGCAGGAAAACTAGGCACAGACTTTAATTAAGGTAACCAGGTGACTAATAAAAATACTTATAACCTGTATATAACAAAATTCTTGCGTACTGAATGACTGACAAACAAGGTACACCAGAAACCACTGGCGACAAGAAGCTGAAATGTGGCATGTAGGTATAATTGTTTATTCGTCTGAGACTGTAGGGGGGCACAAAGAAGGGAATTGCCGAAATTCCATCGGAATCGGACAGCAACGGTTAAATTAAAGTAATATGTGCGGGCGTAGCTGCGGGGATCCCCTAGTATACTATATTATAAAATTTCTCATGCTCTTAGCTTACTCATTTAAATAATATATAATAAAATTCTACATAATTAAGTATCTTTTGTTATTATAGCTCATTCAAAATAACAATTCTTAATCTTCACCACTTAAGCTCAGCGCCAAAGTATGCGTAACGTACAAAATTTTGTACACCTGCCTACTAACATTACGGAACCACTTAAGAAGGCTACTTATACATGTTTAATATCAGCAATTCTAGGCAACGAGGCCTGACACAGATTGTACAATACTTTTTAAAGTGCGAAAGCTTATGAGGATGGACACTTGTTACTCTGTCTGTATGTTTTTTTTTTTGCGTCACCCCTGTATCCTCGCCGAGGTAGGTAGAAGAGTACTACGAATATAATATTACACCCAATTTATTCGCCTTATGAATTGTAGGTCTCACGTAATAGATGGTGAGTCTATTGCCGTTACTGGGCCTTTTCCAGACTCTGTGCAGCTACTGAGAATTCGGAAAACTCAGCAACACTTTTACCCGACCAGGGAATCGAAACAGTAAACCACGTAAGCAGTTCATTAATATTATCGTTGAAAGTCTTTTTTAGAATTATATACTTTTTTAAAATAGCGGCGATAGCCCAGTGGTGTACGTAACGGACTGGCGAGACGATGGTCTCTGGTTCGATCCCCAGTTACCCCGGGCACACACCTCTGACTTTTCGAAGTTATGTGTGTATTAAAAATGTTAATTATCGCTCGCTTAACAATGTGCCCGGTAAATGGCAATAGGCTCGCCCCCTATTACATTGGGACTGAAACATAACTGGCGAAGTGTGGGTGTGTAATACACCTCTACCTACCCCTACGGGGATAAAAGGCGTGAAGTTATGTTATGTTTATGTTTTATAAAATATGAGCTAAGTAAGCGAAAATAGTAAACCATTATAATAATTATAATCAAAGTCAAGTGATAAACTTTGCCGACGTCGGTATGAACTTGTCATTGCTTTAAAACCGGTAATACTACGCTGTCACAAATTCGCGCGAAATAGCAGAATTCTCGCTATTACATATACAGTTGCCATCATGTATTCTGGTTATGATTACTCTGCCTTAATTAATATAGTGTCAAAAAAAATTACTCGTTAATTTATGCCTATCTTATCTTATACTAATATATAAAGCTGAAGAGTTTGTTTGTTTGGTTGAACGCGCTAATCTCAGGAACTTCTGCACCGATTTCAAAAAATATTTCAGTGTTAGATAGCCCATTTACTGAGAAAGGCTATAGGCTATATACCATCACGCTATGAGCCACGGGGGCGAAGCAGTAGCCTTAAATAATGAGGGTTTAACCGCGGGCTCATCTAGTTTGAAATAAAGGAATGAAATGAAATGAAATAATTTATTTTCCATCACTAGGTTTTACAGTTTTCTCTTAATCTACTAGAAGCAAGTACATGTATGTTTTGCGTTTTAAATATTATAAGAGAATTCGATGACGACCGTACTAGTATAAACTGTGCTACAGTCGCCAGCGCCTTCATCCCTCAGCTTGGTACAAAAAGTTATTAGATTTTGTCACATGAGAAAGAGAAAAAAGAAAGAACAAATTAAACCATTACAAATTAAACCCAAATACGTTTTGTTTAGACTTATGCTATAAAATAACATGATAAGGTAGTCTAGTTTTAATTATAATATGATACTTAAACTTAAAGAAAACTGTTACCACTCGTATTGATAATGTAGAGCATGTGCGTTTTTGTGTGTGTGCGTGTGTGTGTTCATGTTTATGTGCATGTGTGTGTATGTGGTGTGTGTGATTGTGAATGTAAGGTTAGTGTGTGTGCATACAGTGTGATTAGATATTGATATGTATTTATATATTAGTTTTAAGTATAGGGATTTAATAGTTGCTCGGTTTGACTATAATCCAAGCCTAACGGCCCGGCCACGGGGACCGGCGACGCGACCTGCGACAAGCGATTTCGATGTACATGGCGCGCTTAACTACGCCGCGGCGACCGATGTCGCCTCACAGTAAACGCGCCATGTACATCGAAATCGCTTGTCGCAGGTCGCGTCGCCGGTCCCCGTGGCCAAGCGGTAACAACCACTTTCGCAGAACATCCTTGCATTTATTGGTTGGAAGAGCATATATATTATTTGCTTGATTTACAGCATTGTATAATTTGTTACTTACTACATAAAATTTTTGGCAAGGGTTGTACAATGTGGAGTAACTGAGCAAACTTTCGTTTTGTTTCGCTTGGTAATCGCGTTATAAGTCATACTTTTATGCTTTCGTAGTACAGTTAGAAAAATAAAAATTTGTCTAACAGTTAAGACAGAAGTCTCAGTGTACAGAAGATCAGTGCTATACCTACGTGGTTTACCCAGAATCACCTTCAATATCGCCCTCTGTGCACGTTCCAACGGAAGTAGTTGTGGTCTTGCCAGTACCACCCCATACTGTGATACAGTATTGAAGCAAACACTGTGCAAGAGCATGATAAACAAATAGGAGTGTTTCGATATCGGCAGACGGTCTGAGTTTACGAAAAATTGGAATCAATCTCCTTACACGGGTAGTTAGTAGGTTTATGTGAGGTAACCAATTTAGGGAGCAATCTATTATAAGTCCAAGATTCTTTATGTTTGAAGTACGAGTTAGCAGTGGGCAAGCGCATCCATTTTGTTGGTCACCGGTATGTGCAGTTATTTCAAAGTCGGGAGGCTGAGTGTTTGAACGGGGCGAAAAAGTCACGTAACTTGTTTTATTTATATTTAAAGTTAAAATATTTTCTCTCAACCACTTCATCACCTCTCTCAGTGCATCCTCTGTAAGGTGTTTAGCCTCAATCCAGTCCCTACCATGCACGATTAACGCTGTATCATCAGCCTAAGTGATGATGTTACAGTTTGGTAGCGACATCGTACATAAACTGCTTATGTATAATAAAAAGAGAGAAGGTCCAAGCACGCTACCCTGCGGGACGCCAAATGAAAGTGATTGTAGAGAACTTGTAAAGTTAGTTAGTTGTAGAATAATAAGTATTTCTTTTATTTAAAAGCAAAATAGTACAACCAAAAGATCGTACCGCTTTTGCAATGAACACACCTTTTTTATTTGATATACAAAATCACTTTGGATGTTCGACTCTTGGGGAAATGAGTCGGAGTGTGTGGTGTTAGCAAACACAAAGATTACCTAGGCTCAAAACATTAATTTGCTAATGACAATAAGTGTTGATTCGTGTGAGGATAGAACTAACAATACTCGGCGCAATGCTAAGGGGTAGGCAAACCAAAACAAAGCAAACCAAAAACCATTACGCAAGTATTTCTTACGTATGCAGTCAAGACGAAAAGACAAAAAATATTTCTTCGTCTAAAATCTGTGAATACTTCATGATAAAAGAACTCTATATGCGGCAAATCATATTACTACATTGAAATACAAGACTACAAAATCACATACAACACTCGTAAGACATTCCAAAACTACCTTAACGTACTACAAACATCAACTGAGAAATACGAACAACATTACGAAGCGTACAGCATCAAATTGATCTCTATTATCATTATTTATCTAACGAATACAGGGCTCGTGCGTTTGTTTTGGCACAAACCAGCTAGCTCGGCTTACGGGTAAACACGGTGGGTTAAATAAAGTCCAGTGAGTATGGCGTCATATGTGTATTGACGAGTATGTACGTCAGTTTCAGCTACACAGATTTGACTTCTTTTTATCTGCAGACGATCTTGTGTGTGCAGGGCAAAAATGCATGGTCACCGCCCCGAAGCATGGGTTTCGGAGGGCATGTTAAGCCGTCGAGTGATAATTCACAATTCAATTCGCACATTTCTCCGAAAGGCCAGCGGTGCACACTGTGGATTCGAATTCGATACCCGCTACATAGCAGTCTGTTATCGTATCTCCACTAGTTAATCGGTGCCTCTAATTACAGCTAGCGATATTCTATCAAAACGAAAAGCAGGAAATGATAACAAATAATATTCAAACCACCGCCGGTCCAAAAAACACATGGAGCACATACTCAAAACAATATGACATGTACAAATGCCAAATATCCACCCATCCGATCGATGACCAGACCGATTGTATATCGGAATGCACTCTCTTCAATAGACAGCTGGCTTTGTGCATTGACGTGTTAACAGCAGATAGCATACGCACATATATACATACATAACGTCACGCCTTTTATCCCCGAAGGGGTAGGCAGAGGTGTATTTCTACATCCACTTTTCGCCAGATATACTTTAGTCCCACGTAATAACGGGCGAGCCTAATGCCGTACCGGGCACATTTCCAGACTCCGTGCGGCTACTGAGAATTTCGTGACAGAAAAACCCAATAACACTGCCTGACCCAGGAATCGAACCCGGGATCTCCCGATCCCACGCGCACATTTATGCCGCGAGACCAACGAGGCAGTCGTATAGGGTTTGATGTCGAGTTTTCCGTCTCTACGCAAAGATGGTTGCATCGTGTTATCCCTTAGTCGCCTCTTACGACACCCACGGGAAAATAGGGGGTGGTGACACTTGTATTCTATGCCGTCAACCACACGGCATATATATATATATGTTATATAGCTATAAGCTATATAACATTACATTATAAGCCACTGGAGCGGAGCAGTAGCCTTAAATTACGCGGGTGTAACCGCGGGCTCATCTAGTTAACGATAAAACCATACAAATTGCCGAAGCTTAAAATCGAGTTATGAAGAGCTAAAACTGGCTAAGCTTGCGACTTTATTCAGTTAGGAATAATACTGAGTTGTCTATGATAATTTGAATTAAAATACCACTATTATTACAATTCAGAATATCATAGACAGCTCAGAAAGTAATCGTGAATAAATGTCCACATACCTATACTTAGCAGCTGAAATAATAAGCCTCCTTAGTAGAGTAAAATCCATAATTAATTAATTTATTTTATTTATTTATAGACTCACGCCTGTATCCCCGAAAGGGTAGGCAGAGGTGTAATATTTCATCCACATTGCGCCATGAATTTTTAAGTCCCACGTAATATGGAGCGAGTCTATTGCAGTACCGGGCACATCATAATTAATGTCAAAGTCAAATCATTTATTTGTTCATAGGATCATTACAAAGACTTAAAAACAGTGTTTCCTACTTGACCGCGTGAGAAGAAACATCCGAAACAAACTCAGAGATTATTACGGAATAACCATTAACCAACACACAACGACGAATAATCCATAATTTTTACGACACTTGAATTCATTTTGGCATTTGCGACATATGCACA
Source organism: Euclidia mi (assembly GCA_944739405.2). Classification (NCBI taxonomy): domain Eukaryota; kingdom Metazoa; phylum Arthropoda; class Insecta; order Lepidoptera; family Erebidae; genus Euclidia; species Euclidia mi. Next base: position 43,837,938 of record OX123206.2, on the reverse strand, counting down.
CTTTACTGCCAGAAAGTCAATCAATCCGGCAATACCAGCTTTTACTTCGATTAATAAAATTCAATTGGTAAGCTTTACGAAGCTTTAACGAACATTATTTTTATATAATCCATGGAAGTACGTAATAACGTGACCAGGCACACTGATAATGGATTTTTTACGACATCTACAATAAACTTATATGAATCATGACGCAGTAGATAAACCATTTTACTGTAATTTTTACTACCAACTACTAAAAATTACTACCTACAGTAGAAAAAGTAGCAATTAATATTTCGCCAATGTGAGTGCTACTTTCAGTTGGGCAGGGTAGAATTATTATGTTCATTTTGCTTTCAGAATACTTATTATTATGTGTAGAAAGGAGTAGTGGTGTTCCTCTTGAGGGAGGATCATCCTATCATGTCAGGTTTTGCAAAGAACTTGATTGAATATTAAACTAGTGTGCAACCGCTAATGGTACATTTCAGGATCCTCATCGGTAGGAGTAGGTGTCCATTGGACGTCACCAGTGTGTTGCCAGTCTTCACTATTACACGTTTTTACCATTACAGCATAAGTTCTTTCGGTTTTTATAGCTTATAAGTGCATTGTACGCTCATGTTATTACCATTTAATAAGTGCATTGTACGTAAGTCCATTATTTATACTTAGATTGAAATTGTGGGCAATAAATAATCTTAAATAAAAGGCAGCTATATGAACACTAAAGAATTAGCTGAATAAAACTGGCTAGTATGTGAAGGACAAAATACAAGTGAGAATTTTAACCTCAGTCACCTTACAAAGTGCCACAATACTTGAAATATAGATTGTTTTCGACGATATCAGAGCGTAGCACTTGGCGAGTAAATTTACTTAACAAGTCTGTATTTATGGGAGTGAATAAAGCAAGAGAGATATGTCAGGATCGTTGCAAATGGCGTTCCGTAGTCTCTGCCTACCCCTTTTGAAAACAGGCGTGAGTTTATGTATGTCTGTATTTTCGTTGACTAAAATAAGTCGATATACTCTTATTTTTAATGATCAATGGTCATCACTGGCGCTTCTTGAATGCTGTATTTCTGTTATTATTTTAAACAAAGGACACAAAATATAGAGGTAAATTATTGTGGATTATCAAAACCTTGACACTCAGCGCAGTATTAAACGTTGAGAAAACCGCCTAAATAAAAGTTGAAACAAACTCTACCTGCCCTCTGTAAAAAAGGGAGTGTAAATATACAATTCTTTTACAAAGCTCACACAGTCGGTACCAAATTACACGTATATATGTGAGCGATAAAACCGCAAGTAATGTGAGTGGACAGTAGGTGCGGCCGCGCGCACCGCCACCCCAATTGATTGATGATACGGAATGTCATGTCCGACAGTTTATATTTACCTGATATTGACCCTCAATTCAATATTTACTCAATAAAATTACATTATTATTGTTTATTTTTTCGTGTAAAAAAAGATGTAGTGACAAGCATTGAGAAAGATATGCTAAGGTGGTTTGGGCACGTGGAGAGGATGGATGACGAAAGACTGATCAAGCAGATATATAAGGCAAGTGTGAATGGGACAGGGCAAAGGGGAAGATCTAGGTGTACGTTCTCAGACCAGATTGGAGACATCCTAAAACAGGACAGGTTAGAAGTACCCTGAACAGAAGAGCATGCATCAGGAAACTGATGAGAGTGAATGAAGCAAGAGAGATATGTCAGGATCGTTGAAAATGGCGTTCCGTAGTCTCTGCCTCCGGGAAACAGGCGTGAGTCTATGTATGTATGTATTTTTTTGTGTGAGTGTTAAGTTTGATATTGAAGTTTATAGACAAAACGCTCAAAGCCTTCGGCATATTGAAGTAATAGTTGGTGTCGGCGTTTATAGATCGAATTTGAAGGCCTCCAACATGTTCGAACGATTGTTATAACTTGACTAAAATCGTCGTAACATTAATGGCGATTTGAGTCAACGTCTCTTTATATTTAATAGACCATATTTACTTGAGACTGAGGATTTACTGTTGGGAAATGGCATAGTGGCAAGTGGTAAAAGGCTCGCTCCCTATTACATTGGGACCAAAATATAACTGGCGAAGTGTGGATGTGTAATACTCCTCTGTCTACCCCATCGGGGATAAAGGCGTAAAGTTATTTTATGTTATGGTAAAAGAATACGGTCGTCGATAATTATTCAAAGTAAAGGTTAGTAACTGTAAACTACACTAATTTTCAGCACACCGCACCAAAAATAGGTCCCAAATCTGAGGTCATTATTTTCGCCGGAGTAAACATTTTGTTTTCGGCACCCTCTGCAACACATTGTACACATATCATTTATGTATGTCAGACGCCCACTCCCGTCAGTTCACTGGGAGCAATTATATTTTGGATTGCAACTGAAATAATAATCAAGCGTAAAGCTTTAATGTAGAACCTCAACGACGGATAATATTTAGACAATGAAAGTGATTTTAAGCTGTTACTGAAAAGGAAAATTAGCACACTAAAAACCAATGTCAGGTAAAATTGGGCGTTATTTTACTTTAGGAAATCTAATATAGATATTTTAAAAGTCTCGTGTTCTAGTGCTTGTTATTGAAGTCCTCCGAAATAGTTTGACAGATTCTAAGTAAGTAAATATCTTGTATATATTTATGCAGCGATAGCCTAAGGGAGAGAGCGACGGACTGCTACGCAGAGGGTCTCGTGTTCGAATCCACGACGCGCACCAATGACTATTCGAAGTAATGAGCGTATTAAATTTCAATTATCATTCTTCTGAAACAGTTCAAAAATATTTAATCTTGCTACAATTGATGAATTCTCAAGGAGAATAGAACTATCATCTATGAAGCAAATCACATGACTACAATGCAATACAATACAAGAAAATCACGCTGCATAACATATAAAACATTCCAAAGCTGCCATAACGTAGGTACCACAAACATCAACCGAGAAATACCAACAACATTACGAAGCGTACAGTATCAAATTGGTCTCTATTATCATTATTTATCTAACGAGTACAGGGCTCGTGCGTTTGTTTTGACACAAACCTAACAGCTCGGCTTAAGGGTAAACACCGCGGGTTAAATAAAGTTTCGTGTGGCGTGTGTTGACGTTGTACAACGCTCATAGCAAGACGTGACTTGCCGTTCGTAGTAAATCGACAAAGTTAAACAATGCGTGGCATTTACATCAAAGCGCTACCATGCCTTGGGGGGCACGTAAAGCTGTCGGTCCCGGCTCTTGTCTCAGGACTAGGATCGTAAGGCCACGTCAGAGAACTTAAGGCGGTCTGAACACTCCGACACTAGAGTTGGCCACACACTCACACGAGAAGAAAAAGAAGAAAGATCAATAATGTTCAATGCGAGAATGATGCGTATGTGTATAGTCATTTGAAATCGATGAACTGTACTGATTTTACGTACTGATTTTACTACTATTTAATCTGTAGTTGGCAGACGGTGAAATAGGAGCCAGGCGACGCTAATTTGTAGTCTTTTGCGCTATATGTAGTAGTTATCAACTTAGCGAATTACATCAGTGCGCTAACGTGCTTCACGGGGCACGTTCGAGCTGTCGAGCGATAAGTCAATACGCACATTACTCCTAAAAGTCAGTGGCCAACGTTGTGAATTCGAATCTGATACCCTGCATAGCAGTCTGTTGGTATCTCCACTAGTTTATTGCTTCCTCTTATTACAGCTAAAGATATTCTGTCAAAACGAAATGCAGTAAATAGTAACAAATAATATTCAAACCACCGCCGCTCCAGTAAACACATAGAGCACATCCTCTAAACAATATGTACAAATCGCAAATATTCGCCCATTGATCGATGACCAGACCGATTGTATATCGAAATGCACTGTCTTCAGTCCACAGCTGGCTTTGTGCATTGACGTGTTAACAGCAGATAGCGCACGATACAGCTTATACTATGGACTATTTGCGTGTTTGTGTGTGTTCGTGTGATAAAGAGTTATGAATACATCATACAATATTATTTAGCGGGTCTTACTCGACGAATAATAAACGATAAAACTATACAAATCGCCGAAGCTTAAAATTTAGTTATGAATATAAGTCAAGTGTGAATGGGACAGGAGGAAGGGGAAGACCTAGACGGATGTTCTCTGACCAGATTGGAGACATCCTAAAAAAAGGACAGGTTAGAAGTACCCTAACCGAAGAGCATGCATGAGAAATTTGATGGGAGTGAGTGAAGCAAGAGAGATATGTCAGGATCGTTCCAAATGGCGTTCCGTAGTCTCTGCCTACCCCTCCGGGAAACAGGCGTGAGTCTATGTATGTATGTACGTATGTATGTAAACTGGCTAAGCTTGCGACTATATTCAGTTAGGAATAATACTGACTTGTCTATGATAATTTGAATTAAAATACTACTATTATTACAATTCAAAATATCATAGACAGCTCAGAAGGTAATCGTGTATAAATGTTCACATACCTATACTTAGCAGCTGAAATAATAAGCCTCCTTAGTAGAGTAAAATCCATAATTTATTTATTTATTTTATTTATTTATAGACTCACGCCTGTATCCCCGAAAGGGTAGGCAGAGGTGTAATATTTCACCTACATTTCGCCATGAATTTTTAAGTCCCACGTAATATGGGGCGAGTCTATTGCAGTACCGGGCACACCATAATTAATGTCAAAGTCAAATCATTTATTTGTTCATAGGTTCATTACAAAGACTTAAAAATAGTGTTTCCTACTTGACCGGGTGAGAAGAAACATCCGAAACAAACTCAGAGATTATTACGGAATAACCATTAACCAACACACAACGACGAATAATCCATAATTTTTACGACACTTGAATTCATTTTCCTATTTGCGACATATCGACTCGTCCGTAGAACAAAGACCGATCTGCATGGATCGCAATTTTCAGTAGAGGCTGTAGAAGTTCTTGACTTGTGTAACTCTTTATAAATCTTATAACGAGAGACTTAAAATAAAGATTTTTTGGTATATTACTATAACAGCCCAGCCTAATTAAATGCTCTATAGTGTATATTTCTAGTCCTTTTATTCTACGAGATAGTGGGTTACATATCGACCTAGGACGTTTTATGACGGAAAAGCGAGAGTCCGTGGTGAACATCGTGCGTTGTTTTGCGGAAATGTTCGTTTGAAAAGACGTTCTATGTCAACAAAGGTTGATTTTTGTTGGAATTTTTCATCCCTCCTTCCTTTGTGATCCGTCCTTTGTGAATAATATAAAACATAAAATTAAATCCTATGTCATTTTTTTTATACGAAGGTCTTAAAATAGTTGACAGAACTTTAGGTGGCAAAGATTAGACTTCTTGCATGCATGAGTAATTATAATTTTACTAACTAGACACGTCGTGTAATAGTCGGAGTAATTATATTTACTAATTTAAAAATAAACAAACTGTGTACGTATGTACTTATATTTATTTCACTTTACGTATATTCGTATATACTTATTTGAAAGTCATCAATTTGTATGTATATTATAGAACAATTAATAGCCAATAAATGACATATTGTATCACAAAATTGCAACTACGTACGAGTACCTATCTACACTGGAGCACGGGTTTCACGAGCACTCACAAAGTTATTTTATAAGGACCTACTTAATATAAAATAAAATTATGACTACAAACATCTTTATCATCATCTAAACCTAAAGACATCCACTGCTGGATATGGCCTCCCCAAAGGCTGTCCACACAACTCCAATCATGTGCCGCCTGAATTCCACCGCTTCCTGCGATCTTAACCCAACATCTTCTTCTTTATAATATTATACACGGTGGAAAAATACCCATCACCAAGCCGAAGTCTACTCGTTTTACACATCTTGCTAAGTCATATTTAGCAAAACAATACCTCGGAAACGATTTTTTTAGTAGACACATTTTTTAAGCTGCTATGTAAAGTACGCGCGTGCAATTCTCGAGATACTTACCTATACAAGAAAAGGTATCCTATAAAGAACAAATTGGCGCGTGAAATGAATGGATTTTGTACCTAATTAAAAATTGTATGGTAACTTTGAGCCTCAATATCTCCTGAAGCAGTAATTTCCAAGGTATGGTGCCGAAGTAAAGAATTTTCGTAAAGGCTCTTTTTACACCTCGTATAAGAATAACAACCATCTTACATCGTTTTTACTTAGACGTGGTGCACAATATTAACTAAATAAAAATAAAATACAACTAAACATTAACAAAATTGCAAATCGAGTACTCATACTCATTTTAGTACTTAGCTAAACTATTCTATCGAATCTTATTAGTCTACTAAGCAGAGCCTGGGTTCTAAGGCATAAAGTCGTGGCTGCCACCCGGATAACGTTGAGACTATTATAATGACATATTTCAGTACTTACTCTACATAAATAACTTAAGCAGCACATGACCATTAGGTCTTAATATATTTGAAACACACTTTTCATTGCATCATCTTTAATGATCTTGTGCCTGTCAAGCCGGCTCCGCCTGCCCTTCCTCTAGAATTATACTTTTATCCTGTCTCACCCATGCATACATATCTCATCTATGTAGTCTAGCAACAACATAATAATATAACCCAAAATGAGTTAAAACAGCATCAGCAGGAACATAGTTTGGCATACTTCAATTTTCTCGCAGTGACTGTCGCTGGCAGCTGTAGTAAATGGCAGACTACTTAATTAAAAGTATGTCTTAATATTTTGTATTATTAGGGCATAATATAATATCGCATGTCGAATGAGCATGTATATATTTACAAAAATACTACATTTATCCATTTTCCAGTAACCATAATACAAATTCTGCTTATTTTGGAATTAGATGATGTTGTGTGTATGTGGTAGAGTATTTCTATCATTATTTATTAGTAGGAAGCAGCATCGGAGTTAGTACTTAAACTACCTGGGGTAGACTTGTGGTTACACTGTTAGAGCTGTATTAACGATGAATTTGAAAAACTTAATGGATTTCCAAAGAAAATTGACTAGGTTGATTACTGTAGACACCTTTGGTAGACTAAATAGACATACTATCCGGTATTGAGGTATTACAGATTGCTTTCTTTTCTTTGTCCCATCACGTTTGTGTAGAATTTCTTCCCATAATATATCAAATTCACGACTGGTTCCTTTGTACCAGGAGGCAAAGACGATTCAAGCCCGTTTATCCTTCACTCGTTACTAAAATATAAAAATTATTTTGCACAAATAATTTAAACTATTTTAAGACGTTCTTTGAAGCAATAAATTTTGCAATAAATTTAACTTATTTCTAATAAATTTTTATCCATTTATTTATTTTTTATTTATCCATTATTTAGTACCCATAACACAAGCTCTGCTTAGCTTGGGACTAGATGGTGATGTGTGTATGTGGTAGAATATTATTATATCATTATTATTATTATATAATAAAAAATCTTCATAATTAAAGTTTTTTCAATTGAACAACGTCCTAACTGATTCAACATTTTGAGTAACAACGTCCTATCTTAACATTGAACCCACAAATTGTTTCACAGACTCCGGCGTAAGCCGTCCTTTTTTAACTTCAGACGCTTAAAACTTCAATAATGTTCGTAAAAAAACGTCTTAATATTCCATAAGACCTCTGCTTTTTGTTGCTCAATATTGCATAAAAATCGATTACTCTGTGAATACTAATTAAGGTAATCGGCTTTTTGCGCCAGAGTTGCGTTTCTGAACAACTCCATCGAAAAACATTCTAAATAATTATCGATCGCTATTAACTATGAACTGAGTTAAAAAGTAATAAATACAACAATCTGTGTTAATTTAGGAACTTAAAGTTGTTATAGTGAAGTAATACTTGTAAAACATCGTCACTTACCAGAATTGAAATATTGATTTGCAAACGCGGTATGTAACTTTGAAAACGCCGAACTAAGATCAGGTTTTTCTGCATCTATGTACTTGAATCATATTTAGTATTTTGCGTTATCCTGATATCTTTAAAAGTATTCTTTTGACGTGACAACGTCTTATAAATTGGTTTGCCGGGTGACACTTCAAGAAACTGCGTTACGCTCCGCTCACGTTATGCGCTCACAATGAGAGCGAGTGAGAGGCACGCGTCCCGCCTAAGAGCGAGAGAGACAGACATAAAAAGTGAAAGGCACGCGTCTTTCATCCTTCTTCCTACTATCCGAATCAATATTCACATTAAAATTATTGTCGTTGTCACGTAAAACTTTCGCCCGTATACCGACTTTACAGGCAACCAATTTTTAATGAATATATTGAATTTTCTTAAATATCATGTAAATTAAGCATAGAACACGAAAATGCCCCAATTTTCTTCTTCTTCCAATGAATAACGGTCGGACTGATGATCGATCGCTGAGCTCGCGCCACCCGTACTCCGCGTGCGCCGTCCCTTGTATACATCGTGCGTTGTTGTGTGGAACAAATATCAGATGAGACGCTATTCGATTCTATATCTCCGAAAGTAAATAAGATACGAAAATTCTAAAAACACAGTTTTGTAGAGCTCGTATTCCTTATCCCATTTAGCTATTTAACGCGATTTTGGTCTATAATCACATGGAACTCTATTCTACGGATAGGTCGATATGCACACTTTACTGCCAGAAAGTCAATCAATCCGGCAATGCCAACTTTTACTTCGATTAATAAAATTCAAACGTAAGCTTTACGAAGCTTTAACGAACATTATTTTCATATAATCCATGGAAGTACATAATAACTTGACCAGACACACTGATAATGGATTTTTTACGACATCTACAATAAACTTATATGAATCATGACGCAGTAGATAAACCATTTTACTGTAATTTTTACTACCAACTACTAAAAATTATTACCTACAGTAGAAAAAGTAGCACTTAATATTTCGCCAATGTGAGGGCTACTTTCAGTTGGGTAGGGTAGAATTATTATGTTTATTTTGCTTTCAGAATACTTATTATTATGTGTAGAAAAGAGGAGTGGTGTTCCTCCGATTAGAGGGAGGATCCTCCTTTCATGTCAGATTTTGTAAAAAACTTGATTGAATATTAAACTTGTGTAAACCGCTAATGGTACACTTCAGATTCCTCATCGATCCAATATATTTTTAATTTACATTGGTGTCCATTGGAGGTCACCAGTGTTTTTACCGTCACCGCATATTTTCTTCAGGTTATTACGGCTTATGCACTTAATAAGTGCATTGTACGTAAGTCTATCATTTTTATAATTTGACTAGCTGACCCAGCGAACTCCGTATCGCTTTTTTAAGAGTTTTTATTTAATTCCCTTTTTTCCAAGCCCCTTTTCCAAAGTTACCATTGACTTAGCGCTTAATCTCTTATCATTTCAGAGTCTATAAATGCTGAGCAAACAAACATAGATTTTTATATAATATTGAATTCCCCATTCCTTAAAATATCGGAGACGATACCCATATCGACTTTAAAAAACATCGCGTCCGTCATCTTTGAATTCCTATCCACCATCTTTGATCACGAAAAAGATGTTGTATTTGGATTCATCATCCCTTAAATCATCAGAGACGATACCAATATTGATTTTTTAAATTTTTCCCATACGCCATCTTTGATTTCCCATCCGCCATCTTGAATAACGAAATAGATGTTGTATTTGGATTCTCCATCCCTTTAGACATCGGAGACGATACCTATATTGATTTTTTTTTTAAATCCCATCCACCATCTTTGATCACGAAATAGATGGTGTTTTTGAATTTCCCATTCCTTAAAATATCGGAGACGATACACATATCGACTTTAAAAAAAATCCCGTCCGCCATCTTTGATTTCCTATCCACCATCTTTGATCACGAAATAGATGTTGTATTTAGATTCGCCATCCTTTAAAACATCGGAGACGATAAACATATTGATTTTTTTTAACTTTCCCATCCGCCATCTTTGATTTCCCATCCGCCATCTGGAATCACGAAATAAATGTTGTATTTAGATTCCCCATGCCTTCAAATATCGGAGACGATACCAATATTGATTTTTAAAAAAAGTCCCATCCGCCATCTTTGATCACGAAATAGATGGTGTTTTTGAATTCCCCATTCCTTAACATATCGGAGACGATACCCATATCGACTTTAAAAAATCCCGTCCGCCATCTTTGATTTCCTATCCGCCATCTTTGATCACGAAATAGATGTTGTATTTAGATTCGCCATCCCTTAAAACATCGGAGACGATAACCATATTGATTTTTTTAAACTTTCCCATTCGCCATCTTTGATTTCTCATCCGCCATCTTTGATCACGAAATAGATGTCGGATTTGGATTCCCCATCCCTTTAAATATTGGAGATGGCACCCATATTGATTTTTAAAAAAATCCCATCCGACATCTTTGATCACTAAATAGATGGTGGTTTTGAATTCCCCATTCCTTAAAATATCGGAGACAATACCCATATTGATTTTTAAATTTTTTCCCATCCGCCATTCTTGATTTCTCATCCGCCATCTTGAATCACGAAAAAGATGTTGTTTTTGGATTCCCCATCCCTTAAAACATCGGAGACGATAACCATATCGATTTTTTTAAACTTTCCCATCCGCCATCTTTGATTTCTCATAAGCCATCTTTGATCACGAAATAGATGTCGGATTTGGATTCCCCATCCCTTTAAATATTGAAGATGACACCCATATTGATTTTTTTTAAATTCCCATCCGCCATCTTTGATCACGAAATAGATGGTGGTTTTGAATTCCCCATTCCTTTAAATATCGGAGATGATACCTATATTGATTTTTTAAATTTTTCCCATCCGACATCTTTGATCACTAAATAGATGGTGGTTTTGAATTCCCCATTCCTTAAAATATCGGAGACAATACCCATATTGATTTTTAAAATTTTTCCCATCCGCCATCTTTGATTTCTCATCCGCCATCTTTGATCACGAAATAGATGGTGGTTTTGAATTCCCCATTCCTTTAAATATCGGAGATGATACCCATATTGATTTTTAAAATTTTTCCCATCCGCCATTTTTTATTTCCCATCCGCCATCTTGAATCACGAAAAAGATGTAGTATTTGGATTCCCCATCCCTTTAAACATCGGAGACGATACCAATACTGTTTTTTTTTAATTTTCCCATCCGCCATCTTTGATTGCCCATCCGCCATCTTTGATCACGAAATAGATGTTGTATTTCGATTCTCCACCCCTTAAAATATCGAAGGCGATACCCACATTGATATTTAAAATTTTCTCATCCGCCATCTTTGATTTCCCGTCAGCCATTTTGGATCACTAAATAAATTTCATATTATTAATCAGCGTCCCGAAAATCTCGAAAACGATACCCATATAGATTGTATCCTATTCGTTTAGCCTTTTTTTGCCTTTGACCCAACCCTCCCCCTTCTCGTTTGACCATTTTATTATTTTTGTCTGGCCCCTAAAAGTTGTGGCGTAATTTTATATAGCCTATAGCCTTTCGGAATAATTGGGCTATCGTAGGCAATAACAATTTTTAAAATCCGACTGCTAGTTCCTGAGATTAGCCAACATAATGTTTTAGACTTTTTAGCCTTTTGCCCAGCCCCAAAGGGTCGAAGCGTTATGTTATATAGCCTATAGCCTTCCGGAATAACTGGGCTATCGTATGCAAAAAGAATTTTTCAGATCCGACCGGTAGTTCCTGAGATTAGCGCGTTCAAACAAACAAACAAACAAACAAACAAACTCTTCCGCTTTATTATATTAGTATAGATTGAAATTGTAGGAAATAAATAATCTTAAACAAAAGGCGACTATGTAAATACCTACTTAAGAATTGGCTGAATAAAAATGGCTAGTATATGAAGAGCAAAATACAAGTGAGAATGTTAACCTTATCCACCTTACAAAGTGCCACAATACCTGAAATACAGATTGTTTTCGAAGACAGCGGAGCGTAGTACTTGGCGAATAAATTTACTTAACAAGTCTGTATTTATGGGAGTGAATAAAGCAAGAGGATATGTCAGAATCGCTGCAAATGGCGTTCCGTAGTCTCTGCCTACCCCTTTCGGAAACAGACGTGAGTTTATGTATGTATGTATGTCTGAATTTTCGTGGTGTAAGATTAGTCGACATATTCTTATTTTTTTATGTTCCATCATTATCACTAGCGTTTCCTAAATGCTGAGTTGCTGTTATTTATAAACCAAAGAACACAAACTTCAAAAACAATCGCGAAACACATTAAGTGTTGTCTGAAGTTATCGAAACTTTGACACTCAGCGCAGTGTTAAACGTCGAAGAAACCACCTAAATCGAAGTCGAAACAAATCCTACCTACCCTCTGTAAACATGGGAGTGTAAATATACGATTCTTTTACTAAGCTCACACAGTCGGTACCGAATTACACGTATGCGAGCGGTAAAACCACAAGTAATGTGAGTGGACAGTAGGTGCGGCCGCGCGCGCCGCCACCCTAATTGATTGATGATACGGAGTGTCATGTCCGACCGTTTTTATTTACCAGATATTGACCCTCCATTTATTATTTACTCGATAAAATGATTGTTGTTTATTTTTTCATGCGAGAGTTAACTTTGGAGTTGAAATTTATAGACAAAACGCTCAAAGCCTTCGGCATGTTGAAGGAATAGTTGGTGTCAGAGTTTAGAGATCGAATTTAAAGGTCGAACGATTATTATCACCTGGATAAAATCGTCGGAACATTAATGAAAATTGTAGCCGACGAGTCTATATTTAATAGACCTTCTTAAATCTGAGGATTTGGCTGAATAATGCGTAGTCGGCTTGTGTAAAAAATAAAGAGAAAGAAACTTTCTTTTATTTATTTTCTTTTATTAAAAAGTGGTAGCTGAACACTGTGAATTCGATTCCCACACAAGACAACACTTTGGGTATACTACAAATTGTTATATCAATTCTGGTGGTCTTTGTGTCCGTTGCTTGTATTGTCTACAAAGTCCCTAGAGATGCTTTGTTTTAAAACGAAAAAAATACGGAAGGCGATAATTTAATGAAAGCTTTAAACTGTACACAAACAACTACACTCATTTTCAGCACATCGCACCAAAATAGGTCCCAAATCTGAGGTAATTTTTTTTGCCGGAGTAAACTTTTGTTTTCGGCACCCTCTGCAACACATTATACAAACATAATTTATGTATGTCAGACGCCCACTCCCGTCAGTTCACTGGGAACAATTATATTTTGGATTGGAACTGAAATAATAATCAAGCGTAAAGCTCTAATGTAGAACCTCAACGTCAGATAATATTTAGACAACGAAAGTGATTTTAAGCTTTTACTGAAAAGGAAAATTAGCACACTAAAAACCAATTTCAGGTTAAATTGGGCGCTATTTTACTTTTGTAAATCTAATATAGGTATTTTAAAAGTCTCGTGTTCTAGTGCTTGTTATTGAAGTCCTCCGAAATAGTTTGACAGATTCTAAGTAAGTAAATATCTTGTGTAAATTTATGCAGCGATAGCCTAAGGGAGAGAGCGACGGACTGCTACTCAGAGGGTCTCGGGTTCGAATCCACGACGCGCACCATTGACTATTCGAAGTTATGAGCGTATTAAATTTCAATTATCATTCTTCTGAAATAGTTCAAAAATATTTTATCTTGCTACATTTGATGAATTCTCAAGGAGAATAGAACTATCATCTATGCAGCAAATCACATGACTAAAATGCAATACAATACAAGAAAATCACACTGCATAACATATAAAACATTCCAAAGCCGTCATAACGTACTACAGACATAAGCCGAGAAATACCAACAGCATTACGAAGCGTACAGCATCAAATTGACCTATATTATCATTATTTATTTAACGAATACAGAGCTCGTGCGTTTGTTTTGGCACAAACCTGCTAGCTCGGCTTACGGGTAAACACCGCGGGTTAAATAAAGTCCCGTGTGGCGTCATATGTGTGTCGACGTTGTACAATGCTCATAGCAAGATAGCAAGACATGGCTTGCATGCCGTTCGCAGTAAATCAACAAAGTCAAGCAATGCGTACACAGCTCGCCATTTGGATGGTTGACCGCGTGTGGCATTTACATCAGAGCGATTCCGTGCTTTGGAGGGCACGTAAACCTGTCGGTACCAGTTTTTGTCCTACGACAAGAATCATAAAGCCTTGTCGGATCTTTAGGTGGCCAAAAAATTCAGACACCATAGTTAGCCACACACTCGAAGAAAAAAGAAGCGTTATCCCGTAGCGGCTGCTTGTCTGATCTCCTCAACCTAAAGAGGAATAGCGATTAAGACCAGCGTCAGTTTATCCAGAGCTACTGACAAGATTATGAATAAATTCGTTATATTGATATTATAACGAATGTCAAATATAGTTATGACAGCCGGGGACGACCTAACATGTTCCTCGGATAGCCAGCCATAATTCAAAACTCAATACGCATGTATAACTCCGAAAACTCAGTGATGCACGCCGTGGATTCGAACCTCTCTATAGCAGTCTGTTTGAATCTCCTCTAAGCAATCGATACCTCTTATTACAGCTACCAATATTTTTTCAAAACAAAGAGCAGTGTTGTAGTGGTAAGAAGTTTCAAAATGATAACAAATAATATTCAAACCACCGCCGGCAGTCCAACAAACACATGGAGCACATACTCAAAACAATATGTACAAATGCCAAATATCCACCCATCCGATCGATGACCGGACCGATTGTATATCGGAATGCACTCTCTTCAATCCACAGCTGACTTTGTGCATTGACGTGTTAACTGCAGATAGCGCACGATAGAGCTTAGACAATGGACTATTTGCGTGCTTGTGTGTGTTCGTGTGCAGCCAGCTGTGGGACAGATTATATACAAGGCTGATGATGATGGCAGACGTTGAAATAGGAGCCAGGCGATACTAATTTGTAGTCGTTTGCGCTATATGTAGTAGTTATCAACTTAGCGAATTACAGCAGTGCGCTAACGTGCTTCACAAGGGGAACGTTTGGGCTGTCGAGCGATAAGTCAATACGCAGATTACTCCTAAAAGTCAGTGTTGAACGTTGTGGATTCGAATCTGATACCCTGCATTGTTACTGTTGGTATCTCTACTAGTTTATCGCTTCCTCATATTACAGCTACCGATATTCTATCAAAACGAAAAGCAGTAAATGATAACAAATAACATTCAAACCACCGCCAGTCCAACAAACACATGGAGCACATACTCAAAACAATATGTACAAATCGCAAATATTCGCTCATTGATCGATGACCGGACCGATTGTATATCGGAATGCACTCTCTTCAATCCACAGCTGGCTTTGTGCATTGACGTGTTAACTGCAGATAGCGCACGATAGAGCTTATACTATGGACTATTTGCGTGTTCGTGTGTGTTCGTGTGATAAAGAGTTATAAATAAACAATATTATTTAGCAGATCTTACTCGACGAATAATCTCATTCATATATACAAAGCTGAAGAGTTTGTTTGTTTGTTTGTCTGCTTGAGCGCGCTAATCTCAGAAATAACTAGTCCAATTTGAAAAATTATTTCAGTGTCAGATAGCCCATTCATCGAAAAAGGCTATAGGCTATATAACGTAACGCTATGAGCCACGGGAACGGAGCAGTAGCCTTAAATATTGCGAGTGTAACCGCGGGCTCATCTAAATAACGATAAAACTATACAAATTGCCGAAGCTTAAAATCGAGTTATGAATAGCTAAAACTGGCTAAGCTTGCGACTTTATTCAGTTAGAAATAATACTGAGATGTCTATGATAATTTGAATTGAAATACCACTATTATTACAATTCAAAATATCATAGACAGCTCAGAAGGTAATCGTGAATAAATGTTCACATACCTATACTTAGCAGCTGAAATAATAAGCCTCCTTAGTAGAGTAATAAACATAATTAATGTCAAAGTCAAATCAGTAATTTGTTCATAGGATCATTACAAAGACTTAAAAACAGTGTTTCCTACTAGACCGCCTGAGAAGAAACATCCGAAACAAACTCAGAGATTAATACGGAATAACCAACACACAACGACGAATAATCCATATTTTTTACGACACTTGAATTCATTTTGCCATTTGCGACATATGCACACTTTACTGCCAGAAAGTCAATCAATCCGGCAATCCCAACTTTTACTTCGATTAATAAAATTCAAGCCGTAAGCTTTACGAAGTTATAACAAAGATTATTTTTATATAGTCCTTGAAAGCACATAATAACGTGATCAAACACACCTATAATGGATTTTTTTACGACATCTACAATAAACCTATATGAATCGTGACGCAGCAGATAAACCATTTTACTGTAATTTTTACTACCAACTACAAAAAATTATTACCTACAGTAGGCAAAGTAGCACTTAATATTTCGCCAATGTGAGTGCAACTTTCAGTTGGGTAGGGTAGAATTATTATGTACATTTTGCTTTCAGAATACTTATTATTATGTGTAGAAATAAGGAGTGGTGTTCCTCTAGAGGGAGGATCCTCCTATCATGTCAGGTTTTGCAAAGAACTTGATTGAATATTAAACTAGTGTGCAACCGCTAATGGTACATTTCAGGATCCTCATCGGTAGGAGTAGGTGTCCATTGGACGTCACCAGTCTGTTGCCAGTCTTCACTATTACATGTTTTTATCGTTACAGCATATGTTTTTCAGGTTATTATGGCTTATAAGTGCATTGTACGCTCATGTTATTACCACTTAATAAGTGCATTGTACGTAAGTACATTATTTATACTTAGATTGAAATTGTGGGCAATAAATAATCTTAAATAAAAGGCAGCTATATGAACACTAAAGAATTAGCTGAGTAAAACTGGCTAGTATGTGAAGGGCAAAATACAAGTGAGAATGTTAACCTCAGTCACCTTACAAAGTGCCACAATACCTGAAATATAGATTGTTTTCGACGACATCAGAGCTTAGTACTTGGCTAATAAATTTACTTAACAAGTCTGTATTTATGGGAGTGAATAAAGCAAGAGAGATATGTCAGAATCGTTGCAAATGGCGTTCCGTAGTCTCTGCCTACCCCTTTCGGAAACAGACGTGAGTTTATGTATTTATGTATGTCTGAACTTTCGTGGTGTAAGATTAGTCAACATATTCTTATTTTTTTATGTTCCATCATTATCACTATCGTTTTCTAAATGCTGAGTTGCTGTTATTTATAAACCAAAGAACACAAACTTAAAAAAACAATCGCGAAACACATTAAATGTTGTCTCGAGATATAGAAACCTTGACACTCAGCGCAGTGTCAAACGTCGAGGAAATCGCCTAAATCGAAGTCGAAACAAACTCTACCTACCCTCTGTTAACAAGGGAGTGTAAATATACGATTTTTTTACAAAACTCACACAGTCGGTACCAAATAACACGTATGTGAGCGATAAAACCACAAGTAATGTGAGTGGACAGTGGGTGCGGCCGCGCGCACCGCCACCCTAATTGATTGATGATACGGAGTGTCATGTCCGACCGTTTATATTTACCAGATATTGACCCTCAATTTATTATTTACTGAATAAAATGAAATTGTTGTTGTTCATTTTTCTTATGAGTGTTAAGTTTGGAGTTGAAGTTTATAGACAAATCCGGCTCAAAGCCTTCGGTATGTTGAAGTAATAGTTGGTGTCAGAGTTTATAGATCGACTTTCGAGTCGTAACATTAACGACGATTTGAGTCAACGTCGCTTTATATTTAGTAGACCATATTTACTTAAGACTGAGGATTTGGCTGTAGGGAAATGGCATAGTGGCTAGTGGTAAAAAATGGAAACGTTTTAAATTTATTTTCTTTTATTTAAAAGTTGCCTCCCCGGCTTACAGAGTGTCGAACATTGTGAAGCCGATTTCCACACGAGACAGCACTTTGTGTAAACCACAAATTGTTACTTCAGTTCTGGGTGTAGGTTCTACTAGTCTTTGCATTGTTTGCAATGTTCCTCGCGATGCACTATTTACTCCCAGGGTTGGAGATCCCTTTTTTTTAACAAAATAGTGATAGATTAGTGGTCAGTAGTGGGTACGTAGCAGACTGCCAAGACGATGGTCTCGGATTCGATCCCCAGGTACCTCGGGCACACACCTCTAAATTTTCGAAGTTATGTGTGTATTAAAAATGTTAATTATCGCTCGCTTATAATTTGCCGGGTAGATGGCAATAGGCTAAGCCCCTATTACATTGAGCCCGAAATATAACTGGTGGAGTGTGGGTGTGTAATACACCTCTGCCTACCCCTTCGGGGATAAAGGCGTGAAGTTATGTTATGATATGGTAAAAGAATACTGTTGTCGATAATTATTCAAAGTAAAGGTTAGTAACTGTAATCTACACTAATTTTCAGCACACCGCACCAAAAATAGGTCCCAAATATGAGGTCATTATTTTCGCCGGAATAAACATTTTGTTTTCGGCACCCTCCGCAACACGTTATATACATATCATTTATGTATGTCAGACGCCCACTCCCGTCAGTTCACTGGGAGCAATTATATTTTGGATTGGAAGTAAAATAATAATAAAGCGTAAAGCTTTAATGTAGAACCTCAACGTCGGATAATATTTAGACAATGAAAGTGATTTTAAGCTGTTACTGAAAAGGAAAATTAGCACACTAAAAACCAATGTCAGGTAAAATTGGGCTTTATTTTACTTTAGGAAATCTAATATAGGTATTTTAAAAGTCTCGTGTTCTAGTGCTTATTATTGAAGTCCTCCGAAATAGTTTGACAGATTCTAAGTAAGTAAATTTATTTATTTAACTTTCTGCACAACACAAAAAATATGTGGTACATAGGCGGACTTAATGCCTTAGGCATTCTCTACCAGTCAACCTAGGGTGATGCAGAGATAGTTGATAGTAGGTGCGTGATTATTATAAAATTATTATTTGGTATTAGATAATAATTACTAGATATATATAAGTAAATTACTACTTAAACTATATACATATACTTAAATATATACATTTAATATATAGGTACACATATAAAGAATAAATAAGTATAAATACATATATATGTATATGAATAAATACTTGCCAATTATAGATATATACATAAATAATATATAAGTCAGTAAATCCAGTCAGTCTGTGATTATCCTGCCATTTTACTCCTTACAAACTCTCAAGCCTTTAACTTGAAAGTGAGCCGATTGTTTGCCATCCTGATTTCGAGAGGGAGCGCATTCCATAATAAGACAGATTGGACGAAGAAGGAAGAGTTGACGAATCCAGAACTATGAGAGGGACACAAAAGTAGACGATTATTAGATGACCGCAGGTTTTTGTCGTGATTTGAGCATAAATATTGTAGATAAGGACTTAGGTAAGAAGGAAAAGATGGAGAGTTAAGAAAAGAGAAAAGAGTAGTGAGAACACGCAAACTACGGCGTTGACGAATAGTTAGCCATTTGAGTTGGGAGCGGTATTCAGAGACATGGTCGTATTTTCGAAGGTTGTAAACAAATCGAATGCAGTTATTGAGAAGCCGGTCTAGTTTGTTGAGAAGGTCTGCATTCAGGTCAAAATAGCACACATCACCATAGTCGACAATAGGGAAGATTAAGGTCTGCATGAGCATTACCTTAGTGCTAGGAGGGAGGAAGTTCTTCAAGCGGTACAAAGAACGTAAGCATCCTGTCACTCTTTGACTAATAGATGTAACTTGAGCCCGCCAGTTCAGGTGACTATCCATGTGTAAGCCCAAATTTTTAACAACTGGACTGAATGGTATGGCTATCTGGTTATACATGACTGACGGAAGCGTTGAAAACTCAATTTTGTTGATGATGCGTTGGCTACCAATGATGATTGCCTGGCATTTAGCGGGGTTCACAGCAACACCAAATCGTTGTGACCAATCATGTATAATGGACAGTGCTTGATTTACCTCATCGATAGCGGAGGCGATGTCGTCCACTCCTGCCTGTGTATATAGCTGCAAGTCGTCAGCATACAAGTGATACGCACACCGAAGATTCTGGGTCAGGAGATTTATAAAAATAGAAAATAATAATGGAGAGAGAATGCCGCCTTGAGGAACGCCAGACTGGAGGTCACACCATGATGACGAAGACTCACCGTGGCGAACCGACTGCTGACGTCCCATGAGATATTCAGAGAACCATTTCAGCGCCTCTGGAGAGATCTGAAGGCTGGAGAGGATGGATAAAAGGATTTCGTGATTGACAGTGTTAAAACGTTCGTGAAATCGACCAAAGCTAGCACCGTAACTTTGGTGTCTTCCATTCCCGCCCTAACATCTCCAGTCACTTTCAAAAGAGCGGTCACTGTGCTGTGTCCAGGTCTGAATCCGGATTGAAATCGGTTCAATAGTTGATTATTAATGACAAATTTAGAAAGTTGTCTGTGGACACAAGCTTCAAGCACCTTTGAGAGAAAAGGAAGGATTGATATGGGTCGGAAGTGGCTTGGGAGGGAAGGGTTAGGGATCTTAGGCAAAGGAGTTACTAAGGCTTTCCGCCATAGTGAGGGAAACGCACCTGTGTCGAGGGAAAAGTTGATAATATGCGTAATGGCTGGTAACAATTGATCAACTATAGGAACAATCATTTTTCGACTTATGTTATCGCAACCTGTAGCGTTGGATTTGATGGAAAGGATAGTCTTCTTGATCTCCCCCGGGGTCACTGAAGAAAATTTAAAAGCGTCGTTATCGTCCTCGTCTTAATATTAAGACGAGGAAGATTACGCAAGTAATTCACAGTGAGACACTTGGTAGGATGATCCAAATAATTAGAAGTGGTGAAATGTTTATTGATTTCATCCAAACCAATTGTCCACTGGAGATCAAAATTGCGCTGCTTGCCAATACCTATAGCCCCGAGGAACTTCCAGATATTGGCAGGCGAGGAAGAGTTAATATTACAGAGAATATGGCGGCGTTTAGCGTTACGTATCACCTGATTACACCGATTTCTTGCAACTTTATATTGAGACCATGAATCCTCTGTCTTGTGCTTTTTAAATTTGTGAAAGGCACAATCCCTGCGTCTCATAGCGGTTTTGACTGCTTTCGTAATCCACGGAGCCGGTGGACGCTTCATTTTGACTTTTCTAACCGGTGCATGAGCATTATACAACTCGAGAATAGCGTTGTTAAAGTTCTCTACCTTTTCATCCATAGTTGCAGCAGCGGTCAGGTGATCCCAGTTCATTGTAGATGCATCTATTTCCAGCTGTTTTACGTCCATACGCTCAAAGCAACGAACATGCAGAACCTTAAAGGGAGGACCTGAGAAACCTGGAGCAGGGATTTGACCATGTTTGGAGACTAGGTAAGGAGCAGAGGTGCAAATAAGATCAAGCCATGTATCCTCCCCATCGACATTGTGATGAGTAGCTTGCAGTAGTAGAATGTGGAGACTACATGACTCGACAATTTGGAGGAGCTTGCAGGATCTAGTGGACTGTTGAGCAAGGAGGTTGGTATTAAAATCGCCCATGATGATGTGGTGGGCGTATTCAGACCCTAAAGATTCCAGTATCGGTTCGATACTGGAGAAGTAATCGACTGAAGGGGGACAATAAACAACGCCTAAAACTAATTTTACTCTCTTGACCCAAACCTCAATGAAAAGGTATTCGGCAGAGTCAGAAATGTCAGAGGAAGAGATAGCGAGGATTTTATGAGGGAAATCGGAGCGGAGATAGATGGCAACACCACCTCCTCTTCTGCCAACTCGATCATTTCGGATTAAAATAAAACCTGGGAGAGGATAAGTGGTAGAAGGAAGGTGAGGCTTGAGCCAACTCTCTGAAATCAGGACGGCGTGAACATTGGCATTAGAAAAGGCTTCTAAAAGATCGCCGTAATGGCTTGGCACACTTTGCGCGTTTATATGGCACACATTTATGAGATTACTGGTTCGTTGGTCGAAGGTATGTTGTAAGAGATCACCTAAAGTATCACTTAAGGAGCACATGCTATCATCATGAAAAGACTCATTAGCTGAATGAAAGGACTCATCTGATGACATTATCAAATATGTGTAACTAAAATATTATGTATATAATAAAATTAAATAAGATTATATAAATATAATATATACGTATATATATAAGTAAATAGGTTAAATATTCTAATTAAATGTGTATAAGACTACTAAGTTCTACTCACGTTTATATGTTTTCCTCTCTGCACCACCCGCCAGCCAGTAAATCTAATATATAAAATTCTCGTGTCACAGTTTTCGTTCCCATACTCCTCCGAAACGGCTTGACCGATTTTGATGAAATTTTTTGTGCTTATCCGGTATCTATGAGAATCGGCCAACATCTATTTTTCAAAAAAAAAAAAAATTTGCAAAACAACGCTTGCCGGGTCAGCTAGTATCTTGTATATATTTATGCAGCGATAGCCTAAGGGAGAGAGCGACGGACTGCTACGCAGAGGGTCTCGTGTTCGAATCCACGACGCGCACCAATGACTATTCGAAGTTATGAGCGTATTAAATTTCAATTATCATTCTTCTGAAATAGTTCAAAAATATTTCATCTTGCTGCAATTGATGAATTCTCAAGGAGAATAGAACTATCATCTATGCAGCAAATCACATGACTACAATGCAATACAATACAAGAAAATCACGCTGCATAACATATAAAACATTCCAAAGCTGCCATAACGTAGGTACCACAAACATCAACCGAGAAATACCAACAACATTACGAAGCGTACAGCATCAAATTGGTCTCTATTATCATTATTTATCTAACGAATACAGGGCTCGTGCGTTTGTTTTGGCACAAACCTGCTAGCTCGGCTTACGGGTAAACACGGTGGGTTAAATAAAGTCCCGTGTGGCGTCATAAGTGTGTCGACGTTGTACAATGCTCATAGCAAGATAGCAAGACATGGCTTGCCGTTCGCAGTAAATCAACAAAGTCAAGCAATGCGTACACAGCTCGCCATTTGGATGGTTGACCGCGTGTGGCATTTACATCAGAGCGCTACCGTGCTTTGGAGGGCACGTAAATCTGTCGGTCCCGGCTCTTGTCTCAGGACTTGGGTCGTAAGGCCACGTCGGAGACCTTAAGGCGGTCTGAAAACTCTGACACCAGAGTTGGCCACACACTCTTACGAGAAGAAAAAGAAGAAAGATCAATAATGTATGTTAAATGCGAGTATGATGCGTATGTGTATAGTCATTTGATTTTTCTTTTCGTTTATTTTTATTGTAATAGGCGGCAAAAGAGCAGACGGATTGCCTGATGGTAAGCAATTACCGCCGCCCATGGACACAAGCAACACCACAGGAGTCACAATAGCGTTGCTGCACCTTGGGTTTGGGAAAAGGGATAGTTTGACAAGGGGGATAAGGGAGAAGGATAGTATAGGGCCGCCGAAACTTTCACTCACCGATCGAAACGCAACAGTTTAGGTACTGTTACTTTAAGTCGATTTTCTGTTAGAGGATAGTACTTCCCCTATCAAGGTGACCCATTCATGCTGAAATCAGCAAGGCTCTACTACCTGTTGAAATAGATGAACTGTACTGATTTTACGTACTGATTTTACTACTATTTAATCTGTAGTTGGCAGACTGTGAAATAGGAGCCAAGCGAAGCTAATTTGTAGTCTTTTGCGCTATTAGTTATCAACTTAGCGAATTACATCAGTGCCTTAACGTGCTTCGGAGGGCACGTTAGGGCTGTCGAGCGATAATTCAATACGCACATAACTCCTAAAAGTCAGTGGTGCACGTTGTCGATTCAAATCTGATACCCTGCATAGTAGTCTGTTGGTATCTCCACTAGTTTATCGCTTCCTCTTATTATAGCTAAAGATATTCAATCAAAACGAAAAGCAGTAAATGATAACAAATAATATTCAAACCACCGCCGGTCCAGCAAACACATAGAGCACATACTCAAAACAATATGTACAAATCCCAAATAGCCCCCATTGATCGATGACCGACCGATAGTATATCGGAATGCCCTGTCTTTAATCCACAGCTGGCTTTGTGCATTGACGTGTTACCTGCAGATAGCGCTCGATAGAGCTAATACAATGGATACATACGTGTGTGTCTGTGTGATAAAGAGTTATGAATACATAAATATACAAAAATAACTATACAAATCGCCGAAGCTTAAAATTTAGTTATGAATAGCTAAAACTGGCTTAGCTTGCGACTTTGTTCAGTTAGGAATAATACTTAGTTGTCTATGATTATTTGAATTAAAATACCACTATTATTACAATTCAAAATATCATAGACAGCTCAGAAGGTAATCGTAAATAAATGCCCACATACCTCCATCCAGCTGAAATAATAAGCATGCTTAGTAGAGTAAAAAACATTATAAATGTCAAAGTCAAATCAGTTATTTGTACATAGGATCATTACAAAGACTTAAAAACAAGTTTCCTACTTGACCGCGTGAGAAGAAACATCCAAAACAAACTCAGAGATTAATACGGAATAACCAACACACAACGACGAATAATCCATAATTTTTACGACACTTGAATTCATTTTACCATTTGCGACATATACTAACTTTACTGCCAGAAAGTCAATTAACCCTGCAATCCCAACTTTTACTTCGATTAATAAAATTCAAGCCGTAAGCTTTACTAAGCTATAACAAAGATTATTTATATATAATCCATGGAAGCACATAATAACGTGATCAGGCACACCTATAATGGATTTTTTATGACATCTACAATAAACCTATATGAATCGTGATGCAGCAGATAAACCATTTTACTGTAATTTTTACTACCAACTACTAAAAATTATTACCTACAGTAGGAAAAGTAGCACTTAATAATTTGCCAATGTGAGTGCAACTTTCAGTTGGGTAGGGTAGAATTATTATATTTGTTTATTTGCTTTCAGAATACTTATTATTCTGTGTAGAAAAGAGGAGTGGTGTTCCTCTAGAGGAAGCGTCCTCCTATCATGTCAGGTTTTGCAAAGAACTTGATTGAATATAAAACTTGTGTGAAACCGCTTATGGTACATTTCAGGATCCTCATCGTTATAATACATTTTTGTAGTTACATCGGTGTCCATTGGACGTCACCAGTGTGTTGCCAGTCTTCGCTATTACACGTTTTTACCGTTACAGCATTTTTTCTTTATGTTGCTGATACATTTGAGAATTCACCTGTAATAGAGCCTTCTTGCGAATGTTACAAAACAGAAAAACAAACGAGTGTGTTTTAGCGAGCATTCTTACGAACAGTCAATTTACTTTAACGTTTTTGCTGATAAGAGTGTTCGCTAGAAAGATCGTGAAAAGGTTCGTATCAAAGTACGGCTCTGTTCAGTGTTCAGTTTGACAAAACAAACAACGGCAAATGCTCGCTGTTATGTTACAAGTGAACGCCCAAGTGTATCAGCACCTTATGCACTTAATAAGTGCATAGTTCGGTATTAATTACACCTAAATTGAAATTGCGGGCAATAAATTATCTTACATTAAAGGCGACTAGATAAAAACTGAAGAGTAGGCTGAATAAAACTGGCTATTATAAAAGTTACGAGAACGGGTGAGATTTTTAACATCAGTCCCCTTACAAAGTGCTACAATATTCTGAAATACAGATTGTTTTCGACGATATCAGAGTACTATGCGAAAAATAAATCTAACAAGTCCGAATTGTGGTCGACTAAAATTGGCAGATATTATGATGATATTATTTTTTTAAATGCTCCATGGTTATCACTACCGGTTTTTAATCTCCGTGTTGTTGTTCTTAATAGTGGATCAGCTTGAGTGTTATCTCAAGTTATCGAAACCTTGACACTCAGCGCAGTATTAAACGTCGAAGAAACTGCCTAAATCGAAGTCGAAACAAACTCTACCTGCCCTGTGTAAACATGGGAGTGTAAATATACGATTCCTTTACAAAGCTCTAACAGTCGTTACCAAATTACACGTATATATGCGAGCGATAAAACCACAAGTAATGTGAGTGGACAGTAGGTGCGGCCGCGCGCCGCCACCCTAATTGATTGATGATACGGAGTGTCATGTCCGACCGTTTATATTTTCCAGATATTGACCCTTAATTTGTTATTTACTCAATTAAATAAAATTATTGTTGTTTATTTTTTCGTGTGAGTGTTAAGTTTGGAGTTAAATTTCATAGACAAAACCGGCTCAAAGCCTTAGGCATGTCTAAGTAATAGTTGGTGTCAGAGCTTATAGATCGAATTTGAAGGTCGAACAATTGTTATAACTGGGATCATATCGTCGTCACATTAACGAAAATTGTAGCCGACGAGTCTATATTTAATAGACCTACTTAAATCTGAGGATTTTGCTGAATAATGCGTAGTAGGCTTGTGTAAAAAAAGAGAAATAAACTTTCTTTTAGTTATTTTCTTTAATAAAAAGTGGTAGAAGAACACTGTGAATTCGATTCCCACACAAGACAACACTTTGGGTAAACTACAAATTGTTATGTAAATTCTGACTGCAGGTACTAATTGATGGTATTTGTGTCCGTTGCTTGTATTGTCTACAAAGTCCCTAGAGATGCTTTGTTTTAAAACGAAAAAAATACTTATGTCGATAATTTAAAGAAAGCTTTAAACTGTACACAAACAACTACACTCATTTTCAGCACATCGCACCAAAATAGGTCCCAAATCTGAGGTCACTATTTTCGCCGGAGTAAACATTTTGTTTTTGGCACCCTCTGCAACACATTATACACACATAATTTATGTATGTCAGACGCCCACTCCCGTCAGTTCACTGGGAACAATTATATTTTGGATTAGAACTGAAATAATAATCAAGCGTAAAGCTCTAATGTAGAACCTCAACGTCAGATAATATTTAGACAACGAAAGTGATTTTAAGCTTTTACTGAAAAGGAAAATTAGCACACTAAAAACCAATTTCAGGTAAAATTGGGCGCTATTTTACTTTAGTAAATCTAATATAGGTATTTTAAAAGTCTCGTGTTCTAGTGCTTGTTATTGAAGTCCTCCTAAATAGTTTGACAGATTCTAAGTAAGTAAATATCTTGTGTATATTTATGCAGCGATAGGCCAAGGGAGAGAGCGACGGACTGCTACGCAGAGGGTCTCGGGTTCGAATCCACGACGCGCACCAATGACGATTCGAAGTTATGAGCGTATTAAATTTCAATTATTATTTTTCTGAAATAGTTCAAAATTATTTCATCTTGCTACAATTGATGAATTCTCAAGGAGAATAGAACTATAACAACTATAACACACTGCATAACATACAAAACATTCCAAAGCTGCCATAACGTAAGTACTACAGACATCAACCGAGAAATACCAACAACATTACAAAGCGTACAGTATCAAATTGGTCTCTATTATCATTATTTATCTAACGAATGGCCACGTCTTACGTCAACCGGCATCTTACGTGGGTAACAAATGTCTTGCCATGCTACCTCCACCGGGCCCCGGTAAACGGGGAAGGCCAAAGAAATGCTGGCTCGACGTCGTAAGGGATGATATGCGTGCCAACCAACTAACCACCAGGGATGCTGAAGACCATGCGAAGTGGAGGAGACATAGCCGGAAAGCGGACCCCGGGCTCCAAGGCGTGGGTTTTGGAGCGCAACCGGGACAGCGCTAGGATGATGTTTTTTTTTTTTTTTTTTTTTTTATTGGACGTATAATCTAATACTAATAATACATAAAGCTGAAGAGTTTGTTTGTTTGTTTATCTGCTTGAGCGCGCTAATCTCAGAAATAACTAGTCAAATTTGAAAAATTATTTCAGTGTCAGATAGCCCATTCATCGAAAAAGGCTATAGGCTATATAACGTAACGCTATGAGCCACGGGAACGGAGCAGTAGCCTTAAATATTGCGAGTGTAATCGCGGGCTCATCTAGTTAACGATAAAACTATACAAATTGCCGAAGCTTAAAATCTAGTTATGAATAGCTAAAACTGGCTAAACTTGCGACTTTATTTAGTTAGAAATAATACTGAGATGTCTATGATAATTTCAATTGAAATACCACTATTATTACAATTCAAAATATCATAGACAGCTCAGAAGGTAATCGTGAATAAATGTTCACATACCTATACTTAGCAGCTGAAATAATAAGCCTCCTTAGTAGAGTAAAAAACATAATTAATGTCAAAGTCAAATCAGTAATTTGTTCATAGGATCATTACAAAGACTTAAAAACAGTGTTTCCTACTAGACCGCCTGAGAAGAAACATCCGAAACAAACTCAGAGATTAATACGGAATAACCAACACACAACGACGAATAATCCATATTTTTTACGACACTTGAATTCATTTTGCCATTTGCGACATATGCACACTTTACTGCCAGAAAGTCAATCAATCCGGCAATACCAGCTTTTACTTTGATTAATAAAATTCAAGCGGTAAGCTTTACGAAGCTTTAACGAACATTATTTTCATATAATCCATGGAAGCACATAATAACGTGATCAAACACACCTATAATGGATTTTTTACGACATCTACAATAAACCTATATGAATCGTGACGCAGCAGATAAACCATTTTACTGTAATTTTTACTACCAACTACAAAAAATTATTACCTACAGTAGGAAAAGTAGCACTTAATATTTCGCCAATGTGAGTGCAACTTTCAGTTGGGTAGGGTAGAATTATTATGTACATTTTGCTTTCAGAATACTTATTATTATGTGTAGAAATAAGGAGTTGTGTTCCTCTAGAGGGAGGATCCTCCTATCATGTCAGGTTTTGCAAAGAACTTGATTGCATATTAAACTAGTGTGCAACCGCTAATGGTACATTTCAGGATCCTCATCGGTAGGAGTAGGTATCCATTTGACGTCACCAATGTGTTGCCAGTCTTCACTTTTACACGTTTTTACCTTTACAGCATATGTTCTTCAGGTTATTATAGCTTATAAGTGCATTGTACGCTCATGTTATTACCACTTAATAAGTGCATTGTACGTAAGTCCATTATTTATACTTAGATTGAAATTGTGGGCAATAAATAATGTTAAATAAAAGGCAGCTATATGAATACTAAAGAATTAGCTGAATAAAACTGGCTAGTATGTGAAGGACAAAATACAAGTGAGAATTTTAACCTCAGTCAACTTACAAAATGCCACAATACTTGAAATATAGATTGTTTTCGACGACATCAGAGCGTAGTACTTGGCGAATAAATTTACTTAACAAGTCTGTATTTATGGGAGTGAATAAAGCAAGAGAGATATGTCAGGATCGTTGCAAATGGCGTTCCGTAGTCTCTGCCTACCCCTTTCGAAAACAGGCGTGAGTTTATGTATGTATGTGTGTCTGTATTTTCGTTGACTAAAATAAGTCGATATACTCTTATTTTTTAATGATCAATGGTCATCACTGGCGTTTCTTGAATGTCGTATTTCTGTTATTTTTTTAAACAGAGGACAGAAAAAATAGAGGTAAATTATTGTGGATTATCAAAACCTTGACACTCAGCGTAGTATAAAACGTCAAGGAAACTGCCTAAATCGAAGTCGAAACAAATTCTACCTACCCTCTGTAAACAAGGGAGTGTAAATATACGATTCTTTCACAAAGCTCACACAGTCTGTACCAAATTACACGTATATATGCAAGCGATAAAACCACAAGTAATGTTAGTGGACAGTAGGTGCGGCCGCGCGGGCCGCCACCCTTATTGATTGATGATACGGAGTGTCATGTCCGACCGTTTGTATTTACCAGATATTGACCCTCAATTTGTTATTTACTGAATAAAATGAAATGATTGGTGTTTATTTTTACCCAACTACGGCGAAGCCAAAAGGAAGGGTAATGTTTTTGGCAGACTATGTATGGAAGTATGTATGTGTGTATACATAAATGTATGTTTTTATGTTCCACCATAGCGCCAAAACTACTGAACTGATTTTTAGAACTGGGGTATCAATAGATTTGTAATAATGGTGCGAGAGACAAAGGCTAAATAATGTTATCCAAAGGAGATTGACCAAAACTGGGCTATTTTGTGGCCCGTTTGCTTCTAAACCATTCATATCTAGAAAATCTTCTTTTATTTTATAATTTTAAATATATTAATTTTAATTTAAAGCGAAACGGGGATTTTTAGTTCAAAATTAAAAGTGTCTGCGTTGTCCGGTCGTGAGTCGTGACATCGCCATTTCATATTCAAAACTCATTTTGCATATTTAGGCAAATGTTTACAGTTTCTTGCAAACCTCTTTTAATAGGGAAAAATTACATTCATAGTGAAAACAGGGTGACATAACAAAAGTTCTAATAAGCAAAATAACACCAAAATCTTATGATATTTTGAAAAATGTATTGTGGTGAAATATTTTCTATAAATATAAGGTTTATCCTTTTTGCAACACATTACCCACTATATAATGTTTTGTACTTATAGAAAATATGGGAACATATTTTTATTATACTGGCATCTGTAATGTCTTACGCAATGAAATATAACCTTATTACTAGTCCAACCTCTCTGGTCTTATGTCAGTTATTTTGACATGAAAACAGTCAAATTCATAGACTAATATATTATACCTGGAAATAGACTGGCAACTTCGACATTTTAGGCGACGCAAGCGCCACCTTTTTAACCTACAGGCCACTTTTTGCCGTCTGTTTTACAAAAAATGCCGCTAGAGGTCGTTTATGTTAGTCAAGTATTATAATTATAGTCAAAATTATTTTGGAAATATAAATAAAACAATAGAGAATGCTTATAAGTGACGTTTATTTTCCAAAAATCACAATATTTACAGCAGTAAGATCACAGTAAGTTATGCTAAAATCACCAAATAAAAAAAAAATGATTGATATACCCATTTATTAATTTGTTTATTATTTTATTTATTTAACTTTTCTCATTTATTTAATTTGTTTTGTATTAGTCTAAGAGCCAGTGTTACGCAGACTCACGGTATAGTAGCAAAGTTCATATTTTAATGCTAGTTAAACTAATTCATCTGCCGTAGATCAAATGGGGTTCACTATTACCATAGAGGGTTCCTTTAGGCGTGCCTAGAAGTCGAAAAGCATGAAAATCGACTTTCTAAACGTGTTCACAGCATGTCTGCCGTTTTGATATCGTAAAATATTTATCTTTTTAAAACTTAATGGCAGACACTTGTTCCGGTTAGTACTATATTTTATATAATATCGTAGTTTCGAAAATTTCATACAATTTGTGTTATTTTAGCAAAGCTAAAAATTATATATGTTATTTATATTTGGTTCTCTTTCACGGGTATTATTCTAATTTGTTAGAACAATAATCGGCCCTTTGGTAGGCGTACACAGAGACATAGGTCTAACGCGCAGAGGCCCTTTGAGAGTTTTAATCTAGAATGTGATGGGACACCTACTGAGGAGCCTCCATAACTGCACTATTAAGTACATTCACGGGTTAGCCGCAACAGGGACTATTGCTACTTTTATGGAAACTAATTGAAGGGGTAAGTTGACAAAGGTGTTATTTGACTAAACTGAAAAAATCGAGTTTGTAAGCTTTCTTTTCATCTTGTAGTACATTTTTTTGTTTATATCACAGGATGAATCTAACTCATGCGTCAGTCTCTTAAATCTTTAAAATTGCGCAACGGATTTTAATGTGTTTTTTTTTAATAGATAGAATGATTCAAGAGGAAGGTTTATATGTATCATACATACATAGGTAATATTGCATTGCACCCGTGCGAAGCCGGGGCAGGTCGCTAGTAATTTATAACTCTTAATTTCAATTAAAAAATATATTTAAAAACACTGTTCACATGTATTCATACTGATTCGCTGTGTCATTTAAATAAATAAAAACGACCAAATGGAAATGTTTATTTTTCATCAATAATGTATCGAAATCCGTGTACTCACGAACATTCACGAACGAATTTTGTTACGTGTGCACAATAAAGAGGGAGCTGGTTTCAATGATTTTACATGAATGTAGGCAAGATTCCGACGCATGGTCAAATTGCTTTTTCACCTGATGCTCATATCTCTTTATTGGAAAATAAGTAATTTACTGTCGTTTATATTGACTTGAACAATCCTTTGTGGACCAAACAAGTTTATTTCGTGTTATCAAGACTCGTGGGTTGACTAAAGTATGAGACAGTCTTTATTGGTAGCATTAGTATGTCTTCTGGACTTAGAACAACTAGCCGTGGTGAGGATTGCAGTTATGTTAACTCTTCCTTTGCGGTACCTCGGCAGCAACATGTCCGTTCTTTGGACAAGCTATCTGATTCGGAGCTCAATATTTTGTCATCATGGATAGCGCCAGTCTGTGTAAGTGTTGTTTACTTCTCTTCTTAGTTCCTACAATTCTCTCGTGCTCTCCTCACCGAATATTCAAACTACTTTAATTGTTTGTTTCAGGAATTGAACGCAAGACTCCGTTCAATGTTTGTAATGTTTAGAATGCTACACATTAATTGAAGCTTTTGTAACTTCTGAGGCTATACCTGCACCACATTATGGTATACGATGTACAAGCTCCTTCTTCATTTTGAGGTGATTTATTTAAAGAAGATTTAGGTATAATAACAAATAAAATAAAGAATAACATAAAAACTGAGTTTCATTTACCTATTAAGCATAAAACAGTGTTGTTTTAATGCCAACTTTGTAATAAGGTCCAATGGAATGAGCTTATCTTTTGCGAACTAGCCTCACTGAAATTCTCATTAATTGTACCACATGGTATTGAGAATTTATCAGTAAGAAATATATCAGACTGAGAAAACCGCAAACTAATATAATGTACGAGCGTTTGTTTCGTAGCTCCACTTCTTTTTACAACTATTTTCTATATAGTATAATATACATAGAGGCTTCTAATAAATTCCGGTAATATGATTAAATCATATCATCACCGTCCTAGAGTTATGTCGGTTGCATCCAAGACTTCAACGCCTAGGAGCCCTGGGTCCGCTTACTACTCTAACCAGATATGACAGAATATTAGCTTTTCCATAGTCTGACCGCCATAACCCAAAGGGAAAGCGATATTGTATGGTTTAGACCAGTAAGTATCGGTTTATTGGAGGGTACTGACTCCCCGTAACGACGTGCGATGGTGAAAGATGACAACTGGGACCGACGGCTTAACGTAAGTACACTTCGAAGCACGGGCGATAATTAACTAATTTACTACTATTTATATGATTTGATTTAATCATGTAACTATCACAATACTTAACCTCAAAATATTTGAAATCATTAATATCCGATAGCTAAGAACTGCCGCTGAATATGGTATTCATTTTTTCTTAATTTAATTAGGAGTATATTTACTATATTTTACTGGTCAAATCATCGAGAAGCAAACTTAGCCCATCTTCCATACAAATTTGGTCATTCTCCTTTTCTTCCATTTCTAATTCAATCCTAAGTCCAATTTAATTCCAACCTCAAAAAAAATAAACTGACGTAATCATTACGTGTTTGGTATCAAAATAAAGGTATTGATAAACGCGTTACAAATCTTAATATATAAAATCCTTGCGTTACTGACTGACTGACAGACACGCTACAGCCGAAACTATTGGGCACAGGAAGCTGAAATTTGGCATGCATGTTCCTTGGGGACCATAGGGGTGCACTAAGAAGGGATTTCCCGAAATTCCCACGGGATCGGCCAAAACGGGTAAATTAAAAAAAATGCAGACGTAGCTGCTGGCATCCTCATGTATGTACATAAATTATACTGCTTCAGTCACGAAGAAAACTGTTGAAACGCGGTTACAAGCCACGCGGTTCAGACGCTTTGCGTTACCTATTTGAACGGTTTTATTTTCCTTCGTTCTTACTATAAATATGACAGTCATATTTATAGGAAGAATTATGTAAACATATTGCACGGTTTGCCCCGTCAGGATGCGGAAAAGGATCAAATAAAAAAAAATGTTTAAAAACTATAACCCGATTACGTCAAAAAGGGGGTCTAAAAAGAACGAAACAAGAAAATAGCTCATTCAGATATAAATCCAGAAAAGCCTCTTGCTAGCTTGAGCATTTCTGCACTTATGTGCAGAAATGCTCAAGCTAGAGCCGTAGTCGCACCTATTGTATAACTAATTTGGGTGCCACTACATACACTAAACTGCAGTAAAGAAACATGGCAGGTAACTTCATGTGCTTCATAGCATACAATAGGTGCATAACTTCAGCTTCATAGCATTTCTGTACGTCTTATACTTTTTCTGGATTTATATCTGAATGAGCTATTTTCTTGTTTCCTTCTTTTTAGACCCCCTTTGACGTAGTCGAGTTATAGTTTTTAAACTTATTTTATTCGTGTGAATGTTAAGTTTGGTGTTGAAGTTTATAGACAAAACGCTCAAAGCGTTCGGCATGTTGAAGTAATAGTTGGTGTCAGAGTTTAGATCGAATTTAAAGGCCTCCAACTGGTCGAACGAGTGTTATATATAACTTGACTCAATCGTCGTAACACTAACGACGATTTGAGTCAACATCTCTTTATATTTAAAAGACCATATTTACTTAAGACTGAGGATTTAATTGCGTTGTGACGTAGTGGTTTGTGGATTTTTGTTTTTCGGTTTTTTTTTTCGTGTGACCAGACCGCCTGAAGTCCTCCGACATGGTCTAGCTATCCTTATCCGTTGACAAGAACCGGGACCGACAGCTTTACGTGCCCTTCGAAGCACGGTGGCACTCAGGTGAAAATGCCACACACGGTCACCCATCCAAGTGGTGACCTGTGCAAGCGTTGCTTAACTTTGCCGATCAGTTACGAACGGCAAGTCAAGTCTCGCTATGAGCGCTACTAGGTTTGTGGTAGAAATAGATACATTTTTAAATTTATTTTCTCTTTTATTAAAGTGGTTGCCTCGCCAGCGTACAGTGTGCAGTGCTTCGAATATTGTGGATTCAATTCCCGTACGAAACGATACTTCGTGTAAATCATAAAATTGTTACTCCAATTCTGGGTGGAGCTTTTACTGGTCTTTGCATTGTTTATAATTTTCCTTGCAATGCACTATAATTCCAAGTATGAAAGATATTTTTTTAAACGAAAACCATTCTCCTGTCGATAATTAATCAAAGCTTTAAACTGTAATTTTAACTCATTTTCAGCACACCACACCAAAATAGGTCCCAAATCTGAGCTCATTATTTTCGCAAGAGTAAACATTTTGTTTTCGGAACCCTCCGCAACAAATTATACACATATCATTTATGTATGTCAGACGCCCACTCCCGTCAGTTCACTGGGAGCAATTATATTCTGGATGGGAACTGAAATAATAATCAAGGGAAAACACAAAGCTTTAATGTAGAACCTCATCGTCGGATAATATTTAGACAGTGAAAGTAATTTTCAGCTTTCACTTAAAACGAAAATTTCATTAGCACACTAAGAACCTATTTCGTAAAATTGGGCTCTATTTTACTTTATAATAAATGAATCTAATATAGGTATTTTAAAAATCTCATGTTAAAGTTGAAGTCTTTCAAAACAGTTTGACAGATTCTAAGTAAAAATCTTGTGTATATTTGGTAGAAGTGATAAAAGATCTATGTAAACATCGCGAGGAAGCCTGCATGGCTGAGAGTTCTCCAAAAATGTTCTCGAAGGACATGTGAAGTCTGTCAACCCGCACTTGGCCATCGTGGTGGACTATAGCCTTACCCTTCTCGAAGTGAGAAGAAGCCCGTGCCCAGTACGTGGGACAGTATATATACAGCTGATGATGAGATAAAAAGTCGTAGGCAACCTTTTGATTTTGGACAAACATGTAACAGCATTTGCCCTTCAATAAAGCTGGCCGGACGGATTGGTATTTGCCCCCACCATAGGACCATGGACGTCCTACAAATTATGACACCAGATTAACTCTCGTTTCGTAACCGATAAGACAGGATTTCTTATTAGCATACTCACAACATAAATAATAGAAATAACTAAAAAACAATTCAATCCAAAAAAAATATTCATAGCTCCCGACGGTATAAAAACAAAACGTTTATCCAACATATTAAAAAATACTAATACCCAACACTTAGCAAAGTACTAAATGGTAAAGAGCCCGCTATTCCAACCATGCAGTCTACGCGTACCTCAATCAAAACTCTCTTCGTAAAGTCAAAACCAAAACAAACCGTCCACTTTCAACTGTTTTACATTACTCCAGCCATCCGAACGTAGTGAGTCTGTTTTTTAATCGCGAAGCAATCATTTCTGCCTATCGTTACAACCCTTTACACACAACAATACCTTACCTTTATAATTACAAGGTTCATAATCATTTGTACTATCCTCATAATATTTGACAACGGGCCTGAGCTGTGTTGAAAGAAAATCCATCTTACCTTCTGTACATAAGGATGATAATCGTGTATAACTGAACGAAGTATTTGAGTAGAAAACTTTTGTGCATGACATCAATGGTTGAGAGAAGTGGAGTACAATATAATATGGGCTTTGTAGCACGATTCAATACCTTCCTGAATCCCGCAATGAACGGGGAAATAGGTTTAGCTGCATCTTTCATAATTATTTGAGTTCGTTCGCAAGAATTCGGTTTTATACATACATACATAGACTCACGCCTGTTTCCCGGAGGGGAAGGCAGAGACTACAGAACAACATTTGCAACGATCTTGTCATATCTCTCTTGCTTCATTCACTCTCATCAAATTTCTCATGCATGCTCTTCGGTTAAGGGTACACCTGCCCTTTTTTAGGATGTCTTCAATCTGATCAGAGAACGTCCGCCTAGGTCTTCCCCTTTCTCTTGTCTCATTCACACGAGTCGGTTTTATAACGTGGTGAGAATCGTCGAAACCTCCCAATTTGGGTCACTATAGCATTGTAACTCAATGGGGATTTGGCCTGCTAAACCACGCTTGCCAGATGAGTTGGTATCGGGCTCGCTGTCGAATTCTGTCTCTTCGCAAAGATTCTAAGCCGCAGTCTACATTCGAGAACCTATTTAGTCCACTGACCATTCGTTTGCAACGGATGTGGCCACACCATTTCCACTTCAGTTTATACGCTTCTGAACTGTGCCAGTCACTTTTATACAAGACTTTAGCGCACCTTCCGTATAACGTATAATCAAATTAATTTCGAATTGACTCATACAATTCCAGTACTAAAGTTGTTTTACTTACGAGTAAACTTCGCACGAATTGTAAACGATATGAAATATTATACCGTCACAAAATATACGATTTATTTTTAAAGATTCCGTCGGGTGTGACTCAATCAGCTCGCGAATGGATTTCATTACTCGATCACTTGTTCATTCCTTTCGTTTTTTCGTTCATCCCTTTAAATTGAATTTAGATCTATCGTGTTTGAATCTGATCTCGATAAGGGAGATAAATTGTTTATCGGTGTATGCAGAGATGTGTAATCTTCGCTAAGGTTACGGAAATAGACGGGACAACTGTTTTATTTTAGAGAAATACAAATATAAACAAAAGCGGCGATAGCCCAGTGGTGTACGTAACGGTCTGTTGACAAGATGGTCTCGGGTTCGATCCCCAGGTACCCCAGGCACACACCTATGACTTTTCGAAGTTATGTGTGCATTCAAAATATATATTATCACTCACTTAATCGTGCCCGGTAGATGGCAATAGGCTTGCCCCCTATTATATTGGAACAGAAACATAACTAGCAAAGTGTAGGTTGGTAGTACACCTCTGCCTACTCTTTCGCGGATAAACGCGCGAAGTTATGTTATGTTATACAAATACAATAATTTACACTGCGTGGATGGCATTCTTACTGTGAAGTAGCTGCATTTTCCAGAAATGCGCTAGGTCCCCACAAAGCATAATACTTTGAACGATCCTTAAATTGTTGTTAGTGTCCGTTGTTTAAATCTTGACAGGATTTCTTGGCAACAGAGCAAGACACTGTTAAGACTGAATGAAATTAAATGTTTATACATTTCATTTCTTTCAGTCTTAACGGTCGGTAACTTAGGGTTTAGTAGGTGTGTTTTAATAGTTTTTGTTTTCATAGACTCACGCCTGAATCCCCGAAGGGGTAGATAGAGGAGTAGTATTAAAAACCACATTCCGCCATGATGTGAAATTTAAGTCCCGCATAACAGGAGGCGAGCCTATGGCCGTTACCGGACAATTTGCCAGCCTCCATGAATTTGAAAAAACACAGGCATCAAAACCGGAACCTCCCAAACAGCAGCCGCATATTCTATTCACTGAACCGCGGCGGTAGTAGTTAAATCAAAATTATTCTGCATCGTTTCACATTTATTAAATAGAAAGAAAATGTGAAGCAATATTACTGCAACATTCAAATGAACGTATTGAGCTACAAAATTTCTACATTACTGGTGCCTCGCCTCTATTTAATATAGTTCAGTTTCAGACAGCCCCATTAACTGAGTGGTTCGCTTTGAGCTAAATTATAACCAGCAGAAAGCGTATTATAATTTTATTTCAATGCTTTTGAAATGCATTCAAGAAATGTATTAATTAAGTACCTACTTATTCATCTGTAATGTATTAGAAATGGTATTCTGTAATCGATACCGATTACAGAATACCATTTCTAATACTAAAATATAAATAACTGCTCAGACTACTACTATAATGACAAAGAATGAGAGGGGAGGAGAATTGAGGGAAAAGCAGAGGAGAAGAGAGACAGAACATACAAAAAATAGTCTTTTAGACAAATATGACAATAAAAAAAAAAGTTTCTACTTTTAACCATTGAAGAGTAATCCTCCTCTGTTTCAATGCTGTACGTCGTATTAAGTGGGACTGATAATACTCGTATAAATGCATTTTCTTCAATAAAGAATTTCATCTCTACGTGGCGACGGACTGTTCATATTTAAAACCTATCCAGTGACGATTAGACATGGTTGCCCTCTCGACCAGAGTATAATATAATATCACGACTCAAAATAATACCTCTCTTCCTATTTTGATCTTGCTAAAACGCTAGTGAAAAGTAAGACAAATCTGAGAAACCACTATTGTCTAAAAAAATAATAGGATAATTATTTGAACAAAGCAAAAAAAAATAAGATGCCCAGAGTGTTACAGAGAATAAATTAGGGTTTGAAAAGTCGACGCCTGTGGGACGATTGGCATGAAATGGAGACTATTAATTAAAGTGTAGTGAAAAGAAGGAGAAAAACTATGTACATACAATGTACACCCTCTTGTGAAAAGATAACAACTGTGATTAGCAAAATGGGGCAGCTATACCATACTCGTATATCGTATGAATGTAATCAGTAGTTCAGTAGCAGTTGTAGTAGAATGAAAGACTGAGAGATCGTTTAAAGACAAATCCCGCATAATCAATAATTCCTATATAACTACATATTATAATGTATTACAAAAATGTTTATCGTGCGTTAATTTTTAGGTGACTTTGATGTTCGAATCGGGTGACATCTCCAAATTGGACTCTATTTTTATATTGTTAAATGTCATTTGTTTATAACTATCGGACGCCAGCAGCTACGCCTGCATTTTCTTTTAAATTTATCCGTTTTGGCCGATCCCGTGGGAATTTCGAAAAAAATCCCTTCTTAATCACCCCTACGGTCCCCAAGGAACATACATGCCAAATTTCAGCTTCCTGCGCCCAACAGTTTCGGCTGTAGCGTGTCTGTCAGTCAGTCAGTAACGTAAGGATTTTATATTTTAAGATTATTCAGAAATATAAAATACTTTTATTAATAAAAATATGTATTTTTGTTACAGGTAAGTCTCACAGCTAGCTTAGTTCGGTGAGTGTGATTTCCAGTACAGTAACGTGATGAGAAAACTCGGCACGACATTACAACACTTCATTTGAGTAACTATAGATAAAAAAGTTTCTTGTCTTTTTATTTTTAGTCAGTTATCTACCCAATTTTAGAAATATATTTTGCTGAGATATTAAACATATTTTTCTTAAAGGCATTACTCACAATTGCACTTGTGTTACGA
Organism: Euclidia mi; assembly: GCA_944739405.2. Lineage (NCBI taxonomy): Eukaryota > Metazoa > Arthropoda > Insecta > Lepidoptera > Erebidae > Euclidia > Euclidia mi. Next base: position 43,797,940 of record OX123206.2, on the reverse strand, counting down.
GATCGTAATCGTGCTACATCCACAGATACAATTAAAGTGCACACAGACTCGCGACAACAAATTGTGGATAACCTTTGGACGTGACGTCTTCCAGACGTCTTAGTAATTAATCGAAATAGGTCATTTCTATTTACTGTTTTGCACATTGTTTAATTGTATTATAATTCGTTTACTATTATTTTATCAAGTCAGTAAAAAACAACAACCTTTTCATAGGAGATCAGTCTTTATTTGGTAGAAATAACATAACCAATGATTCGCTCACCTAATAAATATAAGTTATAATCTAATTAACGATAAAAAAAATATTTAGAATTATTTTGGAAATTTTCTTATATTTTAAACATTAGTCTACTGCTTAAGCAGCGATTACGTGCGTTGCGTTTACTAACCTTACATCTCAGAGACACTGCGCAGCTCTACAGCGGAATGTGTTACCGCACCGCTAGTGAGCTCTCGACTGAATGATGGACATGTTACAATCATTACAGGGAATGGCGCGAGGGTAACTTTAAAGGCCTTCAAATAAAAATCATATTTGTTAATTCGTCGTCTGTGAGACACCCACGTGCGTACTTAAAGGATAATAGGGAACAAGGATAGGTAGATGAATAAAATTGTGGTGTGGGTTTTAGTGTGGGGAACAAACCTACAACATTTGGCACAGTACTGAATGGCGAGGTCTTCCTTTTTTGGGCTTCACTAGCAATATATCGACCTTTTATACTAGACTAGCTGAGCCCATCGTTGCACCCGCGTTATACGGCTAATGCTTAGCACCTTTGCTTCATGAGGTTATGTTATAGAGTCTTCAATCTTAATAAATGGGCTATCCAACCCAGGTAGTTTCTGAGATTAGCTCATTCAAACAAAAAACAACCAAAATGTTCAGCTCGATAATAATTATTAGATATACATTTGAGTATCATATTTACATCACTATTACCCAGCTTAGTAATAAATTGTATATTTTACACCTTCTAAAAAGCTTTTCCAGGTAATTTTAAACAATTTCGCAAGTATTCAGGAAATAAAAGCGTTGCCAAAAGGCTTTCCCAGACCAAACGTAAGCAAGAATTGTTTTAAACACAAACAAAGTGTCTATGACACGCTGCGCACAGCACTAGGCGCCGCCCCCCGCGCCTTCTGGACGCCGCGCCGCACGGGCGCCGGCGCACAAGCGGCTGCACTGACAGTTGGTTGACAGAAACAGCAAGACACACTTTTTGAAGGGCGCGCCCAGGCTTGTCGGAATTTACAGTTTTGTAACGAACCATATCACATTTACGCGAAATACAGTCCGCTTTGCACAGTATCGCATAGTTTACTTGTATATGGATTATACATTGGTCCATTCGAAGCCATCCATACGTGATTGAAGACCGTCGCCATAAACACCATCTTTACAAGAAGCAACGTGGCCACTTCTAGAAAAATCATCACGGCGAGGACAACTACAGTCGAAGACAGCCACGACGGTCTCAGCGCAGCACAGCATCAGGATAACAGATAATCAGACCAATTATTTTTTCCTTTATTAACTTTTCAACTGATTTTTTCAAATTCCTACAGCAATTACTGAATCAGACTTTTCAGACTCATATTTTCATGATAATTACATTATCAAACTAAGTACAAATTTATTTCAATCAAAAATAAGCAAAAATATTCACAAAATATCAGCATTTCATAACCTCTCATGTCAATCCTTCTCATCAAATTAGCCCTTTTTTCATAATACTAAAACCAAAATAACATTCCCAGCATCTGGATAGCTTGCCAAGCCTAAATTGCCAGCCGCCTGCCTCAATAAGGAGCCCCCACGTGGTCATCCCACGCGCATGCGGCCTAGGGCTTCGCCCACCACGTGTTAGCTGTGCACTCAAGCTTTGCACAGCCTTGCTTTCTGCCGCTTGCTGCTTTAATTTAAGTATTGCACAACTATCTACACAAATTCTGTGATAACATTTCCTGCTCATATTTTTCTTATTTCTTTTGCAACATTGTGTGTCCTTAATTCACAGCAATGGCCACTAAAGGTAATAAACCTGATGATACAGAATTAATCAAACAACGTGGCATTGTTAAAAGGAAACTCACATTATTTAAAAAATATATTAACCTCATTCTGCCCAATAATAAATTAACAGATATCCAAGTTATTGAGCTAAAAAACAGACTTTTGGAGTTTAAAACAATACATAAAACTTTCCAGGACGTTCAGACACTTATTGAATTGAACGCTGACATCTCAGAGTTCACCGATGAACCAGACCCGGAAAGTGAACAATTTGAAAATGATTACCAGTTGTTGGTGGCACAGGCTTCCCGGCTTATTCAGTTAAATGACAAGCTGGTAACTAATCCAGAGTCAGACAAGGATCATTCAGGTGGGACCAAATCATTTATTAAACTACCCACTATTGACTTGCCACACTTCTCGGGTGATCATCAGGATTGGCTTGAGTACAGAGACACATTTCAATAACTTATTACGCATAGAACATTAGATAACTTTAAAAAGTTTCACTACTTGCGTTCCTCACTATCGGGCAGTGCATCATTAGTTATAAAATCACTAGAAATTACAGGTGACAACTTTGAGGTAGCGTGGAAATTGTTGTGTGAAAGATATGATAACAAACGACAGCTGATAGGAAATCACATTCATGCATTATACAACTTAAATAATATTGAAAAAGAATCCTCGGTGTGTTTGAGACAATTAATTGACACAGTTCAGAAAAACCTCAGCGCATTAGCCACATTAGGTGAAAAAACAGAATACTGGGATACATTAATAATATATTTAGTGTCAAGTAAATTTGACTCAAACACATTAAGATATTGGGAAGAACACAAAAACACACTCACAGACATGCCCACACTTGAGTGCCTGAATAAATTTTTAAGAGGTCGTGCTGATGTATTAGAAGTTTTAGAACAATCAATTATTAACAACAATAGCAAATCAGATACTCAAGTGGGACAAAACACAAAGTCATTTACAAAAATGAACACACAAAAAGTACCCACATGTCCTTTGTGTAAACAGCATCATCTATTATTTTCTTGTGAAAAGTTTAGACAGATGTCCATTGAACAAAGAATCAGGGAGGTACAGAGATTAAAAATCTGCTCCAACTGTTTAAAACCTGGTCATGACAACAAATTATGCAGAAGAGGGACATGTAAGTACTGCAACAAAAAACATAATACACTTTTACACTTAGATGCACCAAAACCATCATCTGTCACATTAACTAGTTGCACGCAGAACAAAACAATATTACTGTCAACTGCACAAGTCAAAATATATGACAAACAAGGAAAACCACATATGGTACGAGCACTACTAGACAATGGCAGCACCTCAAGCTATATAACTAGGCACTTGTGCTCAAAACTGGGCTTACCCATTCAAACTATAGACACCATGGTCACTAGTATTAATAATCAGTGCACAAACATAACAAAAAATACTAACATTCACATTCAATCAGCACACAATAAAAATTACAGGACGGACATTTTATGTCTTGTGATTAACCAAATTTGCAATACAGTTCCACATACATACATAAACAAAGATACCATTCAAATACCTAGTTGTATACAACTGGCAGACCCTGACTTTAACATTCCAGCCCCTATTGATTTATTATTGGGTGCAGATATATTCTGGGAAGTCATGGGTACTGGAAGATTGGAATTAGGAAAACAGCAACCAGTTCTACAACAAACAGATTTAGGCTGGTTGATATCAGGCTGCATTTTAAATACTCATATTCAAAATAAAATTCAAAACTCATTCTTTGTGAATCAGATCTCAGATAACATAAACAAATTTTGGGAATTAGAAAACATATCTACTCCTTCAGACACACCTCACATTACTCAGCTATCATGTGAAAAAATATTTACATCAACTACAACTCGCAATGCTGATGGTAGATTTGTGGTCACTATACCGTTCAAATAATCGCCAGAGTGCTTAGGCCAGTCATATACTCAGGCAAAGATTCGTTTCCTTAACATAGAAAAACGATTCAAATCAGACCCTACATACAAACAACAATATCTAACTTTTATGCAAGAATACCTTGACCTAGGTCACATGACTAAAAACACAAACAGTAACACTCTGACACCTTCATATTATATACCCCATCATGGTATAATACAAAACACCAGCACCACAACAAAGTTCAGGGTGGTTTTTGATGCATCGGCACGCATATCTAACAAAATATCACTTAATGATATACAGGCAATAGGACCAGTAGTACAAGATGATTTGATTTCTATACTTATTAGGTTCAGACAATACAAATACATAATATCAGCTGATATTGAAAAAATGTTCAGGCAAATATCCATCGTAGAAAACCAACGATCATTACAACAAATTGTATTTCGTTTCGATGAGTCAGAACCACTGAAAACCTACACATTAAATACAGTAACGTATGGGACAGCTTCAGCACCCTACCTCGCTACACGTTGTATCAGACAGGTTGGGTTGGACTGCCAACATGACAAGGAAGTGTCGGAGATCATCATACATGATTTTTATTGTGATGACCTGATTACGGGCTCAGACCGGAAGTCTCGGTTAATAGAAATAGCAATGTCAGTAAATGCAGCTCTAAAATCAGCACAATTCCATCTCAGAAAGTGGCAGTCCAACAGTCCTGATATTTTACAAAAAGCAAACCTATCATCAGATTCACTTCACAGTACCACAAATTTAGGTAATAAAGACCCATCAAAAACATTAGGTATATACTGGAACCAAAATCAAGATACAATAACATACTTAACAGACATAGAAGACTCGGTTGATTACAATATTACAAAAAGGAAAATATTGTCAATCATTGGCAAAATATTTGACCCTTTGGGCCTTTTAAGTCCTTCAGTCTTAGAAGCCAAAATAATAATGCAAAAGTTGTGGTCACAAAACTTAAAGTGGGACAGCAGTGTCCCTCATGACATAGAAATACTATGGAAAAAGTTCATACAATCACTATCAGCTTTAAAACAATTAGTCATACCGAGACGAGTTTTCTATGATTCACCCAAACATATACAGCTACACACTTTCTGTGACGCCTCTCAGCACGCCTATGGCGCCTGTGTATATGTGCGCACACACACCACTGATGGTGAAGTGTACGTACGGCTACTAACAGCCAAGTGCAGAGTGGCACCACTAAAATCATTAACAATTCCACGACTAGAACTATGTGCAGCCCTCACAGCTGTTCGCCTTTACAAAAAGGTCATTGACTCTCTCCGCAATTCACACATAATTTCAGACTGTTTCTTTTGGAGTGATTCCATGATTGTGCTGTCCTGGATAAAGTTGCCACCACACAAACTAAATGCATTTGTAAGTCACAGAATTAATGAAATACAAACAATAACACATAAACAAACATGGCGATATGTACCTACAAAACAGAACCCCGCAGATCTCATATCTAGGGGTGTCACAGCATCAACACTCATACATTCAGATTTGTGGTTCTCTGGTCCAGACTTTCTTAGGGATGATGATAGCAGCTGGCCAACATCACCTGGGCACAGCAGTTGTTCTGACCTTCCAGAAACAAAACCCCAGAGCCTCAAAAACACTATTCAATGTTACTCACAAACAGACAACAATTCATTCATTTACAATTACTCTAACTTCACAAAATTAACACGCATAACTGCATACATATTGCGATTTATACATAATTGTAGAACAAAAACACAAACAAGTAATTCAGCTTCAAACACCTTTATTTCATTAACAACAAAAGAACTATATCAGGCCAAATTAAATTTAGTAAAAATGTCACAGTTAAATTCATTTTCTATTGAATATGAGTTACTTTCAACAAATAAAACATTACCAATAAAAAATAGATTAATTTCATTACATCCATTTTTTGATCGGGCCGGCGCAGTAATTCGCGTGGGTGGCAGGCTCGCTAATTCGCGATTTCAATATGATAAAAAGTATCCAATGCTTTTACACGCTAATCATCACATTTGCAAACTCATTTTTTCCACTCAACATATAAAACTTCTCCATGCTGGTCCACAGCTGTTGCTCGCCCACATACGTGAAACATATTGGCCTATCAGTGGTCGCAATCTAGCCAGAAAGACAGTACAATCATGCATCACATGTAGACGCTTTCAAGGAAAAACAATTACACCAATCATGGGTAATTTACCTGAGCCACGCATGCACTCTGATTTCGCATTTAATAACGTCGGTGTAGATTACGCCGGGCCAATCATGATTAGTAATCGTAAGGGGCGTGGTAGTCAGTTGATAAAGTCATACATATGCATATTCGTATGCCTTGCAGTTAAAGCTATACACCTGGAATTGGTTACCGATTTGACAAAGGAATCTTACTTAGCGTCACTAAATAGATTCATCAGCCGCCGAGGAAAACCTGCTCACATATATTCAGACAATGGCACTAACTTTGTAGGGGCGTGAAATGCTATCACGGGGTTTTTGGCGAAGAATCAGAATTTGATAAGCAACCATGTGGCAGAACAAGGCATCACTTTTCATTTCATTCCTCCATACTCCCCACACTTTGGTGGGTTATGGGAAGGCACAGTGAAGTCAACAAAACATCACCTTAGGCGAGTCTTGGGCTTGGCACATCTCACGTATGAAGAAATGTACACAGCCTTATGTCAAATTGAAGGCATTTTAAATTCAAGGCCCTTAACGGCTCTATCGTCTGACCCGTCTGATCTCACCGCTCTCACTCCATTTCACTTCTTAATCGGTCGATCATTATCTGTACTACCTCAGCCACCACTGGCTGACTGTAATCCGCTGCATATACCCAGAAACAAACGCGTGGAGCTCCTGCGTCAACACTTTTGGACTCGATTCTACAAGGAGTATATTTCACAACTTCAAATCAGAACAAAATGGAAGAAGTCGTCCGGACAGCTGACAGAAGGCACCCTGGTCGTCGTGAAAGATGACGCTCTCCCACCAGCCCGCTGGGTACTTGGGCGAGTAACACAGCTCCATCCGGGGTCCGACGGAGTCACAAGAGTGGCCGACATCAAGACCAGCGGCGGCACTATCAGAAGAGCATTTAACCGGATATGCCCTCTCACTGGCGGCCCGGCAGAATGTCTATGACACGCTGCGCACAGCACTAGGCGCCGCCCCCCGCGCCTTCTGGACGCCGCGCCGCACGGGCGCCGGCGCACAAGCGGCTGCACTGACAGTTGGTTGACAGAAACAGCAAGACACACTTTTTGAAGGGCGCGCCCAGGCTTGTCGGAATTTACAGTTTTGTAACGAACCATATCACATTTACGCGAAATACAGTCCGCTTTGCACAGTATCGCATAGTTTACTTGTATATGGATTATACACAAAGAGATTTTCGGCGTTCAGTTACTCGCTGTGAAATATATAAAATTAAACTTTACATAGTGTTGGGATAATGCCATTACTCGGATTAACTCGATTCAAAACTGTGGCGATTCAACGAATAATCAAATACAACGGACTTTTAGCAAAGCAACCGTATGAGCTAATCGATTCGTGATGTTAAGCAAATTTATCTTCGTCAGATTTTTAGCTAGGTAACCAGTGGTACTAAGTCAATACTTGTTTTGAAAAGTACTATGAACCAATGACCCTGAAGATTCTTTTTAGTGGTTATGGAAATCAGTGTCCTTAGTATCTATAACCATCGATATTATCGATTTCTTTGAGTTGTGGAGGATGGACTGCAATCCCGTAGCAAGGTTCATCATCATCGCCTGAGCGTTACCTCGGTTGCAGCCGACTTTTCGCCTTAAAGCCTAGAGCCCTACTAGCCAAACCAGATTTTGTGGAATATTAGTCTAATCATGTTCTGTTTTTTTGTTTTTTTTTCATAAATTGATTATGTTATAGTTATGTTCCTTTAAAAAATATTTTATAAAAATGTTTTGTTTTTGAAATATAGAGACTTAAAGTTAGGTCTCGTAATTTTGTGATAAAAATTGCCATAGCTTAGAAGTTCCTAAATCTTAATTTTAAGTGAAAGCCTATCTCATTGTAAAACTAAATAAATAATATACAAATCAAACATGAGTTTTCTTTTTTAAAAGTTTTAATTTCATGTTAAATTTACGATTACATATCCGGTAGAGTAAATTGTGTATGTATGAAGTCACCGGGTAAATCAAAGGTTAAACTCTGCAAATACGGTAAGACTAGAAAGCGGAGCTCTAACTTCGTTGTCACGTTGGTGTTCCAGGCTTCTACACATTTATGGGCGTAGCTCTTGTCGGTAGAGCAATTGCTATATACCCTTTAGTTTTCTGCTTATTCTTTGACCTCTTGATACCTACCCGGGTTCCTTTGCCTGGTCCTAATTTATAATTTGCCAATATGTTATCATAAAATTATCATAATTTAAGATACGACCCAATTCACCCAATACGTACATTGAAAACTTATTATCCATAGCTGTGGTTAAATAATATAAAATAAATATAATATATATATTTCGCATCGTACAGCAACATCACTATTTGAAAAATGATTATATCTTTCGTCAGAGAGTTATTATCCATAGCTGTGGTTAAATAATATAAAATAAATATAATATATATATTTCGCATCGTACAGCAACATCACTATTTGAAAAATGATTATATCTTTCGTCAGAGAGCGTTCAAAGGGATGTCTTTGTTCGTCACTCACGCTTTGGAATAATAATGGACTTATTCGTTCTGCGGCTGAGTGCGTTGTACTGGAGTTTATAATATTTTCACTTGTATTTTGTTCGTCAAAACTGACTATATGTTTCGTAAATATATTCTTAATGGCCGCCGTAATGCTCAAAGTGTGACGACGTACCGTTCATAATTGTTAGGCAAAGTAAAGTACACTTGCTCAGGTCACCACTTGCGTGGGTGACCGTTTAGTTTGGTTTAAATATTAGAGCGCTGCCTTGCTACTAGGCACGTAAAGTTGTGGTGGCTATAGCTATCAACGTGACCATGTTTGAGGCCTTCGTGTGACACCAGACTAGCCTCAAACATACGCACTTTATCGCAATATATTGGTTTTATTAAGATTTGGTTTAAACCGACTAGAAACTATATTATTAATAATCAAATGTAAAAACCAAACATTATTTAAATCATTATATCGCGATGAAGTCCGTGATCAGTAGTTTAATAAATTTCAATGTGTAACATTCGCATAAGGCCAGGAAATGCTAAACAAGATTATTATTTAATTTATGAGATTCACAATCTAACAGATTATCTCTGCGGTTTCATTTGCTTCAAACTACTTTCGTGTCTAAAAGAAAATGAAATCAAAGGCATCAACTCAAGCAATGCCTGGAAGAAATTATTTTTTAGTGATAAGGCCGCCGTTTGTGCATTAACTGTTAATCACAATTTTTTTATGTATTTCCGATTGGTGTACAATAAATAATATTATTATTATTATATGATTATTAATAAGCGGGTCTTACTCGACGAATAATAAACGATAAAACTATACAAATCACAGAAGCTTAAAATTTTGTTAGGAATATAAGTCAAGTATGAATGGGACAGGAGGAAGGGGAAGACCTAGATGGATGTTCTCTGACCAGATTGGAGACATCCTAAAAAAGGTACAGGTTAGAAGTACCCTAACCAAAGAGCATGCATGAGAAATTTGATGGGAGTGAGTGAAGCAAGAGAGATATGTCAGGATCGTTGCAAATGGCGTTCCGTAGTCTCTGCCTACCCCTCCGGGAAACAGGCGTGAGTCTATGTATGTAAGTACGTATGTATGTAAACTGGCTAAGCTTGCGACTATATTCAGTTAGGAATAGTACTTAGTTGTCTATGACAATTTGAATTGAAATACCACTATTATTACAATTCAAAATATCATAGACAGCTCAGAAGGTAATCGTGAATAAATGTCCACATACCTATACTTAGCAGCTGAAATAATAAGCCTCCTTAAGATAGTAAAAACCACAGTAAAAACCATAATTAATGTCAAAGTCAAATCATTTATTTGTGCATAGGATCATTACAAAGACTTATAAACAATGTTTCCTACTTGACCGCGTGAGAAGAAACATCCAAAACAAACTCAGAGATTAATACGGAATAACCAACACACAACGACGAATAATCCATAATTTTTACGACACTTGAATTCATTTTGCCATTTGCGACATATGCACACTTTACTGCCCGAAAATCAATCAACCCGGCAATTCCAACTCGTACTTCGAATAATAAAATTGAAGCAGTAAACTTTGCGAAGCTATAACGAACGTTATTTTTATATAATCCATGGATGCACATAATTACGTTATCAGACACACCTATAATGGATTTTTTATGACATCTACAATAAACCTATATGAATCGTGACGCAGCAGATAAACCATTTTACTGTATTTTTTACTACCAACAACAAAAAATTATTACCTACAGTAGGAAAAGTAGCAGTTAATATTTAGCCAATGTGAGTGCAACTTTCAGTTGGGTAGGGTAGAATTATTATATTCGTTTGTTTGCTTTCTGAATACTTATTATTATGTGTAAAAATAGGAGTAGTGTTCCTCCGAATATTTAACAAGTGTGAAAACGCTAATGGTACACTTCAGACTCCTCATCGGTATGATATGTTTTTGTAGTTACATTGGTGTCCATTGGACGTCACCAGTGTGTTGCCAGTCTTTGCTATTATACGTTTTTACCGTTACAGTATTATTTCTTTATGGTGCTGATACATTTGAGCATTCACCTGTAATAGAGCATTCTTACGAACAGTCAATTTACTTTAACGTTTTTGCTGATTAGAGTGTTAGCTAGAAATATCGCGAAAAGGTTCGTAGCGATGTTCGGCTCTGTTCGGTGTTCACTTTGACAAAACAAACAACGGCGAATGCTCGCTGTTATGTTACAAGTGAACGCTCAAGTGTATCAAGCACCTTATGCACTTAATAAGTGCATAGTTCGGTATTATTTATACCTCGAAGGAAATTGCGGGCAATATAATTATGATCTTACATTAAATAGGACTAGATAAAAACTGAAGAGTTGGCTGAAAAAACCTGGCTATTATGAAAGGTTAGAGAACAGGTGAGATTTTTAACATCAGCCTTACATAGTGCTACAATATTCAGAAATAGAAATTGTTTTCGACGATATCGGAGCGTAGTACTATGCGAAAAAATTAATCCAACAAGTCTGTATTTTGGTCGACTAAAATTGGCCGATATTATGATGATATAATTTTTTTAAATGCTTCATGGTTATCACTACCGGTTTTTAATCTCTGTGTTGTTGTTCTTAATCGTGGGTCAGCTTGAGTGTTGTCTCAAGTTATCTAAACCTTGCGCAGTATTAAACGTCGAAGAAACCGCCTAAATCGAAGTCGAAACAAACTCTACCTACCCTCTGTAAACAAGGGAGTGTAAATAAACGATTCTTTTACAAAGCTCCCACAGTCGATACCAAATTACACGTATATATGCAAGCGATAAAACCACAAGTAATGTGAGTGGACAGTAGGTGCGGCCGCGCGCGCCGCCACCCTAATTGATTGATGATATTGACCCTCAATTTATTATTTACTGTGATACGGAGGATCTCAGGTAGGATGTCGGGGTTCGAGAGAAACACTGCTAGGCTGAACAGGTTCTTTATTATGTCTCACTACCGCTTACATACAGTATGACCGAACTAGGTAAGCACTGGCCTAAGGGCTGGAGCGTAGACTCCTGCTGCTCTCCGACGCTCGCAGGGTAGCTGCTCGTAGGGTCGCCCATGAGCTGGCCAAGGTGCGCTGCGCAGGCAGCTCTGTGGTCGAGGTTCAGGCTGAGCGGGGTCTCAGGCGGTGCAGCCGATGTGGGCCGAGCGGTCAGGCTCAGGCGTCCGTGGCCTGGCTGTAGGAGCTCGTAGGCAGGAACGGAGGCTTGGGTGGCAGCTGGCTAGTAGCGGCACGGCGCCAGCAGCTCGTGGCTTGTAGCCCGTAGAGAGAAGACAGGTGCAGTGAGCCCGTAGGAAGAACTGGAAACAGCATAGAGAATACACAACAACCGGTCAGGAACAGGCGGTCCCTAGATCGGCTGTTATGCTTAGGAGACATAGATACTACAGACAGAACGTATAGGCACACAGACAACTAGAATATGCCTACCCCCAGCGGGACAGTAGAAAGAGAAGTAGGATTGTAGTTGTAGTTACTACAACCATCAGCGAGACGGTGTGTAGGGCAAGTGATCGACTTAGATCGCGCACCCATCTTATATAGATATAGGCCTATGACTCACAACTGCCTTTCGCTAGTGAACATGACCATATTTGGTAATATTGCGAACGGCTAAGCTGGCGTTAAGCGCCTGCGAGATATTATAACGCAATACGTGTAGTATTACGTTACAACTGAATAAAATGAAATGATTGTTGTTTATTTTTTCGTTTGAGTGTAAAATTTGGAGTTGAATTTTATAGACAAGACCGGCTCAAAACCTTCGGCATGTTTAGGTAATAGTTGGTGTCAGAGCTTATAGATCGAATTTGAAGGTCGTACAATTGTTATAACTTGGATCATATCGTCGTAACATTAAAGAAAATTTTAGCCGACGAGTCTATATTTAATAGACCTACTTAAATCTGAGGATTTGGCTGAATAATGCGTAGTCGGCTTGTGTAAAAAATAAAGAGAAAGAAACTTTCTTTTATTAAAAAGTGGTAGCTGAACACTGTGAATCCGATTCCCACACAAGACAACACTTTGGGTAAACTACAAATTGTTATGTCAATTTTGGTGGTCTTTGTGTCCGTTGCTTGTATTGTCTACAAAGTCCCTAGAGATGCTTTGTTTTAAAACGAAAAAAATACGGAAGGCGATAATTTAAAGAAAGCTTTAAACTGTACACAAACAACTACACTCATTTTCAGCACATCGCACCAAAATAGGTCCCAAATCTGAGGTCACTATTTTCGCCGGAGTAAACATTTTGTTTTCGGCACCCTCTGCAACACATTGTACACACATAAATTATGTATGTCAGACGCCCACTCCCATCAGTTGACTGGGAACAATTATATTTTGGATTGGAACTGAAATAATAATCAAGCGTAAAGCTCTAATGTAGAACCTCGACGTCGGATAGTATTTAGACAACGAAAGTGATTTTAAGCTTTTACTGAAAAGGAAAATTAGCACACTAAAAACCAATTTCAGGTTAAATTGGGCGCTATTTTACTTTTGTAAATCTAATATAGGTATTTTAAAAGTCTCGTGTTCTAGTGCTTGTTATTGAAGTCCTCCGAAATAGTTTGTGACAGATTCTAAGTAAGTAAATATCTTGTGTAAATTTATGCAGCGATAGCCTAAGGGAGAGAGCGACGGACTGCTACGCAGAGGGTCTCGTGTTCGAATCCACGACGCGCACCAATGACTATTCGAAGTTATGAGCGTATTAAATTTCAATTATCATTTTCCTGAAATAGTTCAAAAATATTTCAACTTGCTACAATTGATGAATTCTCAAGGAGAATAGAACTATCATCTATGCAGCAAATCACATGACTACAATGCAATACAATACAAGAAAATCACGCTGCATAACATATAAAACATTCCAAAGCTGCCATAACGTAGGTACTACAAACATCAACCGAGAAATACCAACAACATTACGAAGCGTACAGCATCAAATTGGTCTCTATTATCATTATTTATCTAACGAATACAGGGCTCGTGCGTTTGTTTTGGCACAAACCTGCTAGCTCGGCTTACGGGTAAACACGGTGGGTTAAATAAAGTCCCGTGTGGCGTCATAAGTGTGTCGACGTTGTACAATGCTCATAGCAAGATAGCAAGACATGGCTTGCCGTTCGCAGTAAATCAACAAAGTCAAGCAATGCGTACACAGCTCGCCATTTGGATGGGTGACCGCGTGTGGCATTTACATCAGAGCGCTACCGTGCTTTGGAGGGCACATAAATCTGTCGGTCCCGGCTCTTGTCTCAGGACTTGGGTCGTAAGGCCACGTCGGAGACCTTAAGGCGGTCTGAAAACTCTGACACCAGAGTTGGCCACACACTCTTACGAGAAGAAAAAGAAGAAAGATCAATAATGTATGTTAAATGCGAGTATGATGCGTATGTGTATAGTCATTTGATTTTTCTTTTCGTTTATTTTTATTGTAATAGGCGGCAAAAGAGCAGACGGATTGCCTGATGGTAAGCAATTACCGCCGCCCATGGACACAAGCAACACCACAGGAGTCACAATAGCGTTGCTGCACCTTGGGTTTGGGAAAAGGGATAGTATGACGAGTGGGATAAGGGAGAAGGATAGTATAGGGCCGCCGAAACTTTCACTCACCGATCGAAACGCAACAGTTTAGGTACTGTTACTTTAAGTCGATTTTCTGTTAGAGGATAGTACTTCCCCTATCGAGGTGACCCATTCATGCTGAAATCAGCAAGGCTCTACTACCTGTTGAAATAGATGAACTGTACTGATTTTACGTACTGATTTTACTACTATTTAATCTGTAGTTGGCAGACGGTGATATAGGAGCCAAGCGAAGCTAATTTGTAGTCTTTTGCGCTATTAGTTATCAACTTAGCGAATTACATCAGTGCGCTAACGTGCTTCGCAGAGCAAGTTAGGGCTGTCGAGCGATAATTCAATACGCACATAACTCCTAAAAGTCAGTGGTGCACGTTGTCGATTCGAATCTGATACCCTGCATAGTAGTCTGTTGGTATCTCCACTAGTTTATCGCTTCCTCTTATTATAGCTAAAGATATTCAATCAAAACGAAAAGCAGTAAATGATAACAAATAATATTCAAACCCCCGCCGGTCCAGCAAACACATAGAGCACATACTCAAAACAATATGTACAAATCCCAAATATCCCCCATTGATCGATGACCGGACCGATAGTATATCGGAATGCCCTGTCTTTAATCCACAGCTGGCTTTGTGCATTGACGTGTTACCTGCAGATAGCGCTCGATAGAGCTAATACAATGGATACATACGTGTGTGTCTGTGTGATAAAGAGTTATGAATACATAAATATACAAATAAAACTATACAAATCGCCGAAGCTTAAAATTTAGTTATGAATACCTAAAACTGGCTTATCTTGCGACTTTGTTCAGTTAGGAATAATACTTAGTGGTCTATGATTATTTGAATTGAAATACCACTATTATTACAATTCAAAATATCATAGACAGCTCAGAAGGTAATCGTAAATAAATGCCCACATACCTCCATCCAGCTGAAATAATAAGCCTCCTTATTAGAGTAAAAACCATAACTAATGTGGAAGTCAAATCATTAATTTGTTCATAGGATCATTACATAGACTAAACTTAAAGACAGTGTTTCCTACTTGACCGCCTGAGAAGAAACATTCGAAACAAACTCAGAGATTATTACGGAAAACCAACAAACAACGACGAATAATCCATAATTTTTACGACACTTGAATTCATTTTGCCATTTGCGCCATATGCACACTTTACTAACAGAAAATCAATCAACCCGGCAATCCCAACTTTTACTTCGATTAATAAAATTCAAGCAGTAAACTTTACGAACCTATAACGAACATTATTTTTATATAAACCATGGAAGCACATAATAACGTGATCAGGCACACCTATAATGGATTTTTTATGACATCTACAATAAACCTATATGAATCGTGATGCAGCAGATAAACCATTTTACTGTAATTTTTACTACCAACTACTAAAAATTATTACCTACAGTAGGAAAAGTAGCACTTAATAATTTGCCAATGTGAGTGCAACTTTCAGTTGGGTAGGGTAGAATTATTATATTTGTTTATTTGCTTTCAGAATACTTATTATTCTGTGTAGAAAAGAGGAGTGGTGTTCCTCTAGAGGAAGCGTCCTCCTATCATGTCAGGTTTTGCAAAGAACTTGATTGAATATAAAACTTGTGTGAAACCGCTTATGGTACATTTCAGGATCCTCATCGTTATAATATATTTTTGTAGTTACATCGGTGACCATTGGACGTCACCAGTGTGTTGCCAGTCTTCGCTATTACACGTTTTTACCGTTACAGCATTTTTTCTTTATGGTGCTGATACATTTGAGCATTCACCTGTAATAGAGCCTTCTTGCGAATGTTACAAAACAGAAAAACAAACGAGTGTGTTTTAGCGAGCATTCTTACGAACAGTCAATTTACTTTAACGTTTTTGCTGATAAGAGTGTTCGCTAGAAAGATCGTGAAAAGGTTCGTAGCAAAGTACGGCTCTGTTCAGTGTTGAGTTTGACAAAACAAACAACGGCAAATGCTCGCTGTTATGTTACAAGTGAACGCTCAAGTGTATCAGCACCTTATGCACTTAATAAGTGCATAGTTCGGTATTAATTACACCTAAATTGAAATTGCGGGCAATAAATTATCTTACATTAAAGGCGACTAGATAAAAACTGAAGAGTAGGCTGAATAAAACTGGCTATTATAAAAGGTACGAGAACGGGTGAGATTTTTAACATCAGTCACCTTACAAAGTGCTACTATATTCTGAAATACAGATTGTTTTCGACGATATCAGAGCGTAGTACTATGCGAAAAATAAATCCAACAAGTCCGAATATTGGTCGACTAAAATTGGCCGATATTATGATGATATTATTTTTTTAAATGCTCCATGGTTATCACTACTGGTTTTTAATCTCTGTGTTGTTGTTCTTAATAATGGATCAGCTTGAGTGTTATCTCAAGTTATCGAAACCTTGACACTCAGCGCAGTGTTAAACGTCGAAGAAACCGCCTAAATCGAAGTCGAAACAAACCTACCTACCCTCTGTAAACATGGGAGTGTAAATATACGATTCTTTTACAAAGCTCACACAGTTGACACCAAATTACACGTACGCGAGCGATAAAACCACAAGTAATGTGAGTGGACAGTAGGTGCGGCAGCGCGCGCCGCCACCCTAATTGATTGATGATACGGAGTGTCATGTCCGACCGTTTATATTTACCAGATATTGACCCTCAGTTTGTTATTTACTCAATAAAATGATTGTTGTTTATTTTTTCGTGTGAGTGTTAAGTTTGGTGTTATAGTTTATAGACAAGACGGGCTCAAAGCCTTCGGCCTGTTGAAGTAATAGTTGATGTCGGCGTTTATAGATCGAATTTGAAGGCGTCCGACATGGTCGAACGATTGTTATAAGTGGTCTTTAATGTTACGATGATTTGAGCCGACGTATTTAACAGACCATATCTACTTAAGACTAAGGATTTGGCTGCGTAGTATCTTGTGGTAAAAATAGTAACTCGATTCCCATACGAGGCAACACTTTGTGTGAACCACAAAAATATTAATTCAATTCTGTGGACAAATACTACTGGTCTTTTTTAAACGAAAAATAATACATCTGTCTATAATATAATTTAACAAAGTAAAGCTTAGTAACTGTTAACTAATAGGGTTTCAGCACACCGCACCAAAATAGGTCCCAAATATGAGGTCATTATTTTCGCCGGAGTAAACATGGGGGTGCCGAAAACAAATTTCGGCACCCTCCGCAACACATTATACACATATAATTTATGTATGTCAGATGCCCACTCCCGTCAGTTCACTGGGAGCAAATATATTCTGGATTGGAACTGAAATAATAATCAAGGGAAAGCACAAAGCTTTAATGTAGAACCTCATCGTCGGATAATATTTAGACAGTGAAAGTGATTTTAAGCTTTCACTGAAAACGAAAATTTTATTAGCACACTAAGAACCTATTTCGTAAAATTGGGCTTTATTTTACTTTATAATAAATAAATCTAAAATAGGTATCTTAAAAATCACGTGCTAAAGTGTTTGTTATTGAAGTCTTTCAAAACAGTTTGACAGATTCTAAGTAAATGTTTTGTGTATATTTGGTAGAAGTGATAAAAGATCTATGTAAACATCGCGAGGAAGCCTGCATGGCTGAGAGTTCTCCAAAAATGTTCTCGTAGGACATGTGAAGTATGTCAACCCGCACTTGGCCATCGTGGTGGACTATAGCTTTACCCTTCTGGAAGTGAGAAGAAGCCTGTGCCCAGTACGTGGGACAGTATATATACAGCTGATGATGAGATCGTAGGCAACCTGTTGATTTTGGACAAACATGTAACAGCATTTGCCCTTCAATAAAGCTGGCCGGACGGAATAGTATTTGCCCACACCATAGGACCGTGGTCGTCCTACAAATTATGACACCTGATTAACTCTGGTTTCGTAACCGGTAAGATAGGATTTCTTTTTAGCATACTCACAACATAAATAATAGAAATAACTTTAACAAAACAATTCGATCCAAAAATTATTCATAACTCCCGACAGGGATCCTGCCATTTTGCCGAAAAGATTTTGACAAAATTTCATTACCCAAACAAATGTTAGCAACCTTTTATTATACCATTGCAATATTTCAAATGATTTTAGTACGCATATTATTATTTGGTCAAATTTTTACTTGGCAAAATATTACAAAGTATAATGTCAATATGGCATTTGGTCTGTAATCAAATGATTTATCACAGCAAAATAATAATCTTCAGACAATAAACGTTTGGTGATATTAGTTTATTTATGGAAGTAGTTAGAGTAGGTTAATTATTAAAAAAAGTGTAAGGTTAGGTTAAGTTAGAACTGTGACCTCCTCCGCCCCGTGGGATCGACACCTTGTCGTGGTGGGGGGGGCTCAGTAACCGTGGATTGGTCACCCGCGGTGAAGCTAAGAGGGATCCAGGAGGGGACGCTCCGCGTGGGCTTGGAGTGGCCTGCGCAGGATGCGTCCAACGGTGCGGGTGCGGGGGAAAGTTCTGCCTGTCCCTCGCAGTCGGGTGTGGTCGCGGCAGGAGAGGCGTGTCGGTGTTGCGTTGCCGCGCGGCCTATCTCCCGCGACCAAATGGGGGCGCACCATTCAATGCGTCGCGGTTGGGCCGCAGAGGAAGAAGAGATACGGTGTTGCGTTGCCGTCCTCCCTATCCTTTGCGGCCGCTGGGTGTTTTGACGGCGGAGCCCAACACCTTAATCCGCCACCAAGGGGGTTTTGTTCGGGGCCGGCCTAACCATCTGGCGGGTCAATGTCCGTCGGAGGATGGTGACGAATGCTTCGGCGATGCCCTACCCTCTGACACACGGGTACATGAGAAAGTCGAGGTGGTTTTTAGTGGAAACACGATATACTCCAGCTCTCATTTCCCCCATGAGTCGGATATCCGAAGGGATGTTCCACCTCCTACCTGTAAATAAAAAAAAAGAAAAAGATCTGTGACCTTCTACGCACGAGCCGAGCGACCAAAGCGAGCGGTGTCGCGGCCACGGCCGGCGAGTGCCAGAAACGACTTGCATTAATATAAAAAAGAAATTGTTTTTAGTAGGTTACCCGGAACTCAACTGTTTAGGATAATTTTTGATTTTGCGTAAAAGCTGTTATTCCAACTGAAATATTTGACTAATTTAAAAATGGTAAAAGTACTAGTTGGTAAACAAGTTATAGTTTAAACGTCGTCGTAAAATTTCCCAATCATTAGGTTTGCGTTGCAATTTTTTGTGAATAGATTTTTTGCTAAGTAATAATTTGGCAAATGAAATTACGCGAAAAATTTTTTGGGAGCGAAAATTTGTCAAATTCCTTTTTGTAAAACAAGGGAGAACCCTCCCGACGGTATAAAAACAAAACGTTTATCCAACATATTAAAAAATACTAATACCTTACACTCAGCGAAGTACCAAATGGTAAAGAGCCCTATTCCAACCCTGCGGTCTACTCGTACCTCAATCAAAACTCTCTTCGTAAAGTCAAAACCAAAACAAACCGTCCATTTTCAACTGTTTTACATCACTCCAGCCTTCCGAACGTAGTGAGTCTGTTTTTTAATCGCGAAGCAATCATTTGTGCCTATCGTTACAATCCTTTACACACAACAATACCTTACCTTTATAATTACAAGGTTCATAATCCTTTGTACTACCCTCATAATATTCGACAACGGGCCTGAGCTGTTTTTGAAAGAAAATCCATCTTACTTTCTGTACATAAGGATGATAATCGTGTATAACTGAACGAAGTATTTGAGTAGGAAACTTTTGTGCATGACATCAATGGTTGAGAGAAGTGGAGTACAATATATGGGCTTTGTAGCACGATTCAATACCTTCCTGAATCCCGCAATGAACGGGGAAATAGGTTTAGCTGTTTCTTTCATAGTTATTTGAGTTCGTTCGCAAGAATTCGGTTTTATACTTACATACATAGACTCACGCCTGTTTCCCGGAGGGGTAGGCAGAGACTACGGAACAACATTTGCAACGATCTTGTCATATCTCTCTTGCTTCATTCACTCTCATCAAATTTATCATGCATGCTCTTCGGTTAAGGGTACTTCTAACCTGCCTTTTTTTAGGATGTCTCCAATCTGATCAGAGAACGTCCGCCTAGGTCTTTCCCTTTCTCTTGTCTTATTCACACGAGTCGGTTTTATAACGTGGTGAAAATCGTCGATACCTCCCAATTTACGTCAAAATGGTTTACGGCAAAAAGGCACTGTTTCTCAATGGGGATTTGGCCTACTACACCACGCTTGCCACGGTTTCGCTGTCAAATTCCGTCTCTTCACAAAGATCCTAAGCCGTGACCTCCATTCGAGAACCTACTTACTCTACAGACCATTCGTTTGCAACAGATGTGGCCACACTATTACCACTTCAGTTTATACGCTTCTGAACTGTGCCGGTCACTTTTATACAACAACTAGCTGACCCAGCGAACTCCGTATCGCCTTTTTAAGAGTTTTTATTTAATTCCCTTTTTTCCAAGCCCCTTTTCCAAAATTACCATTGACTTTACGCTTAATCTCTTATCATTTCAGAGTATATAAATGATGAACAAACATAGATATTTATATAATATTGAATTCACTATTCCTTACAATATCGGAGACGATATATCACCATACGACCATATCGACTTAAAAAAAAATCCCATCCGCCATCTTTGATTTCCTATCCGCCATCTTTGATCACGAAATAGATGTTGTATTTGGATTCCAATGCCTTAAATCATCAGAGACGATACCCATATTGATTTTTAAATTTTTTCCCATCCACCATCTTTGAATTCCCATCCGCCATCTTGAATCACGAAAGACATGTTGTATTTGGATTCCCCATCCCTTTAAACATCGGAGACGATACCCATATTGATTTAAAAAAAAATGCCCATCCGCCATCTTTGATCACGAAATAGATGTTTTTTTTAATTCCCCATTCCTTAAAATACCGGAGACGATACCCATACCGACTTTAAAAAAAATCCCATCCGCCATCTTTTATTTCCTATCCGCCGTCTTTGATCACGAAGATGTTGTATTTGGATTCTCCATCCTTTAAATCATCAGAGACGATACCCATATTGATTTTTTAAATTTTACCCCTCCGCCATCTTTGATTTCCCATCCACCATCTTGAATCAGGAAACAAATGTTATATTTGGATTACCCATCCCTTTTAACATCGCAGTCGATAACAATATAGATTTTTTTTAATTTTACCATTCGCCATCTTTGATTTCCCATCCGCCATCTTTGATCACGAAATAGATGTTGGATTTCGATTCCCACCCCTTTAAATATAGAAGGCGATACCCATATTGGTTTTTAAAATTTTCTCATCCGCCATCTTTAATTTCCCGTCCGCCATCTTGGATCACTAAATAAATTTCATATTATTAATCAGCGTCCCAAAAATTTCGAAAACGATACCCATATAGATTGTATCCTATTCGTTTAGCCTTTTTTTGCCTTTGACCCAACCCTCCCCCTTCTCGTTTGACCATTTTATTATTTTTGTCTGGCCCCTAAAAATTGTGGCGTAATTTTATATAGCCTATAGCCTTTTGGAATAATTGGGCTATCATAGGCAATAACAATTTTTAAAATCCGACTGCTAGTTCCTGAGTTTAGCCGACATTATCTTTTAGCCTTTTTAGCCCTTTGCCCAGCCCCAAAGGGTCGAAGCGTTATGTTATATAGCCTATAGCCTTCCGGAATAATTGGGCTATCGTATACAAAAAGAACTTTTCAGATCCGACCGGTAGCTCCTGAGATTAGCGCGTTCAAACAAACAAACAAACAAACTCTTCCGCTTTAGTATAGATAGATATGCGAACAATTTAATCAACGTGCACAATATGACATTATGTAGGTATGACGTGACAGTACTGACAGATATGCGATAGCACATGAGCCGCAATCAATTATCAGCGCATGCATTCTTACTTCCAAGAGGTAAATTTGTGCCGTACAAACTTCTACCCTACCTACAATTCCTCACAGTTAAATTTTTACAACTTATGGTAGCCTATATTCGTCTCCATGGTCCAATATATGTATCTCTACATTAAAATTCAACAAAATTGATATACACAATTTCGAATTAATAATATTAAGTAGGGATTATCAATGGGTTTCTTCTGACATGAAGCCCGCTGGGCGGCAGCACTGAGACTTCAGGTCCGTAAACCTGTCAAAACTGCCATAAAACAAAGAAGTATATCAACGCGCACGCGAATTTGAACTTTATGCAGCGGTTATAAATTACAAATTGACTCTACGTTATAGTTAGAAAACGTTTGTATGGGAAAAAGAAAAGGGCTGTTTTTAGGGTTTTTCCGGCAATTATTACATTTTTCTCGCCGTAAAAACCATCTTTGAACTTCAATGAACATTTAAAAAAAAGAATTGGCCAAATTGGTCCAGGCGTTGTTGAGTTATGCGCTTACCAACACATTTTGCGATTCATTTTTATATTAAAACTAGCTGACCCAGCGAACTCCGTATCGCCTTTTTAAGAGTTTTTATTTAATTCCCTTTTTTCCAAGCCCCTTTTCCAAAATTACCATTGACTTTACGCTTAATCTCTTATCATTTCAGAGTATATAAATGATGAACAAACATAGATATTTATATAATATTGAATTCACTATTCCTTACAATATCGGAGACGATATATCACCATACGACCATATCGACTTAAAAAAAAATCCCATCCGCCATCTTTGATTTCCTATCCGCCATCTTTGATCACGAAATAGATGTTGTATTTGGATTCCAATGCCTTAAATCATCAGAGACGATACCCATATTGATTTTTAAATTTTTTCCCATCCACCATCTTTGAATTCCCATCCGCCATCTTGAATCACGAAAGACATGTTGTATTTGGATTCCCCATCCCTTTAAACATCGGAGACGATACCCATATTGATTTAAAAAAAAATGCCCATCCGCCATCTTTGATCACGAAATAGATGTTTTTTTTAATTCCCCATTCCTTAAAATACCGGAGACGATACCCATACCGACTTTAAAAAAAATCCCATCCGCCATCTTTTATTTCCTATCCGCCGTCTTTGATCACGAAGATGTTGTATTTGGATTCTCCATCCTTTAAATCATCAGAGACGATACCCATATTGATTTTTTAAATTTTACCCCTCCGCCATCTTTGATTTCCCATCCACCATCTTGAATCAGGAAACAAATGTTATATTTGGATTACCCATCCCTTTTAACATCGCAGTCGATAACAATATAGATTTTTTTTAATTTTACCATTCGCCATCTTTGATTTCCCATCCGCCATCTTTGATCACGAAATAGATGTTGGATTTCGATTCCCACCCCTTTAAATATAGAAGGCGATACCCATATTGGTTTTTAAAATTTTCTCATCCGCCATCTTTAATTTCCCGTCCGCCATCTTGGATCACTAAATAAATTTCATATTATTAATCAGCGTCCCAAAAATTTCGAAAACGATACCCATATAGATTGTATCCTATTCGTTTAGCCTTTTTTTGCCTTTGACCCAACCCTCCCCCTTCTCGTTTGACCATTTTATTATTTTTGTCTGGCCCCTAAAAATTGTGGCGTAATTTTATATAGCCTATAGCCTTTTGGAATAATTGGGCTATCATAGGCAATAACAATTTTTAAAATCCGACTGCTAGTTCCTGAGTTTAGCCGACATTATCTTTTAGCCTTTTTAGCCCTTTGCCCAGCCCCAAAGGGTCGAAGCGTTATGTTATATAGCCTATAGCCTTCCGGAATAATTGGGCTATCGTATACAAAAAGAACTTTTCAGATCCGACCGGTAGCTCCTGAGATTAGCGCGTTCAAACAAACAAACAAACAAACTCTTCCGCTTTAGTATAGATAGATATGCGAACAATTTAATCAACGTGCACAATATGACATTATGTAGGTATGACGTGACAGTACTGACAGATATGCGATAGCACATGAGCCGCAATCAATTATCAGCGCATGCATTCTTACTTCCAAGAGGTAAATTTGTGCCGTACAAACTTCTACCCTACCTACAATTCCTCACAGTTAAATTTTTACAACTTATGGTAGCCTATATTCGTCTCCATGGTCCAATATATGTATCTCTACATTAAAATTCAACAAAATTGATATACACAATTTCGAATTAATAATATTAAGTAGGGATTATCAATGGGTTTCTTCTGACATGAAGCCCGCTGGGCGGCAGCACTGAGACTTCAGGTCCGTAAACCTGTCAAAACTGCCATAAAACAAAGAAGTATATCAACGCGCACGCGAATTTGAACTTTATGCAGCGGTTATAAATTACAAATTGACTCTACGTTATAGTTAGAAAACGTTTGTATGGGAAAAAGAAAAGGGCTGTTTTTAGGGTTTTCCGGCAATTATTACATTTTTCTCGCCGTAAAAACCATCTTTGAACTTCAATGAACATTTAAAAAAAAGAATTGGCCAAATTGGTCCAGGCGTTGTTGAGTTATGCGCTTACCAACACATTTTGCGATTCATTTTTATATTAAAATTCAACAAAATTGATATACACAATTTCGAATTAATAATATTAAGTAGGGATTATCAATGGGTTTCTTCTGACATGAAGCCCGCTGGGCGGCAGCACTGAGACTTCAGGTCCGTAAACCTGTCAAAACTGCCATAAAACAAAGAAGTATATCAACGCGCACGCGAATTTGAACTTTATGCAGCGGTTATAAATTACAAATTGACTCTACGTTATAGTTAGAAAACGTTTGTATGGGAAAAAGAAAAGGGCTGTTTTTAGGGTTTTTCCGGCAATTATTACATTTTTCTCGCCGTAAAAACCATCTTTGAACTTCAATGAACATTTAAAAAAAAGAATTGGCCAAATTGGTCCAGGCGTTGTTGAGTTATGCGCTTACCAACACATTTTGCGATTCATTTTTATATTATAGATTCAACAAAATTGATATACACAATTTCGAATTAATAATATTAAGTAGGGATTATCAATGGGTTTCTTCTGACATGAAGCCCGCTGGGCGGCAGCACTGAGACTTCAGGTCCGTAAACCTGTCAAAACTGCCATAAAACAAAGAAGTATATCAACGCGCACGCGAATTTGAACTTTATGCAGCGGTTATAAATTACAAATTGACTCTACGTTATAGTTAGAAAACGTTTGTATGGGAAAAAGAAAAGGGCTGTTTTTAGGGTTTTTCCGGCAATTATTACATTTTTCTCGCCGTAAAAACCATCTTTGAACTTCAATGAACATTTAAAAAAAAGAATTGGCCAAATTGGTCCAGGCGTTGTTGAGTTATGCGCTTACCAACACATTTTGCGATTCATTTTTATATTATAGATTTAGCCAGTCACTTTTATTCACACCTTCCGTAAGACGTATAATCGAATTAATTTTATATTGACTCATAATATACGAGCAAACTTCGCACGAATTGTAAACGTAATGAAATATTATACCGTCACAAAATACATGATTTATATCTGAAGTTTCCGTCGGGTGTGACTCAATCAGCTCGCGAAAGGATTTCATTATTCGATCACTTGCTCAAACCATTCGTTTTTTCGTTCATCTCTTTAAATTGATTGTAGATCTATCGTGTTTGAATCTGATCTCGATAAGGGAGATAAATTGTTTATCTGTTTATGCAGAGATACGTAATCTACGCTAAGGTTACGGAAATAGATGGAAAACCGTTTTATTTTAGAAAGATACAAATATGCTGCCGTGTGGTTGACGGCATAGAATACAAGTGTCACCACCCCCTATCTTCCCGTGGGTGTCGTAAGAGGCGATTAAGGGATAACACGATGCAAATACCATCTTTGCGTAGAGACGGAAAACTCGACATCAAACCCTATACGACTGCCTCGTTGGTCTCGCGGCATAAATGTGCGCGTGGGATTGGGAGGTCCCGGGTTCGATTCCTGGGTCGGGCAGTGTTATTGGGTTTTTCTGTCACGAAATTCTCAGTAGCAGCACGGAGTCTGGAAATGTGCCCGGTACGGCAATAGGCTCGCCACTTATTGCATGGGACTAAAGTATATCTGGTGAAAAGTGGATGTAGAAATACACCTCTGGCTACCCCTTCGGGGATAAAAGGCGTGACGATATGTATGTATGTATACAAATATAAATAAAAGCGGCGATACCCCAGTGGTGTACGTAACGGACTGCAGAGAAGATGGTCTCGGGTTCGATCCCCAGGAACCCCGGGCACCAAGATATGTGCGCATTAAAAATATTAATTATCGCTCACTTAATAATGTGCCTGGTAGATGGCGACCGGCTTGCCCCCTATTACGTTGAGACGGAAAAATAACTGGCAAAGTGTTGGTGTTAAATGTATTTCACACTACACTTTGCCAGTTATTTCATGATATGTTATATAAATACAATCATGTACACTTCGCGGTTTGGCATTCTATACTGTTAAGCGCCTGCATTCTTCAGAACTGCGCTAGGTTCCCACAAAGCACAGCAACGATTTGAACAATCGTCAAATTGTCGTTTCAAGTGTTTGTGTCCCTTTGTTGAATCTTAGTTAGTTCTGCGCAACACAGGAATAATGCCAACAGCGCGAGACATTTTTAGGATTGAAAGAAATGAAATGAATAACAGAACCCGCTTGCATCGAATTCGTATTCGATATTAATGTAACGTACTAATACAAATAGAAAACTTGGTGCGCTGTATCTTTGGCTTTTACTCGTGGCTGTTTTTTACCAGTTTTCGTTTTATACACTCACGCCTTTATCCCTGAAGGGATAGGCAGAACTGTAATATTACACCCCCGATTCGCCATGTGAAATTTAGGTCCCGTGTAAAATGATATCGATGGAGAGGTTTGGCTGGGGCAGTAATTATTCATCAGAGAAGATCAACGTGATGTGGTCAGTAAGAGCAGGAATGCTTAACACTTTTCCTCATATCTCCTTCCCATTTCTGCAGTAGTCAGAGACGTAATGATCTTTCCTTTATTTATTATCTGTAATTCTGTTAAAACCTGACTGCCTCCATGAACCAGTGGATAGCGTATGCGTCAGCTGATCGGGCAGTCCTAGGTTTGATTCCCGGGTCAGGCAAAAGTATTACTGGGTTTTGCCGAATTTTCATTGGCATAACGGCAACTGGCAAAGTGCCAGGTAACGGCAATAGGCTCGCCCCCTATTACGTAGGACCTACAAATTCATAACAAGGCGAAATGTGGGTGTAATATTACACCTCTGCCTAACCCTTCGGGGATAAAGGCTTGAGTCTTTAAAAATATAGAAAGTAAATATCAACACTCATATGAATGTAGTGAACTACAAAATTGCTACATTACTTGTGCCTTGCCTCTATTTAATATTATAGTTCAGTTTCAGACAGCCCCATTAACTGAGTGGTTCGCTTTGAACTAAATTATAAACAGAAGAAAGCATATTATAATTTCATTTCAAAGCTTTAAAAATGCATGCAAGAAATGTATTAATTAAGTACTTATTCATCTGTAATGTATTAGAAATGATTAATGATAGTGTTAAAATATTAACAACTGCTCAGACTACTACCTACTGTATATAAAAGATAAGAGGGAGGGAGGGATCTTTCTATTTTTAAATGTAATTTATTTCTGGCAACTTAATTATAATTATTCAGAAATATAAAATAATTGTATTAATAATAATAATGTGTATTTTGTTACAGGTAAGTCTCACAGATAGCTTAGTTCGGTGAGTGTGATTTCCAGTACAGTAACGTGATGAGAAAACTCGGCACGACATGCCAACACTCCATTTGCGTAACTGTAGATAAAAAAGTTTCTTGTCTTTGTATTTTTAGTCAGTTATCTACTTAATTTTAGAAATATATTTTGATATCTGATATATCAGAGATATGAGAGATATATATTTTTCTTAAAGACATTACTCGCAATTACACTTGTGTCGCGAGGTGCGTTACGAACATTAGACCCACGGATACAATTAATGTGTACACAGAGTCGCGACGACAAATTGTGGATAATAGGGAACAATGATTTTATTTTTATTTTATTGTTATTTTCAGCCTATAGCGTCCACGTCAGGGCAAAGGCCTCCCTCTCCTTCTTCCACATGTCTCTATTTTGTGCCAGCACAGGCCAGTCCTTCCTGTACGAGTCCAGTTCTTCCCACCTTCGTCGCCTCGGCCCTCCACGCTGTCGCCTAGCACCTTCGGGGATCCAATTAGTGGCGATTTTGGCCCAAAGGTTTTCCGGCATGCGGCAAACGTGTCCGGCCCAGTCCCATTTGAGTTTGCATGCTATGCGGGTGAGATCGGTGGTTTTCGGTTTGAAGCGTAGTATTGTTTTTTTACTCGGTCCGTTAAACGGACGCCTAGGTTACTACTACTAGGAACAATGATAGATGAAAAAAAAAAATAGTGAGGACTTTAGTGTGGGGAACAAACCTATAACATTTGGCACAGTACTGAACCTATAACATTTGGCACAGTACTGAATGGCGAGGCAACCGCCTATATTACTTTATGTCTTCCTTTTTTAGGCTTCACTCGCAATATATCGACCTTTTATACTAGACTAGCTGAGCCCGTGAATGCACCCGCGTTATACGGCTACTGCTTAGCACTTGTGCTTCATGATGTTATGTTATATAGCCTTTAATCTTAATAAATGGGCTATCCAACCCAGGTAGTTTCTGAGATTAGTTCATTCAAACAAAAAGCTACCAAACTTTTAAGCTTGATAATAATTATTAGATATATATTTGAGTATCATATTTACATCACTATTACCCAGCTCAGTAATAAAATGTATATTTTACACTTTCTAAAAAGCTATTCCAGGTATTTTTAAACATTTTCGCAAGTATTCAGGCAATTAAAGCGTTGCCAAAAGGCTTTCCTAGACAAAACGTAGGCAAGAATTATTTGAACACAAACAAAGAGATTCTCGGCTTTCAGTTAACTTGCTGCGAAATCTATAAAATTAAACTCGACGTAGTGTTGGGATAATGCCATTACTCGGATTAACTCGGTTCAAAGCTGTGGTGATACAACGAATAATCAAATACAATCAACTTGTAGCAAGGGGTAACCTATAAGCCTGCATATTTTGCAAGGTTAAGCAAATTTGCTTTCATCAGAATTGTGGATGCGTAACCAGAGGTACTATGACAATACTTCTTTTAAAGAATAATAATAAAGAAAAATAATCTCCACGGTAGTTGGTTTATAGTGCTTAAGTCACTACCCTGGAGATTATTTGTAGTGTTTACTTTAATAATTACTATCATCGCTTGTTGCTTTAAAGTAAAACAAAACGTAAAAAATCCGTAACCAATAGAATGTTTTTTTTTATGAAACCTGTTTGTTCAGCCCTTTACCCGAAATTTTCTGAACACCCATTTGTTCACTTCGATTTATGAAGGAATTAACAGTGTCTTCAATTTCTATTACAATCGATATTATCTATTTATTTGAATTGCGCAGGATGGACTCCAATCCCGAGAACAACCTTAATCAGTGTTATCACAGTTGCATCCAAGACTTTTCGCCTTGGAGTCTGGAGTTCACCAGATGTTTCAGAATATTAGCTTCTCCATAGAGCGAATTCCGACAAACGCTATTCATTAAATATTGCAATCCAAAGGAATTGCAATATTCAACGGTTTAAACTAGTGCCATTTTTATTTAAGGGACTTAGCACACTTACCATAACGACTGTCAAAGATCTTCATGACAGCCACTACCGACGGCTTTAAGTGCTCTCTTAGGCTCATGCCTAAGAGAGCACTCGCGTATTAAATAGTTGCCTCATGGCAACTATTTAATACGCACAGTCAGTTCTTCAGTCAGTGGTGCACGCCGCAGTTACAAAACCTATTTCCTATGCAAGGCAAGAAAGAAAGAAGAAAGAAAATTTTTATTTTGTGCCTCACAACAATAAATAACAGAAAACACAAACAAAATAAAATTATACTTAAGTGTAATACAAGAAATTAGAAGGAACAGCATTAGTGGACCAAAAATTGGAGCCTGCCGCAGCTAATGCTGCGACAATTTTTGCCGCAGCGCTGTTATTCTGGTGACTGCATGGCAGTCTGATGGTATATCCACTCGGCTATCGCTGGCTTAAAGAAGCTCCCGTATTGAAAGCGGACCTCTAACTCCGCTGTCATGTAGATGGTGTTCAACGCTTGTTTGAACAACGCCTTTTTGTAGCAAGGGTAGCGTTTTCCAACGCCACAAAGATCATACATTGAATAGTATATTGAAATATACTATTAATGTTAAAATTCAATGTTTCTATTGTTTATTAGGCTGCGAGAGTCTAATGGCACCATCAGCCTGCCATGCAGAGGATAAAATATCAGTTTGAAACCCCCGGCGATTGGGACCACTGGCATCTAATTTTCATGGTTACTTGCTTAACTTTAGATGGGCTGTTATGTAGGACGTTTATCACTTTTTTCTTCTTTCATTTAAGAGCTCAGCTCTTCTTGGTGGAGCAATTGCTATACCCTTAAGTTTCTTGCCTATTCCTTGACCTCTTGATACAATCCTACTACATTTTTTTCTTTGCCTGGTCCATGTAATTACTTTTAGACACTTTTATACCTGTCTATAATAATAATCTGGCAATTTATTATCATGAAAATTATAATAATCTAAGAGCGACGCGATAAGTATTCTTTTTAAGACGCCACTTACTCTAGGAATAAATCCTGTATCGCGGGAGACATTACAAACATACAACTAACGATCACCCAGACTCGAAACAACAATTTATGAATACAATTCATGAATCTAACAAAGTGTTGTCTTGTGCGGAAATCGAATCCACAACATTCGGTGCAATATCTAACGGCGAGAAGGACACTTAAACCTTTGGACCAACCGTGCAGTACATAGAAAACAAATTAACCATGGACAGTTGTGGTAACATTGAGCAGCGGCGATAGCCCAGTGGTGTACGTAACGGACTGCCAAGACGATGGTCTCGGGTTTGATTCCCAGTTACCCCGGGCACACAGCTCTGACTTTTCAAAGATCTGTGTGTATTAAAATGTTAATTATCGCTCGCTTAACAATGTGCCCGGTAGTTGGCAATAGGTTCGCACCCTATTACATTGGGACCGAAACATAACTGGCGAAGTGTGGGTACACCTCTTTCTACCCCTTCAGGGATAAAAGCGTGAAGTTATGTTATTTTATGTGGTTAGATGATAAAAATAATTTCAGCAATATTTCGCATCGTAGAGCAACATCACTATTTGAAAAATGATTATATCTTTCGTCAGAGAGCGTTCAAAGGGATGTCTTTGTTCATCATTCACGCTTTGGAATAATAATGGACTTATTCGTTCCGCGGCTGAGTGCGTTGTACTGGAGTTTATAATATTTTCTCTTGTATTTTGTTCGTCATGACACTGACTATATGTTTCATATATATAGTCAGTGTCGTATAGTCGTACATATTCTTAATGGCCTCCGTGATATTTAAAATGTGATTTGACTTACCGTTCGTAATTGATAGGGAAAGTAAAGAACACTTTATGAGGTCACCACTTGCATGGGTGACCGTTTAGTTTGGTTTTAATATTAGAGCGCTGCCGGACTACGTAGGCACGTACAGTTATGGTGCCTCTAGCAATCCATGTGACCGTGTTTGCGGCCTTCGTTTGACACCAGACTAGCCTCACACATACGCACTTTATCGCAATATATTGGTTTTACTGAGATTATGTTTAAACTTAAAAAACCTAAGACTGCCTCGTTGGTCTCGCGGCATAAATGTGCGCCTGCGATTGGGAGGTCTCGGGTTCGATTCCCGGGACGGGCAAAGTGTTATTGAGGTTTTCCGTTAGTAAATTCTCAGTAGCAGCACGGAGTCTGGTAATGTGCCCGGTACGGCAATAGGCTCGCCCCCTATTACGTGGGACCTAAAAATTCATGGCGAAATGTGGGTGTAATAAATAAAAATAGCAAAATAACGGATCTCAGTATTTTGGGTTCTTTTGGTCGTATAAAGTACCATCCCACATTTTAGTTAGTGAAGATGAAGAGCGCTTAGATGAGAGCCAGCCGCATAATATAAATTAATGAAAATTAAATGCACATCAGGGACGATGAAAAAAAATCAAGTGAAGGAATTAAAAGTTTTATACAAACTGGGACCCCTTTTTGAACTTCCCGTTTTAGTGGTGAATTCACTAACGTCGCTTGAGGAAACGATATACAAAGTTTTAAGTGAATCCATTAAAGTTTTTTTTATATTACAAAATGGGATACCCTTACTTATAGGGGAGTGAGTTCGAAAACTGCTTTCTTGGTGTTCATTTACGTCATTTGAGGAACCTATATGCAAAGTTTGAAGTTAATCCAATGAAAGAATAAGAACGTTTTACACCTCTGCCTACATTTTTTTTTATTCTCTTTGCGGTTTCATTTGCTTCAAACTACTTTCGTGTCTAAAGGAACATTAAAACAAAGGCATCAACTCAAACAATCCTTTGACGAGATTCGAAACTAAAACGCTCTCTACAAGCAAATAGACTAACATGTAGTCGTCCCTTTTATTGCGATAGACTTCTGAGCTCTTTGAAAGAGATGGAAATGGTAATGATTTCGTTGATATATTTTTTTTATTCACTGGAGAAGTGTTACTTTATATAAAACTAGCTTTTGCCCGCTGCTTCGCACGCGTAAATTACGATTAGACAAAATATTTTGTACAAACACCCTTACCCTCCTCGAGGAACATACCTGCTAAATTTAACCTTCTTGCGCCCAGTAATTTTGGCTGTAATGTGTCAGTCAGTCAGTAACGAAAAGATTTCATATACACAGATTGAAGTGATTCCATTGAAAAAATAAAAGTTTTTACACAAACTCTGAATCCCTTTTCCACCCTCTTAGGGGAAAATTTCCAAAGTAAATGTCTTTGTGTTCGCTAACGTCATTTGCGGATCCAATAAACAAAATACGAAGTTAATCCCTTGAAGGCATAAAAGGTTCTATGCAAATAATGACTCCCCTTTTTATCCACTTAGGGTAAGAATTTCCAAGAAGACTTTCTTAGTGTTCACTAACTTCATTTGAGGAACCAATAGGCTTACAAAGTTTGAAGTTAATCCACTGAGGGTATAAAAAGTTTCATACAAATTCTGATAACCAGTTTAACCCCTTTAGGGGAGGAATTTCCAAAAATCCTCTCTTAGTGTACCCCACACCTCAAGGAACATACATGCTAAATTTCATCTACTTGCGCTCAGTTGTTTCGGTTGAGTATGTCTGTCAGTCAATCAGTAACGCAAGGATTTTATATACAGGCAGATTATACATACTTACATACATACATATCGTCACGCCTTTTATCCCTGAAGGGGTAGGCGGAGGTGTATTTCTACACCCACTTTTCGCCAGATATACTTTAGTCCCACGTAATAAGGGGCGAGCCTATTGCCGTACCGGGCACATTTCCAGAATCCGTGCTGCTACTGAGAACTTCGTGACAGAAAAAACCAATAACACTGCCCGACCCAGGAATCGAACCCGGGACCTCCCGATCCCACGCGCACATTTATGCCGCGAGACCAACGAGGCAGTCGTATAGGGTTTGATGTCGAGTTTTCCGTCTCTACGCAAAGATGGTATTTGCATCGTGTTATCCCTTAGTCGCCTCTTACGACACCCACGGGAAGATAGGGGGTGGTGACACTTGTATTCTATGCCGTCAACCACACGGCAGATTATACAAATAAATAATATTTGACTGCCTCCGTGGTACAGTGGATAGCGTATGCGTCTGCTAAACGGGAGGTCTCGGGTTCGATTCCCGGGTCGTGCAAAAGTATTACTGAGTTTTGCGCAATTCTCAGTAGCAGCACGGAGTCTGCCAATGTGCCCGGTAACGGCAATAGGCTCGCCTCCTGTTACGTGGGACCTAATATGCAACATGGCTAAATGTGGGTGTAATATAACACCTCTGCCTACCCCTTTGAGGATGAGAGTATAAAAAAAAATAAACAAACTGTCTGTAATCTCAAAAAACTGCATTGCATATTGTTGCTAACCCGTTTCCAGTACTCTAATTATTTATTTATATTGTTATTCTGTCTGTCTATTTATTCAGGGTAATCTTAAAAATGGCTGAATCGATTTAGATATTTATTTTACTAATGGTTCATGAAAACACTTGAACAAACTATGAAATTTTCATTTAAGCGTCATCATCATCAGCCTCTAACAGTCCACTACTGGACTAGGCCTCTCCTTTGAAAGGAGGAATTGGCCTACTATACCACGTTGGCCAAACGGGTTGGTATAGGGTTTGTATCAAGTTTTCCTTCTCTTACAGTGCTGTTCTCTGCATAATATGTTCCCTCTGTCGGCTCTTACGACACCCATGGGATGATATGGGGTGGTGACATTCCGTATTCTTAATCCGTCACCACACGGACAATTTAGGCGTAGCTGCTTGCAAAAGCTAGTTTAAATGAGAGAAGCCTTGGTCAGCAGTTGGACGAAGCAGAAAACTGATAAAAAGTGCTTATCTGCTTAAAATAGATAAAAATAGCAAAATAACGGATCTCAGTATTTTGGGTTCTTTTGGTCGTATAAAGTACCGTCCCACATTTTAGTTCGTTAAGATAAAGAGCGCTTAGATGAGAGCCAGCCGCATAATATAAATTAATGAAAATTAAATGCACATCAGGGACGATGAAAAAATCAAGTGAAGGAATTAAAAGTTTTATACAAACTGGGACCCCTTTTTGAACGTCCCGTTTTAGTGGTGAATTCACTAACGTCGCTTGAGGAAACGATATACAAAGTTTCAAGTGAATCCATTGAATTTTTTTTAATATTACAAAATGGGATACCCTTACTTATAGGGGAGTGAGTTCGAAAACTGCTTTCTTGGTGTTCACTAACGTCATTTGAGGAACCTATATGCAAAGTTTGAAGTTAATCCAATGAAAGGATAAAAACGTCTCATACAAATTCCGACTCCCCTTTTTAACCCTTTAGGGTAAGAAATGCCAAAAAGATTTTCTTAATGTTTACAAAGGTCATTAGAGAAACCAATATACAAAGTTTGAAGGTAATCCACTGAAGAAATAATAATATATTTCGTTTAATACACACTTTGAACCCCTATCTTACCCCTTGAGGGTAGGAGTTTTCGGAAAACAAATTCTTAGTATCGTCGTTTGAGGAACCAATATACAAAGCTTCATGTGAATCCATTGAAGTTTTTTTTGTATTACAAAATGGGACACCCTTTCTTAATTCATAGGGGAGTGACTTTGGAAACTCCTTTCTTGGTATTCACTAACGTCATTTTAGGAACCTATATACAAAGTTTGAAATTAATCCACTGAAGGAATAAAAAGTTTCATACAAACTTTGACCCCTATCTTGCCCCTTAGGGAAGGAATTTCCAAAGAAACTAATTCTTAGTATTCACTATCATCATTTGAGAAATCAATATATAAAGTTTGAAGTCAATCCACTGAAGGAATAATAAGTAACACACTTTGACCCCTATCTTACCCCCTGCGTTCACTATCCTTGTTTAAGGAACCAATATACAAAGTTTGAAGTTAATCCATTAGAGAGATAAAAAGTTACATACAAACTTTGACCCCCTATCATACACCCTTAGGGGGAGGAATTTCCAGGAGAATAATTATTTGTGTTCACTATAGTCGTTTGAGTAACTAATATACAAAGTTTGGAGTCAATCCATTGAAGGAATAAAAAGTTCCATACAAACTTTTTTTGACCCCCACCCCCAAGTTTTACCCCCTTAGGGATGGAATTTCCAAAAATCCTCTCTTAGTGCTACCTTACACTCCTCAAGGAACATACATGCTAAATTTCCTCTTCTTGTGACCAGTAGTTTCGGCTGTAGCGTGTCTGTCAGTCAGTCAGTAACGCAAGGCTTTTCTATATATAGATCATGTCCATCATAAACCAAAAATAAATAACATTTGATAATCTTTTGAAGTATGCCACCTGTTTGCTATCGTTTACTGACACAGTATATGAGAATAGGAGTATTTACCTATTATTGAATGTTATTATTGTTTGCTTCATACCTCAGAGTGCAAGTTGAGCTGTCAGTCCCGTCTACCATGAAGATCTTTGATTGTCGCAGCGGAATTCATTACTCTTGCATATACTGACGCTGGTATAAGCCATGGAATATTGCTGTCCAGAGGAGATCCGTGTTGCGAAAATGAGACGAAAGTTATCCGTGGAAAAGCTAATATCATTTCAAATCTGGCTAGAATCTCCAGAGAATCTCCAAATCCATGGATCGATCGAATATTGAAACAGGCCGTTGGCGACTATATACATATCTAAGGTTTAGCTTAGTTTGAAGGCACTGAAATGTTCAATCTATAATTTTTGCATTGTACTAGTAATTATACCGTAGAAATTTCAATTATTTATACATGAAATGTGGAAGATTAAAGTAAATTAATGGCCGATCCAAAGCTTAATACTATACAGCAGCAGGAGCGCAGGCGCGATGACCACTAATTGAGTTCTGTCTTAACAATGAATTTAAAATTGTGAAGTAGCGTAAAACACTGACGTTGTTTTAATGTACAGAGTAATAACTTAATATTAAATAAGTACTGAATACAATTCAAAGATAAGCACTAGCCTTGCATGTATGAAGCTGTGTATCTATAAAACCGTGTACCTATAAAACCCATAGTAATGCTGATGTAACGAGTCTATGTCGCGTAACAATTTTTAATATTACATATATTAAATTTATAACTACCTTATATTTCTCTCGACATTTTTGGCATGTGTTACATCAACCGATAATACGAGATAACATATTCATCTATAAAATCCGTTGGCACATATTTGAAGTAAGTAAAATAACTTTCAAAAAAGTATTTTTAATAGGGCAATCGAGGGCCACATCGAGAGTTAAACTCATTCCATATTTAGTTATAATGCCATGTATGTAGTACGCATTAGGCCAAGT
Organism: Euclidia mi; assembly: GCA_944739405.2. Classification (NCBI taxonomy): domain Eukaryota; kingdom Metazoa; phylum Arthropoda; class Insecta; order Lepidoptera; family Erebidae; genus Euclidia; species Euclidia mi. Next base: position 43,760,519 of record OX123206.2, on the reverse strand, counting down.
TTAAATCAAGTTGTTCCAGTCCAACAAAATAAAAAACGGCAAATAATCATACCATAACGAGTGTTAATCACATTAAGTGACCTACGTGTGATATAAGTTGTTTAAGTAGGCTTAAAAGGGTCGCGATCTCGGTAACCCTGTCTACACGACGCGACGTGACCGTTGTGGTTACAGATGTAAGCCGGTTAAGACGTCAGGGGTATTTATATCGTGGGTATAATGGAAGAACTAAATAACTCAGATTTTGGCCAAATTGACCTTTTACCACTTTCATGAACCCGAAAATGTGCCACATCTTTTGGTCTAACAAACATTCTCATATCTTAACCCAGTTCAAAAATAAAGCCATTTTTGTGTTTCAATTGTAGAAATAAATATGTACAAATGAACATTAAATATTAGTAGAAAAAATGAATAACTATATAAATAAATGAACAACTGTGACTTCTGATCACTTGAGTATGAAATGAATTAGCTAAGTTGAGTAATTTAGTTCTTCCGCGCACGAAAATATTTTAATGAAACTAGTCAAGTTGAAGGAAAACTAAACAACTAGAGTTATTTAATTCGGGCATTAATGCACGTTCTTTCGTGTTGAAATAAGTATTTTTATATATTTCTTCTTCGAGAAAATATAAATTTATAAGAGATTCCAATCAAATAAATGTCAACAGGTGAAGTTATTTAATATTTCTATTTATAGTATACGCACGTTAGCGAAGTAATCGTATAATTCAGTAGTACAAATTAGCGCGAAATAATGTAAACCTATAGATTAAACATTCTCAAAGTGTGCTCCGCGCCAGGGCTCCACGAAGCATCTCTAGAGGCCTCACGAGAATATTGCTCCAATTAAAATAAAATAACTAAAATATAACTAAATCACTAGGTAGCAGAATACAGCAAAATGATCGATTTAGATTCTAAACTCAGCATCAGCCCCTTACAGTCCACTGCTGGACTAGGCCTCTCCTTGGAAGGAGGAATTGGCCTACTATACCACGCTGGCCAAACGGATTGGTATAGGGTTTGTTTGAAGTTTTCCTTCTCTTACAGTGCTGTTCTCTGCATAGTTTGGTCCCTCTGTCGGCTCTTACGATACCCATGGGATAATATGGGGTGGTGACATTGCGTATTTTTAATCCGTCACCACACTAAACTCACTGCAACTTAAAGTAGTAGCTTGTGCTATACTAGTATGCTATGTTTTACTGGCGTTTTATTACAATCGGATAATTATAGTATGAACAGATATACTATTATTAGACTTATTATGTTACTAAGGTGATAATATGGGGTGGTGACATTGCGTATTTTTAATCCGTCACCACACTAATCTCACTGCAACTTAAAGTAGTAGCTTGTGCTATACTAGTATGCTATGTTTTACTGGCGATTTATTACAATCGGATAATTATAGTATGAACAGATATACTATTATTAGACTTATTATGTTACTAAGGTGGGCAGCGATAGCCATATATCAACAGACTGCCAGTCACAGGGCTCGGGTTAGAATGGCTTGTCTCGTGCCTCAGAGAGCAGATCTTTAAGACTGGTTTCTTAAAAGCCGTACTGTGGGCCAAATCCATACAGAGCATACTTTTTCATAGATTATTTAGAAATCCGAAGAGTAAAACCGGCCGCTGTGGCTGGCTTTTGTGGACTACGAAAATGCCTTCAACTCCATTGAAACTGGGCTGCCTTGCAATGCACTGCCTACACTACATGTCCTCAGAGAGCTATGAAAAGGACAATGCTAGGGATTTCGCTGATTAATAATTTCCGGCACGAGATTATCCGGCAGAAGACCAAAGTAACTGACATAGTTCAGAGTTATAGCGAATTGAACGGGGGAACTTATGGTATGTCGATTAAAAAGCAGGTTCTTAAATTAACGCCACGCCTCAGCAAGCGTAGTGTTGGCCGCCAGAATGGGTCTTGTGGCATACCGTGGGGAGGTCCACCTCTAAGAGTGATAGGCTGATGAAATGAATTAAATGAGAAGAAGTATTTAATATTATAATTGTTTGACCATTACACGCCTTTTTCCTGTTATGAAAGCCTCAAGGTGAGAAAATACCTCGCGCGATAGCGAGCAAGGCGTGACGTGGCAAACCGATACTCCGAAGAGGTAGACAGAAGCTGTAATAATTACACCCACATTTGGCCATGTCATGTATTTTAGGTCCTACGTAAAAAGAGGGTCTATTGACGTTGCCGGGCACATTGCCAGACTTCGTTCTACTACTGAGAATTCGGAAAAATCAGTTACTTACACAATACACAAATATTTATGTAAAGCGATTAAAATCTGTTGCGAGTATGTCTGTCTGCAGGTATATATAAAAGCCTTGCGTTACTGACTGACTTACAGAAAAGCTAAAGCCAAAACTATTTGGCGCAGGAAGATAAAATTCGGCATGCGTGTTCTTTGAGTACTAAAAGTGTGCACTATTACGGGCAGTATATTGGTTAAACTAAAATAAAGTGCGCGCGTAGCTACGAGCATCCTCTAGTCGTGTATAAAAATCGCAAAAATACTAAATGGAATTCGAGTAATCAGGATTCATTCTGTGTAATACTCATGATACTATATACTACTTATTGCAAAGCAATTGTATTCAAAGTTAAAAAGGAAAAACGTTGTACATAGTCACAGCTTGTTTAGCAAAGAGAGAAAGAAGAATCCATCAAGCAAGAACAAAATACAAACCTCGAGTAAACGCTTTGTAGATGGAAGGAGAAACACAACTAACAAGAACATAAAACAAAATATAAAACTGGAGTAGTAAACAACAGCATTGGTTGGTAAACTTGACCTAGTTGGCTGTCTACCGACCCCACTTACACACGTTTGCGTTCCACGGCCGACGACACACAAAACGACACAGGGATCACGGTTCAATGACCCTACCGTACATTGTAACGTCTTGCGTGAACGAAGTAATATTACTAAGACATATTTATTTCTACATTTTGGTTTTCTATAGCACTTATACAAGTCAAACCCTATTCAAGATGAGTCAGCAAGATGCGCTTTTCCTAGCTAAATGACTTCTTGAGAAGAAAAGCCGAAACGAACTCAGAGTCATTTCTTAATTTTTCTGTCTTTTCAATTTCTTTCGACTTTCTTGATCTTTAAAGTCCAGACAAAGTGGGTTTACTTTGGCTATCGTATGTATACGATATTTTCTTACGCTTTCGACTGACCAATGATGGCCCGCATTTAACAGAAATCGTACGGCTCAACTTTGATTGAGGCAGCCTGCAATCTGAATCAAAAGGGACTGAATAGGCGAGAGTTTAGACTATCAAGTTATAAATAACAATAATTTAAATTTACTTGTTTATCATCATTGCAATCCACTACTGGACATAGTTCTCTCCTTATTTGTGCCATAATAGACTTATGAGACAATGGAACGATTTTTACTGCTATACCACGCCTGATGCTTATGCTTCGTGTTGTTGCCTTTGTTGATACCCACGAGATGTAATGGGGTAGTGAAATTGTGTATTCTTAAGTCATACGGACGCTCGTCAATCAGCCACACCTTCTATAATACATATCAGTAATTTAGACTATTAATGAATGCAACCGACTTCGTCTCATTTAAAACAAATTACTGTTGAACGTTTTGGTAAGGTTTCACAGGAATACGCAAACGATGTAAATCAAGTCGATTTATGTAAAATTTTAATATTTATCGTGGGAATTGCTACAATAATATCAAATCAATACAATAAAAGAACTTGAAACCACATTTTTAGCAAGCACATTATACTAAATACAAAAAGAGATTTACCAACTCTTTCAGTAAAACTGCAGGAAGATATTAGTTTCACAATAAAATTAGAAGTCGAAAGATATCACTACTATATAACATTATAGATATAGATATACCGACAGTAACAGAGGTCCAAAAACGAATTTTATGTTTACTCCAATCCTGAACCAATAATACATCAAGAAAGTTAAGTGAAGACTGAAACTCATTCACGGGATCAAGCGAAATGAATAAACATGTAATTTTGTGAGATTGTGTGAAAAACAGAACTAAAAATAGACAACCATTAGATAAGAATAAGTGATTAGTGAAAGAAAAATATAGTGCAATTATGAACAATAATAAAATGAATACAATTATTTTCAAAGACAATAAATTTTAAATCACATCACATAAATATGCATATTTAATTTAGTTTCAAAGAGATGACTTCATAATAACTTATAGCAAATAATACAAAACATTATGCCTAATTGGAAACAGCAATACAATAAATGTTACTATTATTTTGGATGTGAAATAAAATATTTTAATTGAAATAAGACATGGACAGTGGAATGTAAATAAATTGTATGGACGTAATTCTAAATGAGTGGTGCGTTTTTGTGATAACAATGAAAATGTACTTTATAAGTGAATCAATAAAGTCTCATTTACAATAAAGAACAAAAATACATCATCACTCGTGTGTTCTTGGACTGCTATAGTCTGGTGGTTAAGACGGTGAACAGTTGCTAGCAAAGGATTTTATGTTTTATTGTGTAGGATATAAAGTGCAAAAATGAATGTGCCAATGAAGGGTGGTCCTGCTCCCACGGTAGCAGTGGTGCCAGTGCCGGAGAGCGAGATGGATGCTCTGCTGCTCGGAAGGACTGCGGTGAGGACATTTGATCAGTACGTTAAAAATGTATGTATTTGTTCTAACTACTTACTAATATTAAGGAGTCGATCGTAGAGACAATGTTGAAATAAGTGGTTGTAACTCTTTTTCAAAGCTATCGTATACCTATTTTTTTCGTTGCATTATTTTTTTATATCTTTGCCAAATTGAACGCAACAGACTCATATAGTAGTGTGGTATGTAGGCAGTGGCTCAATAGTTATACTTATATATAGCTAACGAGCACAACAAATTTAAAACTACGTGAGATGGAGTTTAGTTATAATGCATAGAGCATGTTTAAGTCGCATTGTCCTATATCCTAGAACTTTATTCTAGCCATTTAAACGTATGTAAAATCTTTAAAAACAGTAAAAGTCCCATTCAAGCATTGTTTCTAAAATCGTAGAGTTTGCTACGGCGTAGCAACGTAACTTAATCGAAGCAAATAAGATTACAACTTGTATAGAGAAAGCTACGAGACTCAATAAGTATGCTTGAGTTCTGTTATTCGTTTCTGAAGTTATATTGGCAGTTAAACAATTTTCAAGAAGAAATACTTGTTCTGAAGGCAGTTTATTGAGTAACCGATAACAATAATAGCTACATGTACAGATTTTTGTTTTAATGGGCAGATTGAATTTCCGTACATAATTAGGTTTACTTAGAAAATTATCATTTTAATGATTATATTATTTTCATAAATGTATTAGTCTCACAGAGAAAAATACAAGGTTTTATGCCTTGTATTTTTTTCTTGTCTTGACATGGAACATCAAACCCATTATTGTTGATAAGCAGTAGTCTTTTTTGTCTTTAAAAATGTTCAATGTGGCAAGTTAGTCCTCAAGAATAATTTACTTGAAGATTTATTCGTTATTTATAACGATATGTAATGCATGCTTTATTAATCCGACGTAAATATGTTTTATGTCAATTTTTGTTGAACATATTTTGATTCTTCTTTTCTTTTCCTCCTCCTTTTCTCTGTTTTGGCAATAAAAACAGCTAAACTAAACTAAAACTGTCACTACGATCGACTTTCGGGTGCATGCAGATTTGCTCTACTTACGTCTGTAGAGCGATATTTTTAAGATTTATTCATCATGTATACAGCTATAGTAACAAGTCTTAAAATGCTAACTATAATAATAAAATATACTCGAACCAGTAATAGCCAAATATCTTGATCTAGAAATATAGTTTGAAAATGTGCCATGACCGAAATATGAACTGCGTTTAAACTAAAATAATATTAACCTGTAAACAAGATACATACAAGATATACTCTACTATAATAAAAATATATTGAGTTCAATGTTGTATACTGTAAGAAAAGAGCGACTGGACACGAAGAGCCAAAAATCGAGCTCAGTGGTGTGCCATTGGAGAGGCCCAAATACAGAACTGGATTGTGACAGGTTATGATGATAATAAAACAGTAAGAAATTGACTGTGATACATTTATGAAATTTGTTATTTAACTTTTGTATTATGATTATAAGCTATACTGAAAAATGAGATAAGCTCTACGAAACTTTGTGTCCTCGAGAGGACGCCATATTGAATACGACGTCATGCATTTAACCAGCTTATTCTCAAAGCGTCTTACAATAGCTGATATGTCAAATATAGGCAGCAACTCATATGTTGGCACAGATCAATATATGTCCATACAACTTTTATATGTTTAGGTGAAATGATTAAATCTATCTAAAACATCATAAGTTAAAATGAGATGCAATCAAAAGTATACCTTATAAGAACTGAACTTAAAGTATCAAATGAATTGGCTCCAGTAGAGTTTTATATAATACCCTTCATAATAACCACCGTATTTTCTCCTTCTAAGTTTTGCCTTAACACATAAAATCAGCATTTTGTGTTTAACTTAGTCCTTCAAACAATAATTTGGGAACAACAACCCAAGTATATAGGCATTGTGATAACTTTATATATAGTAATAATATAAAGTTATCACAATGCAAAGTTCATTTGCTTAACCAATGTTTTACTTACATGGCAAAGACTTACATTACGGTTTACTACAAAAACTAAGTTAACATTGACATATTGTATTCATATTATAATATGAGTAATATGCTCACTCTCTTTTATTTAGCCGAGAAGTTTTAATAAGCAATGTTTTCATATACATAAGTAACTTAGAAGAATGATAATTAGTATAATCCTTATAATAATAAAATCTTAAGACAACCTACATACAGTCATCCAGCCTATTCTAGATACCAACGTAGGTACTGCCATGCAGAGGGTATTGGGTCCAAATCCACGGCGCGCACCACTGACTTTTCGGAGTTATGTGCGTATTGAATTGTTAATTATCACTTGTCCCGTGCCTTGGAGAGCACGTTAAGCCGTTGGTTGGTCGCGGTTGTCATGAAGATCTTAGACAGTCGTTACAGGGCGTCAGTACCTTCTAAATAAACTGATACTATTCTAAACCTTGGAATATCGCTATCCCTTCGGGTTACGGAGGTCAGACAGGCAGTCGCTCTGTGGAAAAGCTAATATTCAGCCAAATCTGGTTAGACTAGAAAGTGGACACCGGGTTGAAACTGGAATAACGCTAGGAGTATGATGAACCTACTTACAGCAATCCAATTCTAAACTAGGAAACTAGGCTCAGACTTTCATTAAGGTAACCAGGTGACTAATAAACATACTTATAACCTGTATATATAAAATTATTTCGTACTGAATGACTGAAAACAAGGTACCTACAGCAGAAACCACTGGACGCAAGAAGGTTAAATGTGGCATGTAGGTATAATTGTTTATTCCTCTGAGACAGTAGGGGGGCACAAAGAAGGGAATTGCCGAAATTCCATCGGATTCGGACAGAAACCATTAAATTAAAGTAATATGTGCGGGTGTAGCTACGGGTAGTATACTATGTTGTGAACTTTCTCATGCTCTTAACCAACTTAAATAATGTATAACAACATTGTACAGAATTTAGTATATTTTGTTATTATAACTCATACAAGTTAACAATTCTTGATCTTCACCACTTAAGCTCGGCGCCAAAGTTGCATAACGTACAAAATGTTGTACACCTGCCTACCAACATTACGGAACCACTTAGAAGGCTACTTATACATGTTTAATATCGGCAATTCTAGGCAACGAGGCCTTACGCAGATTGTACAATAATTACTAAAGTGCGAAAGCTTATGAGGATGGTGCTTGATACACTGTCTGTGTTTTTTTTGGTGTCACTCTTGTATCCTCGCCGAGGTAGGTAGAAGAGTGCTACGAATATAATATTACACCCAATTTATTCGCCTTATGAATTGTTATTCTCACGTAATAGTGGTGAGTCTATTGTCGTTACTGGGCCTTTTCCAGACTCTGTGTAGCTACTGAGAATTCGGAAAAACTCAGTAACACTTTTACCCGACCAGGGAATCGGAACACTGAACCACGCAAGCAGTTCATTAATTTTATCGTTGAAAATCTTCTTTACATACTTTTCTATATAATACTAGAGGACGCCAGCAGCTACGCCTGCAATTTTTTTAAATTTACCCATTTTGGCCGAGCCCGTGGGAATTTCGGGAAATCCCTTCTTAGTGCACCCCTACGGTCCCCAAGGAACACACATGCCAAATTTCAGCTTCCTGCGCCCAATAGTTTCGGCTGTAGCGTGTCTGTCAGTCAGTCAGTAACGCAAGGATTTTATATATTAAGATAAAATGAGCTAAGTAAGCGAAAATAGTAAACCATTATAATAATTAAATCAAAGTCAAGTGATAAACTTTGCCGACGTCGGTATGAACTTGTCATTGCTTTGAAACTGGTAATACTACGCCGTTACAAATTCGCGCAAAATAGCAGAATTCTCGCTATTACATATACAGTTGTCATCATGTATTCTGGTTATGATTACTCTGCCTTAATGTATAGTGTCTAAAAATTACTCGTTAATTTATACCTATCACACACTGTGGATTCGAATTCGATACCCGCTGCATAGCAGTCTGTTCTCGTATCTCCACTAGTTTATCGCTGCCTGTAATTACAGCTAGTGATATTCTATCATAACGAAAAGCAGTAAATGATAACAAATAATATTCAAACCACGGCCAGTCCAACAAACACATGGAGCACATACTTAAAACAATATGTACAAATGCCAAATATCCCCCATTGATCGATGACCGGACCCATTGTATATCGGAATGCACTCTCTTCAATCTACAGCTGGCTTTGTGCATTGACGTGTTAACTGCAGATAGCGCACGATAGAGCTTATACTATGGACTATTTGCGTGTTTATGTGTGTTCGTGTGATAAAGAGTTATGAATACATCATACAATATTATTTAGCGGGTCTTACTCGACGAATAATAAACGATAAACTATACAAATCGCCGAAGCTTAAAATTTATGTATGAATATAAGTCAAGTGTGAATGGGACAGGAGGAAGGGGAAGACCTAGACGGACGTTCTCTGACCGGGGGGGCGATTCAGAATCGTTCGATATCTCATTTGACATTCGATTCCGTTAATTGTCAAACGGGCTACCTAATTTTTTGTCAAAACTATCGCATTTCCTATCAATTTTATGCATTCAGTATGAAGTAAATTAATAAATAAACCGAATTCAATGAATATTTGTTCAAAATATCTCTGTTAAGCGGCTAAAAGGCGAGGACAATAATTTGACATATCGTACGATTACTTGTCGTGACATTCTGAATCGGCCTGCATATTGGAGACATCCTAAAAAAAGGAGAGGTTAGAAGTACCCTTAACCGAAGAGCATGCATGAGAAATTTGATGGGAGTGAGTGAAGCAAGAGAGATATGTTAGAATCGTTGCAAATGGCGTTCCGTAGTCTCTGCCTACCCCTCCGGAAAACAGGCGTGAGTCTATGTATGTACGTAAACTGGCTAAGTTTGCGACTATATTCAGTTAGGAATAATACTGAGTTGTCTATGATAATTTAAATTGAAATACCAATATTATTACAATTCAAAATATCATAGACAGCTCAAAAGGTAATCGTGAATAAATGTCCACATACCTATACTTAGCAGCTGAAATAATAAGCCTCCTTAGTAGAGTAAAAAACATAATTAATGTCAAAGTCAAATCAGTTATTTGTTCATAGGATCATTACAAAGACTTAAAAACAGTGTTTCCTACTTGACCGCGTGAGAAGAAGCATCCGAAACAAACTAAGAGATTATTACGAAATAACCAACACACAACGACGAATAATCCATAATTTTTACGACACTTGAATTCATTTTCCCATTTGCGACATGTGCACACTTTACTGCCAGAAAGTCAATCAATCCGGCAATGCCAACTTTTACTTCGATTAATAAAATTCAAACGTAAGCTTTACGAAGCTATTACAAAGATTATTTTATATAGTCCATGGAAGCACTTAATAACGTGATCAAACACACCTATAATGGAATTTTTATGACATCTACAATAAACCTATATGAATAATCATTTTACTGTAATTTTTACTACCAACTACTAAAAATTATTACCTACAGTAGAAAAAGTAGCACTTAATATTTCGCGAATGTGAGGGCTACTTTCAGTTGGATAGGGTAGAATTACTATGTTCATTTTGCTTTCAGAATACTTATTATTATGTGTAGAAAAGAGGAGTGGTGTTCCTCTAGAGGGAGAATCCTTCTATCATGTCAGGTTTTGCAAAGAACTTGATTGAATATTAAACTAGTGTGCAACCGCTAATGGTACATTTCAGGATCCTCATCGGTAGGAGTAGGTATCCATTTGACGTCACCAATGTAATAATAATAATAATAATAATAAATTTATTTATCAACAAGTAATGATACAGCTTGTACAAAACAAGATTATAGTTGATCGACAAAATCACATTAACTATGATAAAGCTGCTAATATCATACACGAAAATAGCACTGTGCCTTAAACTAGGTTATACCTGTATCTTAAGGAACAGTTTTAAAATATACTATACCTACTTTACATTTATGACATATAGCGAGTGTGAAGCAAATGTTGTACAACTAAAGATTATTTATTATGTTTTGCTACAAGTCTAGAAAATAAGTATAAAAGTGAAAAATTTATAATTAAATTTAGATTGAGTTTACATTTAATTTAATGTATGAGGGTGTGTGTTTATGTATGTATGTGGATGAATGTGTGTGTGCGTGCACATGCATGCTCGCACATATGTATGTTTGTGTATAAATCTGGTGAATTTGATAATGGAACGATAATTCTTATGCGATGAATGTGAGAAGGGCCTCTGTTTCATCGTAGTCCTGCATAAGAAGCCACTCCGTGATCATTGACTTTAGTTCAAGTTTATTTAATGTTGATAAGTTCATTTTTTTGTGAACTTTATTATATATGTACGTGCTTAGAATATAATATTGATGTTGTGCAAAAGTGGTGTTATGATGTGAGCTAACGACTAGATTTGTACGTTTATGAGGATTTGGTAGGCTGACACTAATATGTTTTCTCGAGACACATCGAAGAACATAAAGTTGGCGAACTGTTAAGACCCTGCATTCATGGTATAGTTGTGTTGTGGGGTGACGGAAGGGTTTCCGTGTCATAACTTTAAGTATGGCTCTATGTGCTCTTTCAACTTTTAAGAAGTTTGATTTTGAAGCTCCACCCCATGCAGGAATGCAGTACCCCACTACTGATTGGCATAGCGCATAAAATACCATTTTTAGAGTGTCAAGATTTGCAGAGGCTCTGAGGGATTTAAAAATATGGAGAAGTCTCAAAGTCCGTGTGGTGAGCGCATCAAGTTGTTTACTCCAATTCAATCCCGCGTCAATATGTACCCCCAGATACCTAACCTCGTTAGTCCTTGTAAGTTTCGGGCAGTTACATGTCTCTAATACTTGCGGACACTTGTGTGCTATTATTGAAAAGGAGCATTCTGGTGACGTGTTTTGGCGGATGGAGAATGGGATAAAACATGTTTTATTTAAATTTAATGTTAATAAATTTGAACTAAGCCATTTTGTAATTTTGTTCAAAGCTAGTTCTGCACTGGCTTTGACATCGACCCAAGTTGAGCCACTTACGAGAATGACTGTATCGTCGGCATAGGCGTAGATTTCGGTGTTGGGGAAGGTCATGTTACAGAGGTCATTGACGTATATTAGGAACAGTATTGGGCCCAGAATGCTTCCCTGAGGGACTCCGTAATTCACATATACCTCATCGCTTAGGTGTTCACCAATTTTAACTTGTAAAGTACGGCTAAGGAGGTAGCTCTTGAAGATTTCGAGAGGTTTGCCGCGTACGCCTATGCGCTCTAGCTTTGACAAGAGTAAGGGAACAGAAACTGTATCAAAAGCGCTGGAGAGATCTAAAAATATACCTAAACATTTGGTTTTATTATCTAAGTGTCTAGCAACGGATTGCGTAAAATCCAGAACTGCATCTTCTGTCGAGATTCCCGTACGAAAACCGTATTGTTTATTCGATATGATTTTATGTTTGTCCAAGAATGTTTTTAGACGTTTGACAAGTACTCGCTCAAGGATTTTCGACAGAGCAGTTAGGACCGAAATCGGCCTATAGTTTTGAACGCAGTTTTTGACCCCACTCTTATAAATTGGGTGTACAATTGCTTTTTTCAAAGCGTTTGGAAAAATACTCTTATCTAAACAAGTATTGATGATATATGTGAGAGGAGTTATTAATGTTTTACGACAAAGTTTTAAAATAAGGGGTGATAGTCCATCCCAACCTATAGCACAATCACTGCGTAACTGAAGGATCAGGGACTCTACTTCAGATTCATCCACCTCCAGAAGAGCAAGAGAGTTACAAGGAGAATTATTGTTGTTGTAGGTTAATGCAGAACCTTGAGTAGTAGGAAAGTTGCATTGAGATAATATATCGTTAGCCAGATTTTTACCAATGTTACTAAAGAAACTACAAACTGCGTTAATGGATGATTTAGGGTTGTCATGTGTTTTTAGCAATTCAATGGAACTAGATTTAAACTTTCGCGTGTTTGTAATATCGTTTATTGCTTTCCAAAGGGCTTTAGGATTATTACGAGCTTTCTCAAGCTCGCTTTTTTCATAAGCGATCTTTAATTTTTTGAGCAAAGAATTACAGAAATTGCGGTAGCGTGTGTAGGTAATTTTAAGAATAAGGTTAGTTGGTGCTCTTTTTGACTGTGTGTGTAATTTATCACGGTTTCTAATGCACTTTAAAAGCCCGGGAGTTATCCATGGTTTAATTATCCTTTTCCTTTTAGTAATTTTCTTACGTGTTGTAAATTTAGTAACAACTGCATTGATCATATTTATAAAGGTAGTCATTAAAATATGCGGCTCTTCAATCTGATATAAAATAGAAAAATCCGTGCTTTCTAATTCTATTTTTACTGCGTCGTAATTCACTTCATTAATAAAGTGGACTGAATTTCGTTCGGTGTTTATATTATTTATAGCCAAGAGCAGCGGTTTATGGTCTGTTATATATGAGTCTAATACTAGTGTAGTAGGCAATGAGTTAGTCTTAATGAAGATGTGGTCTAAACAATTATCAAGACGAGTAGGAAAAAGATGTGTAGGCAGAAGTCCATGAGATATATTGATTGTTAAATATTCAACAGACCGATCGTTTCTAGACTCCGGTTTTATATCGACGTTTAGGTCACCTACTAGGACAATGTTCTGACAGTTGGAAAGTGCACTGTAAACATTGTTCAGACTGTTTAAAAAACTATCGAAACTTTCTTTAGTGTTGTAAGACGGAGACCTATATATCGCTACTACTGTTATATTTTTATTACCTATTTGACAAGTAAGACAATTTCCACCCACAAAGTTAGGTTCAGACACTGATACCTGAAGACCTAATCTCGAGTAAATAACGACACCATCACTCTGATTAGAGTTTATCTCTGTAGAGAACGCTTCATATCCATTAAGGATTGGTAAGTTACCCACTTTGCTGAGCCAGCACTCAGTTAAAATAACGAGATCGATATTAATATTTATTGAATGTAACAGAACCTGAAGTTGATTAATATTTTTGTTTATACTGCGTATATTTAAATGTAAAAACGTGATGTTATTATTAGAGGTGCTTATGAACTTTAAACAATCGCCAGGGATGCACATAAAAGAGTTACCTACGTTCAACGAATCAAGATCGCTATTTATATTATTAATTGAAGTCATTGTAGTTACTACAAACCCAAGTAATGTCAGCTATATGTTGTTTATAAATAATATACTCGACAGTGCATGGCAATAGAGTGGTTATTCTGTGAGGGGAAGTACGTGTAGTTAGTATGTGTAAGTAATAATAATTCTGTCCCAATTGACTGAGTGTACAAAATAATAAAGTAGAGTCATTTTGTATGAGGTTAGTAGTGTCTGTGTCTGTGAAGTGTGTGTTGGTTAGTGTATTGTGTAAATAAAAAGATATTAATAGCGGAAAAACATAGGAGATTAGCTGTGGCTTAATTATAAAAAGGTTATATAATATGAAGTTATTTACTAGTCACTTGCTAAGATTTTGGTCATCATTAAGGCATTTGTCGTTAGTAATCAGTATTTGATTTTCACCCTCCGTTTTCCGCAGGAAGACGTTTCCGTTGGCTATCCAGCAGAATTTGTATCCTTTATTTTTGGCAAATTCACGTGCCTGATAGAATAGCTTCTTTGTGCTAGAGGGTACTTTTTCCGCAATGTAGACTGGTTGGTGTGTTCCAGAGATGCCGATGAGAGAGGTATTAATTTTGTCTTTGTTCTCCTTGCCTTTATTGTAGGAGCGGACAGCGGTTATTAGCATCTGTTTTTTCTGAACAGTAGTAAATTCTGCAATAATCGGACGAGGACTAGCGCGAACGGTGGTCGACTTTCCAGGCAGCCGATAGACATCACGTAAGTCCTGTTCGGCAATACATACTCCTACGCTTTGACCGATCTTACAAACTGTCTTAACAAGGCTGGCAGTTGATTCAACAGTCGTCGATGGTATGTTACGGATCTCAATATCGGAAGACCTTGATTTATGTTGCAAATCCTGTACTTTCTTCTCTAAATTTTCTATATATTGTTTTTGTTGTGCGCGCTCTTCTCTCAATTCTTCTACTTCCTTTTTTAGTTCTTCAAATTGACCATTAATAAAACTAATAGACTTTATTATCTCTTCATTTGAGTGTTTGATTTCTGCATTTGATGCTTGAATCCGAATATTTTGGGTTCTTATTTCGCCAATATCGGAAGCGAGCTTGGACATAAGGCTATCTTGTTCATCTTTCCACTGCTGGAGCATATTTTGAAGATCCGGCTGACTCAAGATTTCAACATCTTTCGACGAAATGTCCTTTCGGGGTCTCCTGTTTCTTTTTATATTTATATTTGAAGACTCACCCGTTATTCCAGTATTAACGTCCAGTATTGACGAGGCTTGGGCTTTATTTTTAATAGGTGATTTTGTAGTCTTGGGAGGGCTGTGTTGTACGCCAGTCATATTGTTTAAAAATACGTGTTGTATTTAATTTGAGCCTTTTCACCTGGTTTCAAATGTTGGGAACTGGATACAATTTATCCGTAAGAATGTGTTGCCAGTCTTCACTTTTACACGTTTTTACCTTTACAGCATATGTTCTTCAGGTTATTATAGCTTATAAGTGCATTTACGCTCATGTTATTACCACTTAATAAGTGCATTGTACGTAAGTCCATTATTTATACTTAGATTGAAATTGTGGGCAATAAATAATGTTAAATAAAAGGCAGCTATATGAATACTAAAGAATTAGCTGAATAAAACTGGCTAGTATGTGAAGGACAAAATACAAGTGAGAATTTTAACCTCAGTCAACTTACAAAATGCCACAATACTTGAAATATAGATTGTTTTCGACGATATCAGAGCGTAGCACTTGGCGAGTAAATTTACTTAACAAGTCTGTATTTATGGGAGTGAATAAAGCAAGAGAGATATGTCAGGATCGTTGCAAATGGCGTTCCGTAGTCTCTGCCTACCCCTTTTGAAAACAGGCGTGAGTTTATGTATGTCTGTATTTTCGTTGACTAAAATAAGTCGATATACTCTTATTTTTAATGATCAATGGTCATCACTGGCGCTTCTTGAATGCTGTATTTCTGTTATTATTTTAAACAAAGGACACAAAATATAGAGGTAAATTATTGTGGATTATCAAAACCTTGACACTCAGCGCAGTATTAAACGTTGAGAAAACCGCCTAAATAAAAGTTGAAACAAACTCTACCTGCCCTCTGTAAAAAAGGGAGTGTAAATATACAATTCTTTTACAAAGCTCACACAGTCGGTACCAAATTACACGTATATATGTGAGCGATAAAACCGCAAGTAATGTGAGTGGACAGTAGGTGCGGCCGCGCGCACCGCCACCCCAATTGATTGATGATACGGAATGTCATGTCCGACAGTTTATATTTACCTGATATTGACCCTCAATTCAATATTTACTCAATAAAATTACATTATTATTGTTTATTTTTTCGTGTAAAAAAAGATGTAGTGACAAGCATTGAGAAAGATATGCTAAGGTGGTTTGGGCACGTGGAGAGGATGGATGACGAAAGACTGATCAAGCAGATATATAAGGCAAGTGTGAATGGGACAGGGCAAAGGGGAAGATCTAGGTGTACGTTCTCAGACCAGATTGGAGACATCCTAAAACAGGACAGGTTAGAAGTACCCTGAACAGAAGAGCATGCATCAGGAAACTGATGAGAGTGAATGAAGCAAGAGAGATATGTCAGGATCGTTGAAAATGGCGTTCCGTAGTCTCTGCCTCCGGGAAACAGGCGTGAGTCTATGTATGTATGTATTTTTTTGTGTGAGTGTTAAGTTTGATATTGAAGTTTATAGACAAAACGCTCAAAGCCTTCGGCATATTGAAGTAATAGTTGGTGTCGGCGTTTATAGATCGAATTTGAAGGCCTCCAACATGTTCGAACGATTGTTATAACTTGACTAAAATCGTCGTAACATTAATGGCGATTTGAGTCAACGTCTCTTTATATTTAATAGACCATATTTACTTGAGACTGAGGATTTACTGTTGGGAAATGGCATAGTGGCAAGTGGTAAAAGGCTCGCTCCCTATTACATTGGGACCAAAATATAACTGGCGAAGTGTGGATGTGTAATACTCCTCTGTCTACCCCATCGGGGATAAAGGCGTAAAGTTATTTTATGTTATGGTAAAAGAATACGGTCGTCGATAATTATTCAAAGTAAAGGTTAGTAACTGTAAACTACACTAATTTTCAGCACACCGCACCAAAAATAGGTCCCAAATATGAGGTCATTATTTTCGCCAGAATAAACATTTTGTTTTCGGCACCCTCCGCAACACATTATACACACATAATTTATGTATGTCAGACGCCCATTCCCGTCAGTTCACTGGGAGCAATTATATTTTGGATTGGAACTGAAATAATAATCAAGCGTAAAGCTTTAATGTAGAACCTCAACGTCGGATAATATTTAGACAACGAAAGTGATTTTAAGCTTTTACTAAAAAGGAAAATTAGAAATAAATTGGGCGCTATTATACTTTAATAAATCTAATTTAGGTATTTTAAAAATCTCGTGTGTTTGTTATTGAAGTCCTCCGAAACAGTTTGACAGATTCTAAGTAAATATCTTGTGTATATTTATGCAGCGATAGCCTAAGGGAGAGACCGACGGACTGCTACGCAGAGGGTCTCGGGTTCGAATCCACGACGCGCACCAATGACTATTTGAAGTTATGAACGTATTAAATTTCAATTATCATTCTTCTGAAAAAGTTCAAAATTATTTCATCTTGCTACAATTGATGAATTCCCAAGGAGAATAGAACTATCATCTATGCAGCAAATGCACATGACTACAATGCAATACAATACAAGAAAATCACACTGCATAACACATAAAACATTCCAAAGCCGTCATAACGTACTACAGACATAAGCCGAGAAATACCAACAACATTTCTAAGCGCACAGCATCAAATTGACCTTTATTATCATTATTTATCTAACGAATACAGAGCTCGTGCGTTTGTTTTGGCACAAACCAGCTAGCTCGGCTTAAGAGTAAACACGGTGGGTTAAATAAAGTCTAGTGAGTGTGGCGTCATATGTGTATTGACGAGTATGTACGTCAGTAGTTATAGTAAATGTGTGTATGAGTATAGTCATTTGAGAGCATTCAGCTACACAGATTTGACTTCTTTTTATCTGCAGACGATCTTGTGTGTGCAGGGCAAAAATGCATGGTCACTGCCCCGAAGCATGGGTTTCGGAGGGCATGTTAAGCCGTCGAGTGATAATTCACAATTCAATTCGCACATTTCTCCCAAAGGCCAGCGGTGCACACTGTGGATTTGAATTCGATACCCGCTGCATAGCAGTCTGATGGTATCTCCACTAGCCTATCGCTGCCTCTTAATACAGCTAGCGATATTCTATCAAAACGAAAAGCAGTAAATGATAACAAATAATATTCAAACCACCGCCGGTCCAAAAAACACATGGAGCACATACTCAAAACAATATGACATGTACAAATGCCAAATATCCACCCATCCGATCGATGACCGGACCGATTTTATATCGGAATGCACTCTCTTCAATCCACAGCTGGCTTTGTGCTTTGACGTGTTAACTGAAGATAGAGCTTGTACTATGGAGTATTTGCGTGTGTTCATGTGATAAATAGTTATGAATACATCATACAATATTATTTAGCGGGCCTTACTCGACGAATAATCTAATACTAATATACAAAGCTGAAGAGTTTGTTTGTTTGTATGTTTGTCTGCTTGAGCGCGCTAATCTCAGAAACAACTAGTCCAATTTGAAAAATTATTTCAGTGTCAAATAACCCGTTCATCGAAAAAGGCTTTAATAACGTAACGCTATGAGCCACGGGAACGGAGCAGTAGCCTTAAATAACGCGAGTGTAGCCGCGGGCTCATCTAGTTAACGATAAAACTATACAAATTGCCGAAGCTTAAAATCGAGTTATGAATAGCTAAAACTGGCTAAGCTTGCGACTTTATTCAGTTAGGAATAATACTGAATGATCTATGATAATTTGAATTGAAATACCATTATTATTACAATTTAAAATATTATAGACAGCTCAGAAGGTAATCGTGAATAAATGTCCACATACCTATACTTAGCAGCTGAAATAATAAGCCTCCTTAGTAGAGTAAAAAACATAATTAATTTATTTATTTATAGACTCACGCCTCCCCGAAAGGGTAGGCAGAGGTGTAATATTTCACCCACATTTTGCCATGAATTTTTAAGTCCCACGTAATATGGCGCGAGTCTATTGCAGTACCGGGCACACCATAATTAATAATTAATGTCAAAGTCAAATCATTTATTTGTTCATAGGATCATTACAAAGACTTAAAAACAGTGTTTCCTACTTGACCGCGTGAGAAGAAGCATCCGAAACAAACTCAGAGATTATTACGGAATAACCAACACACAACGACGAATAATCCATAATTTTTACGACACTTGAATTCATTTTGCCATTTGCGACATATGCACACTTTACTGCCAGAAAGTCAATCAATCCGGTAATACCAGCTTTTACTTACGTTTAATAAAATTCAAGCGGTAAGCTTTACGAAGCTTTAACGAACATTATTTTTATATAATCCATGGAAGTACATAATAACGTGACCAGACACACCAATAATGGATTTTTTACGACATCTACAATAAACTTATATGAATCATGACGCAGTAGATAAACCATTTTACTGTAATTTTTACTACCAACTACTAAAAATTATTATCTACAGTAGAAAAAGTAGCACTTAATATTTCGCCAATGTGAGCCCAGGTTCAGTTGGGTAGGGTAGAATTATTATGTGCATTTTGCTTTCAGAATACTTATTATTATGTGTAGGAAAGAGGAGGGGTGTTCTTCTAGAGGTAGGATCTTCCTATCATGTCAGGTTTTGCAAAGAACTTGATTGAATATTAAACTAGTGTGCAACCGCTAATGGTATATTTCAGGATCCTCATCGGTAGGAGTAGGTATCCATTAGACGACACCAGTGTGTTGCCAGTCTTCACTGTTACACGTTTTTACCGTTACAGCATATGTTCTTCAGGTTATTTTAGCTTATAAGTGCATTGTACGTAAGTCCATTATTTATACTTAAATTGAAATTGTGGGCACTAAATAATCTTAAATAAAAGGCAGCTATATGAATACTAAAGAATTAGCTGAATAAAACTGGCTAGTATGTGAAGGACAAAATACAAGTGAGAATGTTAACCTCAGTCACCTTACAAAGTGCCACAATACCTGAAATATAGATTGTTTTCGACGACATCAGAGCGTAGTACTTGGCGAATAAATTTACTTAACAAGTCTGTATTTATGGGAGTGAATAAAGCAAGAGAGACATGTCAGGGTCGTTGCAAATGGCGTTCCGTAGTCTCTGCCTACCCCTTTCGAAAACAGGCGTGAGTTTATTTATGTATGTACGTCTGTATTTTCGTTGACTAAAATAAGTCGATATACTTCTTATTTTTTTAATGATCAATGGTGATCACTAGCGTTTCTTGAATGCTGTATTTCTGTTATATATAAACAAAGGACACAAAAATAGAGGTAAATTATTGTGGATTTTCAAAACCTTGACACTCAGCGCAGTATTAAACGACTAGGAAACCGCCTAAATCGAAGTCGAAACAAAATCTACCTACCCTCTGTAAACAAGGGAGTGTAAATATACGATTCTTTTACAAAGCTCACACAGTTGACACCAAATTACATGTATGCGGGCGATAAAACCACAAGTAATGTGAGTGGACAGTAGGTGCGGCCGCGCGCGCCGCCACCCTAATTGATTGATGATACGGAGTGACATGTCCGACCGGTTATATTTACCAGATATTGACCCTCCATTTATTATTTACTATAAAATGAAATTATTGTTGTTTATTTTTTCGTGTCAATGTTAAGTTTGGTGTTGTAGTTTATAGACAAGAGCGGCTCAAAGTCTTTGGCATGTTGAAGTAATAGTTGGTGTTGGAGTTTATAGATCGAATTTGAAGGCCGCCAACTGGTCGAACGATTGTTATAACTTGGATCAAATCGTCGTAACATTAACGACGATTTGAATCAACGTCTCTTTATATTTAATAAACCATATTTACTTAAGACTGAGGATTTGGCTGTAAGGAATGGCATAGTGGCTAGTGGTAAAAAATGGAAACGTTTTAAATTTATTTCAGAGCGTCGAACATTGTGAATTCGTTCTCCACACGAGACAGCACTTTGTGTAAACCACAAATTGTTACTTCAGTTGTGGGTATAGGTTCTACTGGTCTTTGCATTGTTTGCAATGTTACTCGCGATGCACTATTTACTCCTAGGGTGGCGATCCCTTTTTTTAATCGAAAAATAGTGGTAGATTAGTGGTCGGTTATGTAAGTAACAGACAGCCAAG
Source organism: Euclidia mi (assembly GCA_944739405.2). Taxonomy (NCBI): domain Eukaryota; kingdom Metazoa; phylum Arthropoda; class Insecta; order Lepidoptera; family Erebidae; genus Euclidia; species Euclidia mi. The sequence continues at coordinate 43,739,334 of OX123206.2, read as the reverse complement.
ACGATGGTCTCGGATTACGATTACAGTACGAAGATATCAAAGTCAAAATGGATACCCTAGAGACTGAAAAAAGGAAGACCGCAAATACATCCACCGGCTAGAGGAAAGAGTCGACAATTTAGAACGTATGCTGTGCGCTAATAAAATTGAGATCCGAAATATCCCCTTGGCAGCAAGTGAAGATGAGAAGGAGCTTGCCAAGATTGTTCAAAACACTACACAGGTTATTGACATTACTCTAAAGAGATCAGAGATTAAAAACGTTTACTGTGATAACAAGAAAGATAAAGCGTCAAAAATAGTCGTCGACCTAGTAAGTTGTACAGCAAAGGAAACCATAATTAAGAAAGCAAGACAGTTTAATTCCAGTAACAAGCAAAACAAACTGGGTTCTCTACACCTAAATATAGACGCCCCTGCTACTCCAATCTTTATATCAGAGTTTTTATCACCACAAGCCCAGCATTTGTTTTATTTGGCAAGAAAATTTGCAAAAGAACAATGTTACATGTACTGTTGGACATCTGCTGGTAAAATTTGCCTTCGCAAAGCAGAAAAAGACAAGCCTATAATTATAAAACGTGAAGAAGATCTTCTAAATCTCGCCCCAAAAATGTGACTAGTTTGCTACCACTGCCCTATTACAAATTTATTTTTTTGTCCAGCTCATTTTTATGTGTACCGTTTGCATTATCAACACTATTTTTATACACTTCCCAAAAATAAATGCACTTCACATTTTTACACACACAACAACAGAAACTTGCAATCAAACAATACCACGAAGGGATGCACGAAGGCAATTATACTCTTACAACTACACGTCAGACATCACAAACCAAGCAAAATCCACATATTCTATATTCAACTGACATGCTACATAATTAATGTCTTATATTGTTATGTATTTGTATACAAATATGACGCATATTACTATTTTATTTCTATATTTCACGTCACCCTTTATTTCACTCTGGACAAGTTCTACTCGTTTATTAACTATCCAACTCAAAACAACACCATTATTTTTCTCATTGGTGTCAAACCCGTACTGCAACGTGAAATAAATAAACAGTATTCGCTGATATAAACAATCTTAATACCTTAGATAACTTTGAAATAACCGAACTGCATACCTGTGATCCTGAAAACTGTAAAACTATATTATCAAACACTAAATCATTTTTAAAAATATTGCATCAAAATGTTAGAAGTCTGAACAGAAATTTTTATAGTATAAATATATTACTAAAAAGATTACAATTTGAATGTGATATTATTATTTTATCTGAGGGTTGGCTGTCGTCTGTTTCTCATCTTCCAATGATACCTGGATACCCTAGTTTCTCAACATCAAACAATTTTAATCAAAATGACGGTGTAGTTGTTTTCATAAATATTAATATTATTCATAACATTGAGGAGCCTAAGATCGTAGAGGCAAACTGTCTACTTATTAAAATAAACAAAGACACGGCCGTACTTGCACTATACAGATCACCTTGTTTTCGCTCACTAGACGGATTTTTACAAAGTATGCAGGACCTGCTGACGAGTTTAACAGGCTTTAAAAACATTTTTCTAATAGGAGATATTAACATTAACTTACGAAAAACTAACATTAACTCATCCAGCTATTTGGACCTTCTCTCCTTTTTTCGGTATGGTCCCTACCCATTACGAACAAACGAGAGGGAACAGTTGCCTTGACCATGTTATTATCAAAACCAAATTATCTTCACATACCTTTATTTTACACACGGCTATTACGGATCATGAGCCTGTCCTTTTCCGTTTATTTTCAGCGAACCCTAATAAATTTAACAAAAATAAAATTTTCACTAAAATTAACTATGAAACTCTAAAAACTGACTGCGCTAATACAGATTTCAGCCAAAATCTTAGTAACAAAGTCAACCCCATCAAACTGATGGACTTGTTAATAGACAATTTACATAATATAATAACTAACAACTCAATAAGAATTAAAATACCAAGAAATGAAATAGCAATAAAACCGTGGATTACGACTGGACTCTTAAAATGCATAAGGACAAGAGATAGAATGCACTATAAATTAAAACAAACCCCTAACAATGATATATTAAAAACAACCCACAAAAGATATAGAAATTTTTGTAATGACATTATAAAAAAATGTAAACGTCAATATGACAGTGACTTACTTTGAACAGCTGGTAATAATAATAAAAAGCTCTGGTCTGCAATTAAAAACATTAACAACCAACATAAAACAAATACCCCTGCAACTGAACTTTTGAGTATTCAATACTCAAAAGTTCAGTTGCAGGGGTTGCACTTCACCAAAAAGCTCTGTAAATAGTGTTAACAACTATTTTTCAAATATTGGCTTAAATCTCGCTCATAAGATCCCTACTGGCCTAATGCCACTCCCATCTAATGTTATCAAACCAACTTTAATCTGTGACTCTTTTGTTCTTTTGGATACAACTGAAACAGAAGTTGAGAGTCTCATTATGAGCCTTCGTTCTGAGTGTGGAGCTGGCTGGGACAACATATCGCCCGCAGTATTAAAACATTTAAAAAGCTTTATTGTCCCTCCTCTTACTTTTATTTTGAACAGATGTTTAGAGGAAGGAATATTCCCTGCATCTATTAAAAAATCTGTAGTGGTTCCAATATTTAAAAGTGGTAATAAAGCCACCATTTCAAATTACAGGCCAATATCTATGCTTCCTTCAATCTCTAAAATATTTGAAAGAGTTTTAAATAATAGACTTGTTAAATACCTTGAAGACAAAAACATCCTCTCACAGAACCAATATGGCTTTAGGAAAGGGATATCTACTACCGATTGTTTACATAGGTTTACTGATCTAATAGTCGAGAAATTGGACAATAGGCAAAAATGTTTAACTATTTTTATTGATCTGCAAAAGCCTTTTGACACGGTTTGTCCTCGCATACTGATTTCTAAACTAGAAAATATGGGCATTAGAAATTCTCAGTTAAAATTTTTCCAAGACTACTTGCATAATCGTTTTCAGTTTGTCAGCATAGGAGACCAGCGAAGTGACGAAAATCCTATAAATATTGGTGTCCCTCAGGGCAGCATCTTGGGTCCCACCCTTTTCCTTTGTTACATTAACGAGCTATGTCAATTAAACATTCGAAACTGTCAAATAAACGCCTACGCAGACGACACAACACTAACTTTCTATGGCTACTCATGGGAGGATACCTTTAGGACTGCTCAAGAAGGCTTTAATACAGTCACACACTGGCTTGCTCCTAATAAATTAACTTTAAATGCCGCTAAAACCAAGTATATAACCTTCTCAATATATAACTCTACACTTCATCAAAATAATTTCAACACTCACGCTCACACATGTTATCATGTGGGAACAAGTTGTACCACTTGTCCTATCATTTCTAAAACTGACTCTGTAAAATACCTAGGCATAAATATTGACAATCGTTTATCTTTCAAAAATCATATTCAAAATTTAACCCAAAGAGCAAGAAAACTAATTTTTGTATTGAAGAATTTAAGACATATTGCTAGTTGGAAAATTATTAAAACAGTGTACGAATCACTTTGCCAATCATTTTTTTCGTATGGTATATCTATATGGGGTGGCACGCATAAAGAGCACATTTTAAACGTCGAAAGAACGCAACGAATACTGCTTAAAGTTGCTCTCTTTAAACCTAGACTCTACCCAACAAAAACTTTATATAGGGAAGCTAATCTACTTACTATTAGGCAACTTTACATACTGTTAACAATAAAAAAAAAAACACTCGTCCATTGATGTAACAATCTTAAAAAAGAAACTGGATAGAAGGAGAAAATTGGAAGTTTGTGAACCTACTTTCTGTAGAACCTCGTTTGCTCAGCAATTTTACAACTTCAGGGGCAACTATTTTTATAATAAAGTGAACAAAATACTCGATGTTGTAAGGTTGTCTAAAGTGGAGTGTAAAAGGAAAGTCATACAATGGCTTTTAGAACATGACTACGATCAAACAGAACAACTTCTTACTTTATTAAGCTAAATCTGCTGTAAAAGTATAATTATGCATGCCTCATAACCCTCGCAACACACATACACACACACGCACGCACGCACGCACACGCACGCACACACACACACACGCACACGCACACAAATACACACTCACACATACAAACATGTACACTTACACACACTTACAGACAGACACACGACACACGCTTGTTTTAAATTTATTTCGATCTGTTTTTCTTTTTTTATATTTTTAAATTTTTTATTTTTAAACTTTTCCTTTTAGTTTATGTTTTCATTAAAAAACGTTGTATGCTGTTACTTGTGAGGGGTGGGCCAGGAGTCCATAGCACAAGGTATCCTAGTTTGGGCTCCTGACTCCCACAAAATGTGATAAAAATATACCTTAAGTACCTTTTTAAGCTGAAAACATTTTAATGTAAAACATTAAAATCTATTTTGTATGTATTATTTTTTGTGGCATCGAAATAAACGTTATTATTATTATGTGTCTCTTTTTCACGGCTATTCTTCTAACATGGTGTTAGAAGAATAACCGGTCCTTTGGAAGGCTTACACGGGGATATGTTATTATTATAATTTCGAATTGACTCATAAAATTCCAGTACCAAAGTTGTCACTTGACTTACGAGTAAACTTAGCACGAATTGTAAACGTTATGAAATATTATACCGTCACAAAATACACGATTTATTTCTGAAGTTTGCGTTGGGTGTGACTCAATCAGCTCGCGAATGGATTTCATTATTCGATCACTTGTTCGTTCTTTCGTTCATCCCTTTAAATTCCGCCGCCATCTTGGAAAGAGTGCAGGTGCAGGTGATTTTTCTTGATTATCTGGTAAACTATTAGCCGCAGAATGAATACGTGAAAGAGATTTTTGTTGCAAATTAAATTCTGTACAATTTTGGTTCTGAAACTTTTGTCATAAAGCCTAAAATAATAAGTTATATTTTTTTATTGTTTTATTTTGGTAATTCAGCGTTTTTTCATTATGACTGTGTCCCCAGTCTTTGAGATAAGCCAGGCTTTGGTACAGGGTCTGATCAAGCGCCAATGTAACATTTTTGATGCAGAACTTTAGAGGAAAGTCGCGTTTTTATCGGTAATTGATAATTTTCCTAAATTAATTTTGATATCTATAATAATTTTCCTGCAGTTATCCCCAGAATATTTAGGCATAGCAGAACACATTGCAGTATCCTCTGACTGGGCACATTATCGACTTTAGATGCCCAGAGATAGAGATTGTCTTTTTTTTTTCAACTCCAGTTTTTTAGGGTCGTTGTTATGAGTGAAAATTGGACCTTATGGTACTGCAGAGGCTCACGTTGGACGAGTGGGTCTTGTTTTGGAAGAAGTAAAGACACATTAAATGTATTGTTTATTGCCGACAATGTTGTGATTTTCATTCGATTTTCGTATGTAACTTTGTTATCTTTCATTAGACGGCTAAATTCTACGGAATGAAAGTTGTAGAGAATTTAATTTGCAACAAAACTTGATTTTAATTTTTTTCTGTACGGCCAATAGTTTGCCAGATAAACTAAAAAACCCACTTGTACCACTCATTTCAAGATGGTGGCCGCAGGACAAGGGCTGCGGCCCCACAAAGTTGGATTTAATATGGCATTAGCTCCCTCTAGACATCTATAAAATAAAATCGCGTCTCTCTGACAAATGCACGCTAAGCCCAAAAAAATATAACATTTCAATGGACTATTTGCAAAGTGTTTGTGTCCGTTCAATCTTAGTAAATTTTTTGCGATACAGGATTTTTGCCAACAGCGCGAGACATTTTAAGAAGAAATATTATTATGAAATGAATAACTTAACCCACTTGCATCAAATTAATTGTGTACCGTACTGGGATCAATAGAAAGATAGCATGTGGTACACCTTGGTGCGCTGCTACTTTGGTATTTACTCGTGGCTGTTTTTACCAGTTTTAGTTTTAGATACTCACGACTTTAACCCCGAAAGGGATAGGCAGAACTATAATATTACACCCATGATTCGACATGTTAATTTTAGGTCTCGTGTAAAAGTGGGCGAGCCTATTACCGTTACCAGGCACTTTACCAGACTTCGTGCTGCTACTGAGAATATGGCAAAACTCAGTAACATTTTGCTCGACCCGGGAATAGAACCCAGCACCTTGCGATGGGAGTAAAGTCAAAGTCAAAATCTTTTATTCATTAAAATCACAAAGTGGCATTTATGAATATATGAAGTAGTATGTAGAACTGAAGAAGAAGAGATACAAGATGATACAAGATACAAATGCCAAATATCCACCCATCCGATCGATGACTGGACCGATTGTGTATCGGAATGCTCTCTCTTCAATACACAGCTGGCTTTGTGCATTGACGTGTTAACTGCAGATAGCGTACGATAGAGCTTATACTATGGACTATTTGCGTGTTTGTGTGTGTTCGTGTGATAAAGAGTTATGAATAAACAATATTATTTAGCAGGCTTTACTCAACGAATAATATATAAAGCTGAAGAGTTTGTTTGTTTGCTTGAACGCGCTAATCTCTGGAACTACTACTCCAATTTGAAAAATCTTTCAGTGTTAGATAGCCCATTAATAGAAAAAGGCTATAGGCTATATTAAATTACGCTATGAGCCCCGGGAACGGAGCAGTAGCCTTAAATAACGTGAGTGTATCCGCGGGCTCATTTAGTTAACGATAAAACTATACAAATTGCCGAAGCTTAAAATCGAGTTATGAATAGCTAAAACTGGCTAAGCTTGCGACTTGCCAGACTCCGTGCTGCTACTGAGAATTCGGAAAAACTCAGTAACACTTTTTGCCCGACCCGTGAATCGAACCCGGGACCTCCAGATAAGCTAACGCATACGCTATTATAATATACTGGACCACGGAGGCAGGAAAACTAGGCACAGACTTTAATTAAGGTAACCAGGTGACTAATAAACATACTTATAATTGTATATATAACATTTTTGTGTTACTGAATGACTGACAAACAAGGTACAGCAGAAACCACTGGGCGCAAGAAGCTGAAATGTGGCATGTAGGGTAGGTAGGCACCAAGAAGGGATTTTTTAAATTTCCCTTGGGATCGTACAGAAACCGTTAAATTAAAATAATATGTGCGAGCTAAGCTGCAGCCATCCTCTAGTATACTACATTAGGAAATTTCTTATGCTCTTTACCGACTTCTTTAAATAATGTATAATAAAATTCTACAGAATTTGGCATCTTTCGTAATTTTAACTCATAGGAGTTACAATTATTAATCTTCACCACTTAAGCACGGCGCCAAAGTATGCGTAACGTACAAAATGTTGTACACTTGCCTACCAACATTACTGGGCCACTTAAAAAGGCTATATATGTTTAATATCAGCAATTTAAGGCAACGTTGCCTGACGCAGATTGTACAAGATTTACTAAAGTGCAAAAGCTTATGAGGATGGATGCTTGTTACTCTGTCTGTGTGTTTTGTTTTTCGTCATCCTGTATCCTCGCCGAGGTAGGTAGAAGAGTACTACGAGTATAATATTACACCCAAATTTTGCCTTATGAATTCTAGGTCTCACGTAATAGGTGGTGGATTATAATACGTAACAGGAGGAAGCGATAGCCGAGTGTAGAGATCGACAGACTGCTATGCATAGGGTCTCGGGTTCGAATCCACGGCACCAATGACTTTTCGAAGTTATGTGCATATTAAATTGTTAATTATCGCTTGCTAAACCGTGAAGGAAAACATCGTGAGGAAACCTGCATGTCTGAGAGTTCTCCACAATGTTCTCGAAAGACATGTGAAGTCTGGCAACCCGCACTTGGCCAGCGTGGTGGACTATGGCCTAACCATTCTCCCAGTGAGAAGAGGCCCGTACCCAGCAGTGGGACAGTATAAAGAACTGATGATGAATAGGTGGTGAGTCTATTGCCGTTACCGGGTCATTTCCAGACTGTGCAGCTACTGAGAATTCGGTAAACTCAGCAACACTTTTACCCGATCGAAACACTAAACCACGTAAGCAGTTCATTAATATTATCGTTGAAAATCTTCTTTGTATACTTTTTTATATAATATTAAATTAGCTAAGTAAGCGAAAATAGTAAAACCATTATAATAATTGTAATCAAAGTCGAGTGATAAACTTAGCCAATGTCGGTATGAACTTGTCATTGCTTTGAAAGTGCTAATACTACGCTGTCTCAAAATCGCACAAAATTGCAGTATTCTCGCTATTACATGTACACTGTACAGTTGTCATCATGTATTCTGATTATGATTACTCTGCCTTTATTTATAGAGTCAAAAATAATACTCGTTGATTTATGCCTATTTGAAATAAAGGAATAATAATTATTTCTTTTCCTTAATATCAAAATAGTATTACCAAAAGATCGTACAGGATTAAAATCACTTTGGATCTCTAACTCTTGGGGAAATGAGTTGGGGTATGTGGTGTTAGCAAACACAAAAAAAAAATTGGTTGCCTGTAAAGTCGGTATACGGGCGAAAGTTTTACGTGACAACGACTTTGAGTGGTAAAATAATTTTAATGTGAATATTCATTCGTATAGTAGGAAGAAGGATGAAAGACGCGTGCCTTTCACTTTTTATGTCTGTCTCTCTCGCTCTTAGGCGGGACGCGTGCCTCTCACTCGCTCTCATTGTGAGCGCATAACGTGAGCGGAGCGTAACGCAGTTTCTTGAAGTGTCACCCGGCATACCAATTTATAAGACGTTGTCACGTCAAAAATACCTAGGCTCGAAACATTAATTTGCAGATCACAATAAGTGTTGATTCGTGTGAGGATAGAACTAACAGTACTCGGCGCAATGCTAAGGGGTAGGCCTCTTGAACCATTACGCCATGAATGCAGACAAGACGAATAGACAAAAAATATTTCGTCGTCTAAAATCTATGAATACTTCAGGATAAAAGAACTATATATGCAGCAAATCATATTACTACAATGCAATACTCATCCTCCTAGCGTTATCCCAGTCTCAACCCGGGGTCCGCTTACTAGTTTAACCTGATTTGGCTGAATATTAGCTTTTCCAAGGAGCGACTGCCTGTCTGACCTCCGCAACCCGAAGGGATAGCGATATTCCATGGTTTAGACTAGTGTCAGTTTATTTAGAAGGTACTGACGCCCTATAACGACTGTCAAAGATCTTCATGACAACCGAGGCCGACGGCTTAACGTGCTCTCCAAGGCACAGGGCAAGCGATAATTAGCAATTCAATACGCACATAACTCCGAAAAGTCAGTGCGTGGTGTGGTGCGCGCTGTGGATTCGAACCCGATACCCTCTTCATGGCAGTCTGTTCGTATCTCCACTAGGCTATCGCTGCCTCTGGTCATTACTACAATGCAATACAAGACTACAAATATATATACAAGAACACTCGTAAAACATTCCAAAGCCGTTATAACGTACTATAGACATAAGCCGAGAAATACCAACAACATTACGAAGCGTACAGAATTGGTCTCTATTATCATTATTTATCTAACGAATACAGGGCTCGTGCGTTTGTTTTGGCACAAACCTGCTAGCTCGGCTTACGGGTAAACACGGCGGGTTAAACAAAGTCCCGTGTGGCGTCATATGTGTGTTGACGTTGTATAACGCTCATAGCAAGATAGCAAGACATGGTTTGCCGTTCGCAGTAAATCGACAAAGTTAAGCAAAGCGTACACAGCTCGCCATTTGGATGGGTGACCGCGGCGTTTATTTCAGAGCGCTACCGTGCTTCGGAGGGCACGTAAAGCCGTCGGTCCCGCCTCTTGTCCCAGGACTACGGTCGTAAGGCCACGTCGGAGGTCTTAAGGCGGTCTGAAAACTCCGACAACAGAGTTGGCCACACACTCACACACAAAGAAAAAGAAGAAAGATCAATAATGTTAAATGCGAGTATGATGCGTATGTATTCAGTCATTTCAAATCGATGAACTGTACCGATATTACGTACTGATTTTACTACTATTTAATCTGTAGTTGGCAGACGGTGAAATAGGAGCCAGGCGATGCTAATTTGTAGTCTTTTGCGCTAGTAGTTATCAACTTAGCGAATTACGGCAGTGTGCTACCGTGCTTCGGAGGGCACGTTAGGGCTGTCGAGTGATAACTCAATACGCAGATAATTCCTAAAAGTCAGTGGTGGTCAGTCTGTTGGTATCTCTATTAGTCTATCGCTGCCTCTTATTACAGCTAGCGATATTCTATCAAAACGAAAACAGTAAATGAAAACAAATAATATTCAAACCACGGCCAGTCCAACAAACACATGGAGCACATACTCAAAACAATATGTACAAACCCCAAATAATCGCCCATTTATCGATGACCGGACCGATTGTATATCGGAATGCACTCTCTTCAATCCACAGCTGGCTTTGTGCATTGACGTGTTAACTGCAGATAGCGCACGATAGAGCTTATACTATGGACTATTTGCGTGTTTGTGTGTGTTCGTGTGATAAAGAGTTATGAATAAACAATATTATTTAGCAGATCTTACTTGACGAATAATTTAATTCTAATATACAAAGCTGAAGAGTTTGTTTGTTTGTTTATCTGCTTGAGCGCGCTAATCTCAGAAACAACTAGTCCAATTTGAAAAAATCTTTCAGTGTTAGATAGGTCATTTATCGAGACAGGCTATAGGCTATATAACGTAACGCCACAGTCTAATAATACATATGTCTTTATATACTGTGGTAACGCTATGAGCCACGGGAACGGAGCAGTAGCCTTAAATATTGTGAGTGTAACCGCGGGCTCATCTAGTTAACGATAAAACTATACAAATTGCCGAAGATTAAAATCAAGTTATGAATAGCTAAAACTGGCTAAACTTGCGACTTTATTCAGTTACGAATAATACTGAGATGTCTATGATAATTTGAATTAAAATACCACTATTATTACAATTCAAAATAATCGTGTATAAATGTCCACATACCTATACTTAGCAGCTGAAATAATAAGCGTCCTTAGTAGAGTAAAATCCATAATGAATTTAATCATTTTATTTATTTATAGACTCACGCCTGTATCCCCGAAAGGGTAGGCAGAGGTGTAATATTTCACCCACATTTCGCCATGAATTTTGAAGTTCCACGTAATATGGGGCGAGTCTATTGCAGTACCGGGCACACCATAATTAATGTCAAAGTCAAATCATTTATTTGTTCATAGGATCATTACAAAGACTTAAAAACAGTGTTTCCTACTTGACCGCGTGAGAAGAAACATCCGAAACAAACTCAGAGATTATTACGGAATAACCAACACACAACGACGAATAATCCATAATTTTTACGACACTTGAATTCATTTTGCCATTTGCGACATATGCACACTTTACTGCCAGAAAGTCAATCAATCCGGCAATACCAGCTTTTACTTTGATTAATAAAATTCAAGCGGTAAGCTTTACGAAGCTTTAACGAACATTATTTTCATATAATCCATGGAAGTACATAATAACTTGACCAGACACACTGATAATGGATTTTTTACGACATCTACAATAAACTTATATGAATCATGACGCAGTAGATAAACCATTTGACTGTAATTTTTACTACCAACTACTAAAAATTATTACCTACAGTAGAAAAAGTAGCACTTAATATTTCGCCAATGTGAGGGCTACTTTCAGTTGGGTAGGGTAGAATTATTATGTTTATTTTGCTTTTAGAATACTTATTATTATGTGTAGAAAAGAGGAGTGGTGTTCCTCCGATTAGAGGGAGGATCCTCCTTTCATGTCAGATTTTGTAAAAAACTTGATTGAATATTAAACTTGTGTGAAACCGCTAATGGTACACTTCAGACTCCTCATCGATCCAATATATTTTTAATTTACATTGGTGTCCATTGGAGGTCACCAGTGTTTTTACCGTCACCGCATATTTTCTTCAGGTTATTACGGCTTATGCACTTAATAAGTGCATTGTACGTAAGTCTATTATTTTTATAATTTGATTGAAATTGTAGGAAATAAATAATCTTAAACAAAAGACGACTATGTAAATACCTACTAAAGAATTGGCTGAATAAAAATGGCTAGTATATGAAGGGCAAAATACAAGTGAGAATGTTAACCTTATCCACCTTACAAAGTGCCACAATACCTGAAATACAGATTGTTTTCGAAGACAGCGGAGCGTAGTACTTGGCGAATAAATTTACTTAACAAGTCTGTATTTATGGGAGTGAATAAAGCAAGAGGATATGTCAGAATCGCTGCAAATGGCGTTCCGTAGTCTCTGCCTACCCCTTTCGGAAACAGGCGTGAGTTTATGTATGTATGTATGTCTGAATTTTCGTGGTGTAAGATTAGTCGACATATTCTTATTTTTTTATGTTCCATCATTATCACTAGCATTTCCTAAATGCTGAGTTGCTGTTATTTATAAACCAAAGAACACAAACTTAAAAAACAATGGCGAAACACATTAAGTGTTGTCTGAAGTTATCGAAACCTTGACACTCAGCGCAGTGTTAAACGTCGAAGAAACCACCTAAATCGAAGTCGAAACAAATCCTACCTACCCTCTGTAATCATGGGAGTGTAAATATACGATTCTTTTACAAAGCTCACACAGTCGGTACCAAATTACACGTATGCGAGCGATTAAACCACAAGTAATGTGAGTGGACAGTAGGTGCGGCCGCGCGCGCCGCCACCCTAATTGATTGATGATACGGAGTGTCATGTCCGACCGTTTATATTTACCAGATATTGACCCTCAATTTATTATTTACTTGATAAAATGAAATTATTGTTTTTTTTTCGTGTGAGAGTTAACTTTGGAGTTGAAATTTATAGACAAAACGCTCAAAGCCTTCGGCATGTTGAAGGAATAGTTGGTGTCAGAGTTTAGAGATCGAATTTAAAGGTCGAACGATTATTATCATCTAGATAAAATCGTCGGAACATTAATGAAAATTGTAGCCGTCGAGTCTATATTTAATAGACCTACCTAAATCTGAGGATTTGGCTGCGTAATGGCGTAGTAGGCTTGTGGTAAAAAATAAAGAGAAATAAACTTTCTTTTATTTATTTTCTTTTATTAAAAAGTGGTAGCTGAACACTGTGAATTCGATTCCCACACAAGACAACACTTTGGGTAAACTACAAATTGTTATGTCAATTCTGGCTGCAGGTACTAATTGATGGTCTTTGTGTCCGTTGCTTGTATTGTCTACAAAGTAGAGTAGAGATGCTTTGTTTTAAAACGAAAAAATACGGAAGGCGCTAATTTAATGAAAGCTTTAAATTGTACTCACACAACTACACTCATTTTCAGCACATCGCACCAAAATATGTGGGCCCCAAATCTGAGGTCATTATTTTAGCCGGAGTAAACAATTTGTTTTCGGCACCCTCCGCAACAAATTATACACATATCAATTATGTATGTCAGACGCCCACTCCCGTCAGTTCACTGGGAGCAATTATATTTTCGATTGGAACTGAAATAATAATCAAGCGTAAAGCTCTAATGTAGAACCTCGACGTCGGATAGTATTTAGACAACGAAAGTGATTTTAAGCTTTTACTGAAAAGGAAAATTAGCACACTAAAAACCAATTTCAGGTTAAATTGGGCGCTATTTTACTTTTGTAAATCTAATATAGGTATTTTAAAAGTCTCGTGTTCTAGTGCTTGTTATTGAAGTCCTCCGAAATAGTTTGACAGATTCTAAGTAAGTAAATATCTTGTGTAAATTTATGCAGCGATAGCCTAAGGGAGAGAGCGACGGACTGCTACGCAGAGGGTCTCGTGTTCGAATCCACGACGCGCACCAATGACTATTCGAAGTTATGAGCGTATTAAATTTCAATTATCATTTTCCTGAAATAGTTCAAAAATATTTCATCTTGCTACAATTGATGAATTCTCAAGGAGAATAGAACTATCATCTATGCAGCAAATCACATGACTACAATGCAATACAATACAAGAAAATCACGCTGCATAACATATAAAACATTCCAAAGCTGCCATAACGTAGGTACTACAAACATCAACCGAGAAATACCAACAACATTACGAAGCGTACAGCATCAAATTGGTCTCTATTATCATTATTTATCTAACGAATACAGGGCTCGTGCGTTTGTTTTGGCACAAACCTGCTAGCTCGGCTTACGGGTAAACACGGTGGGTTAAATAAAGTCCCGTGTGGCGTCATAAGTGTGTCGACGTTGTACAATGCTCATAGCAAGATAGCAAGACATGGCTTGCCGTTCGCAGTAAATCAACAAAGTCAAGCAATGCGTACACAGCTCGCCATTTGGATGGGTGACCGCGTGTGGCATTTACATCAGAGCGCTACCGTGCTTTGGAGGGCACATAAATCTGTCGGTCCCGGCTCTTGTCTCAGGACTTGGGTCGTAAGGCCACGTCGGAGACCTTAAGGCGGTCTGAAAACTCTGACACCAGAGTTGGCCACACACTCTTACGAGAAGAAAAAGAAGAAAGATCAATAATGTATGTTAAATGCGAGTATGATGCGTATGTGTATAGTCATTTGATTTTTCTTTTCGTTTATTTTTATTGTAATAGGCGGCAAAAGAGCAGACGGATTGCCTGATGGTAAGCAATTACCGCCGCCCATGGACACAAGCAACACCACAGGAGTCACAATAGCGTTGCTGCACCTTGGGTTTGGGAAAAGGGATAGTATGACGAGTGGGATAAGGGAGAAGGATAGTATAGGGCCGCCGAAACTTTCACTCACCGATCGAAACGCAACAGTTTAGGTACTGTTACTTTAAGTCGATTTTCTGTTAGAGGATAGTACTTCCCCTATCGAGGTGACTATGCTGAAATCAGCAAGGCTCTACTACCTGTTGAAATAGATGAACTGTACTGATTTTACGTACTAATTTTACTACTATTTAATCTGTAGTTGGCAGACGGTGAAATAGGAGCCAAGCGAAGCTAATTTGTAGTCTTTTGCGTCGAGCGATAATTCAATACGCACATAACTCCTAAAAGTCAGTGGTGCACGTTGTCCATTCGAATCTGATACCCTGCATAGTAGTCTGTTGGTATCTCCACTAGTTTATCGCTTCCTCTTATTATAGCTAAAGATATTCAATCAAAACGAAAAGCAGTAAATGATAACAAATAATATTCAAACCACCGCCGGTCCAGCAAACACATAGAGCACATACTCAAAACAATATGTACAAATCCCAAATATCCCCCATTGATCGATGACCGGACCGATAGTATATCGGAATGCCCTGTCTTTAATCCACAGCTGGCTTTGTGCATTGACGTGTTACCTGCAGATAGCGCTCGATAGAGCTAATACAATGGATACATACGTGTGTGTCTGTGTGATAAAGAGTTATGAATACATAAATATACAAATAAAACTATACAAATCGCCGAAGCTTAAAATTTAGTTATGAATACCTAAAACTGGCTTATCTTGCGACTTTGTTCAGTTAGGAATAATACTTAGTGGTCTATGATTATTTGAATTGAAATACCACTATTATTACAATTCAAAATATCATAGACAGCTCAGAAGGTAATCGTAAATAAATGCCCACATACCTCCATCCAGCTGAAATAATAAGCCTCCTTATTAGAGTAAAAACCATAACTAATGTGGAAGTCAAATCATTAATTTGTTCATAGGATCATTACATAGACTAAACTTAAAGACAGTGTTTCCTACTTGACCGCCTGAGAAGAAACATTCGAAACAAACTCAGAGATTATTACGGAAAACCAACAAACAACGACGAATAATCCATAATTTTTACGACACTTGAATTCATTTTGCCATTTGCGCCATATGCACACTTTACTAACAGAAAATCAATCAACCCGGCAATCCCAACTTTTACTTCGATTAATAAAATTCAAGCAGTAAACTTTACGAACCTATAACGAACATTATTTTTATATAAACCATGAAAGCACATAATAACGTGATCAGACACACCTATAATGGATTTATTACGACATCTACAATAAACCTATATGAAGCATTACGCAGATAAACCATTTTACTGTAACTTTTACTACCAACTACTTAAAATTATAACCTACTGTAGCAAAAGTAGTAGTTAATATTTCGCGAATGTGAGAGCTACTTTCAGTTGGGTAGGGTAGAATTATTATATTCATTTATTTGCTTTCAAAATACTTATTATTACGTGAAGAGAAGAGGAGTGGTGTTCCTCCGATTAGAGGGAGGATCCTCTTATCATATCAGATTTTGCAAAGATCTTGATTGATGTGTGAAACTGCTAATGGTACACTTCAGACTTCTCATGGTTCTAATATATTTTTGTAGTTACATTGGTGTCCATTGGACGTCACCAGTGTGTTGCCAGTCTTTGCTATTATCCGTTTTTACCGTTACAGCATTATTTATTTATGGTGCTGATACATTTGAGCATTCACCTGTAATAGAGCCTTCTTGCGAATGTTACAAAACAGAAAAACAAACGAGTGTGTTTTAGCGAGCATTCTTACGAACAGTCAATTTACTTTAACGTTTTCGCTGATTAGAGTGTTCGCTAGAAAGATCGTGAAAACGTTCGTAGCAATGTTCGGCTCTGTTCAGTGTTCAGTTCAACAAAACAAACAACGGCAAATGCTCGCTGTTATGTTACAAGTGAATACTCAGGTGTATCAGCACCATTAGCTTATCACACCTTATGCACTTAATAAGTGCATAGTTCGATATTATTTATACCTAGATTGAAATTGCGGGCAGTAAATTATTCTACATTAAAGGCGACTAGATAAATACCGAAGAGTTGGCTGAATAAAACTGGCTATTATGAAAGTTAAGAGAGCAGGTGAGATTGTTAACATCAGTCACCATATAAAGTGCTACAATATTCTGAAATAAAGATTGTTTTCGAAGATATCGGAGCGTAGTACTATGTGAAAAAATATATCCAACAAGTCTGTATATTGGTCGACTAAAATTGGGCGATACAATAAAATTTTTAAAATTCTCAATAGTTATCACTAGCGTTTTCTAATTTCTGTGTTGTTGTTCTTAATCGTGTATCAGCTTGAGTGTTGTCTCAAGTTATCGAAACCTTGACACTCAGCAAAATATTAAACGTCGAAGAAACCGCCTAAATCGAAGTCGAAACAAACCCTACCTACCCTCTGTAAACATGGGAGTGTAAATATACGATTCGTTTACAAAGCTCACGCAGTCGGTACCAAATTACACGTATGCGAGCGATAAAACCACAAGTAATGTGAGTGGACAGTAGGTGCGGCCGCGCGCGCCGCCACCCTAATTGATTGATGATTCGGAGTGTCATGTCCGACCGTTTATATTTACCAGATATTGACCCTTAATTTGTTATTAACTCAATAAAATGATTGTTCTTTATTTTTTCGTGTGAGTGTTAAGTTTGGAGTTGAAGTTTATAGACAAGACCGGATCAAAGCTTTCGGTATGTTGAAGTTATAGTTGGTGTCGGAGATTATGGGATCCCTCTTTATCTCATAATGGTTTTTGTCCTAATTGAAATTGTCATAACAAGTTAGCCATAATTTTATTTGTCATAATAATAGTGTGCCATAATTGGTTTTTAGCATACTGTGTTATTAAGCATAAATATTGTATATCCTATTGTTTTCATTCATAACTTTGATATGCATAAAGTTGTAAAGCATATTATTTATTTGTCTAATAGTTATTTGGGATAAAGATCAAAATGCATAAAGGAAACATTTATTTTTTCGTGTGAGTGTTAAGTTTGGTGTTATAGTTTATAGACAAGACGGGCTCAAAGCCTTCGGCCTGTTGAAGTAATAGTCGATGTTGGAGTTTATAGATCGAATTTGAAGGCGTCCGACATGGCCGAACGATTGTTATAAGTGGTCTTTAATGTTACGATGATTTGAGCCGACGTATTTAACAGACCATATCTACTTAAGACTAAGGATTTGGCTGCGTAGTAGCTTGTGGTAAAAATAGTAACTCGATTCCCATACGAGGCAACACTTTGTGTGAACCACAAAAATATTAATTCAATTCTGTGTACAAATACTACTGGTCTTTTTTAAACGAAAAATAATACATCTGTCTATAATATAATTTAACAAAGTAAAGCTTAGTAACTGTTAACTAATAGGGTTTCAGCACACCGCACCAAAATAGGTCCCAAATATGAGGTCATTATTTTCGCCGGAGTAAACATTTTGTTTTCGGCACCCTCCGCAACACATTATACACATATCATTTATGTATGTCAGACGCCCACTCCCGTCAGTTCACTGGGAGCAATTATATTCTGGATTGGAACTGAAATAATAATCAAGGGAAAGCACAAAGCTTTAATGTAGAACCTCATCGTCGGATATTTAGACAGTGAAAGTGATTTTAAGCTTTCACTGGAAACGAAAATTTTATTAGCACACTAAGAACCTATTTCGTAAAATTGGGCTTTATTTTACTTTATAATAAATAAATCTAAAATAGGTATCTTAAAAATCACGTACTAAAGTGTTTGTTATTGAAGTCTTTCAAAACAGTTTGACAGATTCTAAGTAAAATGTCTTGTAAACATCGCGAGGAAGCCTGCATGGCTGAGAGTTCTCCAAAAATGTTCTCGAAGGACATGTGAAGTCTATTAACCCGCACTTGGCCATCGTGGTGGACTATAGCCTTACCCTTCTCGAAGTGAGAAGAAGCCCGTGCCCAGTACGTGGGACAGTATATATACAGCTGATGATGAGATCGTAGGCTACCTGTTGATTTTGGACAAACATGTATCAGCAATTGCCCTTCAATAAAGCTGGCCGGACGCAATAGTATTTGCCCACACCATAGGACCGTGGATGTCCTACAAATTATGACACCTGATTAACTCTGGTTTCGTAACCGATAAGACAGGATTTCTTTTTAGCATACTCACAACATAAATAATAGAAATAATTTTAACAAAAGAATTCGATCCAAAAATATAATTCATAACTCCCGACAGTCTAAAAACAAAATGTTCATCCAACATATTAAAAAATACCAATACTCAACACTCAACGAAGTATAAAATGGTAAAGACTACTAACACTAGGTTAAGATTTATACTAACAATATATGGATCTTGTAATTTGATCTGAAATAAACTGATTAATAATAAAGAGCCCGATATTCCAACCATGCCGTCTACTCGTACGTCAATCAAAACTCTCTTCCTAAACTGAAAACCAAGACAAACCGTCCACTTTCAACTGTTTTACATCACTCTAGGAATACAAACGTAGCTATTCTGCTTTTTAATCGCAAAGCAATCGTTTCTGCCTGTCGTTACAACCCTTTACGCAAAACAATACCTTACCTAAATAATTACAAGGTTCATTTTTCTTTGTGCTACCTTTATAATATTTGACAACGGGCCTGAACTGTGTTGAAAGAAAATACATCTTACCTTCTGTACATAAGGATGATAATCGTGTATAAATGAACGAAGTATTTGAGTAGAAAACTTGTGTGCATGACATCAATGGTTGAGAGAAGTGGAGTTACAATATATGGGCTTTGTAGCACGATTCAATACCTTCCTGAATCCCGCAATGAACGGGGAAATAGGTTTAGCTGTTTCATTCATAGTTATTTGAGTTCACAAGAATTCGGTTTTATACATACATACATAGACTCACGTCTATTTCCCGGAGGCGTAGGCAGAGACTACGGAACGCCATTTGCAACGATCCTGACATTATCTGTCTTGCTTCATTCACTCTCATCTAATTTGCCATGCATGCTCTTAGGTTAAGGGGACTTCTAAATTGCCCTTTTGTCTCCAATCTGATCAGAGAACGTCCGCCTAGGTCTTCCCCTTCCTCTTGTCTCATTCACACGAGTCGGTTTTATAACGTGGTGAGAATCGTCGAAACCTCCCAATTTGCGTCACTATAGCATTGTGACTCAATGGGGATTTGGCCTGCTAAACCACGCTTGCCAGATGAGTTGGTATCGGGCTCGCTGTCTAATTCCGTCTCTTCGCAAAGATTCTAAGCCGCGGTCTACATTCGAGAACCTATTTAGTCCACTGACCATTCGTTTGCAACAGATGTGGCCACACCGTTTCTACTTCAGTTTATACGCTTATGAACTGTGCCAGTCACTTTTGTACAAGACTTTAACACACCTTCCGTATAACGTATAATCAAATTAATTGCGAATTGACTCATAAAATTCCAGTACCAAAGTTGTCAATTTACTTACGAGTAAACTTCGCACGAATTGTAAACGATATGAAATATTATACCGTCACAAAATATACGATTTATTTCTAAAGATTCCGTAGGGTGTGACTCAATCAGCTCACGAATGGATTTCATTACTCGGTCACTTGTTCATTCCTTTCGTTTTTTCGTTCATCCCTTTAAATTGAATGTAGATCTATCGTGATTGAATCTGATCTCGATAAGGGATATAAATTGTTTATCGGTGTATGCAAAGATGCTTAATCTTCGCCAAGGTTACGGAAATAGATGGAACAACCGTTTTATTTTAGATAAATACAAATATAAACAAAAGCGGCGATAGCCCAGTGGTGTACGTAACTGATGGTCTCGGGTCTCTCTACTGCTGACAAGATGGTCTCGGGTTCAATCCCCAGGTACCCCAGGCACACACCTATGACTTTTCGAAGTTATGTGTGCATTCAAAATATTTATGATCACTCGCTTAATCGTGCCCGGTAGATGGCAAAAGGCTTGCCCCCTTTTACATTGGAACAGAAACATAACTAGCAAAGTGTAGGTTGGTAGTACACCTCTGCCTACCCTTTCGCTGATAAACGCGCGAAGTTATGTTATGTTATGTTATACAAATACAATCATTTACACTGCGTGGAAGGCATTCTTACCGTGAAGCAGCTCCATTTTTCAGAACTGCGCTAGTTTCCCACAAAGCATAACACTTTGAACGATCCTTAAATGATTGTTTCTAGTGTTTGTGTCCGTTGTTTGAATCTTGACAGGATTTCTTTGCAACAGGGCAAGACATTGTTAAGACTGAAAGACATGAAATGTATAACGGTAACTTAGGGTTTAGTAGGAGTGTTTTAACAGTTTTTGTTTTTATAGACTCACGCCTGAATCCCCGAAGGGGTAGATAGAGGAGTGGTATTAAAAACCACATTCCACCATGATGTGAAATTTAAGTCCCGCATAACAGGAGGCGAGCCTATTGCCGTTAACGGACAATTTGCCAGACTCCATGAATTTGAAAAAACTCAGTAAAACTTTGCCTGACCCGGGAATCGAAACCGGAACCTCCCAAACAGCAGCCGCATATGCTATCCACTGAACCACGGAGGTAGTAGTTAAATCAAAATTACTCTGCATCGTTTCACATTTATTAAATAGAAAAAAAGTGTGAAGCAATATTACTGCAACATTCAAATGGACGTAGTGAGCTACAAAATTTCTACATTACTGGTGCCTCGCCTCTATTTAATATAGTTTAGTTTCAGACAGCCCCATTAACTGAGTGGTTCGCTTTGAACTAAATTATAACCAGCAGAAAGCATATTATAATTTCATTTCAATGCTTTTGAAATGTATGCAAGAAATGTATTAATGAAGTACCTACTTACTCATCTGTAATGTATTAGAAATGGTATTCTGTAATCGGTATTAAAATATGAATAACTGCTCTGACTACTACTATAATGACAGAGAAAGAGAGGGGGAGGAGAATTGAGGGAAAAGCAGAGGAGAGGAGAGACAGAACATACAAAAATGAATCTTTAAGACAAATATGACATTAATAAACAAAGTTTCTACTTTTAACCATTGAAGAGTATCCTTCACTGTTTCAATGCTGTACGTACTATAATAATTGCTTTCAATAAAGAATTTCATCTCTACTTGGCGACAGATTGTAATATTTAAAACTAACCTGTGAGGTAAGATTAATTTAAAGCATTTAAGAAACCTATCCAGTGACGATTAGACATGGTTGCCCTCTGGACCAGAGCATAATATAATATCACAACTCAAAATAATTCCTCTCTTCTTATTTTGTTCTTGCTAAATTGCTAGTGAAAAATAACACAAATCTAGGATTTGTGTTATTTTTCACTAGCAATTTAGCAACCACTATTTTCTAAAAAAATAATAGGATAATTATTTGAACAAACCAAAAAAATAAGATGCCCAGAGTGTTACAGAAATTAAATAAGGGTTTGAAAAGTCGACGCCTGTGGGACGATTGGCATTAAAAGGAGACTATTAATTAAAGTGTGGTGAAAAAAAGCAGAAAGAGTATGTACAATGTACATCCTCCTGTGGAAAGATAACAACTGTGATGGGCAAAATGTGGCAGCTACATATATCGTAAGAATGTAATCAGTAGTTCAGTAGCAGTTGTAGTAGAATGAAAAACTGACAGATCGTTTAAAGACAAATAGGTACCGTATAATAAATCATTCCTGTACAACTGCATATTATAATGCATTACAAAAATGTTTTTCGTTCCTTAATTTTTAGGTGACTTTGATGGTCGAATCGAGTGACATCTCCAAATTGGAGTCTATTTTTATATTGTTAAATGTCATTTATTTGTGGCAACTTATTTATAATTATTCAGAAATATAAAATACTCTTATTAATAATAAAATGTATTTTTGTTACAGGTAAGTCTCACAGATAGCTTAGTTCGGTGAGTGTGATTTACAGTACAGTACCGTGTGCGTAACTATAGATAAAAAAGTTTCTTGTCTTTGTATTTTTAGTCACTTATCTACCTAATTTAAGAAATATACAGGATGTTAAAATAACGAAAACTGAAATCCGATGATGTATCACTACGAACATTTTTTACTTCGGCTCCATACCTGGAAAATTACTGGTTCAGGAGATATTGAGGCTCAAAGTTAGTATGGAATTTTTGTAATTAGGTACAAAATCGATGCATTTACCCCGCCAATATGTTCTTTAGATGCCCAACAACCCCTTGGATAAGTAGAAATTTCGAGCATTGCACGCGCGTGCTTTTGATTGCGGTTTAAAAAATGTGAAACCTTAAGATTAAAAAAAATCGTTTCCCAGGTATTATTTTTGTTTTGTATGACTTGGCATGATGTCCACAACGAGTAGACTTCGGCTTGGTGATGGGTCTTGTGACACCCTGTATTTTGATTTCTGAGATATTAAACATATTTTCCTTAAAGACATTACTCACAATTACACTTGTGTCGCGAGGTGCTTTACAAACATTAGATCCACGAATTAATGTGCACACAGACTCGCGACGACAAATTGTGGATAATAGGGAACAATAATAGATAAAAAAATGATAGTGTGGGTTTTAGTGTGGGGAACTAACTAACAACATTTGGCACAGTACTGAATGGCGAGGCAATCCCCTATATTACTTTATGTTTTCCTTTTTTAGGCTTCACTCGCAATAGATCGACCTTTTATACTAGACTAGCTGAGCCCGTCGTTGCACCCGCGTTATACGGCTACTGCTTAGCACCTGTGCTGCATGATGTTAATTATGTTATATAGCCTTTAATCGTTAAAAATGGGCTATCCAACCCAGGTAGTCTCTGAGATTAGCTCATTCAAACAAAAAACAACCAAACTTTTCAGTTTGATAATAATCATTTGAGTATCATATTTACATCACTATTACCCAGCTTAGTAATGAATTGTATATTTTACACCTAAAAAGCTATTCCAGGTAATTTTAAACATTTTCGCAAGTATTCAGGAAATTAAAGCGTTGCCAAATGGCTTTCCCAGACCAAACGTAAGCAAGAATTGTTTTGAACACAAACAAAGAGATTTTCGGCATTCAGTTAACTCGCTGTGAAATCTATTAAATTAAACTTGACATAGTGTTGGGATAATGCCATTACTCGGATTAACTCGATTCAAAGCTGTGGCGATTCAACGAATAATCAAATATAAAGGCCTTGTAGCAAGGAGCAACCCTATGAATGTATCGATTCATGAGGTCAAGCTAATTTGCCTTCGTCAGATTTGTAGGTGGGTAACCTGTGGTACTAAGTCAATACTTGTTTCGAAAAGTACTATGAACCAACGATCCTAAAGTTTTTTTTTTGTGGTTACGAACAATCAGTGACCTCAATTTCTATTGCCATCGATATTATATATTTTTTTTAGTAGCGGTGGATGGGCTACAATGAAGTAGACAAGTTTCATCATCATCGCCCGTGCGTTATCCCAGTTGCAGCCAAGACTGTTTCGCCTTAAAGGCTAGAGCCCGCATACAAGCCAACCCAGATTTTTTAGAATATTAGCTTCTCCACAGAGCGACTAACGCTATCCATGAAATATTGTAACCCAAAGGAATTGCAATATTCCACGGTTTAGACTATTACCAGTTTATTTAGAAAGTCCTGAATTTCCATAACGACTGTCAAATATCTTCATGACAGCCGATACCGAAGGCTTAAAGTGTTCTCCTAGACACGTGGCAACTATTTAATACGCACATAACTTCAAATCAGTCAGTCTCAGTTCAGGCGCGCCGCGGATACAAAACCTTTACCCTCTGTATGCAAGTCTCTCCACTCGGCCATCGCTGTCTTAAGAAAATGCCCATGAACAAGGTTAAACTCTGCAAATACGGTAAGACTAGAAAGCGGAGCTCTAACTTCGTTGTCACGTTGGTGTTCCAGGCTTCCACACATTTATGGGCGTAGCTCTTGTCGGTAGAGCAATTGCTATATACCCTTTAGTTTTCTGCCTATTCTTTGACCTCTTGATACGTACCCCAACTGTATTCTTTGCCTGGTCTATATATACCTATTTATAATTTTCCAATACCTTTGTTATCACAAAAATTATTGTAATTTAAGATACGACCCGATACGTCGGTACATTGAAAACTTATCATCCACAGTTGTGGTTAAATAATAAAAATAAATATATTTATTTCGCATCGTACAGCAACATCACTATTTGAAAAATGATTATATCTTTCGTCAGAGAGCGTTCAAAGGGATGTCTTTGTTCGTCACTCACGCTTTGGAATAATAATGGACTTATTCATTCTGCGACTGAGTGCGTTGTACTGGAGTTTATAATATTTTCAAACTCAAACTCAAACTCAAATATGTTTATTTCCATAAAAATGTTTAAATTTTTTGGACACGTCAGAAAGTCATACAAATAAAAAATAATAAAAAAGTAACTTTAAATGCATATTAACATAGTTGAGCATTGAAAAAAATGCCTGTTCAGAAAGTAGAGCCTCGTGAGAAGAATCAGGCAAGAAACTCCGGGCCACTCTTTTCTACGTCTTGATTCTATACAATTTAAAAGCTTAGTAACTACATTGAATTTTTCATAGGTATATGAGCTGGTGTGTCTATAATGTTGTTGTCAATTAATAAGGCTTTTTTTTTGAAAAGATTTCTTTATTTTCTCTAGCCGGGTAGCCGGCACTACTAGCTTACTCTTATTTCTAGTATTCAAATTGTGGATATCACTTTTCTTTGAGTATGAGGCCTTGTTTTGGAATAAATATATTAGGTTGGAATAAATGTACTGGCTTGCAACTGTTAAAATGTTTATTTCCTTGAATTTATTCCTTAACGAAGCCCCATAATCCAAATTATAAATTGCCCGAATAGCTCTTTTCTGCAGAACAAAGATGGTCTGAATGTCGGCAGCATTTCCCCACAGGAGAATACCGTATGACATTATACTATGAAAATAGCTATGATATACAAGCCTGGCAGTGTCAATATCAGTTAACTGGCGAATTTTCCTGACTGCGTATGCTGCAGAGCTGAGTCTATTCGACAATTTACTAATATGTGGTCCCCATTGCAGCTTAGAATCTAGTGTAATGCCTAAAAATTTGGTGTTATCCACAAGATCCAACACATCATCCTTAACCTTTACTGAGGTGTTCACTTGTTTGACGTTAGGCATCAAAAATCGAATACATTTAGTTTTAAGTCTATTTAAAAGCAGGTTGTTAACCTCAAACCAGCGAACCACCTTTGAGATAGCAATGTTTACATCGTCCATATCAATTTGCTGTCGTTTTAATTTAAATAAAAGTGAGGTATCATCAGCAAACAGTACTATCCCGTGCTTGTCATTGACGAGGTGTGGTAAGTCATTAATATAAACTAAAAATAAAAAAAGACCGAGGATTGAACCCTGTGGGACGCCCATTTTGACTACAGACCCATGCGAACGCGTCCCGTTGACATCAACTCTCTGAATCCTATTACTCAAATATGAAGTAAGAAGATGCAGAGCAGAACTACTTAAACCATAGTGATGTAATTTTCTGATCAATGTATCATGTTCTACACAATCAAAGGCCTTGGACAAATCACAGAAGACACCTAAAGCATCATGTGAATCCTCCCAGGCATCAAAGATATGTTTTACAAGCTCAACACCGGCATCGGTCGTGGAGCGCCCCTTTGTAAAACCAAATTGTTTAGAGTGTAGAAGCTCGTTGTTATTAAAATACCTTTGCAGTTGGTCTAGTATCAATTTCTCGAAAATTTTGCTAAATGTGGGCAGCACAGAAATTGGCCTATAGTTGGTGGGGTCTGATGTGCTACCTGCTTTGTACAAAGGTATTACCTTGCTATCTTTCATAAGATCAGGAAATACACCACAGTCAATACACTTATTAAATATTAAAGCTAATCTGTTAGCAGCTAAAGCAATAATGGACTTGGTAATAGTAACGGAATTTCCCCACAAGTCTGCAGTCTTCTTTAAATTTATATTATTAAAAGCTTTTATAACATCATTTGAATTTATATACTGAAATGAGAAATTACTATAGGTTGTACTCATGTTTTCTTTTAAAAGAGATTCCGCTGCATTGGTTGATGAGTCCAAAGATCTAGTAGTAATAACGGGGATATCAGTAAAAAAACTTTCAAACGCCGATGCAACTTTTGAGTCTGATGTGATAGTGTCATTATCAATGTTCAAACTAAATTTTGAACTTTTACTTTTAACTTTCCCAGTCTCGCTGTTTATTATATTCCAAGTCATTTTCATTTTATCGTCACTACTCCTAATCCTTGAACTCAGGTAAAGAGACTTAGCTTTCTTGCAAAGTTTCCGAAATATCCTAGCATAGTTTCTAACATAATCCTGAAATTGTTCACTTAAATTAAAGTTTCTCTCGTCATATAGCTCATACAATCTCTTTCTACTTTTGTGAAGCCCAGTTGTTGCCCATTCACAGAAGGTTGCATTACCTCCAACTGTAATCGTTCTAGGTGTGAAAACCGAATTAAAGTCTGTACAAAACGCTTTGAAAAAGCTATTATATAACAAATTAGGGTCACCTTCATCATCTAACCGTGACCAGCTAGTCATAAGTTTACTTTGAAACCTAGCAAAACGAGTTGCAGTTTTAGGTATTACAACTATATTTTGCCTAGAAACATTCCTACTGTTATCATTAAAGGAGATCTGCTGTCCACAATGGTCTGAGTCTAACTGTCTAATAATTTGCTTGTCTCTTACTATGATATCTGTAAATATATTATCTAGGCAAGTAGATGTAGAGGAAGTAACTCTTGTGGGCTCTAAGAATGAGTTCTTCAGATTATATGATAGAAACAGCGCTTTCAATTTTGTACTAAGACTACTATCCTCCAATAAATTTACATTAAAGTCACCACACACAACAACATTTTTATTTATTTTTGCAACTTTGTTTAATATCTCATCCATAATACGCTCGAAGCTATCATACAATGCTGAAGGAGGCCTGTATACACTTATTACAATAAATCTCCTCAGTTCCACACAGGCTACCTCAATAGTTCGCTCAACAGACAGACTTACAATATCATGACGCTCCTTAAATTTAAGTTGCTTATTAAGTAAAATCATCGAGCCACCATGTACTGCTTGCTGCCGGCTAAACGAGCTTCCTACTATATGATTACTGAAATTGAACATGAACTGGTTGCTTTTTAGCCAATGTTCAGTGATGCAAAATATATCAACAGCATTACAGTTCATAAACAATTCCATTTCTAAATCTTTATTAATCATACTTCTAATATTCTGATGTACTAATTTAATCAAATTTTTGTTATTATTATGTTTAAGTGTATTAGTCAATGAGTTACGAGTAATCTTATTATAGCTAGAGGTGTTCTCTATTGTCTCAGAATTTAATTTAAATTATTATTACTATGAATGTCAATAATGGAATTGTCATGTACTCTAACAGTACTTGGGTCACTGTATAAATTAAATGCTAATAATTTAGCAAGTTGTCGTTTAAAAGAGTGAGAAAGATACATAGTATCTTTTGTTAAAATAAAATTACTTTTAATAAAAGTATTAGTGTCAAAGAATAAAATTTTGTCATTATGACGATATGTACTATTATATAATAATAGATTTAATTTACTTATCTGGTTGTTTTCTTTATCAGATAAGGTCTTTGAATAAGGAAATGCACAGACTATAAAATTGCACCCCACTTTAGAACTTCTATCAGTCATTATATCCGATAAAGCTAGTATATCTTTCCTAGTAACTAGTAAGCTATCACCATACATAATAATAACTGTAGAATGTTTATTTAATTCTGCATGTTTTAACTTATTAACTAATGAAGACATTCTTTCTCCTGGTTAACAAAAGTTTTGTAATGGACGGTTAGTGTAACTATCTATTAAGCTACCCAAACCCACTCCCAATTGGTCAGAAAACATCAATACAGTGTTATTACTATGAGTGTCAAGTGAACATATATGATTTGTTTGTAACAAGGCATCAGAACCGGAGTCATTGTATATTTTGTGAGGTGGTTCTAGTACTAGACTACTTTCTAAATCATTATTTAATTTTGAACAATTTAAGCAACATTTTTTGTTGGCTATAGAGAGTAGTTGTTCTAGATTCTCTCTACCAACTCTAGAAATCTCATCATATTTTAGTATGTATTCTTGAGTTTCTTTCTGGTGTGTTATTGCCATTTTGTCGAGCTGTGCAGTCAGTTTTGATATGTGTGTTTGTAGCTCCTGAGTGTGCTGATCATATAATAATCTACTACTGAGTAATTGTTCATTGCTAGCCTCAAGCTTCAACATCAATGACTCCTGTTCCTTAACCAAGTCATGGTTAATTTGTGATAATTTATTTACTTTATTTGACCCCTTGTGACTGGATTCAAGTCGCTTTATCAATTTATTTAATTTTGATAATTGCCTAAATTTCCTTTTGGTTATCAATTTAGATTTACAGTTGCACTTACATTTTACAGTCTTAATAACACTAGCATTACCGCTGATTACCTCTGAAAACAGGTTCTTGTTTGCTGTGGTGTTGAGCGTCTGGATTGATTCCTCTAGTGATAAAATTGTTGTTTGGGCTTCATTCAGACTCGCCTCCAATTCCATAATTCGACTGAGTTGTCTAAGGTAGGTTTCATCACAGCTACTTTAGGACCTAACTTCCTCCTGTAGTCTGTCTCGTTGGTCCAAGATGTCCATGTGTTCAATGTGGAGTTCCGTCAATTGCGCCTTCAGCTGGGATACTTTATCATTGACATATTTAATTTCTTCTTCGCTATCAACACGTTCCTTCAATAGTTGACTGTTATCTTTTTTACATTTCTTTAATTCTAACA
Source organism: Euclidia mi (assembly GCA_944739405.2). NCBI lineage: Eukaryota > Metazoa > Arthropoda > Insecta > Lepidoptera > Erebidae > Euclidia > Euclidia mi. The sequence goes on along the minus strand of OX123206.2, from coordinate 43,709,651 downwards.
GCGCTATCTTCAAGTTGTTCTCTGTTTCCTTAGCAAGTGCCTTGCGGGTCATCATGTTTGTAGACATGCCTCACAAATTACCTAAAAAAGGAAAAACAGGTGAATACTTTGAAGAAAGATAGGTATTATGTTAATATACAAGAGTGAATATATATAATTAGTACCAAATAAAAGAGATAAAAAAGTTATGAGAATTATAGATTGATGTAGGTATGTTGAAAATAAGTTATGAAAATTGAAAGAAAGGTGTAAGAATGGTAATTTGGCTATTAAACTAAATAATGGTTTAGATTAATATGGTTTGTTGAACAACTCTTATATCAGTATCAAGTAAGTAGGATAATCGTTGCTGATGGCTGTACTAAATAACTAAATCTAGGTAAATATCTAAGATGGTTGTACTTAATAACTAAATCTAGGCAGACAATCAATAAATAATTATAATAATGTATACTTAATTAATAAATAATTACATATAAGTATATAAATGTGAAGTGTAAGTGTAGTTTGTGCTTGTATGGGGCATTTGTTCAGTCCTCGATTTTGCTTCCACTTTTGTCAAGCAAAAGGAGACAGAAACTGTGCCAGTGTGTGATGGACGAAGCTCACGTTCAGTGAGCCGAGTAAATATGTGCTGAGGAGTGTAAGTTAATAAGTAAAATACTTCCCGGGTTTAAGGATGATGATTTGAATTCCGTCCGTTGCCACTGGGTAGTTGATCTGTCCGCCAAGAACTGTCTGCAGCGAGGTTTCAAACAGCAAACTCAATGTATTTCACACTTCTATTACTATTACACACGATATTAATGAAACATAAGCGTTTAATATTGATTTAAACTTAAATAAAACTTTAAAATCACGGAGCTACGTAATTTTACGTTTGACGTTTTTTCCGTCCCCTTTCACTTGTATTTTGTTCGTTAACACTGACTATATGTTTCGTAAATATATTCTTAATGGCCGCCGTAATGCTCAAAGTGTGACGACGTACCGTTCATAATTGTTAGGCAAAGTAAAGTACACTTGCTCAGGTCACCACTTGCATGGGTGACGGTTTAGTTTGGTTTTAATATTAGAGCGCTGCCTTGCTACGTAGGCACGTAAAGTTGTGGTGGCTATAGCTATCAACGTGACCAAGTTTGAGGCCTTCGTGTGACACCAGACTAGCCTCACACATACGCACTTTATCGCAATATATTGGTTTTATTAAGATTTGATTTAAACCGACTAGAAACTATATTATTAATAATCAAATGTAAAAACCAAACATTATTTAAATCATTATATCGCGATGAAGTCCGTGATCAGTAGTTTAATAAATTTCAATGTGTAACATTCACATAAGGCCAGGCAATGCTAAACAAGATTATTATTTAATTTATAAGATTCACAATCTATCTGATTCTCTCTGCGGTTTCATTTGCTTCAAACTACTTTCGCGTCTAAAAGAAAATGAAATCAAATGCATCAACTCAAACAGTCCTTTGACGAGATTCGAAACTGAAAACCGCTCAGCTCTCTACAAGCAAATAGACTAACATGAAGTCGTCCCTTTTTATTTCATTGAATTTTACGCTCTTTGAAAGAGATAGATGTGGTCATGATTTTGTTGGTAACAGTTTGTTTAGAAACATGACAAGAGAACCATAATACGAAGTAATATTCCCCAATCCCAAACCAATGAAATACATACTTCATTAACAAAAAATAAAGGAAATTAAGTAACTACTTTTTTTCAAGCATGCCACATTATCGTTTATTGACACAGAATGTGAGAAAAAGATACCTATATTGAATCTAATTATTCTATTATTATGCCTCTTTATTTATACACATTCTCATTAGTCTAATTTTATACCATTAAATCACTTCACAAAAAAAATAAATTTAACCATATAAAATAGGACCACGGAGACCCACCGGCATCGGGCACAGGGGCCAAGCTACCGGTGGTTAGGGCTCCAGAGAGAGGAACCTCCGAACGATGCGTGTCGTGTCCAGCAATACTGCCTTCTGTATAGAGGACTTGATCCAGCCGTCTAACGAGAGCCTCTTGAGGTGGTGGTCGAGGCTCTTGGCAATAAGACCATTTACGGTCACGACTATCGGCACAATGATCGCCGAGTCAACATCCCACATGTCGACAATCTCGTGAGCCAGGTCCAAATACTTAATTTGTTTATCTTTTTCGGCTTTCACGAGATTCTCGTCATGGGGTATGGTGACGTCGATGATCATTGCAAGGCGCTCTAATCGGTCTATCACCACTATGTCCGGCTTGTTAGCCGCAATAGTTCTGTCAGTAATGATAGACCGATCCCAGTACAGAGTAGCACGACCATTTTCAAGAACTGGGTCGGGCACATACCTGTAATACGGTACTTCGGAGTCGACAAGTTGGTACTTTAAGGCAAGTTGCTGGTGGACTATCCTGGCTACTTGGTTATGTCTATGCAAGTATTCGCCGTTGGCAAGACGAGAACAGCCGGATACTATATGTCTGAGCGATTCACCAGGCTGGTGACATGCCCGACATATGTCAACCGTCCCATCCCTCAGAATATACTTCCGGTAGTTGTTCGTCATGACAACTTCGTCCATAATTGCAAATACAAAACCTTCTGTTTCGGCGAAAAGATCGCCAAAACGTAGCCAGGACACTGAAGCTAGAAAATCTACATCGGGCCCATGCAAGGCCCGGTAAAATCGTCCATGCAGCTCTTTGCCCTTCCATACCTCCTTGCGCTCGTCTATACCAAGTACGGCAGGTTTGCGCCAGTTCTCTTTGGCCAGACCCAGCGGGGTAAGTCCGTTGTCCACAGCAACCACATCTCGGTGCACACCCGCGGCAGTGTGGAGAAAGTATTCTCTGAGATTGCACACCTCGCGATTGTGGAGGGTCTTGGCACTTAAGAAGCCCCGACCCCCGCACTTCCGCGGGATGTACAATCTCATCACTGACGAACGCGGGTGATGCATCCGGTATGTGGTGAGTAGACAACGAACTTTCCTATCCAAGGCGTCCAATTCCGTCTGAGTCCATCTGAGTATGCCGAAGGAGTACATTAAGACCGGCATGGCCCAACCGTTACAGGCACGCACCTTATTTCCGCCCGAAAGAAAGCTTTTTAAAACTTTCTTCAGGCGGCCAAAGAAACGCGCCTGCAACGACTGTTTCATGCCAGCCTCATCAATGCATAATGCCTGCGACATACCCAGATATTTATAGGTTTCGGTTGCAGAGAGTGATCTAAGTTGTGTGAAATCTGAAAGTTCTATACCATCAGATTCCAGACTCCTGCCTCGCCTTACATGCATGACCGCACATTTATCCACACCGAACCCCATCTTAATTGAATTACTAAAGCTTTCAGTTATCTTTAGTAACTCAGTTAATTGGGGGTCAGTGGAGGCAAATATTTTGAGGTCATCCATGAAAAGGAGGTGGGAAATAACTTGACCTCTACTCTGCAATCTATAGCCTAGCCCTGAACTTTCGAGCAAAGTGCTCAGTGGGTTCAGTGCTAGGCAAAACCATAGTGGACTCAAACTGTCGCCTTGGAAAATACCCCGCTTGATCCTTATAGGTACGCCATACCCGCAAGGCTGTCGACACCCTGGATAGCGAAGCACCGTACTCCACTGCCCCATACATGCCTTCAAGAGGGTGCATAGAGTTGCATCAACTTTGTACAGCTCCAGCACCCTCAAGAGCCACGTATGTGGCACAGAGTCATAGGCCTTCTTATAGTCTATCCAGCATGTCGCCAGATTCTTTCGACTACGGCGAACCTGTTGGCTTATGGTCATGTCGATAAGGAGTAGCTCTTTAGTACCATGGGCCCCGCTTCTACATCCATTTTGAGATACAGATAAGATGTTATTTCTAAATATATGTGCTTCCAATTTTGTTCTCAAAATGGATGTAAAAACTTTATACAGCGTTGGTAGGCAAGTTATTGGCCTATAGTTCGTAGGCTCCGTGGTACTACCAGCCTTAAAGAGCAGATGAGTTACGCCAGTTGTCATAAAAATTGGCAGTGATCCTGAATCCAGAGATGACTGAAATTGAGAAGCCAAACGAGCATGTGCACTGCGTAGCCATTTTAACCAGAAATTGTGCAGTCCGTCCGGTCCTGCCGATTTCCAGTTGGCTAACTGACGGACTGCACAATATACATCTGTGGTGTCAATGGCTACGGGCTCCATGTGAGGTATTGCCTCACATGATCGTTTAACATCCCTAATCCAGTCATCTTCCGTATGGTTGATGGGAGTCGACCATATGCTGCGCCAAAATTCAATCGTATTCGCATCATCTGGCCGACGTCCATCATCCACACGTGGGTCAGGTCGCTCCCAATTTCTATAAACCAACTTCTCATCTCTTTGGAATGCGCGATTTTGGGAGTATCGGGCTACCCTTTTCTTGTATCGTTTGATACGATTTGCCCACGCATAAACTTTCTGCTTCAGGAGGTCGATGCGTTCTGTGACCCGTGACGCATGTTCTTGAGGACAGAGTCCAGTTCCCTTAAACGCCCGGTTCACAAAACGCATCACTCTCGGGCGGGTATTGCCCGACCTGAAGCAGATTAGCTTACCTATGAGTGCCCTGGTCTCAGCAATACGCCGCTCAATTCTACGCTGCCAAGCCGGGACGGCATCTCGAGGAGCAATATCAAAACTGTTTTGTATTTTAATATTAGCTACTCGACATGCCGCTACAGCCGCACAGTACAGAATTGAGTGTGTATCGCTAAGATTTTCACTATTGTCTAAGTAAATAGGCAATAGTGAATCCAGGGCACACACAAGCGCCATATTCTTTTTATGCGTGGGCAAACGCGGCAGCCGAGGTCTGTCTTGCAATGTAACATACCGATATTCCCCAATGGCACACTCCAAAGCACTCCTTATCTTATCAATGCACTGGGTACTTACTTGTGTATCCCTGTCTACCACCTCTTCACCTCCTTCTTGTTGCCTGTAAAATATGTTTGGCACTGAAGCCACGTTGCGTGTAGGAGGTTGGTTGGCAGGGATAACTGGCAAGTCTGAGCGTAGCCTCTCAAGTGCGTCGTCATCAAGCAGGCGGCAGCGCTGGATGGCTCGCACTTGATCCGACAGTCGCTGTGCCGAAACGTTGACAGCCGGTTCCAAGTCCTGAAACAGAGGCAGCATGCGATCACGGTACGCCGTAAGGTTGGTACCTCCCTCTGTAGCCACAAAATATGCCCGCATGACATTTTCGTTCATGGATTGTGTCCATCTCATGCGGTGCACATTACCACCGGTAGCGGGGGCCCTGTTCGAAACCGGTGGGTCTCGGGGTCCCAAGCGTAAGGGTGGCCGGCCTCTTCCCCGGCGACGTGCTGGTGTTGGCGACGACGGCGGGGAAAAATACTCGTCGCTCGACGAGCTCGACGCCTCAACACTCGGCGATGCTGGCGCTGGTGCCGGCGGCTGTGAGGCGGAGCTGAGCGACGAGTCCGGGGGTTTAAGGCGTGCTACTGCTGCTCTGGCTCTCGTCAACATAGATTTTTCTTGATATTATTATCATTATTTGTTGTTGTTTATATTTTCAATTTGACACAAGGTGTCATCTTCGCTAGGTTTTTCTAAATTCTTTTCTGCTTTTATGGTTTTTATAAATTATGCCTTTATATAATCTGATATTGTATCTTCTTGTTCTTGTTGGATTACTTTAATAAATTGTACCGCAAAACTGTTATAGAAAATAAAATGTAAATATGCAAGAAAATATGTTCATGTTGATTCCTAGGTGTTGCCAGTTATTATTATTATTATTAATTTATTATTCTAAACGGAGTATATACCTATTAGGTATTGAAACTAATTATTGTTTGCTTCATGCCTCGGAGAGTACGTTGAGACGTCGGTCATGGTTCTCATGAAGATCTTTGATAGTCATAACGGGATTCAGTACCCTTAAATACACAATGCATAGAGGGGTGTTAGTACCTACGCTTATGTATGGTAGTGAAAGTAGGGTATGGCAGAAGAGTCATGAAAGTAGAATAAATGCTGTAGAAATGAGAGCACTGAGAAGTATGTGTGGTGTGTCTTTGACTGACAGAGTAAAGAATTGTGTGATAACAGAGTGTTGTGGGGTAAAAAAGTGTAGTGACAAGCATTGAGAAAGGTATGCTAAGGTGGTTTGGGCACGTGGAGAGTATGATGATAATGGGACAGGACGAAGTGGAAGACCTAGGCAGACGTTCTCTTACCAGATTGGAGACATCCTAAAAACAGGACAGGTTACAAGTACCCTGAACAGAAGAGCATGCATGAGGAATCTGATGGGAGTGAATGCAGCAAGAGAGATATGTCAGGATCGTTGCAAATGGCGTTCCGTAGTCTCTGCCTTCCCCTCCGGGAAACAGATGTGAGTCAATGTATGTATGTATATACACCGACGCTGATATAATCCACGGAATATCGCAATCTCATTGGGTTGTGGAAGTCAGGCGACATCTCTATCTGGCTAGTCTATCTTGACGGACTGGTGGACCGAAATCTAAAAGACAATGAATACCTTTTGTTGCAAAGAATCTTAAAAAATGTAGGCCGAGAACCTATCTATCTTACTTTACTGAAAAAACTATAAACTCTTTAAGAGCAAAAGGTTTTGTTTATATTTATAGCAAATATTTTTTCGCCTTAAGAGGCCGTTCCCGTTTTTTAAGCCATTTTAGCGGTTAAAACGCGCGGAGATACGTGATTGTGACTTAGATATATCAACAAATTAAGAAATGAACGATGATACTATTAGATCACTTAGTCTACTATGATACTATGGGAGTAAAAATAAGTGTTTAATTACCTACAACGGAAAAATCAAGTTTCCGCAAAGCATGTTTTGAAGAAATCATTTTATGAGCATTACGCGATGGTCCATGACATCGAAAATTATGTGAGTAATTAACTTTTAAATGCATATACGACATAACAACATCCTGCTCCTTGGTATGATGGGGCCAGAAACTTTGGTTTCATTCAGAAATAAACCAAAAAATTTTACGTTAAATGTCATTAATTTGTCAGTTTACGTCTAAATAGATTATTTTTTATCGCATAAAATACACTAAGAAATAAAAAAAAAAATAGTCTCTCTAATAAGATTTGATATAATACCTTGCTAGAAAAATCAGCTTCTAAATGTGTTTACAAACATTTCAAATTTATTTTTAAACGAAGCTAGAAATCGCTATATAAATCCTGTACGCGCCTACAGAACTTAAGACCGCGCTGAGCGCTCATTGAGGCAAGACGTGTGCCGCTTGCCATTGTCACTGGGTCTGTGTGCGTGCCTTGTAAACACCACTGTAATTATAGCGCGACCAACCCTTCTTGATGTGAGTTATTATTGTTGAATATGTATAATAAAATAATGGTAACGAAATCGATGCTCTTATAAAATAAATACTGCAAGATTCACGCGTACATTCAAAGCGGCGGCGGCCGATTTGTATGAAGCTATCCTACTATTCTTTTTATAATATGTACTGACGCCCTGTAACGCCTGTCAAAGATCTTCATGACAACCGGGACCGACGGCTTAACGTGCTCTCCGAGGCACGGGACAAGCGATAATTAATCATTCAATACGCACATAACTCCGAAAAGTCATTGGTGCGCGCCGTGGATTCGAACCCGATACCCTCTGCATGTCTGTTGGTATATCCACTCGGCTATCGCTGCCTTAAATCTCATTTATATTGCGTATTAATATTTTCAACCGACTTCAAAACGGAGGCGGTTCACAATTCGGTTGTATTATTTTTTCATATTTTTTAATGTTTGTTACCTAACTAATGCACCATTTATGGGCCAATTTGGATCTATTTTTATTTCATAGGATGTGCTATAATGATAATACTTCCAGATTGGTCCCATAGAAAGTTTTCCGAAATCAGTTCAGTATTTTGGATTTTATAACAGAATGACTAGAATTAGTATTTATTGTAATCTAAGTAAATGAGATTTTGCATGTTTCTACGACTGTTTGAAGTCGGATGTTTTTAACAGCATCAATGGAATCTACCTGGAATTATTACATTTAAACATCAAAATACGTTAGCCAAAATAATTCTGTATTACGATCATACATTTTATTGGTCAAAGTTTAAATTTGTTTAGTCTCCGTGAGTTTACTGCAAGGTAGATTTTGTTGGGCTACACAGACGCACACATTGACACCTCGATCGCGTTGCCCGCGCGCTTGGCGTAAAATACCTATTCACGCAGTCCGTGAATTTTGGAACGGCCTCTTAATCATGAGATTCGACATCAAAGATAGCAGTTTACATAATTCGAAGCCTAACCTTTAAAGGTAAACTTGTAAAGGTCAAGTTATTTCGGTACTTGTATGTTTCCTATAACAAACTATGTTAATTTGAACTGTGCCTTGTAGGAATTCGTTTGGAAAAATCTTTTGAAGTTAGTGAAGAAACTCATAGTGAAAATGAAATGTGTAAGCTGAACCTATAGGTCTCGAAGGAATGTATGTATACATTCCTTCGAGACCTACAGAAGTAAATATATATTTTGTAACTGCTTAAGAAACCACTTTTTGATCAAAATACTTATTTAAGAATCAGCAATTTCATTACGTTAATTATCGCTCGCTTAATATATTTAATTATTGTTCAATACCAATTTATTTTTTAATTTAATTTACTTTGTCTCAAATAAATACTGGTAAAACTTTTAATAATATTCATTATTTTGTAACTTTTTGTAAGTAATGTAGAAAATTAGAGATATTGACCGAGCAATGTAATCGTTTAATGTAGTCGTCTCGGTACCCACAGGACAGGCTTGCCTAGTGTGGGGCCACTGGTATATCTTTCATTGTTATCAGCTTACTTTGGAAAAAAACATTTTTATTTTATTTTTTTTTATAATAATGTGCCCGGTAGATTGTAATAGGCTCGCCCCCTATTACATTGTGACCGAAACATAACTGTCGAAAAGTGGGCGTGTAATACACCTCTGCCTTCCCCTTCGGGAATATAAGGCGTGAAGTTATGTTATGCTATGTTTGTTAATTTCATATCGTTATCTCCATTTACTTATGACAACCCGTCTGTCCAAAGTGGTATGGCCAAATCCTCATGTTGCCTAGCACAAATGCTTGTATGACGAATATTCAAAGAGCCGCATGTTTAGCAGTGGCCAAAAGGCTGATGATCATAATGTCCATTAAGGTCTATTATCTTGGGATAATAATTTTACTAAAGTCCTGGTAAGCTTCCTGCCTCCGTGGTCCAGTGGATAGCGTATGCGACTGCTGATCGGAGGTCCCGGGTTCAATTCCCGGGTCGGGCAAAATTGTCACTGGGTTTTCCCGAATTCCCAGTAGCAGCTCGGAGTCTGGTGATGTGCCCGGTAACGGCAATAGGCTCGCCCCCTATTACGTGAGACTTAAAATTTCATGCCGAAATGTGGGTGTAATATTTCACCTCTGCCTGCCCCTTCGGGGATACAGGCGTGAGTGCTGGTAAGCTTGACACGTGATACTTTTAGTACTTAGCGGTGACCAGTGAAGTGATTTGGTTACCTCTTTGGTGTTCGATGTAAGTTTGATGAGAATATAAGACGTAGTCTCCTAAAAGTATTTTAATTCTATTAACTACAATGGCTGCAAATGATTTATAGCACACCTGATTTTACAAAGCTTATACCGTGGCTCTCACGCACTAAACTAACCCTAAAAATAGGAATCATGAACTCTGTCTCGTTATCTCAATCATTTATGAGGGGAGAGGTTGATACTGACAAATTCAAACCTGCTCAATCTTACTTCGACCAGTTTTGCTCAAATATTCAACAAAAACAGGCAGTGATAGCCTGTTATTGTTTGCTTGCCGATATTTTGTCCATATTGCGCAAGTCCTAAGAAATACGCGGCGATAGCCCTGTGGTGTACCTAACTGCCCTGACGATGATCTCGGGTTCGATCCCCAGGTACCCCGGGCACTCACTTCTGACTTTTCGAAGTTGTATCAAAAATGTGAATTATCGCTTGCTCAATAATCTGCCGGGTAGATGGCAATAGGCTCGCCCGCTATAACATTGGGACCGAAACATATCTGGCGAAGTGTAGGTGTATAATATACCTCTGCCGAGCCCTTCGGGGATTTAGGCGTGAAGTTATGACATAAGACAACCAGACAAAGAAAGCAACAGAAAATATCTACCTAGTTGTACACTATGATTGTACCAACATTGTAACAGAACAAACAGTTCGATATTTTTACTGTCATCCAAAAGATTGATAAAAATAAAACTTTTGAAACATAATGACGTGTTCGCGACGGAATATTTATTGGGTACTTAGGAGCATCTGTGAGATTTATAGATGTGACAGATAGTCACTATGGAATTGAATGAAATAGATAGAATTTTAGAATTGGATTTATAAGATTATGCTACGCTGTTGTCGCAAATGCGTCTACGGCGTAGAGGCTCTACGGAATTACAAACAATTATACTTTTAGTATTTATGTCAAACATCATGTGAATGTGTGTATAGTGCTGAGACATGTCAAGATGGTGCATGATACGATGTGAAATTGAAATAACTAGAATTATAAATACTGCACGGTTGGTGTAGTCGTTTAAGCGGTCGCCTCGCCGCTTGACACTGCGCTGTGTTGTGGGTTCGATCCCCACAGTCTGGGTCTGGGTGTTCATTATGTCCGTTATTTGTGTGTTTGTAAAGTCCCCCGCGACACAGGATATAGTCCTAGTGCGGGAGTTGTCTAAAAAAAAAAAGAATTCTATGAAATATATTAAATAAATGGTATAAATACGGAAACAAAAATATATCTTAGAAATACATACAATATAATATATTATAATATTATATACTATTTAGCAAGGTCATGTTTAATAGTATCATAAGCGTTTAGATCATGGCCGACCAACGTACATTACCAGCAACGAGTATTGTGTAAATTTGAACATTAATAATAATTATGAGTCAACATAACCATAAGCTGCTTAGCAAAACAGAGCCTAAGAGCGTAAACGCATCAGCACTAACAATAATTAATACTAAAACTCGATTACACCAAACTTTAGTGATAATAAATGTAATTTACTGGAGTTAACCCGCAGTTAAAACGGCTGCTTCATACTTGGGCTCATCGGTCTAACTTGAGGATGCCAGATGGCCGGGCAATCTTGGCGTCACAATTTATTTTGAATGTTAGGAATGTAATAAATGTTAGGAAAAATATCTACCTTTTTAGTAAACATAGTGATTTTCACAATATTAGCAGGAATAGACAAAGACTGCATGTTCCTTTCCACCGACTGTATAAAATACATGACTCATTTGTGGGGCTTGGTATCCTTATATATAATAAACTACCCATTGCCTTGCTACGATTACCTTCTAATATATTTGAAATGAAAGTTAAAGCTATTTTGCTGAAGAAAGCGTACTATACAATTAATGATTATTTAAATGATAAGACAAGTTGGTCGCGTAGTTCAACGCGGAATGATGTCTGCAAATATGTACACAAATTATATTTTATTCTACTGTAGTTTTCTTTTTTTTTTGTTATGTTGAGAATCTATGTAATATTGTAATATTTAGATAATTTGTTATGATTATGAACAATTTGAAAACCTTTCTATATAATTTATATTATTATTGATTGATAATGTAATTTATTTATACCTACAATGATTTTTTTTTCACATGTAATTATTATTTATATAATGACGTTCAAAAGTGCCAGGAAATGGTCTATTTGAATTAAAGAACTTTGATTGATTGATTGATTGCTAGTCCCGATATTTTGCGTTTTGTCCAGTAATCAGACCTTACTGTCCTGGATTCCGAATATCTAGATCAACTAAGCCGTGTCATATACTAGCAAGCAGGCCGGCATTCGAACTTGTCGAATGTTACTTTGTCTACAGAATATTGTAACTTACTTTGTTGAAGTAGTTTAGTCTTAGAAATATCCGGGTATTGATACGCATGGATATGCCATCATAGTGTGTCTGCACTTTATTTTTATACTAGTCGACGCCAGCGGCTTCGCACGCACATATTTTCGAATTTCCCGTTTTGCCCGTTCCCGTGGGAATTTCGTGAAATCCCGTCTTAGTGCACACCTACGGTCCCCAAGGAACATACATGCAAAATTTCAGCTTCTTGCGCCGAGTAGTTTCGGCTGTAGCTTGTCTGTCAGTTAGTCAGTAACGCAAGGATTTTATATATACAGATGAAAACGCATGATATTATTGCTGTCAACGTCTATAATGCGAGCAGCCGCATACAAAGAAATATATTCTATACTCGTGAGCCCATGTCAGTCAGTCAGTCACTCTGTGGAAAAGGTAATATTCAGCCAAATCTGGTAAGACTAGTAAGCGGACCCCAGGCTGAAACTGGGATAACGCTAGGAGGATGGGCGTGAATCGTTGCCACGTGTATAGAAATTCAAGGTAAATTACATTGAAATACAGAATACGCACTCATTAGATAACATTTTGACTTTTTAATTGCAATGGAAAGCCTCAGCCCGCTCTTCCATCAACATACAAAGAAAACTAAGTAGTCACGTTACAGATGCAGTCTGGTGGAGTGAGGATATCAATCAATTAGCCTATTGCAGTCTACTGCTGGACATGGGATTCTCCCAACATGCGCCACAATGACCGATCCTCTGCCTTCCACATCCAGCCCGCCCCAGCCACCTTTTTTTAGGTCGTCGGTCCACCTAGTGGGGTCCTACTCTTCGTTTGCCGAAACGTGGTCTATAAATCCTGTGTCGCGGGGGCTTTACATACATACATTCGACGGACACTTTCAGACTCAATCAAACAAATTATGGATCGAAACCACAACACTCAGTGTCAGGCAGTGTGGCGGCTGCTTAGACCACTATGTCAACTGTGCTGTCACACATTCGGACCTAGATGAGAATCCACGACCTCGATGGCCTTTTTAGGCCAATGAGTGAAACAATCCGCCATTTTTTTTATTCAAATTCATTTTTGCCTAAACACTCCCTCATACAACTTTGAAAGACACCAGCTGTTTCGACCAAGGCCGTTGCGTCTGCAATCCCTCTAAGGTACATTTATTCTCGAGCATCGCTACAAATATAGTGTAAATAAAGTTGTGCAGAAATGCAACGGTGACTGTCCGTAATCCTATCTAGCTGCCTCAGGGACCGCTCTTGTGTTGGGGCCACTAAGTAGGCAATGAGTATGAGGCCGATAAGCTCAAAAACTCCTGTACGTATTTTAGTATTATTTTAGTGTGATTTATCAGAAAGGTGTATCAATCACGCGGGCAGAAATCGAATTTTAAACATTAAATGTTGGACCCTATACAACTTAGTGTTTACTACTCATGCAAAGTAGAGCGTAACTTAAAGTCAGTAGAATGTCTAAATTTGCTATGTGGATTACCATGTACGAAATTATATCTTGCTTTTGTAATTCGGTATTTAGGATAAATGATTAATGTAAAAGTAATAATAATAAGTAATAATAATATAACCTGGCAACACCTTAAAGTCAACAACACAATTTTCTTGCATATTTTTATTTTAATTTATATTACAGTTTTACAATACAATTTATAAATTTATTTATCAACAAGAAGTAAGAATACCTAATAAATATACGGATTTACATATAAAAGCCATTAAAATTTAAGAAATAATATTAGATAAATACAGTGAAGATGACACTATATGTCAAAACAAACATTACAAACAAAAACAAATATAAAAGCAAGAAAAGTTGGTATAAATGTTGACCAGAGCTAGAAAAGCAGCTGCAGCACGCTTAACACCTCCGGACTCGTCGCTCAGCTCCGCCTCACAGCCGCCGGCACCAGCAGCAGCATCGCCGGTGAGTGTTGAGGCGTCGAGCGCATCTAGCGACGAGTTTTTCTCCCCGCCGTCGTCGCCACCACCTGTCCGCCGGCGAGGGAGAGGCCGGCCACCGAATGGCTTAGGACCCCGAGGCTCATCGGTCTCGAGCAGGGCCCCCGCTACCGGTGGTGATGTGCACCGCATGAGGTGGACTAGATCCATGAATGAGAATGTCATGCGGGCATATTATGTGGCTACAGAGGGGGGTACTAACCTTACGGCGTACCGTGATCGCATGCTGCCTCTGTTTCAGGACTTGGAACCGGCCGTCAACGTTTCGGCGCAGCGACTGTCGGATCAAGTGCGCGCAATCCAGCGCTGTCGTTTGCTGGATGACGATGCACTTGAGAGGCTACGCTCAGGCTTGCAAGGTAACCCTCCCATTCCTCCTTCCACACGTGAATGTGTAACGGCAGTGACAATTGACACACTAAGGCAACAAAGTGTTGAAGAAGTGAATGGTGGGGATATACAAGTAAGTGCCCAGTACATGGATAATGTAAGGAGTGCTTTGGAATGTGCCATCAGGGAATATCGTTACGAGGCCTTAGTAAATAGGCCTCGTCTGCCGCGTTTGCCCACGCATAAGAAAAATTTGGCGCTGGTGTGTGCCCTGGATTCACTATTGTCTACATACCTAGACAATAGTGAAAATCTCAGTGATACACACTCAATTCTGTACTGTGCGGCTGTAGCGGCATGTCGGATAGCCAATGTCAACATACAAAGCAACATTGATATGGCTACCCGAAATAATGCTGTGCCGGCTTGGCAGTGCAGGATTGAGCGTCGTATCGCTGAGTCTAGGGCACTCATTGGCAAGCTGATCTGCTTCAGGTCGGGCAATACTCGCCCGAGAGTGATGCGTTTTGTGACCCGCGCCTTTGCAGGAACGGGTATTAGGCCACGAGAATACGCGTCGCGGGTCACAGAACGCATCGACTTCCTGAAGCAGAAGATTTATGCGTGGGCAAATCGTATCAAACGCTATAAAAAACGTATAGGCAGATATTCCCAGAATCGCACATTCCAAAAGGATGAAAGGTGGGTGTATAGAAATTGGGAGCGTCCCGGTCTAGGTGTGGATGATGGGAGTCTACCAGATAATGAAACTACAAATACGTTCTGGAGTAGCATCTGGTCGACCCCCGTTAGCCACACGGAAGATGGTTGGTTTAGGGATGTTGAGCGATCATGTGCGGCAACCCCTAATATGGATGCCGTAGCTATAACAGCTACTGATGTTAGTAGTGCAGTCCGTCCGTTACCAAACTGGAAAGCGGCAGGTCCGGACGGATTGCACAACTTTTGGTTGAAGTGGCTGCGTAGTGCACATGCTCGTTTGGCGTCCCAATTCCAATCATCTCTAGAATCAGGAACGCTTCCAATTTTCTTAACAACTGGCATTACCCACCTGCTTTTTAAAACAGGAAGTACCACGGACCCAAAAAATTATAGACCTATAACCTGCCTACCGACGGTCTATAAACTTTTTACATCCATTTTGAGAACTAAACTGGCCAAACATATATATACTAATAAAATCATGTCCAGTTCTCAAAATGGATGTAAAAGTGGGTCGCGTGGTACTAAAGAGCTACTCCTTATAGACATGACCATTAGCCAACAGGTTCGCCGTAGCCGAAAGGATCTAGCGACATGCTGGATAGATTATAAGAAGGCCTACGACTCTGTGCCACATACATGGCTCTTGAGAGTGCTAGAGTTGTACAAAGTTGATTCAACTCTATGCACTTTCCTGAAGACGTGTATGGGGCAGTGGAGTACGGTTCTTCGCTATCCAGGGTGTCGACGGACTCTCGGATGCGGCGATCCTATTAAGATCCAACGAGGGATCTTCCAAGGTGACAGTTTGAGTCCCTTGTGGTTTTGTCTAGCACTGAATCCTCTTAGCACATTGCTCGAGAATTCAGGGCTAGGCTATCGGTTGCACAGCAGAGGTCAAGTAATATCTCACCTTCTTTTCATGGATGACTTAAAACTATTTGCCTCCACTGACCTCCAGTTGACAGAGTTAATAAAGGTAACTGAAAACTTTAGTAAGTCTATCAAGATGGAGTTCGGTGTAGATAAATGTGCGGTCTTGCATGTAAAGAAGGGCAGGGTTGTGGAATCTGATGGTATAGAACTTTCAGATTTCACACAACTTAGATCTCTCTCTGCAACCGAAACCTACAAATATCTAGGTATGTCGCAGGCACTAGGTATTGCTGAGACTGGCATGAAACAGGCGTTGCAGGAGCGCTTCTTTGGCCGTTTGAGAAAAATCTTAAATAGTTTTTTATCAGGCGGCAACAGGGTGCGCGCCTGTAACGGTTGGGCCATGCCAGTCTTAATGTACTCCTTCGGCATACTTAGGTGGACTCAAACAGAACTTGATGCCTTGGATAGAAAAGTCCGTTGTCTACTGACTACATACCGGATGCATCACCCGCGGTCGTCAGTAATGAGATTGTACATCCCGCGGAAGTGCGGGGGTCGCGGCTTCTTAAGTGCCAAGACCCTCCATAACCGCGAGGTGTGCAATCTCAGGGAATATTTTCTCAGCACTGACGTGGGTGTCCACCGTGATGTGGTCACTGTGGACAACGGGCTTACCCCGCTGAGTCTGGCTAAGGAGAACTGGCGCAAACCTGCCGTACTTGGTGTTGAGGAGCGCAAGGAGGTATGGAAAGGTAAAGAGCTGCATGGACGTTTTTATCGGGCCCTGCATGGACCCGATGTAGACTTACCAGCTTCTGTGTCCTGGCTACGTTTTGGCGATCTTTTCGCCGAAACAGAAGGTTTTGTCTTTGCGATTATGGACGAGGTTGTCATGACGAATAACTACCGGAAGTATATCCTGAGGGATGGGACGGTTGACATATGTCGGGCATGTCACCAGCCTGGTGAATCTCTCAGACATATAGTATCTGGTTGTTCTCGTCTTGCCAACGGCGAGTATTTGCATAGACACAACCAAGTGGCCAGGATTGTCCACCAGCAACTTGCCTTAAAGTACCAACTTGTCGACTCTGAAATACCGTACTACAGGTATGTGCCCGACCCAGTTCTTGAAAATGGTCGTGCCACCATGTATTGGGATCGATCTATCATTACTGATAGAACTATTGTGGCTAACGAGCCAGACATAGTAGTGATAGATCGATCTAAGCGCCTTGCAATGATCATCGATGTCACCATTCCACATGACGAGAATCTCGTGAAAGCCGAGAAAGATAAACAAATAAAATATTTGGATTTGGCTCACGAGATTGTCGACATGTGGGATGTGGACTCGGCGATCATTGTACCGATAGTCGTGTCAGTTAATGGTCTCATTGCCAAGAGCCTCGATCACCACCTCAAGAGGCTCGCGTTAGACGGCTGGATTAAGTCCTCTATACAGAAGGCAGTATTGCTGGCCACGGCTCGTATCGTCAGGAGGTTCCTCTCTCTGGAGCCCTAACCACCGGTAGCTTGGTCCCTGCACCCGATACCGGTGAGCCCCGTAATTTTATTTTATATTTTTATATTTGTTTTTTCTAAATAACATAGAAATGTAAAATATCATTATGAGAAAAGGTTGAAATAAAGAGAATAATAATAATAATATAAAATCTTTATTTCCATTTGAGCCTTACAAAAATAAAACATTCCTATCCCACACACTAGGCATAGCCTGTCCTGTGGGGGAAACAAACGATTTACATTCAAAATCACGGCAAAATAGAATACAACAAAACAAACAAAAATTAAGTTGAAATTAAGTAAAAAACAAAACGAAAAAAAAAAAGTTATATTTTAAATGTCTTAAGGATATACAATGGGTGTTTATGTGTGTATGTGTTTGTGTGTAAGTCTGGGTGTGATTGTGTGTGTGTGTGTGTGTGTATGTGAATGTGTGTGTGTGCGTGCGTTAGCGCGTGTGTGCGTGCGTTAGCGCGTGTGTGCGCTGTTGTGTAAGAATATTAGATTGTGTGTGTGTGAGATTGCAGCAGCCTCATTTAATAACCCGCAGCACTTCTTCAGTCTGCGAATAACTCCACTTCAATAACATAGTCGTAATCAGTCTCTTGGTTTCTTTTACAGTGCAGTCTTTTAGATTTAAAATATTTGAGAATTTATTATATATAAATGGATAAAGAAAGCTTCCAAAACGGTGCGCAAAACAAGTAGCAGTACGTATTTTACATAACTTAAAAATGCGTTTTTTGTATATATCGTTGTAATTGTCAGAATTTATCACATTTTTATGAACAGCAGACACTACCCTGGCAATGTACAGCTTCCGGACACTCAACACCCCAGCCTCTTTATATAGAGCGTCAGTGCGATATCGAAGGGGTTTTTTTTAAAGCTGTTTTTAATACTCCTCTCTGGGCTCTTTCAAGAGGTAGGATAAATTATGTAGGTGAACCGCCCCAAGCTAAGATGCAATAATTAATAAGGGACTGGCAGAGAGCCATATACACCATTCTTAGTATTTTACCATTGATTGCATCACGTAAGTTCTTCATTACGTATATAACCTTTCTCACCCTCCCACACATTTCAGCCACATGTTCCTTAAATGTAAGCTTCTCGTCTAAAACTACACCAAGATACTTAAGAGAATCTACCCGACTGATTACTTTGCAATCGCAGGTATTGCCTAGCACTTCGAACTTACAGTTATTTGAATGGATCTTCAAGGCAGTTAAAGAGAGAGGTGCGGAAGCAGCCGTCTTGTGGAAGCACAAAAACTTTGTTTTTGACGTGTTGAGGGATAATATGTTGTGATGCAACCAGCTGGATATTGTTGCCATGCCTCTTTCTACATTTCGACAGACACCAAGCCAAGAGCTGTCATGGAAGATAAAAGCCGTATCATCCGCATAACATATGATTTCCGATTTTTGTATTGGAAGGCAGGCGATATCGTTTATGTAAAGCAGAAACAGAGTGGGTCCCAGAATGCTTCCCTGCGGAATGCCATAGGTCACAGGTTTTAAACTACTAGTTACGTCGAAAAGCTTTACACACTGATAACGTCCCGACAAATAATCTGCGAACCAACTCAGAGCCGTTCCGCTTATACCATAGGCTTCCAGTTTCTTCAGTAGAATAGAAATTGGTATGGAGTCGAACGCCTTGGCGAGATCTAAGAAAACACCGATACATTTAGACCCTTTATCTAGGTGAGAGGCTACGATATCAGTGAGAAGAGTAACAGCATCCTCACAAGATCTCCCCTGCCTGAATCCGAATTGACGGTCGTTAATTACGTTATTTTTGGATAAAAAAGCCACGAGTCTTTTGTTTATGATACGCTCAAGCAACTTTGAAATGCTACCCAGAAGTGAAATTGGGCGATAATTAGTGGGGTCCTCCCTTTGTCCTCCCTTAAATATAGGTACAACCGCTGCAGTCTTCCAGGTTTTTGGGAATGTGCCCGATTCTATGCTCAGATTGAATATAATAGAAAGAGGTTCTGCTATTAGGTGTCCTATACTTTTAAGTATATTGTTGCTTAAGTTATCGAGACCGGGCGAGCTGTCAGATTTAAGATTTTTTATGAGTGAAATTATTTCTTCAGGATCCGTGGGAGTAATAAAAATTGAGTCTAATATTTTTTGTTTAATTTCAATTTTGTCTTTAAGGGATTTTTGAGTGACATTAAGTGTTTCGAATATGTTCTTAGCCAATTTTTGGCCCACCGTTGAGAAATGATCGTTACATGCCTCTAAGGATGCCTTCAGAGACCCTCGAATGCTATTGATATCCTCCAGAGAACTATTCCCCTTTTTTGATGGTCTATGAGAGATTTTATTTACAGACTGCCAAAGTCTCTTTGGTATATTTTTGTTTTTATTTATCTCTTTGCCATCGTGTTCGGCTTTCAGATCTCTGAGAAGTTTGATGTAGAAATTTCTGTACCTACAATAGATCAGTCTTTTTGTGATATCATTTGGATGTTTCCTAGACTCAAGGTGTAGTTTGTCCTTATGTTTCCCGCAACGTATTAATCCAGGAGTCATCCAAGGTAGAATGTTGAATTTTGAATGGCTGATTTTGACTGTATGAGAATGTTTGGATATTGTGTTTGAAAGAATAGATGTGAAGTCATATACCATAGTTTCAAGGGAAGAAAGTTTCAAAAAGGACCAGTCCGTGCATTCAAGTTCAGACTTAAGACTGTCATAGTCTACTTTTATCCTGGTTCTATTTCTAGTATGTGATTGCAAGGGCTTAGTGGTTATACCTAACATAGTGATACTATGGTCAGTGAGAACAGTGGGACACACAACTGTTTCCGCTTGAGAGTTGAAAGGGACGAATATGTGATCTATACAGGATTCACCATGCGTCGGTATGTTCACACCCGAGGTTAGACTGTGTTCAGACAAGAGAGTAAGATAGGTGGATGTATTATCTTCAGAAATAGAGGAACCTATGATATTGATATTTATATCACCAGTAACAATAAGACATGGAGTTCTTTTAAGCGAGTTCAGATTTTGATCTAATGATGTCAAGAATTTTGAGGGGTTTTTAAATGATGGTGAACGATATACACCTATTATAGTGAGAGCATTTGGAATTTCAACACATAAGACATTTGCGTCATCGATGTTAGGCTCAAAAGCTTTAGTAGACCATTTATTATTTACGTACACTATAATACCTCCTGCCTTATTAATATATTTCTTTGTATTGTATGATTTATAACCAGCAATCTGTTTAATAATGGGAGATTCTTTTAACCAGCATTCACTAAGGACCAAGTAATCGAATGAAATGTTAAATCTAGCAAGAGTCACTAAAAATTGTCAAAGTTTTGCTGCATGCTTCTAATATTTACGCTTAAACCCTTTATAGTGTACTTATTGATAATTTTGCCACACTCCTCTGGGGATGGTACAATATGGCATTCAACATTTAAAGAGTTATCTATATCAGTTAGTATATCAAGGGTAGTCATAGGTTTTAAATGATACTTTTGATATAATTATGGAATATCTGTTATTAACGAATGCCATTTTTACACCGAGTGAGATGATCGTAGAGTTTATATATGGGTTAACATTATTAGTGAATATAGAAGGCATGCATGTATATATGATGACGTAATAATTTGTAGTTTGGCAGTTAGATTTCGCACAGTGAAATAATGAAGCTGTCAAATGAGTAAGTGTTGTTGTATGTGATGGAATATTGTGTAATGTGTGTGTAAAGTAAGTATAAACATAATTTGAAAGAAAAGGAGTGTGATTGAAAATCAGTAAAACTATTTTGAAACAAAACAATAGAGTACAAGAGAGCAAAGTGCCTAAACTTAACTGGTTATTTATAGTCTTCTTTTTCCTCGCCTGAAGTTTATCTGTTTGATAGTTTTTCCAAGTCTTCAAGATGTTGGATTTGCAACGGTGGAGAGCCTTCACGTCCTTCCCGTTTTCTGACATAGACACTACCGTTTCGCACCCAGCAGTACTTGTATCCGTGTTCTCGAGTCCAGTTGCGTGCGGCACGAAAAAGTCGGCGAGTGTCATAGGTAAGACGTTCGTTTACAAAAACTTTTCTCTGCGGCCCCGAACCAACTATTTCTTGACTATCCAGCTTACGACGAATTTTGGCTTCTTTTAGAACGTCTTCTCTTTTTGATCTTCTAGTAAAGGAGACCACTAGCGGTCGCGGCAGCTGATTTCCATCTGGTTTGCCTTTCGTAAGTGCACCAGCTCGAGAAACGTAATCTAGGTCCTGTTCTTCTAGCTTAATCCCGATTTTGTCCGCAGTTGTCAAGGCGAGATGGTAAGGGTTTTCTCCTGGGGTTTCAGTAAGACCTAGTATTTCTATTTCAGACTGAAGTGAAATGTGTGATTGCTTGTTTAGTTGGCCCTGCAGCTGGGCTATCTGCGTTTTAAGAAACTGGTTTTCCTTTTCCTTTTGTTCGAGTGTTTTTAGGCGTTCTTCATAGTCACTGAACTTTAACAGTAGGTCATCAAGTCGTTTGTTGAGATCGGACTACATGTTCACCATATCCAGTCGTAGCGATCGAATCTCAGCAATTACTTCGTAGTTGGTGGGGGAGGATCCCGAGGTGGTCATAGTTTTCTTGCGAAGAGTAACGTTGTCGTTTGCACGGATGGGAGTATTTGAGTTATCGCCTCCTTTCTTGGTATTAGCGCGGCAATCAGGGCAAGCCCAGACCTTTTTTTTTTTGAACTTTTTGCTGAGATGTTAAACTACTCACGTTTGCGCAAGTTGTGTGCAGCACCCGAGAGCAAGATTTCACTGAACATGCTACGAAGTCTTCCTTTGAGATGATCTTAAGACACCCGGCACATTTCATAGTGGCCTCTACTATGAGACTCTTCGAAGCTTACAGCTAGCGATAGGGCTTATCGTTTATCGTCGCGTATCGTTGTAGTGGTCGCTCGGCCGCTCGACTCGCGTGACTCACCGCTGTCGCTGCGAAGACGCGCTTTGAAATTATAACGATTTAATAATTGCACTCGCACTTCACACTCCTGTTATTGTATAGTTTTAAGCGATATCGTTATTTTGTTTACAGAACATAAATCTTGTTGGTTAGAGCTATCTTTAGGCACTAATAACACTTCAAAACGCGCAAAAATCCACTCATTTATGATTTTTAAATACGGAGAATTAGCGGGACGTTGTTTACTGTTTGCCGTTCGGAGTATCGATATGATAGACAAGTAAAGAACGGATTTTGATGAAACTTTGCAATTATCATCATCATCACCATCAGCCTGCCGTAGTCCACTTCTGGATTTAGGCCTCTCCAATGGCACGCCACTGAGCCCCATTTTCAGCTCCTCGTGTCCAGCCGCTGTCAGCCACTTTGCGTATATCGTCACTCCACCTAGCCGAACGGCGTCATACACTACGTTTGCCATAACTTTGCAATAATATATTTAATACATCAGAGTAGCACATAGGATATATTCTATTGCAATAACAGATACCACGACTGAAGCCACGGCTAAGATATATGAAATAAAATAATACCCTACCACATACACAACACCATCTAGTCTCACACTAAGCAGATCATGTACAATGGGTAACTAGGCAATGGATGAACATACACAAATACTTTCTTTTTGATAAAACACACATACTATACATAGTGACACCTGGAGCAAGACAAACAACCATGTTTACACACAAAATTTTTTGACTTGAGCGGGAATCGAATCCGCGATTTTTGGCGTGGCAGTACGTTTACACTACCACTACACCACCCTCTCGTCTCCATTGCAGCTAATTATCCAAGCCGTGATTCTGAGACCCAGCGGTAGCACTCGGTTCTCGTGGCCCGCGTCGTATCGCTAGCATCGGATAGCCGTCTCCCTGAACACTCGCTGCTCGCTCATAATCGCTGAGCTATGTCGCTCTGTTACGTGAACGATTCAAACTTTATATCTCCAATATGAGACACTGGGTGTCATTCGCAAGTCTAGTATTTATTGATGATGATCTTTATGTAAATGTAGAATCATTTTAATGAGTAATTGACTTGAATTTTAACGTGCACAAGCGTCATATCGTGGCCAAAATATAAATGTAATGATTTTAATTTTATAAAATACCAGAGGATTCCCGCAGCTACGCCCGCACATTACTTTCTAATTTAACAAGTTCGCCCGATCCCGTGAGAATTTCAGGAAATCCCTTCTTAGTGCGCCCCTACGGTCCCCAGTAAACACGCATGCCAAATTCCAGCTTCTTACGTCTAAAGGTTTACGATATAGCTTGTCTGTCAGTCAGTCAGTAACGCAAGAATTTTATACATACAGATATGTAATTGTATCAGTGATATAAACTGTTCGACTGCTAGGCACGTTTCTCTTTTGACGGGAAAGTTTTTCTAGGCTATTGCTGCCTTTTTAGATGACTTAGAACGTATGTGCTATGAAAATTAGAAAATATAAATATTGAACACAATTTGTGACTATCGCTTGCTACGTAAATAAAATTATACACTGATCTCAATAGTAGCAAGAATCATATCAAAATCAGCAACAATCTAAGTTAGATCTTTTATATTTATTTACTAGCTAGGCCCACGGTTACACTAACTTTATTTAGGGCTAGTGCTGCATCCGCGGCTCATAGTGTATTCTTATGTATACATAGCCTTTCTAGACAAATAGGCTATCAAACACAAAAAATATTATTAAAATCGAACCGGTAGAAGCTTATTAGCGCATTCAACCAAACAAACAAACTCTTCAGCTTTATAATAAATCAGACGTCGCCGGCGACTTCGCCTTTTGCCTTCCTCTTGAATCATTCTATCTAACAAAAAAACCGCATTAAAATCCGTTGCGTAGTTTTTAAGATTTAAGCATACATAGGGACAGACAGACAGAAGACAGACTTTGTTTTATACTATGTGTATAGTGAAGTATAGATTGTGGTTGTATTGTATATTGGACAGCGCCGAAAAAGTTTTCACTGCCATTCGAAGCGATGGAAGTTTCTCTACATAGCCGCTTCGAAAGCATTCCCAAAACTTTGTTCTAGATGCCCATTGATACTGAGATGTGAAAGTTATTAAGGTAACTCTATAAATATGCTTAGTAAAGGAGATCATTTGTAACTTTCATTTGCTTGTAATCTTGATACACAAAAATGGTCCCGTTGGATCTAGTCATAAGCGTTGACCTTACATTATTCGAAAGTGCGCTACCGCTGTTTTCAGTCAGCATATTATTATTAATCTTAACCTGGAAAGGGCTGTGGTACCTATCTATAATATACGATGCAACATGTATTTTATTAACACACAGTATGTGGCACTCAGAACGTGAATTGCCCTGCCCGTCATACTAGATCGGCAAAGTTAAGTAAAGCTTGCACAGATCACCACTTAGATGGGGGACCGCGTATAGCACCTGAGCGCTACCAGGCTTCTGAGAGCATGTCAACTGTCGGTTTCTACCTGTGCTTGCTTCAGGACAATAGTCGTTAGGCCATGTCGGAGGCCTTTAGGTGAAAACCAGAGTTGGCCACCCCTAGCAAGAAGAACATACAGAATCTAAGTTGTGAAATTTCTGTGGTTTGGGATTTTCACCAAATCAAATCTAGTGACCATTTTTTTTGCGCAAGTTGTTATATCTTAGCGTTACCCACTTGGGTAGGTAACGCTAAGAAACTGTTCTCGCACATGAAACTGTTCAACCTGGGGTCCGCTTACTAGCCTAACCGGAATTTGGCTGAATACTAGCTTTACCACAGAGCGATTGCCTATCTGACCACCGCGACACGAAGGGATAGCGATATTCCATAGTTTAGACCAGTGTCAGTTTATTTAGAGGTATTGACGCCATATAACGACTGTCTGTCAAATATCTTCATGACAGCTGGGACCAACGCCGTAGGTCTTAGTAAATAAAAGCTTGCTCGTCGACGCACGAGGCAAGCGATAATTTTATTAATAATTCAATACGCACATACCGCCGAAAAGTCACCGGTGCGCGTCGGGTGTTTCAACCGATACTCTCTGCATGGCAGTCTGTTGGTATCTCCACTAGGCTATCGCTGCTGTCTATTAACACACTGCATCTAGGTTATTAAATGTAGATAACTGTGGTATGTTATTTTTACCCAATGTCAAATCTAGTGGCTATTTTTATCGCAAGTTGTTTTATGTATCTACCGTTAAATTATCGAAGCAGACTTCGTGATTAATAATTATAGAGTATGACCTTACTTTGCTCATTTCCATTAAACTTTGACAAAGGCTTTTCACAACAACGATAAAGTACTGTAACATACTCAAAGTTTTCAATGGAGTCTTGACAAAGATAAACTTTACGGGTTTCATAAATTGAATTGATATTATTAATGCAATACCACGATTTAAGTATTGGGGAGCTGAATGGCAAAACATGGAACCCTTATAGTCAAAGTCAAAATCGTTTATTCATCAAGGTCACAATATGATGCTTATGAACGTCATTTTTTAGGGTTCCGTACCTCGAAATGAAAAAAGGAACCCTTATAGGATCACTTTGTTGTCCGTCCGTCTGTCAATACCCTTTTTCTCAGAAACGCGTGCAGGTATCAAACTGATTTGAATTTATATCAAATAGTCAAATCTACTGTCCCTTGAAGCTGTGAAAAAATCAATCTTCTAGGCCAACGCAATCAAAAGATACAGCCGTTTATGCTGCAAATTTCTGCAAATTTACGTAACTCGCAAGGAACTCAAAACCTACAGGGTACTTCCCGTGAACTCAGAATCTTCAAATTTGGTACGAAGCAATGTCTTATAGCACAAATAAAGGAAAAATTGCTAAAACAGTAAATTTTTAGTTAGATCATATAAAAAAATGTTTTATTAATTTAAAAGTTACTACCCCTTTCCTCATGAACGCGTTAAGTTATTAAATTGAAATTCATATCAAATACTCGGGTTTATAATACTTTTAAGCTGTAACAAAATCAGACTTCTATCTCAACGCAATCAAAAGATACAGCAATTTTACAATATTTTCAAATTCGCAACTACTCGCAAGGGCATCAAAACCTACAGGGTACTTCCCGTGAACTCAGAATCTTGAAATTTGGTACGAAGCAACGTCTTAAAGTACAGATAAAGGGAAAATTGCAAAAACCGTAAATGTTTAGTTATCATATAATTAACAATATTTTTAATAGTTTTAAAGTTACTATCGCTTTCCCCATGAACCCGTAGAGGTATAAAATTGAAATTCATAGCAAATGCTCAAGTCAAAGCTAAAGGGTTATTCCAGTCGATCTAGAATCTTGAAATTTGCATAAAGCATCGTTTAATAGCACATAAGAAAAAGTTCGAAAACCTAGTTAATTAACATATATTTTTTTAAATAACTATATATACCTACAGGTTTGTACGGAACCCTCGGTGCGCGAGACCGACTCGCACTTGACCGGTTTATTTTTTTTTAAATTGAATTACTTAATGCTTCTACATTTACACTTACTGCCTCGTTCGCAAAGCAATAGGTAGAACCACTCAAAAGAACGGGTAATAAAACTCGTTGCCACTCTTTTTAATCGCCAATATTATGGTACATAATAAAATATGTATTTTATTTTTGTAAGGCAGCGATAGCCAAGTGGATATACCAACAGACTGCCATACAGAGGGTATCGGGTTCGAATCCACGGCGCGCACCAATGACTTTTCGGAGTTATGTGCGTATTGAATTGTTAATTATCGCTTGTCCCGTGCCTCGGAGAGCACGTTAAGCCGTCGGTCCCGGTTGTCATGAAGATCTTTGACAATCGTTACAAGGCGTCAGTACCTTCTAATATAAACTGACACTAGTCTAAACCATGGAATATTGCTATCCCTTCGGGTTGCGGAGGTCAGACACGCAGTCGCTCTGTGGAAAAGCTAATATTCAGCCAAATCCGGTTAGACTAGTAAGCGGACCCCAGATTGAAAACTGGGATAACGCTAAGAGGAAGAAGATTTTTGTAAGGAGCTGCAACTCTTTCACATTGTACTTAATTACTTGTTAATAGTAAATAGTTACAGACATAGTACATACACACATACATATCGTCACGCCTTTTATCCCCGAAGGGGTAGGCAGAGGTGTATTTCTACACCCACTTTTCGCCAGATATACTTTAGTCCCACGTAATAAGGGGCGAGCCTATTGCCGTACCGGGCACATTTCCAGACTCCGTGCTGCTACTGTGAATTTCGTGACAGAAAAACCTAATAACACTGCCCGACCCAGGAATCGAACCCGGGACCTCCCGATCCCACGTGCACATTTATGCCGCGAGACCAACGAGGTAGTCGTATAGGGTTTGATGTCGAGTTTTCCGTCTCTACGCAAAGATGGTATTTGCATCGTGTTATCCCTTAGTCGCCTCTTACGACACCCACGGGAAGATAGGGGGTGGTGTATTCTATGCCGTCAACCACACGGCGGACATAGACAGACATAGTACTTAAGCAATTAATGCAGTTACTAAACTAAGTGCCTCAGTTAGCCTTCCAATGTGAATATTGTGTAACAGGAACATCCACTTACGTCTTATAATGTAGGCAACTCGCGACCATGTTGAGAACTATGGTGGAAATGTATGTTACCGAAGTGACTGTTTATGAATACACAAAATTACAAAAACCATTATGTTATATATTATAGATTCTATTAATGAAATATCACGTTGTTAGGGTAATGGTAGAACATGGAACCCTTATAGATTCGTCATTCGTCATGTCTGTCTGTGTATCTGTTCGTATGTTACAGCCACTTTATACCGAAACTAGTAAGAATATACAGATGAAACATGGTAGGCGGCAAAACGATTTACGAATTTTTTGAGAGACTAGAGAACGCTCCCTCGGCACAGGGAACTGAAATTATTAAAAAAAAATTATTAATCAAATACATGCAGGTGTTTATAGATAAGTCTTTACAGATGACATTAAGATTAAAAATCAAAACGTTGTTAATTCCACTTTGAACTTTCTCAGAGCGAGGCCTATGGCCAGTAGTGGGGCAGTGTATATACAGGACTGATGACGATAATTGTAGAGATATGGAAATAAAGAAAAAAAGAGAATACATTTATTGGATTCATAATGAGTAACACAAATAGGTTGGTACAAACATAGAATTTGTTGATAGATTTAATACATTTATCATCATTGTTCATTGGTTTTCATGAAGATCTTTGACAGTCGTTACAGGGCGTCAGTACCTTCTAAATAAACTGACACTAGTCTAAACCATGGAATATCGCTATCCCTTCGGGTTGCAGAGGTCAGACAGGCAGTCGCTCTGTGGAAAAGTGTAGTGTGGTATATGTTAGAGTTAGATAGCATAAGTTAGTATTAAGTAAATGATGGACAGTCGTGTTTTCCAGTCGTAATAAACGATTCATATCGTACACACGTTTTACATTATTTCTCTGCCCGTACCCCGCACACTTCATGGCGACCCTGCCTCGCGCGGCCCACGTATCGCGTTACCGGCGAATCTTGCAATTCAGCACATTCCTGTGTGCCTTTGTGCACTAAGTTAGACTGTTTTAATTATCAACGTTATAAAACACTATGCTTTCGGCTTCGACTTGTGCAACTCGTACTGTTCGACAACTCAATCATGGGGAAATCCTACTCCAAAACCGAGGACAAAGAGGTGATAATATCTCAAAATGCTTCAGGAGGAAGTAATAGCACATCCGAAACTCATGTGCAGATAAACAATATATTGCTGTCCGTGGCCTTGGTGGTCTTCGCCCTTGCTGTGATCGCAATTATTTGGAAGAAATTAAAGAAAGAACAGAAGAGGTGGATACAAAGGCAAGTAGACTCCGAATTCCTGAGGAGGATGCGTCTGCGCTTGTCGGGAAGGCGAGAACGCGAAGAAGAGGTTCCAAATGCTTGAATTCCGCTAAAAGCGCTCTACTGTGTTACGCCCCGTCGACTGTCCATACCTATGTAAGAAAATTTCGTTTAATACAGGTATATATATTTTTTTTTTATAAAGCTCAGAAATTTTGATACCTCCTGTGAAATTGTTCGAGGAATATGTAGTGATAAGTTAAAATGACATTTTAGTGCACTGTGCGGTGTAATATTTTGGTGGATTGCGTCATCCGGAATACTCGTACCTATACGGTATACAAATTTTCGTAGAATTAGTGTACGTCCATAATAAGAATTATATGCCGATATGTAGTAAAAACTATTACTGTACTTGTATTTCTGCTAAGAACTTATTTCATATAAACATACAAATGTTAAAATTACTCTCGAGTAATACTTTAGTTTTTTTTGTGTTAAGATTTTTCTATATACGGAATGTTACATGGTTAATTCATTAGCTGAGCACTGGATAGGTACTTATATAAGTTAACGTAAGTATATTTTATTTTTACAGTTTATGGATAAGGACTTAGAAAAAAATTTAAGTGAATTAACTTATATACAAGCGAATATAAGAAAGTTAGGACCAAGTAGAAGACTTCAATATAAAAGGTATGTTGATGTAAATATATCGAAAGCTAAGGAGCTATATTCTTCATATAAGACTATTATTAGTATTTTTTCTGAGCGTAAAAGTACATTAGAGTTAGCTGACTACATTTACAAAGGTTTGCAAGAGAAAATAGAATTAATTTACGATAAAATTTTAGAGTATAGTATTCCTAGCGAAGTAGATAATAATTTTGAAAACATGGATAAATTCGACATAAAGACGGCCACATCTTTAATTCCCGTAATGGATGGTTCGGAAGAAGTTACGGAGAAAATTATAGATAGCGTAGAATTATATAATGACTGTCTCAAAGATAACGATCAGAAAAAACTACTTATTTCTTTTGTGCTAAAGACAAGGCTTACTAAAACTGCAAAGTTAATAATGAAATGTGAGTATAGCGATGTTACCAGTCTGGTACAAGACATTAGAACTTTTTTACTCAGTAAAAAATCTACCAGTTCCATACTTTCTCAATTACACAATTTATCTCAGAACAATATGACTATTAATGAATATGGAAATAAATTGTCAGAATTATTTATAAACCTTACAATTGCGGAAGCTGACGGTAACGAAAAGGCATGTGAGATGTTGAGGCCAGTAAATGAAAAACTAGCTGTCAAAAAATTCGCTGATGGGTTAAGGAATAAACGTTTGGGCACTATCATTTCAGCTCGAAATTATGCAGAATTAAAAGACGCAGTGCGTGCAGCTGAGGACGAGGAACTAGCACAGCCTTCGACTTCTAACACGATCTTCAGTGCAAGAGGTAGGTCTAACAACAGATTTTATAATAACAGGAGAGGACGTAATAATTATTTTAGTCAAGGTTATCATGGTCGTGGTAATTACTTTGCAAATCGAAAATATAATAATACGTCACGTTATCAACAGTTTTATGGAGGCAATAACCGCGGTAGGTACGTACGTGGAAGAGGTAATTTTACTAATTTCGCAAACAATAACAATCGATGGCCTAGATCTTGCCATGGTAAAAATGTCGCTACTCGTGGTTCAAATAATAAACCTACAATGTTTTCTGCTCAAACAAGTGATCATTCTCAAATAGAAAACAAAAAATCAGTCAACGAAACACAGTTTTTTCGGTCTTAAGAGTTATAATATTTTAGTATGTAATAAAAATGTTAGGTACGTACATTTTGATATAAATGGAGCGGAGTGTTCATGGTTACTAGACACGGGTGCGTCCAGTTCTGCCATTACTAAAAAGGTGTTATTGGGACAAATTAAATTGTATAAAGATAATATTGTAATAAACGGTATAGGTGGTAAAGCTTATTCAGAAGGGTATGTTTTTCTCACCTTATGTGCGAAAAATGGTAGCTATTTTAATCATAAATTTTATTTGTTCGATAATTTGCCTTGTAAATCGGATGGTATTCTCGGACTAGACTTTTTATTTAATTTTAATTCACGTATTAATTTGGAAAATGATACATTAATTTTACGTAATGGATATGAATGTATGTTACCACTTTACGCATCGCCTAATATATCTCATAATTATTTAAGTATTCCCGGAAGAAGCGAATCTATACATTATATAAAGTTAACAGATACTGAAATAAAAGATGATTGCGTAATATTGCCAAAACAGTTAGAAGATGATTTATTTTCAGGAGCTTTAATAGTGAAACCTGTTAATAATGTTATACCGATCAAAATACTAAATACCAGCGATAAATCAATAAGTATACCTACTTTTCAACCTGAGTTACATTTATTAAATGAATACCAAATATGTCAGTTTGATAAGGTAAAATCGAGTGCAGAACGAGCTAACATTTTGTTATCGTTATTAAAGTTGGACCACTTACATCACTCAGAACGTAAAACGATAGAAGCAATATGCTCTAAGTATAATGATATATTCTACTTACCAGGTGATAGGCTTTCGACCACTAAAATATATGAACATAATATTTATTTAAAACCTAATGCTAGCCCCATTTACACAAAACCATACAGACTCCCAAATAGTCAAAAACCCGAAATAGATAGGCAAGTTAAGCAAATGTTACAGGACGATATAATAGAAGAGGCTCAAAGTGAGTGCTCCATCTTACTAGTACCGAAAAAATCTGATAACGGTGACAAAAAATGGAGGTTAGTAGTAGATTACCGAAAATTGAATGAAGTAATACAAGATGATAAATTTCCCTTACCAAACATAACTGACATTTTAGAATCTTTATCCGGTGCCATCTATTTTACTCATTTGGACCTCAATCAATCTTATTATCAAGCAAATTTAAACCCCGAATCTAGGAAGCTTACTGCTTTTACAACTAATACTGGACAATATCAGATGAAAAGAATGCCAATGGGTCTTAAAACTAGCCCTAGTTCTTTTTCGAGATTAATGACTATCGCAATGTCAGGACTAACGTATGAAAAGTGTTTTATATACCTTGATGACCTTGTTATTTGGGATATTTGGGACGAAATTTAGACAGCCATAATAGAAACCTAATAGATGTTTTTGAAAGACTTAGAAAAGTTAATCTAAAGTTAAATCCAAACAAATGCAATTTTTTGAAAAAGAAACTACTATATTTAGGTCATACAATATCTGCAGAAGGCATATTGCCAGATAAAACTAAAACTCAAAGTATTGAAAATTACCCAACTCCATAAAACACGGATGAAGAGAAACGTTTTGTTGCATTTTGTAACTACTACAGAAAATTTATAAACAAGTTTGCAGAAATAGCTATGCCTTTAAACAACCTTTGCCGAAAAAATGTTCCGTTTGTTTGGTCAGGTCAATGTGAAAATTCATTTAAAACTTTGAAAAAAGCTTTAATATCACCCCCAGTATTACAATATCCTGATTTTTCAAACGAAAATGAATTTATTTTACAGACGGATGCTTCTGGCATTGCTGTCGGAGCAGTTCTTTGTAACAAAAATTTATTACCAATAGCTTATGCAAGTAGACCTTTAAATAAATCGGAAAGGAATTACCCGACTATACAAAAGGAATTAGTTGCAATTGTTTGGAGTGTGAAGTATTTTAGGCCTTATCTTTTTGGTAAAAAATTTACTATCATGACAGACCACAAACCGTTACTATATTTGTTTGGGATGAAAGATCCATCAAGTAGATTACTAAAGTTTAGATTGACATTAGAAGAGTATAACTTCAAACTTGTTTACATTAAAGGAAAAGAAAATTGCGCAGCTGATGCTTTGTCCAGAATTACAATAGACTCAGAGGAATTAAAATGTATTAATGAAAATATATTAAATGTAATGACTAGAGCACAAAAACGGATACTAGAAGATAAAGGAAGTAGTAGTGACACTTGTATCACCAGTAATGACACAGACAATCGGCCTGATCAACCGAGAGTCGTGGAATTGTTGAGGATACCGAGTGGCGCGGTAGAATTAATTTTGACCGAAGGAAAAGAAATTAGTAGAATAAGGCAGCAGAAGCGTATAGATGTAGAAACCGAGTGTTTTGCATTTTCGCAAAATAAGAAAATATTATACGTTAATCTTGATTTTAGGGCACAATACACGCGAGACGTTTTTGTGACAAAATTAAGTGAATTATGTAAAACTATTAATGTCGACAAAATATGTATAATAAAAAGAAATGATAACGCGTTATTTATAGGGGAATTAATAAAAGAAATCAAGAGTAAAGACTTGTGGACCGGTCCACGCATTTGTATTTTACGAGGTGTTGAAAGAATCAATGATGACCAAGAGAAAAGATTTATTATAAATGATTATCACTTACTGCCTACTAGTGGTCACGCTGGTGTGCGCAGAATGGTCAATAATATAAAAAGGAAATACTACTGGCCAGAAATGGAGAACGACGTCAAAGACTTTATAAGAAAATGTGAACTATGTCAAAAAGCGAAATATTCGCGAATAACTAGGGAGCCCATGGTAATAACAACCACGGCTTCCTATGCTTTTGAAAAAATATTTTTAGATTTAGTTGGTCCTTTAAATAAAGATATAGATAATAATTGTTATATTCTCACATTGCAATGTGAATTGAGTAAGTTCGTTGAGGCTTATCCTCTTCCAAATAAAGAAACGACAACTGTCGCTAAAGCTTTTGTAGTTAATTTTATTTTAAGGTTCGGAATACCAAAATTAATAGCCACTGACAAAGGTACCGAATTTATGTCATCTACTATGACGGAAGTTTGTAACCTTTTAGGAATAGAAAAATTAAGCTCCACTGCATACCACCATGAGTCAATAGGATCACTTGAAAATACACATAAACATTTGGGTTCATTTTTAAGAATACAGTGTGATAATAACCTTGAAACTTGGAGCCACTGGTTGCCTTTCTGGTGTTTTTCTTTTAATAATACTGTGCATTGTTCAACAAAATATGCGCCATATGAACTAGTATTTGGAAAACCTTGTAACATTCCGAGTAGAATAAGTAGTAGTGTAGAACCTTTATATAATCCAGATAATTATAGTCTAGAATTAAAATATCGTTTGCAAGTAGCGCAAAGAGATGCACGAAATAATCTAATAAAATGTAAGCAATTACGAAAAACTATGTATGATAAAAACATAAATCAAATATCGAATCAAGAAGGTGATTTAATACTGTTAAAAAATGAAACTGCAAATAAATTAGATAAATTGTAAAATGGACCATATATTGTTATTGAAGATCAGGAACCTAATGTGAAAATTATTAAAAACAATAAAATTGATATTGTACATAAAAATCGGACAAAATTGTTTAGACAATAGATAATACTGTTGTTTGATGACCTTCTGTTAACATTGGGAAAATTGTTTAATTACAAATTTTTATACGAAACATAGTGTATTGTTTACTAGATATAATATTTAGATGTAGTTGAGGTGTTTAATTTCTATGAAAAAAATGTACTTTGTCATTTTTTTTTCTCTTGTACCCCTGTGGTGTAGTGTGGTATATGTTAGAGTTAGATAGCATAAGTTAGTATTAAGTAAATGATGGACAGTCGTGTTTTCCAGTCGTAATAAACGATTCATATCGTACACACGTTTTACATTATTTCTCTGCCCGTACCCCGCACAATATTCAGCCAAACCCGGTTAGACTAGGAAGCGGACCCCAGATTGAAACTGGGATAACGCTAAGAGAATGATGATCATCATTTGCGCTACCCAAAATGCACCCAAAAGGCCACAGCTCAGCATATTATGCCGCTACCCGCTAGTGATAGCAGTGCTGATTTTCAGCTGAAGCCCTTTTTGAGTTTCTAATAGGCATTTTTTTTTTAAATAGTTGAGCACAGACGTAACAGCTTAAACCTATATATTATATGATATTTTTTTACTACTATGTTGGTTTTTAGTTAAGTAATATTCATACTTGACGGCCGGTTGGCGTAGCGGGAGTGTAAGCGACTGCTACGTCGAAGGTCGCGGGTTCTATTCCCGCTCAAGTCAAACATTTGTGCGCATGAACATGGATGTTTGTCTTGGTCTGGGTATTTTTATGTATAATATTTTATATTTTATGTATGTATTTACAAAAAAAAGTATATATGTATGTTTATCCATTATCTAGTACCCATAGTACAGCTCTAGTTTGGGAGTAGATGGTGTTGTGTGAATGTGGTAGAGTATTATTATTATTATACTATTTAATAAATATACGTACATGACAACATGAATAAATATACGTACATAATAATATTATATATGTAAGCTGGCCATACAATAAAGAAAGCTTATGAAAGTGTAAGCAATAGGAAGTAAGAAGTAACATTAAAAAAAAGCCATGATCAAAGAGAAAAAACAGAATGAATTGTTGCTAAAATAGAATACTGCCATTTGCTATAGAGGGCTGCCACGATAGCATAATATCCGCTTACACTTCCGCTGGCGCTTAGTACCGTGAACAAGACCTCATATCCTGTTCCATACCGACAATATTTAAACACATGATTAGACGAAATCGCTTTGCGTAGTCTATATTAGTGTCACTACCTATCTTCATCACAAATACGGTCGTAGTACTTTTCAAATCTCCTATAACGTATCAGCTGAAATTACGGTGCAGCGTCAAACCTCCCATCAAGCGGCACTTCACACCCGATCTAAAGTTGCAGAGTATTTCATTCGGAACTAAATAAATGAAACAAATTCTATGCGCGACTAATCATATTTGTCCAGATCCATCATGAAAACCATCTGCTTTTCAAGATGGCTTCCGAAGGACGAAGGTCCACGATCCAAATTTGTCATTAACTTTACACTAATTCCTCCCAGACTTTTAAAACAATTAAATTGCCTATTGTGAAAAATGCAACCCTAACTGTATATTTTCAAGGTACAATTTTAACATTAAATGTATATTTCTGTTGTAGGTAAGTCTAAATCAGCGTAAAGTGTTAAAATTGCTTTTACGTATGTTGCAAAATAATCGGTATTAAAAAAAATCAGAAAATATAAATTAAATCAATGATTGACGTTTTGTTTTTGAAGTGAGAATGCGTATTTTGTAAAGCAATTCTTTTATAAATATTAAGAACGTTCACAATTTTGGATGTGAACCTTACAAAGCAAGCATTCTATCATAGTCGCAACGTCAACCCATTTGCATCCAATACTTGGCGCCCGGGTTCCGCTTTCTAGCCTAATCGGATATTACCTTTAACCACAGAGCGACTGCCGTCTGACCTCCTCAATCCAAATTAATAGTAACATTTCAGAGTTTGACTGCATCCGTGGTCCAGTGGATAGCGCATGCGACTGCTTATCGGAGGTCCCGGGTTCGATTCCCGGGCCGGGTAAAAATGTTTCTGGGTTTTTCCGAATTCTCAGTAGCAGCACGGAGTCTGGTGATGTGCCCGGGAACGGCAATAGACTCGCCCCCTATTACCTAAAAATTCATGGCGAAATGTGGGTGTAATATTACACCTCTGCCTACCACTTCGGGGATACAGGCGTGAGACTATAAAAAAAAATTCAGAGATTCCATCAGAATTAAATTATACTACCTATAATGGCCTTTAGAAACTAATAAAATCTAAACTATGAAATATTAGTTTTAATTTTAAAATTTTCCCACATTCACACAGCACCATCTAGTCCCAAACTAAGCAGAGCTTATGCTATGGGTATTAGACAATGGATAAACATACATACATATATACTTTTTTTTGTAAATATATATATATATATATATATATATATTATACATAGAAACATATTAGGTAGTAGAGCTTTGCTGTAAAGTACTACTGTACCACAGAATATCGACATAAAGTTACAGTATCTGTGCTATTAAGTTTTGCTCAGTGAGAGTTCAGAAGGTCCCATCCCCTTCCCCTTTTTCTCTTGCATATTTATTTTCCAAAAGGGTGGCAACTAACGTGTTTCTTCTCATGTCTTCTTTGTGTCTAAGATCAGCGATAACCGTTTTCAGACTATCTGCCTGCTCGTTTGCAACCTATATTAATTACATACATACATAGACTCATGCCTGTTTCCCCGAAGGAGTAGGCAGAGGCATATTAAACGCCCACTTTTCGCCAGTGTTTTGATCCCTTGATATATTAATTAAAATAATACAATAAAAAAAAACTTACATAAATCTGGAAATAAGCGCGCGCACGCACGTAACATTTGACACTCGACTTCAAACTTTTATAAACAGAACAGAGATTAGAATAATTTTAGAACCTTACCTCCTAATCTGTGACTTTAAGATATCCCTGTCCTTTACTGTGTACGTCATTATTTAGCTCAGAAGTAATTAGCGAATATGTAAGCAGAAATATCCCTTAGTACAAAACATGAGAATAAAATCTACCTACCTGTTTATCTTAATATGCAAATTGACGATTTCAGAAAACGTGTCGTTCACAGAGAGCTTGCGAAGTTTGAACTAAGTTTTGTACTAAAAACTTGTAGGAAGTACTTGCTTTGGAATATCCTGGTGGAAGACTTGCTGGCATGTGAGCTCTGTTGTATACAAAATAATATATGTGAGAGGAAAAGTTTTACTCGTTTCGTGTAAGAGTCTTTATTTATAAAAATAACACAGGTGCTGATTCAGAGCCAGCGATAGCCTAGTGGAGATACCAACAGATTGCCATGCAGAGGGTGTCGGGTTCTTTTTTTTATTGTAATAGGCGTCAAACGAGCAGACGGATTGCCTGATGGTAAGCAATTACCGCCGCCCATGGACACATGCAACACCACAGGAGTCACAAGTGCGTTGCCGCCCCTTGGGGTTGGGAAAAGGGATAGGATGAGTAGTGGGATCAGGGAGAAGGGATAGGGGATAGGGCCTCCGGCACTCTCACTCACCGAACGAAACGCAACAGTTTAGGTACTGTTACTTTACGTCGATTTTCTGTGAGAGGGTAATACTTCCCCGGTCGAGCCGGCCCATTCATGCTGAAATCAGCAAGGCTCTACTACCTTGCGAATCCACGGCGCGCGCCACTGACTTTTCGAAGTTATGTGCGTATTAAATTGTTAATTATGCCTTGACCCGTGCCTCGGAGAGCACGTTAAACCGTCGGTCCTGGCAAAAAGATGTTTGATGACAGTCGTTACGGGGAATCAGTACCGTCAAATAAACTGATACTGGTATATCGCTATCCCTTTGGGTTGCGAAGGTCAGACGGCAGACGCTTTGTGGAAAAGCAGATATTCTGTCATATCTGGTTAGACTAGTTAGCGGACACTGGGCTCCTCGACTCGACATGTAAGGCTTGGATGCATCCGGGAAAACTCTAGGATGATGATGATGACACAGGTGCTGATTATAAAGATGACGTAACTACTTAAGGACAAGAATTATAGTGGCTTTTTTTCTAGTGCCACCATCATGCTACTGTACTGTGTATTCAAGTGGTGCTCCTAGCGTTGGCTTGCCGTTCGTAGCTGATCGGCAAAGTTAAGCAACACTTGGATAGGTCACTGCTTGGATAGGTAACCGAGGGTGTCATTTACACCAGAGAACATCCGCGCTTCGGAGGGCGCGTACAATTGTTGGTTCCGGTTCTTATTAGGACAAGCATCGTTAGGCCATGTCGGGGCCTTCGGACAGTCAGAAAACTCCGGCAATAGAGTTCGGCACACACTTTTTTATGTAGCTTATTTCAGCAGCAATGGAGGAAATATACAAGTAAGGACAATAATGAACATTTTACAGCAGTTGTGGGTTCGAATCTCACACGAGGCAACACTTTGTGTGTTCCACAAATTGTTGTTTCGAATCTGCGTGTACTTTGTACCCGTTGGTTGTATGTTTGTAAAGTCCCCCGCGACATAGGATTTATTCCTAGTGCGGGAGTTGTCTTTTTTAACAAAAAAAAAGAAAAGAAAGTCTATAAAAAAAACTAACAGTTCGTACGACATAGAAGAAGGAAACATCGTTGTAAAAACTTTACTTCTAGATATATGGCTCAGAAACATGCCTATGTCAACACATTTATTCCTAAAACTAAAAGAAAATGCAGAACAAGGGTTATCCGGCTTAGAAGTTTATCGTCTTATCTGTTCTCAGGCCGAAAAAGGGCACTTAAGATCGCGTGACATGGGTGGTTAGGAGGATGTTTACACATGTGTACATGTGTAAGTAGCCTCATAAAGTATATAGGTCATCTGCAAACAGATAACTACGTGTAGGGATTGCGCGGAATGATTATGCTTATCTTGGGTGTAATTATTAGTTTTTCAGAAGTTCAGTCTTTGGTCTAGTTCTTTTTGTGTTTTTCTATTGCACTAAGCCCATACTATTTAATAATCACATTAGTGTGACCTAATTGCTTAAGAAGCCACGCCGTCTCAGCATGAATTAATTTACTTGTTTAATACTTTGGAGGAAAACAAACACATAAAGGCATCATAGCAATATACCTTCTATTAGGTTTCGTTTTCTGTTCGTCAAAGCGTTAACACTATGTCGAGTTGGTTCGATCCCCACACGGTATCTGTACCTTATATAAAATTCTTCTGTTAGTGTCTGACTGACTGCTTAGGCACGGCCAAAACCACTGGGCGCAATAAGCTAAAATTAGTTATGTTCGTTCCTTGAGGAGTGCAAGTGAGCACTAAAAATTCCACCCAAAAAGGTCCCACGCAGGCCGAGCCATTTGCAAACTCTTGTAACATAGAATACAATTTGCCTTGCAACCTGCAAAAATTAAAGTTTTTTTAGTTTTTACATAAAACTAGACTGATATTACCTCTATTTCGAAAGCTATTAGAGCAAGATATTATTATAAATACCTATATATAAATAAAAGTTCTTTATTTCTGCCCATCGATCTAAGGGCACCGATATATGGGACAGGAGGAAAAATGGTGGCTCGTCAACGCCAGGGCTTGTCAACATTTGTCAATGTCACGCAATCTTGTGTTAGGGTTGACCGGATAATACACATACTATATAGATTAAAGAAAATGTATGAGTGTGTGAGTTCGCTTTAATTTATTTTTATTTATAAAACAGTAGTATGTGAGAGTCTCACATGCAGTATTTTATAGCATTCTTTTATAAGATCTTATGACATTTACTTGATGCGAATCCAGCATGCGATTGTAAAAAAGTGTAATGTTTTAAAGTACATCATCTAATCTTAATATATAAAATCCTTGCGTTACTGACTGACTGACAGACACGCTACAGCCAAAACTATTGGGCGCAGGAAGCTGAAATTTGGCATGTATGTTAATTGGGGACCGTAGGGGTGCACTAAGGAGGGAATTCCCGAAATTCCCACGGGATCGGCCAAAACGGGTAAAATTAAAAAAAATGCAGGCGTAGCTGCTGGCGTCCTCTAGTACTAATATATATAGCTAAAGGGTTTGTTTGGTTGAACACGACAATATCAGGAACTACTGGTCCGATTTGAAAAATACTTTGAGTGTTAGAGAGCCCATTTCTCGAGGAAGGCTATAGGCTATATAACACCACACTATGAGCAACGAGAGCGGAGCAGTAGCCTTAAATAACTCGGGTGTAATCGCGGGCTCATGTAGTTTAATAATAATGTGTATGCTTATCGCTTAAGAGACAAGGATCTTCTCTCTATTTCTACTTTCTCCTCCCCTCTTTTAATATGAGGCTATGTTTGTCTCGCCAATGGGAAAATACATTATGAGTCCATAATATAACAGGGTTCCAGAATCCACGAGAGTCGATCGGTGCTATATATTTTCTCACCACAGAGTTTTTATAGCCGCATAGACCAATAAATCGCAACGATCGTGCTTGGTTGCTACAATATACAACAATACAGTATGCGACAGTATAACAGTACAAAAATCTAACCAGTGGCCATTTTGATTGCATTATATCGATAACCTAGTGGAGAGACAGACAGACTGCTACGCAGAGGGTCTCGGCTTCGAATCCACGGCGCGCACAAATAACGTTGCGAAGTTATGTGCATATTAACGCTGTTAATGTACTTACGCGTTCGCATGCGGCTGTGAAACTTTTTGCGAAACTATTGTGGCGACGAAACTGTCTAAACAAGAACAAAAAACCTTGAGGCATATTCTGTCAAAAAGTCTGCGTCTGTGTAACGACAATTTCGCAGTTATAAACGCCATTTGCAACGATCCTGACATATCTGTCTTGCTTCATTCACTCCCATCAGATTCCTCATGCATGCTCTTCTGTTCAGGGTAATTCTAACCTGTCCTGTTTTCAGGATGTCTCCGATCTGGTCAGAGAACGTCAGCCTAGGTTCATCCTGTCCCATTCACACTTGCCTTATACGAGTATATCTGCTTGATCAGATTTTTGTCATCTAACCTCTCCACGTACCCAAATCACCTTAGCCCTTCTCGATGCTTGTCACTACATCTTCTTTTACCCCACAACACTATCTTATCACACAATTCTTTACTCTGTTTTTTCTACTTCTCAGTGCTCTCATTTCTTCAGCATTTATTCTACTTTCATTACTCTTCTGCCATACCCAACTTTTACTACCATAATAAGTCTACTTAACTTTATTTTAATTAATTATGACTTAGAAGTTGAAATTAGACTTAAGAGGATTCTGCTAAAGTTAAGACGATTGCACTGTAGCGTAGTGATTAAAGTGGTTGCTTTCGTGGCTCGACAACAATTCGTGTGATATCATTTTTGTTTCGAGTCTGAATGTTCATTGTGTCCGTTAGTTGTACAGTCCTAGTGCGGGAGCTGTAACAAAAATCACAAACCAAAAAAGGGTGAATTTGTTACATGTATAACTTTGTTCTTTGAAGTCAGTCCAGTGTATGATATATTTTATCTGTGCACGCAGCAGCTCTCCCGCATTGTATCTAAAGTGTCATCAGCGCGACAAAAAGTCTTGTTGTGCACTCATTTTTTATTTTCTAAAGTAGCATGAAGGGGCCGATTCGACCGGGAAAGTACTACCCACTGAATATTGACGTAAATAATACCAGTATCTATACTGTGGCGTTCTATTCAGTGAATATTTATTTTTATTTTTATAGTAATAGGCGACAAACAAGCAGACGGATCGCCTGATGGTAAGCAATTACCGCCCTCCATGGACAAAAACAACACCACAGAAGGCACAAGTGCGTTGCTGCCCCTTGGGGTTGGGAAAAGGTATAGGATGAGGAGTGGGATGAAGCAGAAGGAATAGGAGATAGGGCCTCCGGCACTCTAACTCACCGAATGAAACGCAACAGTTTAGGTACTGTTACTTTACGTCGATTTTCTGTGAAAGGGTTTCTACCATCTCACAGAAAATCTCTCATTCTAGGGAAGTACTCTTCCCTAGAATGAGAGTGCTAGAGGCACCTTCTGTTTTTTTTTCCTTCTTCCTTATACCGCTTTTCCTCTAATTCCTTTTCCCATACCAAGGCTGGCAACACACTTGTGACTCCTCTGGAGTAGCTTATGTCCATGAGCAGCAGCAGTCAATTACCATTAAAGGTCTAGCTGGTTTGCCGCCGATTACATAAAAAGGCACTTCATACTATACCTAAAATTCAATTACTAAAACGTGCTAAAGACTCAACTTTCTAACAATTGATGGTCGTAATTAATTCAGCATATTGATGAGATGAGTCGTCAGCTAACTCAAGTTTGATGACTTGCCAGCTA
Source organism: Euclidia mi (assembly GCA_944739405.2). Taxonomy (NCBI): domain Eukaryota; kingdom Metazoa; phylum Arthropoda; class Insecta; order Lepidoptera; family Erebidae; genus Euclidia; species Euclidia mi. The sequence continues at coordinate 43,666,605 of OX123206.2, read as the reverse complement.
CGTAGATGAGTATACACTTCTTATTATAGAGGATGAATATTTTATGATTACACCGAGTTGCTTTTAAGACTTCAAGTTAAAGTTGGTGACTAGGCTGGTTTTTATGACTTGCGATGAAGAACTCGTGTTCCAAATGTCACTTTCATCTTAGGCTTCATCATCACATTCTTGCCTCATTCTCGTACAAAATTATCGATAGGTAAGTTGCTTTATACAACAATAAGTACTAAAGTAAGATATTTTTTGCATGCGTATAATATAAGTAATCATATATTAACTTTTGGACAAGTACAGATAGTTTAGCTTATTTGTATAATTTACGATTTGAAACAGCTGCAGATTGTTACAAAAACAAAAGGTTTGTTGAGTTGCCGTGAGCCTTATTCCCAGTTCTTTCTCGTGGTTGCAAGCGCTTGCATTGTGAACGTGGCTGTAAATGTAGAATAATTATATAACTAATTTACATTTGACTTCACATAGTGACCGACGTAGATAAGTCAGTTTGATTTTTTGACGACCGGTTGGCGCAGCGGGAGTGTAAGCGACTGCTACGCCGAAGGTCGAGGGTTCGATTCCCGCTCAAGTCAGACATTTGTGTGCATAAACATGGATGTTTGTCTTGGTCTGGGTGTTTCTATGTATTATATGTAGAGTGGAGTCTCGTTTTCAGTAAAACCGTAAAAAATCTGGGGATCTACCTCGATGAAACTTTGTTGTGGAGGCGTCAAATACAAGAAGCGAGTCGCAAATTGTTTGCATCAGCAGGTTCGTTGCGTAGATTACGCAACTTCCTCCCTACTACCACGAAGATTGCGCTTGCTCAATCTCTGCTTCTGCCTATAATTGACTATGCTGACGTCAGCTATCTTGACCCCACTGAAGAGCAGCTGGAGAAACTTGAGCGTCTTCAAAATTTTTGCATACGATTTATATTTGGACTGCGCAAATATGATCACGTCTCTGATTTTCGCAACAAACTCAAGTGGCTGCCAATTCGTCTTCGCAGGAATACTCACATTCTTACATTTTTATATAATGTTCTATTTAATCCCAGTACTCCCTTTTATCTCAAAGAACGATTTAAGTTCCTTCATGACACACATATAAAGTCCTTGAGGTCGTCTGAGGATCTGACTCTGGAGATGCCGAAGCATTCAACTAATTACTACGACAAAATTTATTACAGACATACATACATAGACTCACGCCTGTTTCCCGGAGGGGTAGGCAGAGACTACGGAACGCCATTTGCAACGATCCTGACATAGATATGAAGTGAATGAAGCAAGAGAGATCTCTTGCTTCATTCACTCCCATCAGATTCCTCATGCATGCTCTTCTGTTCAGGGTACTTCTCACCTGTCCTGTTTTTAGGATGTCTCCAATCTAGTCAGAGAACGTCCGCCTAGGTCTTCCTCTTCGTCCTGTCCCTTCCACACTTGCCTTATATATCTGCTTGGTCAGTCTTTCGTCATCCATCCTCTCCATGTGCCCAAACCATCTTAGCATACCTTTCTCGATGCTTGTCACTATATCTTCTTTTACCCCACAACACTCTCTTATCACACAATTCTTTATTCTGTCAGTCAGAGAAACACCACATATACTTCTCAGTGCTCTCATTTCTACAGCATTTATTCTACTTTCATGACTCTTCTGCCATACCCAACTATCACTACCATACATAAGAGTAGGTACTAACACCCCTCTATGCACAGCCAAACGTGCCTTTTTGGACACGTTTTGGCTATTCATAAACGCCTTCAGAGCTCCATTCACTCTATTTCCTGCATTAACTCTTCTTTCAATATCTTCTACATTCTTACCATCTCTTGTAAACAGCGTACCTAAATATACAAACTCATTCACTTGCTCCACTCGCTGTCCATCGATCATAATATTACAAGCTGTAACGCATTCCTCCTTTTCAAAAATCATAATTTTCTTTTTACTTACATTCACTTTCATTCCTTTCCTCTCTAACGCACCCTGCATGATTGTTACTATCTCCTGCAACTCCTCCGCTGAAGACGCAAGCATAACCTGATCATCAGCATAAAGGAGGCATTTGACAAGTTACTCATTCATCCTTAATCCACAATCACTATGTTTCAAATCTTGCAAACAACTGCCAATGAAGAGGTTGAACAGCCTAACACCTGTGTTGATGGTAAATCAGTCAGTGTATGCCCCGTTTATCCTCACACAAGCTCTAGAATCCTCATAAAGGGATTTTAGAGCTCGTATGAGGCTGCTGTTCACCCCATACATCGACAGTACCGACCACATTTCATTCCTCACCACTTTGTTATAAGCCTTTTCCAAATCCACGAATGCGCAGTAGACCTTTTGACCTTCGGCCAAAAATTTCTCGGCTATGCATCGCAAGGAAAAGACTTGAGCCGTACACCCCATACCCTTTCGGAATCCCGCTTGTACATCCCATATTTTCTTGTCGGTTACTTTCATAACTCTTTCAATCAGTACCTTCGCATACAATTTGCCAACAATGCTGAGAAGGCTAATGCCTCTATAGTTTTTGCAGTCTTGTTGCGAGCCTTTTCCTTTATAAAGAGGCACAACTACTGCTATGGCCCAGTCATCAGGTACCCGGCCGGTGCTCCAGTACAAGGTAAATAAACGCTGCAGCTGACTAACTATGATGCCCTGTCCAGCCTTCATCATTTCGACTGTAATCCTATCATACCCTGCAGCCTTACCTAATTTCATACTGGCCAGTGCCTTCAAAATCTCATCCACGCCAATATCGCTTTCATCATTGCTATCATTATCATTCATTTCACCTGTTGATGTCTCTTTCGTCGTTCTTTCAAATAATCCTTCAAAATACTCTTTCCATCTCTTCAGCACACACGATTCACCATTCAGTATCTTTCCATTCTTGTCTCTGATTGCTGTGTATTCTGAGGATTGAGTTTTTCCTCGAACTGCACGAACGGAAAATTTATTATTATTATATATTATAAAAAAAGATATTGATTGCATGTGCATCCATTATGTATGTATCGTATATATGTAGGTATATTTATTTGGTTTTGTATGTATATATTATGTATTGTATTGTATTTTAAAATTGAATTATTCATTAATATAATACTACACCATCACCATAATATTGCTTAAAACATTCCTGTCCATCCAAAGGTTGCCTGGAAGAGATCGCCCTTGGTGATAAGGCCGCCGTTTGTACATAAATCGTAGTTTTAAGTCACTTTAATAATGAACTGTATTTTGGTGTGCAATAAAGTATATACCTATCTATCTATCTATGTGTATGTATTTACAAAAATAAGTATATAATACGTATGTTTATCCATTGTCTAGTGCCCATAGTACAAGCCCTGCTTAGTTTGGGACTAGATGGTTTTGTGTGAATGTGAAAAAAAAATTTAAATAGTAGGATATCAAAAGGCCATGTCAAAGGCCTACGGGCGGCCTGAAAACTCAGACACCAGAGTTGACCACCCGCTCTCAAGAAAAAACAAAAATCTTAAGAAAATCCTTGTTATCACTTTCTTCTTTCGAAAGATATCAAGCAAGCTCGCTCTGAATATGGTATACCAATCGAACTTGCTATGACATGATTAGAGAAAATAATATTCAGAAACGATCCTATAAAAAAGAGGCAGAGATATATTAATTTCTACGAGTACATGTTCATTTGAATAAATGAACACACATTTCCTCAAGATTGATGTCCGTTATCATCCTTTCTACTCGAAACCTACATCACACTACAGCTAAATAAGACGAATGAGAAACTAACATAAATAAAATAAACTATCCGCTTTCGCAACTACTCTCTTTGGGCCAATACCCTTATCAACTTCATTGTAATCAGAAACGTTTCCAATGACAACTGCGTACGCTTCCTTCATTAATATTCTTATCTAACAAAGTGAGTAGATATCAGCTTCAATATTATAACACTGTTCATTTTTAAGTATATTTCTATAGAATGTATACTTTTCACTTCATTTTTTCTTGTCTCCATGCGGCCTGATCTTAAGCAGTCTTGGGGTCCGATAGCAAATGTTGCCAAACCGGTACCATATAAATAATAATGGCATGACGGATCTCAACTTGATGGCCTAGAGAAAATCTTTTTCACGACCCGTTTAAAGGACCCGGGTTCATAGGAAGAAGGGAACACGAGATCAGGTGATGAGTTCCACATCTTTGGCTACAATTAAGCATATGAGCGTTATCATGCTAGCTCCCTAGCGCTATACCGGTTGCGATGCTCTCGCTTTGGAGCCCGGGGTATAAGTACCGAGTACTCCTTCAAGTTTATTCGATTACCACTTGAAGAAGTACATGTTTCTAATGAAAAATAGACTTAGGCGAACAATGCCACAACAAGTGTATAAATCAACAACGCAGGCAGGGCCGTGGATGAAGTCTAGTTAAATCTATATAAATGATAAGCGGGAATCGAACCCACGACCTTCAGTGTAGCAGTTGTTTACACTCCTGCTGCGCCAACCGGTCGTCAAAATAAAAATTTATCACCAAAATGTTTGTACGCCCATAACTTCCAAACGGCTGCACCAAATTGGATAAATCATTCTTTGTGTGTTTGTTATGTCTGTTAAAGACTTAAAAAAATATAGCGGTACGGTATAAGTTTGCCAGGTTAGCTAGTATAAAAGTAATTTCGAAAAATCAGTGGTTCACACTGTGGATTTGAAGTCGAAACCTCCCGCTCATTAGTCTTTTAGTCTCTCCACTAGGCCACCGATGCTATTATACACTGTGATGATATGCATTTGCAAAGTATTTTTAGGAGTAACTATACTACTACAATTGAATACGAATAGATGAAAAAATAAACATCTAAATCTAATTTTTTTTCGTTATCATACATTTAAAAAATCAGCTCGGTATATTGACCACCGCCGTCGCTCAGCTGATCGCCGCAAGTTCACATTGTAGCTACCTAACACACACAAGCATGCGTACCTACCGTGCAGTCTTATTCTGCACCAGTAAACAGTTTATTATGATTTACTATCTAAGTAACATTTAATGAAAATAGGGCTTTACATCAACGCAAACTGTTTGTAATAATTTTAGGTGAATACTGTCTGTATTGTATAAAAATATTTCGCCACTTTCCTATTAAATTTATTCTCGAGAGCTCGTTCAATCGTCAAGAGTACTTTGCACCACCCCACCGGCTCGAATGTTTTTGAAGAGGTATAACAATACCTACGCCTGTATACTTACTATAAAGGCTTAGTGGTGATAATGCAAAATTTCGAATGTAGTAGAATGTATAATATTATTTATATTATATTGTCTGAGGTAACGGATAAATCGAATCAGAAATGAGGAGATCCGCAGTAGAACCAAAGTCGCCGACATAGCTCTCCGGATAGCCAAGCTGAAGTGGCAGTGGGCAGGGCACATAGCTCGAAGAACCGATGACCGTTGGGGCAGAAAGGTTCTGGAGTGGCGGCTACGTACCGGACGACGCAGCAGAGGTAGGCCCCCCGCAAGGTGGACCGACGATCTCGTCAAGATCGCGGGAGGCGGTTGGATGCGGGCGGCTCAAGACCGGTCTGTGTGGAGAACCTTGGGGGAGGCCTATGTCCAGCAGTGGACGTCGTTTGGCTGATATGATGAACGGATAAATAATACAAAGTGTGACTACCAAATTTCATTAAGTAGGTGTTGTAAGAGGCGGCAAAGGGAAATAAACGAAGCAAATAGTATTTTGCGGCAGAAACGGAAAGTGGTAGGTGAATTGGCTTGCCGATAGTAATTGATCGGCCAGATTAAGCAACGCTTGCATAGGTCTCTTCGTGGATGGGTGAACGCGTGCGACATTTACATCATAGCGATACCGTGCTTCGAAGGGCATGTAAAACTGCCGGTCCCAGTTCTTATCTTAGGAAAAGAATCATTAGGCGATGTTGGAGGGCTCCGGGTGGTCTGAATACTCCGACACCAGAGTTGGCTACAGACTCACATGAAATAGAAGTACCGAAAGATCTAGAATTGCTATGTTCAGCTATATTGCATGATTTAGACTAGTGTAGTTTATTCAGAGGTACTGACAAACTATAACGACTGTTAAAGATCTTCATGGCAGCTGGGACCGGAGGCCTTACGTACTTTCCGAGGCACGGAGCAAGCTATAATTATTTATTAACAATTCGATTCGCGCATAACTTCGAAAAGCCATTGGTGCACGCCGTAGATTCGAACCCGATATCCTCTGCATGACAGTCTGTTAGTATCTCCACTAGGCTATCGCTGCTATTAAAATTGCATCTTAAAGGTTCTAATGTTTAGGTTACTATTTGGTAAGTCATCATTGGTTATAATTGCGATTTATTTTTGTTCAGAGGTAAGGCTAAGTACATCAAAACTAAATAAGTCTAATAAATTGAAAGCGGTTTCAACAATATCACAAAACGTCACATTTTGTGTCATGGTCAGTGATTTAATTCTTCTAATTCATATTGGGTTTTAGCCGAGCATCATATTATTTTGATAATATTGTATTAACAAAATAATATGATGATAAAACAAATTTACAATAATATTTAGATTTTTTTTTTCTTTTTTCTTTAGCTAAAACTGTAACCAACGATAAAAGCTACATAGCGAAGACTGTATTAAATAGTAATTTAGTAGAATCTGTATAAATAAAATCCTTGCGTTACTGACTGACTGACAGACAAGTTACAGCCAAAAGTATTAGGCACAGGAAGGTGAAATTGGGCATGTATGAGCCTTGGGGACTTCAGGGGTCCTTTAAGAAGGGATTTCCTGAAATTCCCACGAGATCGGACGGGAACAGATAAATTAAAAACAATTATTAACTGCGTTTTTGGGTGTGTAGTAATAGTACCGTTGTATCATTCGAAATTTGTGTAACAGTGTAGTAGCCCTTATTTAAAAGATATTCTCTTTTGTTGATTTGAATCTGTACAGGGATAAATTCATAACTTTTTTCCTTCGTAACAGTCTGTCGGCTTTTGACTAGGCTATTGCTGGTTAGTCAATATTTCATAAATAAATAGATATGATTATATCCGGATGCACACTAGCTGTTTGAAATAGAATTAGTTTTTATTATAAGTCAAATCGATTAGATCGATTGAGTAACATTTTGTTTAGTCTATTGAAAATTTCTGACAATGGTCACACTGAACTGTCACTTCGTTTTCTTCCCGCGTTGAAAATTTACCACGTTGTCGTCTCGTACGTAAAATATCGCCTTTTGAATTAACGCGAATTGAATAAAATTGAGTAAACCGCTTTGGACGCCGCCTGATCTAGTGCTGGCAACGGTAAATTGATTGTGAACTATTGATTGATATTTGTGAAAATTGTGAATCTGGTATCGACTTCCACGTGCCAACGTGTCCTGAAAACGTCGCGTTTGAAGCTTAATAGCTAAGTATAAGATACTTCATTCATTTATTTTGGCCAATATACTTGTATGAATGTGTCTAATTTAGCTCAAGCCTGACATCAGCAAGGATAGCGGGTAAGTGAATTACATTAATATTAAGATTACTTGTATTCGCTGTGCAACACAGTACAGTTATGTCAGACATTTGATTGCTTTAGGACAACTGGATGAATATAAATTAGCTTCCACTGTGCCTACAACCAATTCCCAGTAAGCCTACGGTAATTCTAGACATAATTTTTGGTAGCAGAGCGTGGTTAACTGCCTATATTGTAAACTTACAAGTTTAGCTTAGCCGTTGATTGTATCTGAACTCAGATTGGTGTTGTATGAGCTATATATCTCATCTTGTAGACAGTATTGTAGTGTTTGTCAGGTCAGTTATTGTCTAAAATACATAATATTTAATTGTATTAGTTGACCTAGATAATTTGAAACACATTGTCACATAACCTCAATCAGTAATTGTTGATTTGTATTGTTGAAAAATCTAACTTAAATTTGTTGTTGCATTAATAAGTCAGTTTGTTTGGATACATAACAGCTGTATGTATCAATAAATTTAGTAAATTTAGTTTATTGCATATATTCATAAACATAACAACCAACTTGACCTTGCCACTTGGGCGGGTCACATTAATAAACTTTGTTTTGTTATAATATAAAGATAATATTGTTAGGTAACACATCTTCTGTGCTTACTTCCTATAGTATATATCCTAAATAACACAGTTAGTCTGTCTGTTGCAAATAATTAATGAATTAAGTTGAAGTTTCAACTTTATTAATTTGTTATAAGTTATAACTTTGATAACTTTTGTGTTTGTTTCAATATACTGAAACCTTTAATTTTGTTGGGCAGTAGATACCTGTCACTTGCCTGCACTTGCAGTAAACAGGCTAATACTTTGTTGGCTTCAAAGAATTGAGAAAAATTAAGTTTTGATTGTTAATATTGTTTAACACTTGTCCGGGCTCTTTTGAAATTTTGATTATGTCAGCTATCAAGGACTTGCGTGCGGCTGCTGGTGCTATTGCATCAGATTTGCGCTGGTTTGCCTCAGCCAGTGCTTTAGTGAACCGGCCTGATCGCCAGCAGGCCCTACTTCAAAGGTACGAGCGGATTGACGATCGCCTGGCAAGTGTGGAACAGCAATTCCGCACTTTCAGCACTTGCTGTCTTGAAGTGTCAATCAATGATTTCACCGCTGACCAGCGAAATAAGGTCAGCGAAGACTATGCCCAGGTCTTAGACCTGTATGATGCTGTCTCCAATAGTGCGAGACAACTAGTTGCCGATAGGGAAGGGCAACCCGGCCTGAAGCAGGAGCTTCCTAGGTCAGCACCGGGGCTGGTGAGTAGGCTCCCTACTTTGGACCTCCCCCATTTTGATGGCTGCCTAGGAAGCTACCTGGGCTTCATTAACTTGTTCGACAGCCTGGTCAATGACAGGGCTGACCTTCGGCCAGCACAAAAATTGGCATATTTAATGTCGGTTCTGGATGGGGAGGCTAAGGGCCTCATCCAGCATCTGCCCGTGTCTGACGAGGCGTACCAGACGGCTCGGGACCTAATTACCCGTAGGTACCATAATAAGCGTGGCCTCGCCGACACGCACATTGAGCAGATTTTGGGTTTGCCGACGCTCACCCGGGTCTCTGGGTTGCGCACCCAACTTTTGAACCCGCTTTTGGTGGCCATCAACGCACTTAAGTGCCTTGACCTGCCCGTGGACCAATGGTCCTATCTATTGGTGCACATTGTGCTGAAGAAGCTGCCTGCCGACCTGAGGTCGCGTTTTGAACAGCGCTTTGGTGGGGATAGCGCGACCCATCTGCCCCCCTTTGCTGACCTGGAGAAGTTCCTGGAGGATGAGTGCCGGGTCTTGGACAACTCCGGTGGTGACACGCCGGCTAAGTCGCAGCCGCCCAAGGTCAAGGAGCAGGCTCGCGTTCACACTCGAGCCAATGTTGACCGGCGCCCTCCTCGCTTTGCAGTCACGCAGAGCCCAGTGGAGTGCTCCTACTGCAAGGTCACGGGGCACAGAACGGCCAGTTGTAGGGCATTCTTGGACCTACATGTCGCCTCTCGTAGGCGCATCGCGAATGCCCGCCGCCTTTGCTTCTCTTGTTTGGGGTCCCACTACCAAAGAGACTGCCCAAACTCTCGCCCCTGTCCTCACTGTGGAGGACAGCATTTGGACATTCTCTGTATGAATGCCAGAGAGGTTGGCCGCTTGTCCAACCAGCCGACGCCGCGCACGGGCGGGTGTTTTGAAGGTGGCAGCCGAGGCTCACCGGCGCGTAGCCGAGAGTCGCCTCGCTCAATTGATCGCCACTCACCCCGCTTGGAGAACCGTAGCGTGCGCACGCCTCCTCTCTCTCGCGCACCTGAATGTGCCGCGCAACGTCACCAGCACCATGACTGCTGCCCCAGGTATTCCCCTCCTTTGGCGGAGCGTCCCCGCCTTGACTCGCGCCCACCTCGTTTTGGGCGGGTGCGTCATTATGACCCCCCACAGATGGCGCGCGGATCGAGTCATCGCGCTTTTGAGGACTTCAAGCCGCACCCTCATTTTGACCTGCCTGGTCCTGGCCAACGGTCGCCGCCCAGGCAACAATAGGTCATTGACCCCTGCCCTATAACTCCAACCTCCCCCATTGAGACCGTTACCAACGGTTGCTGTTAGGGTCTGGGGACCCACGGGGACCTCTGTTGTTGTCCGTGCTATATTGGACACAGGTTCACAAGGTTGCATTGTTTCCACTTGTTTAGTAGGGCAGGTTAAATTAAATATGGGTTTATTTCCAAATTGTATACGTGACGTAGCCTCTAATGTTGAAGGGCAAGTTAAGGTTTTGTTTGGCCCTGTTGAATCTTCACACCCGAGGATTAAAACCTCGGCTATTGTGTTGAAGAATATTTTGGGTATGCACCCACAGAAACAGCTACCCGCTGCTGTGGTGAATTTGACATCAGGATTGGAACTGGCAGACCCCAAATTTGACACACCGGGACAAATCGACTTGTTGATTGGCTCTGATGTCCTCGGTGGAATTTTGATTGGTGGGAAACGGGTCTTGGTGCCAAATGGTTTGACTGCCATCCCGACCATATTTGGATTTGCTTTGATGGGACCTGTACCTAGGGACCCCCCTCCACCCGAACTTGATAATTTGTTGGCTGTAGGCTCTGCTCTCTCTGATGCAGTTCAGAGGTTTTGGGAGGTAGAGGAGCCCCCTCAAGTTGCCCGTTTGAATCCAGAACATGAGGAGTGCGAGCTGTTCTTCCAGAACAACACTGGTCGACTCCGTTCTGGTCGGATTATTACGAGGCTACCCTTCCTGTCTGTTCGGCCTCCGCTTGGTGAGTCACGACCTTTAGCCGAAAAGAGGTTGTTGGCCATGGAGCGCCGCATGGGTCGTGATCCGGAGCTCAGACAGAAGTACATTGAGTTCATGAGGGAATATGAACAGTTGGGACACATGTCTGTGTCAAATTTGGATTGGCGTTCGGTGGAGCATTACTTTCTCCCGCATCATGCGGTATTGAAGCCATCGACTGGCAAGCTGCGCACAGTGTTTGATGGTTCTGCGCAGACTTCAACAGGCGTATCCTTGAACCAGTGCTTGCATTCTGGTCCCAAGTTGGTCAAGGACCTTTGTGACGTCATCACCAGCTTCCGACGACATCAGGTTGTCTTTGTGGCCGACATAAAAATGATGTTCAGGCAGACGATTATCCACCCTGATGACCGTCGCTTCCAGCTGATCCTTTGGAGAGAGTCTCCTCGCGATCCCATGGTCGTCTACGAGCTCAATACGAATACGTACGGGTTAAGGTCAAGCCCCTACTTGGCAATACGTTCTCTTTGGGAGCTCGCAGACCGCGAAGGCTTGCGTTTCCCACGAGCCTCCGCCATCTTGAAGGACGATATTTACGTCGATGACATTTGTTCAGGCGCCTCCACAGCGGACGAGGCGATCCTCCTGCGGGACGAATTGATAGGTATTTTGGCCTCCGCTGGTTATGAGTTGCGCAAATGGATTTCCAACTCACCAGCGCTTTTGGAAGGCTTGCCAGAGGATCATCAGCAGGATCCACATTTGTTTGAGATTGTTGATAACCCCGCCATGATGGCTGTTCTAGGCGTTCAGTACAGACCAGTCCAAGACATCTTTACGTATAACGTAGACCTGAAATTGCCTTGCTCTTGGACTAAACGTCTCGTATTGTCTACTGTCGCCAGAACCTTTGATCCGAACGGTTGGATCTGTCCAATTATATTTTGGGCAAAATGCTTCTTGCAGAAGCTTTGGACAGCAGGATTGACCTGGGACGAACCTCTGCACGGCACTCTTGTTGAGGAATGGACCTCCTTTGTATCCTCACTTCCTGCCGTCAACGAGATCTCCTTGCCTCGTCCCATCCTTCCTCCCGGGAAGTACAAGGCCACCCTTCACGGGTTTTGTGATGCCTCGGAACGTGGTCACGCGGCTGTGGTGTACTTGCGCACAGTCAGTGCCTCAGATCAGGTGAGAGTTTCCCTGATCATGGCGAAGAGCAAGGTCGCACCCCTTCGGACATCTCTGACCATCCCAAAATTGGAGCTCTCGGGAGCAGCACTACTTGTACGCTTATTGAACCACGTGTCTAACACTTTGGGTAAAAGCATTTGTATTAGTGGGACCTACGCCTTGACAGACAGCCAAATTGTACTTTGTTGGTTGAAGGCTTCTGTTCACACCTTGGAGGTATTTGTCGCTAATCGCGTTTCCCAAATCCAGAAATCCGAAGTCAAACTTGTTTGGAGACACGTGCCAGGTGAGCTCAACCCCGCTGATTGTGCCTCGCGCGGATGCTTGACGCCTAGTTTGATAGGTCATTCGCTGTGGTGGGGTCCAGAATGGTTGAGTCGACCAGAAATTGATTGGCCTCGAACGCCAGTTTTGAATACTTCTGATTTGCCGGGTCTACGAACACTCGCTCTTGAGAAGGTAGAATGCGCCTTCGACCCCGATTTCCTGTTGAATCGTTACAGCTCCCTCGACAAGTTGTTAGGTGTTACTGCTTGGATAAAGCGTTTTGTTTTTAACTTTAGGCACCCACAACAGAAACGACTGACGCCGTTTCTCTCACCACAGGAACGACAGGAGTCCCTCACCTTTTGGGTTCGTTCTGTGCAATTGGCGCATTTTGAAAGGGAGATTGCTATCCTCAAGTCGGGGAAATCGAAATTGTCGGGAGCTGTCTCTAAATTGAACCCCTTTTTGGACGATACGGGTCTCTTGCGCGTTGGAGGGCGTCTCAAGAACGCCAACCTCCCTTACGGGGCTCGTCACCCCCTTTTGTTGCCTAAGGACGGTCATTTGGTACGCTTGTTGGTAACTGACCGTCACCTTAAAAATTCGCATGCTGGTTGTAATGCCTTGTTGGCCATTTTGCAACGCGAGTTTTGGATTTTGTCTGCCCGAAGAATTATTCGGAGTGTAGTCTTTCGCTGCATCCCTTGCTATAAGCTCAAGGCTTCTACCATGCAGCCCTTGATGGAGGACTTACCGGCAGATCGCGTAACTGAAAGCAGGACGTTTGACGGTGTTGGCACGGACTTCGCTGGTCCTTTTTTGGTGAAAACGTCGACACTTCGAAACAGCAAGACTGTCAAGGCCTACTTGTGTGTTTTTGTTTGTCTTTCCACAAAGGCCGTTCACTTAGAACTGGTCTCCTCGCTTACGACCGAGGCGTTTGTAGCCACATTTGACAGATTTGTATCCCGCAGAGGGCTGCCTTTCTTGATCCGTTCTGACTGCGGCACTAACTTCAAGGGCACTTATAATTATTTGAATGATGTTGTTAATTTCCTTGAAACCAACAAAGCTGATATAGGTGATAGGCTTGCCCGACGTGGGATAAATTGGTTGTTTTCCCCACCAAATTGTCCACACTGGGGTGGTATATTTGAGGCTGCTGTAAAATCGGCCAAAACACACTTGCGCAGGACAATCGGTGAATCTGTCCTTACATTTGAGGAACTCGCAACTGTGTTTTGTAAGATTGAGGCCGTTTTGAACTCTCGGCCATTGTGCCCGATCTCCTCAGATCCGAATGATTTGAATTGAATAAAATTGAGTAAACCGCTTTGGACGCCGCCTGATCTAGTGCTGGCAACGGTAAATTGATTGTGAACTATTGATTGATATTTGTGAAAATTGTGAATCTGGTATCGACTTCCACGTGCCAACGTGTCCTGAAAACGTCGCGTTTGAAGCTTAATAGCTAAGTATAAGATACTTCATTCATTTATTTTGGCCAATATACTTGTATGAATGTGTCTAATTTAGCTCAAACCTGACATCAGCAAGGATAGCGGGTAAGTGAAACACATTAATATTAAGATTACTTGTATTCGCTGTGCAACACAGTACAGTTATGTCAGACATTTGATTGCTTTAGGACAACTGGATGAATATAAATTAGCTTCCACTGTGCCTACAACCAATTCCCAGTAAGCCTACGGTAATTCTAGACACTAGCTGATGGACAAAGATCGTAACGCATCGTGCCGCAAGACGAACGGCACAACAGAGGCAATCTCGAAAACGATAGCGTGATGATCTTGATAACTTCGACAGAAACTGGCTCAACTAGGCACAAGATATGAATGCATGGAAGAATGTAAAGGAAACCTTTGCCTAGCAGTTGGAAAACAGAATAAAATCTTAATATATAAAATCCTTGCGTTACTGACTGACTGACAGACACGCTACAGCCGAAACTATTGGGCGCAGGAAGCTGAAATTTGGCATGTATGTTCCTTAGGGACCGTAGGGGTGCACTAAGAAGGGATTTCCCGAAATTCCCACGGGATCGGCCAAAACGGATAAATTAAAAAAAAAATGCAGGCGTAGCTGCTGGCGTCCTAGAGGACGCCAGCAGCTACGCCTGCATTTTTATATACACATTCATAAAAAAGTATATTTAAGATTAAAGTTAATATTTCATATTTATAAGATACTAGAGTATCTTATAAATATGAAATATTAACTTTAATCTTAAATATACTTTTTATGAATGTGTATATTTCTATGTCCCATTGTATCTCGCAAACTTAACATTTAGCGGTGTTTGGCAGCTAGCCAACAAGATGTTTAAGCATTGTGTTACAAAGGCACGCTCCAGACTTGTAAAATGGCTGGTTAAGTTGCTCCTCATGTTGCCAATTCATTGGGTGTGGAACGCTAACTTTACAAAAGATATCTCGAATATTTGTACTTGTTTTCAACTTTATCAGCTACTGTTCCATTGCTTAGAGTAAGATACGAAATTTTACACGTTTTACTGTCTTAGGCAGTCTTTTGCGTATATGTATCTTAATACTTACGACTGAAGGTGGTTTGTAATCGTGTACGACGACAGACTTTTAAGTAAACAGTCTAAATTTAAAAGTTATTCTCAGAAATGAATACAAATGTATATCTTAGTTTACATTAATTAATTTAGCTTTTTGATAAACACTTAGTTAAGCGGGTAATAATTGAATACATATGTATTTATGTATGTGTAACGTTTTAGCGCTACTGTCTGACACACAATGCTAAGCCAAAACTGAAGCTGAAATTCGGCTGAAATATGCGTTCGTTATTGTTGGCATCCTATAGTGAAATTATAAATTGGACTAGCTACCAAGAGAAAACAGAACAAAAATACTGTATATAAATAAATCAAAACCTTCTAGTGTTTTTGCCAATATTTATTTTCCAACCGAATGAACACTACTATAGCCTCAAACTGTAGCATAAATCGTTTTGTTTCGTCAGATCGAGCGAGTAAAATATATTGGCCGCCAATAAATTCGTAGAAAAACGCCTGTGAAGAATTAGCCAATGATAGATGATCGAGATGTTTTTCTGCTAAAGATTTTGGTCCCTTCGTGATTTTGACGTACAGGCTACGTCAATATCACGAAGGGAAACTTGAGTGATCGTCCAGCCTTCACATAAATGTACACTCACGAAAGTGGTTCCGAAAAATGAGATGAAAGTTGGCACACACATTTGTGGACAATTTTTTTCACGCGCTGTAAAGCAGTGAAATTAATTCAAATTCAAATATCCTTTATTCATTTGGGTCACAATGTGACGCTTATGAACGTCAAAATAATAAATTTATAAAATAATTACTTATACTCAAATTGAAAACATTATTACTGTATGCTTCTACATTTACATTTACTGCCACGTTCGCAAAGCAATAGGTAGAACCATGAGAAAGAACGGGCAATAAAACTCACGGTCACTCTTTTTCATCGCCAGGTTTTGCATAATACACAATTTACATTTTGTAAGGTGCTGCAACTGTTACACCTATATCACTTGTATATATTTACTGTACATAATAATACTCAAGCATAATTTTCTGGGTATCCATTTTTTAGCTGATTCGTGGGCAGCGTACATAATCGTATAGAAGGCAGTGCAGTGTCGGAAGCCAGTTCTTGAAAAGCACAAGCCATATCAGTGATCTAAGAAAAGTCTTTATTTAATAAGGATAGGTATATAATTTGAATTTAATTTATTACAAGTCAAACTGACCTCCGAAATTCGAATATAATTTCCAATTACTTTTTATTATATTGTAACACTGAAGCTTGTCAATGACTTCATAAAGTACAAAAGAAGAAATTCATTTAACTATAAAAATAAATAAAGGCTTTGAAATATTTACCTTCTGCTAAAAATACAGACTGTTTACTCTTATACAGCCTATACTCACCATATGAAAATAATTCTCCAAGTAATCGCCTCGAGTAGAGTGAAACAGTTTCAAATTTTCACTCCATCCGACGCAATTTTCATTTACCGTCCAATTTTCAGGCGAGCTTCTACCTAGCTACATATTAAAGTGTCCGCTGCTAACTTGCTTAGGCGTAATACATATGTAGGATGGCTTAAATTACAAGCCACCTCACAATTTCCAACGGACTGGACTTCCACTGAGACATAACAGAGTTGGGTAATTTGTTAGCCGTGTTGTGGCGTAAGTTAAAAGCTTGTTGATGTTGAAATTTTACTGTAGATAATTTGATTATATGTAAAGACAAAGACATATATTTATATCTGCATGTTGGTTGTTAATAACACTTAACTTATCCAAGTGAAAACCCTATTCTAGATGATGCTGGCCATTACCAGATAAATGACCTCTAGTGAAGAATAGCCGAAGCAAACCCTTTTCTTTTCTGTCATTTAATTCTCTTATTCTATTAAAATCTAAACAAAGTGGGTTTAGCATGCGAGTACAATGCAGGATATCCTCTGATTTAGGCAGCCTTGTGGAGAGGCTAACGGATTATTTTTTTTATAGACTCACGCCTTTATCCCTGAGGGGGTAGGCAGAGGTGTAATATTATACCCACATTTCGCTATGAATTTTTAGGTCCCACGTAATAGGGGGCGCGCCTAATGCCGTTTCCGGGCACATCACTAGACTCCGTGCTGCTACTGAGAATTCGGAAAAACCCAGTTACACTTTTGCCCGACCCGTGAATCGAACCCGGGACCTCCGATCAGCGGCCGGACACGGACGGTCATGTGGCGGCACTTGAGTCAAAACTTACGGTGCGCACCACCGACTTTTCAAAGTTGACTTCGTATAAAATGAACGCTTCTTAATCGATGGAAGACATTATCGTGATACGAAAGAAAAGCAAGCTGCACGTCTGAGAATTCGTCTTCGTGTTCTGAAAGGACACGTGAAGCCTGCTAACCTTTGGCTAGCATTCATCATATGACTATGATGAACCTCAAACACATATAATATGTATGATACATATAATTTGTTACTATGTTCTAATCATTATACTATTCAATTATAAATTGATTTACGAGGATACCATTTAAGACATAATTATGACACCGAGATAAGACCGAAACTGAATTTTGGACAAATATAATTACAAGAATTGACCGTTTCTTTTGTGCCCTGTTTGTTCACCAATTCAACTTTTTGGTTTCAAACTCGCCAAATTCCTTATACTTGTACCACCAGTGACATTCAAGGGATGCATAATATATTGCAGTATTATTGATGATTGTACTACAGTTACTGATAGTTATTGATTTTCATTCCCTTGAGAAGTATTTATTACATTTTATATAGACTTGTCATTGACTATCTAGTTTTGTGACTATTTTATGACCATAATTATCTGTTAGAAAATCAGATCATCTCATAATAAAATCTCGTTATAATGTCGTGTGTACCGAAGTCATGTTGTGTTTTTATTGTACCTGTGAGGTTAGGATTAGAAGATAATTAACTGCTGCACTTACAGATCAAATAAAAGAATTGGCCATATTAATAGTACATAGTACCTCAGCTTTGTTATATTTCATATTGAGTTTTTTAAAAAAGAAAAGAAAAATAAAAGAGTTTATGTGTCCTGACAGACACATCGATGCAAGGCCTAAACTATTGAAGATAGACATAACAATTGCAGGGTAGATTAATTTATAATATAAATGGGTAAAAACCCTCCTTAGGAAGAATATTTCAATATTTCATCTCCACAAAATTAAGCTTCAGAGAGCAGTATCCATGTAAGTCCACTAAACAGAGTTTACAACCAATTTGATGAAGTAACAAATTATAAAGACAACTTTGATACACGAACGTGATCGAAATTTAATTCAAGGAAGGTCCAAGGCTGTATTTAAAATCACGCTAGAGGCTGCAAGTTGTGTCAGCTACACCCCTCGAGCTGCAAGCTCAACTTTGTGAATACAAATATCTATGCTAAACACGTAGATCAAGTTAAACATTTTTGCCTTAGGCAATTTATACCTTGGTATTCAAAGAAAATGATAAACGTCAGCAAAAAATAATCTCTGCCTACAAAAGATTACTTTCTCAATATAACTAATCTGCTAAGGACATGAAAAATTTGATGACATTACTATCCGAATAAATTATTGCACCTTTTTTTATGTTAATAGGCGGCAAACGAGCAGACGGATCGCCTGATGGTAAGCAATTACCGCCGCCCATGGACACAAGCAACACCACATGGGTAACAAGTGCGTTGCCGCCTCTTGGGGCTGGGAAAAGGGACAGGACGAGGAGTGGGATGAGGGAGAAGGGATAGGGGATAGGGCCTCCGGCACTCTCACTCACCAAACGAAACGCAACAGTTTAGGTACTGTTACTTTACGTCGATTTTCTCTGAGAGGGTAGTACTTCCCCGGTTGAGCCGGCCCATTCATGCTGAAATCAACAAGGCTCTACTACCTTGAAACCTGGCAGTTGAATAAAAAATATATTATTTTGGACTATAAATTATATTATTGACTTTAGTTCAACGTATATATAGAAAAATAAGAAACGTTAAGATGTAACGGTGAAGGAAAACATCGTGAGGAAATTTGTATGTCTGAGAGTTCTCCATAATGTCGAGAACATTATGACATGTGAAGTCTGCCAATCCGCACTAGGCCAACGTGGTGGACTATGGCCTTACCCTTCTCATAGTGAGAAGAGGCCCGTGCCCAGCAGTGGGACAGTTTATATACAGGGCTGATGATGAGTTGGACATTAAATGTTTTTTATTTGTAGATAAGAAACATTCCATTTACTTACATAAAAACCCAATGAGATCTAGTCCGAACGATAAATTGCTCACTCTTGACCAAATTCAAAACGTCTCCAATACATCTAAATCGTATAGCACATCGTTTCTCAAAGGTCTCGGGTCTTAGAAAACTCAATTAAAGTAATTCCATTTGTTCGAAAAAGTCCAATTAAGTCTTATTCAGTTTTAGCTGACAATAGAAATATATAATTTTGTTTGAACACCACGAAAATCGAATTCGCCTCTTAAATAATATTTCTGTTCAACTGAAGCATGATTGATTTTCACTTTTTTATTTATTTTTCGTTTTTTATTCGAGTAAATTATTGCGAGTTGGATTTTTCCAAAATCAATTACAAACATTAGGTGCAGGCTTCGTGTAAATAATTTCAGCTTTATTTTTATTTTATTTGTTTCAGCATATTAATCACACTTTGTATATAGTAATCAGTTTTTGGTTGCTGTGCTTATTGTATGAAGGAATTTTCTTATAGAAATATTGCATAACATTTATATTTATAACTTATACATTCTATTTGGTATACTACCTAAAAAAATCCTATTTATTTTATTACATTTATTTTGTTATATGTATCTGCATGGTTGACCTCTACCCAAATTTATTTATGATCAGACAACAAACTATTCTTACAAGCGAACATAATGTAATGGATGCGTAATTAATATAAGTATTTGAACTGCTTTTTATTAATATAAATAACTAATATAAATAAAATATTACAAAACAACTTCACACAATATTGATTAGGTGGCATCTGTGGACTCGTTCAATGAACAAGAAAAATAATATTTTATTGGACACTATGTTGAAAAAATTAAGCACCTTAAAATTATATTCTCAATTTCTTATTGACGTTGACAGCCAGGTTTAAACACAACCTTAAATTAGTGTGAGATAAATTGGATTTAGGTCAGTATGAGGTTACCATTTTATACCTTAAACGGCTACAACCAAATTACATTGTACTTAATTGAAGTTTCATGTTTTGGATATTAAAATATATACTTTCGACAAAAAAACTTACCAAATGTTGTACCAATAGTTTAGTTATCACTCTTGTAATAAATATTTAGTATGATATTTATATAGATACAGGGTGTTAAATAACCCTTAACGAAAACTGAAATACCATGTTGTACCAATCACTACGAACATTTTTTTAACTTGGTACCATACGTGGGGTATGGTTGACGGCATAGAATACAAGTGTCACCACCCCCTGTCTTTCCGTGGGTGTCGTAAGAGGCGACTAAGGGATAACACGATGCAAATACCATCTTTGCGTAGAGACGGAAAACTCGACATCAAACCCTATACGACTGCCTCGTTGGTCTCGCGGCATAAATGTGCGCGTGGGATCGGGAGGTCCCGGGTTCGATTCCTGGGTCGGGCAGTGTTATTGGGTTTTTCTGTCACGAAATTCTCAGTAACAGCACGGAGTCTGGAAATGTGCCCGGTCCGGCAATAGGCTCGCCCCTTATTACGTGGGACTAAAGTATATCTGGCGAACAGTGGGTGTAAAAATACACCTCTGCCTACCTCTTCGGGGTTATAGGCGTGAGACTATGTATGTATGTACCATACCTGGGAAATTACTGGTTTAGGAGATATTGAGGCTCAAAGTTAGTATGGATTTTTTCTAATTAGGTACAAAATCGATGCATTTACCCCGCCAATATGTTCTTTAGAAGGTGATCCCTATAACCCCATGGAAACTTAAAAAAAAGTCGTTTCCCAGGTATTATTTTTGGTTAGTATGACTTGGCATGATGTCCACAACGAGTAGACTTCGGCTTGGTGTTGGGTCTTGTGACACCCTATATATATATATATATATATATATATATAGCACGCGCGTGTAATGTTCGAAATACCTACTTATCCATGGGGTTATAGGGCATCTAAAGAATATATTGGTGGCGTAATGCATGAATGGGTCAAGGCATACATCGATTTTGTTCCTAATTAGAAAAATTCCATACTAATTTTGAGGCTCAATATCTCCTGAACCAGTAAATTCCCAGGTATGGTGCCGCAGTAAAAAATGTTTGTAGTGATTGGTACAACATGGGATTTCAGTTTTCGTTAAGGGTCTTTTTACAACCTGTATATATATATCACTTCGCAAAGGTTTGATCGGGCTCAGCTGTAGTCTGCTCGGCACTTGAGTTATTCACTACGTGTCAGTAATGAATAACCGACGCTTAATAACTGAGGATTAGCGTGGTCAATTCGAAAGCTCTGCATTTGACTGCCCTATTGGCCTTGTGGTTACTGATTCTGACTACCAAGATGGAGCTTGCCGGTTTGTTTCCCACCTAGATCCAGATTTTTTGTGATGAGTACGATTACTTATTCTAAATTTGGATGTTGTTCATTTATAATATTTATATTTAGAACGCAGCTACAGCCTAGTGAAGATATCAATAGACTGCTTTGCAGAAGGTATCGGGTTCGAATTCAAAATACTATGACAGAATATTTGCTGTTCCACAAAGGTACAGTCGTCTGACCTCCTTAACCCAAAAAGATAGCTGTAGATGATATTTTTTTTACTTATTAATGTACATTATATACATTATTATTATGTTACGGCTATTACCAACGTTTCGGCGTGAAATCCATTCCGTTGTAGCTATAACCCCAGCATTATGTCGGAGCAAAAGGTATCAGATTATTACATGCATCGCTAAAATCGCGATTGAGACCCAAAATACAAATCCGTGTAAAAATCGCGGCAGTTTGGAAGTTTTTAAAACTATTATTATCAGTTGGCCCCAATATGCTAACATTTGGAACCATAATAGCCTAATAACAGCTAATTTTATTATTCCTCCTTTTTCATATTTTCTGTAATATTGCTTGTGAACTTGCTGTAATAAGCAAGTTCAAACAAAACCGCAGCCTACAGCTAGTATCTCAAAGTAATATAATTGTAACAAAGTGGATGTGGACTTTGTAGTAGACACACTCGCGAACAAACAAACAAACAAACTGTGCGATTTATTTGACTTTGCACCCGCCGCGACTTTGTGTACACTTGCTTAGCGCTTCTTGAGACATAGAACATAATAATATATTCGTAAGTACAGAAGTACCCATTGTAACACAATAGTTTTTATTTTAATTTTTAACTACCAGAAAAATGACGTCTAAAAGACTTTATTTTTCTGGTGTTACATACATACATACATACATAGACTCACGCCTGTTTCCCGGAGGGGTAGGCAGAGACTACGGAACGCCATTTGCAACGATCCTGACATACCTCACTTGCTTCACTCACTCCCATCAAGTTTCTCATGCATGCTCTTCTGTTAAGGGTACTTCTGACTTGTCCTTTTTTCAGGATGTCTCCAATCTGGTCAGAGAACGTTCTCCTAGGTCTTCCCCTTTGTCCTGTCCCATTCACACTAGCCTGATATATCTTCTTTGTCAGTCTATCGTCATCCATCCTCTCCATGTGCCCAAACCATCTTAACATGCCTTTCTCAATGCTTGTCACTGCATCTTCTTTTACCCCACACCACTCTCGTATCACACAATTCTTTACTCTGTCGGTCAAAGATACACCACACATACTTCTCAGTGCTCTCATTTCTACAGCATTTATTCTACTTTTAAATCTCTTCTGCCATACCCAACTTTCACTACCATACATAAGGGTAGGCACTAACACACCTCTATGTACAGCCAATCGTGCCCTTTTGGACACGTTTTGACTGTTCATAAACGCCTTCAGAGCTCCATTCACACAATTACCTGCATTAACTCTCCTTTCAATATCTGCTTCATTCTTACCATCTCTTGTAAACAACGTACCTAAGTAAAACTACTCATTCACTTGTTCCACTCGCTGTCCATCGATCAAAACATTACAAGCCGTAACGCATTCCTCCTTTTCAAAAACCATAACTTTCGTTTTACTTACATTCACTTTCATTCCTTTCCTTTCTAACGCACGATGCATGATTGTTACCATCTCCTGCAACTCCTCCGTTGAAGATGCAAGTATAACCTGATCATCAGCATAAAGGAGGCATTTGACGAGTAACCCATTCATCCTTAATCCGCAGTCACTATGTTTTAAATCTTGCAAACAACTGTCCATGAAGAGGTTAAACAGCCACGGCGACGCTACACATCCCTGTCTAACACCTTTATCGATGGTAAACCAGTCAATGTATGCCCCGTTTATCCTCACACAAGCTCTAGAATCCTCATAAAGGGATTGCAGAGCTCGAATGAGGCTGCTGTCCACCCCATTCATTGACAGCACCGACCACATTTCATTCCTCACCACTTTATCGTAAGCCTTTTCCAAATCCACGAATGCGCAATAGACCTTTTGACCTTTTGCCAAAAAATTTCCGGCTATGCTTCGCAAGGAAAAAACCTGATCCGTGCATCCCATACCCTTTCGGAATCCCGCTTGTACATCCCATATTTTCTTGTCGGTTACTTCCATAACTCTTTCAATAAGTACCTTTGCATACAATTTGCCAACAATGCTGAGAAGGCTAATGCCTCTATAGTTTTTGCAGTCTTGTTGCGAGCCTTTTCCTTTATAAAGAGGCACAACTACAGCTGTGGTCCAGTCATTAGGTACTCGGCCGGTGTTCCAACACAAGTTATATAACCGCTGCAACTGACCAACTATGATGCCCTGTCCAGCCTTCAGCATTTCGACTGTAATCCTATCATATCCTGCAGCCTTACCTACTTTCATACTTCCCAGTGCCTTCACGATCTCATCCACGCCAATAACGCTTTCATCATTGCTATCATTACAATTCACTTCAGCTATCGGTGTCTCTATCGCCGTTCTTTCAATAAACTTTCAAAATACTCTTTCCATCTCTTCAGCACGCACAATTCACCATTTACTATACTTCCATTCTCGTCTCTGGTGGATGTGTGTTCTGAGGATTGAGTTCTTCCTCGAACTGCACGAACGGATTTCCAGAAAAACTTAATGTTCCTCTGGAAATCGTCAGATAATCTGCTATCAAACTCATCTTTCTTTTCCTCTTTTTTCCTTTTAACCATTTCTTTCACTATTCTTTTTGACCTAACAAACTCCTTTTTTGCTTCATCTATGTCTACACTCGTTGCTTTTCCCATTTGCTCTGGCAGCCAACCAATCTGACCAAGCTTTCTTCTTCTCTGACACTGCTGATTGTACATCCTTGTCCCACCATGTATTCTTAACCTTTCGTATTTTCCTTCTCTTGATCATACCACATACTTCAGACGCTACACATGCTACCTCTTCTTTAAAGGCCTGCCATAATTCTTCCATATCATTTATGCCATCGAATCTCTCAAATCTTGCTATCAATCTTCGTTTATACTCATCTTTCACATCTTTCTCTTGTAGATTTTCAACTTTTATTCTTTCCAAGACCCTATTTTCATTATGCTCTCGGTGTCGCCATCCTTTAAAGAGCCCACTTATCCGGCTCAACACCAAGAAGTGGTCTGTGTGGATGCCGATCCCTCGATATACTCTTGTATCCAACACATTCTTTCTCAATCGTTCATCTACTATCACAAAATCAATCATACTTCTTCTAACATTTTTCGCCTCTCGCGTATACATATGTATCCTTTTATGATCAAACATGGTGTTTGTCACACAAAGGCTCCACTCCAAACAAATCTCAAGCAGTGCTTTTCCATTTTCGTTCACACTCTCATCACCAAATGCACCTAACACCCTTTCAAATCCATCTCGCTTTACTCCCACCCATCCATTGAAATCCCCTAATAAGATCAATCTTTCATTATCCTTGCAGTTCCTCAAAATCTCTCTTAAACTCTCCCAAAACTCCTGCCTTTCGTCTTGCTCATGTTGTGACATACCCGTAACTATATTGACCGGGGCGTACACCCCCACAATAAAGAGACGAGTAAGTCCTACTTTCATTCTCATCCACAGTAGCCTAGCATTAACACATTCAAACTCTTTTACGCACTCATTCATTCGCGCAGACAGTACTACACCAACTCCCTTACAGGCTCTGGTGGTACTATCTACCCCAGACCAATACGCCGTATATGCACCATGCTTGGTGGTGTCACACCCTTTTCTTTTTGTTTCATTCACACAAAGAACATCAATCTTTCTATCATCCATCATCTGACATACTTCATCCAATTTGCCGTTCATTCCTCCACCAACATTCAATGTCGCAAACCTGCTTTCCGTAGGCCGCTTTTCGCCCTCGCGGGAAACGAGACGTGACGGGTTGCGAACCGCGTCGCCGCCGTATGGAGAAGAATAAGTTTTTGTTCCCATAGCGTTCCCACGAGATTTAGGGATCTAGACGGTCCATCCCCGCAGAGCCCTTTACGGGGGTAAGGCGGAATATCAGCTGTGCCCTGTGACCACCAACACAGGCACCCTCCGTTTACGACCAGCTTGCCCTCTGGCCACGAATCCCTCGGCACGGGTCGGTTCACACCTTAGATCGGGGTTTTGTTTCGGGTATGCTCCCTGAAAGTTGGTTTAAATTCGGAGTTTTCTGGTGTTAAGTATATATTTTTACAATAGTACAGCTATTTTAGTCATGACTGCACTTCAAATTGTATTCGAACACCAAATGTAGTAAATGATCACCATATAAATATGTTATGTTAGATTCTCTTGCGACCTTTAATTCAAAAAAAGGAGCCCTGCGAAGCAGGTCTCTATCAACTTAGTATATTAAAGTAGGCAGTGTAACCAAATCCAATTTATGTATTGGTATTTCATACAACTAACAAAAAAACTTTGGTTATAATTTTACATTAAAATGCTAGTTTAATTTTGGTGATCATTTACTACTTTTGGGTTGACAATGATTTACTTGGAGTCATTTTAATTAAAAAGGATAGCGAAATGTTAAAACTTTGGTTATAGTTTTACATTAAAATGCGGGTTCATTTTGGTGATCATTTACTATTTTTGTCTGTTATTTATGTTACTATATCTGGTTGTAAGATAAACATAAGCCACTTTAAATACCATTGTATGTTCGCTTGAAGAAATACCAGGTGGATCAACTGATGGTAAGCGATTACTGTTCCATGGACACCAGCAATCCCAGAAGAGTCACAATTGCGTTACCGACTAGATGGGAAAAGGAATAGGAGGAGAAGCTGGATGAGGGAGAAGAAAAAGGGGATGAGGTTTATAAATGCTGGAACATAATGATAATATTTTTTTTTAAAGATAACTCCCACACTAGGAACAAATCCTGTGTCGCAAAGGACTTTACAAACATGGAAAATACGGACACACTAAACACTCAGACTCGAAACAACAATTTATGAATCACACAAAGTGTTGTCTCGTGTGGGAATCGAACCCACAACACTCGGCGCAGTGTCAAGCGGCGAGGCGGCCGCTTAAACCACTACGCCAACCGTGCAGTCAATTTGATATTTTTCTTTGATTCCTGGATGGATTGGATTGAACAATTTTTAAACTGTTATCATCGCCTCTTCTGAATGTTTTTACTCTACGACCTAGTTTACTTAGGACTTATTAGTTTAGGTTATTGTCACACCAGCACTTTGCAAATCGTCGAGTGTGAACTTATATTGTGAAGTATTTATTTACATTTCTAGATTTTTTCTATTTACCTGACTTTCAATTGATGCTATATCAGGTGCAATCGACCCTCTGGCGATCTGTCCCATGGTGCGTTATAGAGTCAAAATAACCTGTTCGATGTGCTTTTGTTTAAGTGTAATTATTTATACAATTATAAATGGGTTATGAGTCTTTGTCTAGAGAGATCTAAGTTGTGTGAAATCTGAGAGCTCTATACTATCAGATTCCACACTCCTGCCTCGCTTTACATGCATGACCGCACATTTATCCACACCGAACTCCATCTTAATTGAATTACTAAAGCTTTCAGTTATCTTTAGTAACTCGGTTAATTGGAGGTCAGTGGGGGCAAATAGTTTGAGGTCATCCATGAAAAGGAGGAGAGAAATAACTTGACCTCTAGTCTGCAACCGATAGCCTAGCCCTGAACTCTCGAGCCAAGTGCTCAGCGGGTTCAGTGCTAGGCAAAACCATAGTGGACTCAAACTGTCGCCTTGGAAAATACCCCGCTTGATCTTTACAGGTACGCCATACCCGCAAGGCTGTCGACATCCTGGATAGCGAAGCACCGTACTCCACTGCCCCATACATGCCCTCAAGAAGGCGCATAGAGTTGCATCTACTTTGTACAACTCCAGCACCCTCAAGAGTCACGTATGTGGCACAGAGTCATAGGCCTTCTTATAGTCTATCCAGCATGTCGCCAGATTCTTTCGACTACGGCGAACCTGTTGGCTAATGGCCATGTCGATAAGGAGTAGCTCCTTAGTACCACGTGCCCGGCTTCTACATCCATTTTGAGACTCAGATAAAATTTTATTATTGAATATATGTAATTCCAATTTTGTTCTCAAAATGGATGTAAAAACTTTATACACCGTCGGTAGGCAAGTAATCGGCCTATAGTTCGTAGGCTCCGTGGTACTACCAGATTTGTGGTGCAGGTGAGTAACGCCAGTTGTCATAAAACTTGGCAGCGATCCTGAATCTGGAAATTCAATCAGAGCTGACTGGAATTGGGATGCCAAGCGAGCATGTGCACTGCGTAGCCATTTTAACCAGAAATTGTGCAATCCGTCCGGTCCCGCCGATTTCCAATTGGCTAACGGACGAACTGCACAATATACATCCATGGCGTCAAAGGCTACGGGCTCCATGGGTGATATTACCTCACACGATCGCTTAACATCCCCAATCCAGCCACCATATGGCTGACGGGAGTCGACCATATGTTGCGCCAGAACGCAATCGTGTTCGCATCATCTGGTCGACACCCATCATCCACACCTGGTTCAGGTCGCTCCCAATTCCTATAAAACAACTTCTCGTCTCTTTGGAATGCGCGATTTTGGGAATATCGGTCAATCCTTTTTTTGTACCACCTGATGCGATTCGCCCACGCATAGATTTTCTGCTTCAGGAAGTCGATGCGTTCTGTGACCCGAGAGTATTCTTGAGGACAAAGTCCTGTCCCCTTAAACGCCCGACTCACAAAACGCATCACTCTCGGGCGGGTATTGCCCGACCTGAAACAGATAAGCTTGCCTATGAGTGCCCTGGTCTCAGCAATACGACGCTCAATTCTACGCTGCCAAGCCGGGACGGCATCTCGAGGGCTAATAGTAATACTGTTTTGTATTTTAATATTAGCCACTCGACACGCCGCTACAGCCGCGCAGTATAGAATTGAGTGTGTATCACTAAGATTTTCACTAGTGTCTATGTAAGTAGGCAATAGTGAATCCAGGGCACTCACAAGCGCCATATTTTTTCTATGCGTGGGTAAACACGGCAGCCGGGGTCTGTTTTCTAATGTAGCATACCGATATTCCCCAATAGCGCACTCCAAAGTACTCCTTATCTTATCTATGCATTGGGTACTTACTTGTGTATCCCTGTATATCCCTTCCTCGCCTTCTTCTTGTGCCCTGAGTGAGGCGTGCGATATTGGAGCCTCATTGTGTGCGAGAGGTGGGTTTTCAGGGATACCTCGCAAGTCTGAGCGTAGCCTCTCAAGTGCGTCATCATCCAACAGGCGGCAGCGTTGAATGGCTCGCACTTGATCCGACAGTCGCTGTGCCGAAACGTTAACAGCTGGTTCCAAGGCCTGAAACAGAGGCAGTAAGCGGTCACGGTACGCCGTAAGGTTGGTTCCTCCCTCTGTAGCCAAAAAAATGCCCGCATGACGTTCTCATTCATCGATTGAGTCCATCTCATGCGGCGCACATCACCACCGGCAGCGGGGGCCCTGTTCAAAACCGGTGGGTTTCGGGGTCCCAAGCGTGACGGCGGCCGGCCTCTTCCCCGGCGGCGCGCTAGTGTTGGTGTCGTCGGCGGGGAAAAATACTCATCACTCGATGAGCTCGACGCCTGTGATATGGCCGGCGCTGCTGGCGCCGGCGGCTGCGAGGCAGAGCCGAGTGACGAGTCCGGGGGTCTTAATTGTGCCGCTGCTCTGGTTCTGGTCAACATTTTTTCTTGGGTTTAATTGTATTGTTTACATTTACAATGTTTATGTTTTTGACGTCTGATGTCATCTTGCTTTATTGGTATTTTATATTTATTCTGTTTTCCTTTTTGGTTTTATAAAAAGTTTGCTCTGTTATTATTTATAGGTATACACAATATGGTTATTACTTAAATAGGTATACAGCCTCCGAAATAATAAAATAAATTAATACAAAATGTATCCAAGAAAATGATGTTTGTTGACGTTCAGTGTTGCCAGTTTTATTACTATTATTATTATAATTTCGTTTGAACACCACGAAAATCGACTTCGCCTTTTTAAATAATATTTCTGTTCAAGTGATGGAAGATTGATTTTCAGTTTTTTTTTTATTCGAGTAAATGATTGCGAATTGGATTTTTGGAAGGTTAACTTTTTAGGCTCTTAAGACTGTATCGACACCATAAATTTTAGAAAAAATGGCGCTGTCCTTTTTGTATAAAGGTATCATTACCGACTGTTGCTGAATAATTTATTAAGTTTTTATATTGTTGAAGTTTGTAATACTAGTATGGGTGCAGACCAATTAATGTATTTTTTCTTTGTATATTTTATGATAGTCACAAAGCTCGGCTTCTTGAAAGGACACTATTGTTAAATATTCCTATACAAGTAATATAAGTAAAATGAAAGTATAAATTGGACTAGCCCCAAAAGACAAAACTAAAATCAGAACAATAAATAACAGAACAAAAATATTGTATATAAATAAATCAAAATATAGCCGTGCTTTTGCCAATTTTTATTTTCCAACCGAATGAACACTCTGTAGCCTCAAACTGTAGTTTCGTTTCATCAGATGGAGCGGGAAAATATATTGGCCGCCAATAATTTCGAAGAAAAAGGCGTGTGAAGAATCAGCCAATGATAGATGATCGAGATGTTTTTCTGCTAAAGATTTTGGTCCAGCATGGACGTCAATATCACGAAGGGAAAAATGAGTGATCGTCAAACCTTCACATAAATGTACAGTCACGAAAGTGGTTCTGAAAAATGAGATGGCACACACATTTTGTGGTCAAATATTTTTGTCGCACTGTAAAATAGCGAAATTTATTTTCTAGATAACCATTTTTTTTGCTGATTTGTGAGGGCGGTGCAGCTTCGGAAGTCAGTTCTTAAAAGGCAAAAGCCATATAAGAAGTCTAAGAAAAGTCTTTATTTAATAAGGATAGGTATAAAATTTGAATTTAATGTATTACTAGTCAAACTCTCCTCCAAAATTCGAATATAATTTCCAATTACATTGTATTATATTGTAAGACTGAAGCTTGTCAATGACTTCATAAAGTACAAAATAAGAAATTTCTTTAACTATAAAATAAATATAGACTTTGAAATATTTAACTTCTGTTAAAGATACAGACGGTTTACTTTTATATAGCCTAAACTCACCATATGAAAATAGTTCTCCAAGTAATCGACTCGAGTAGAGTGAAACAGTTTCAAATTTTCACTCCATCCGACGCAATTTTCATTTAGCGTCCAATTTTCAGGCGAGCTTCTACCTAGCTGAATATTATAGTGTCCGCTGCTAACTTGCTTAGGTGTAATACATATGTAGGATGGCTTAAATTACAAGCCACCTCTCAATTTCCAACGGACTGGACGTCCACTGAGACATAACAGAGTTGAGTAATTTGTTAGCCATGCTGTAGCGTAAGTTATAAGCTTGTTGATGTTGTTGTTGCTTGTTGAAATTCTACTGAAGATAATTTGATTGTATGTAAAGACAAAGACATATATTTACATATATGTGCATGTTGGTTCATTATAACACTAAACTTATCCAAGTAAAAACCCTATTCTAGATGATGCTGGCGATTACTAGATAAATGACCTCTAGAGAAGAATAGCCGAAACAAATAACGCAAATAACGCAAATTAATAGAATCAATAGTAAATCAAAATTAAAAGCGGTATATACATCTACAGAACGCACAATTACCCATGGTGTGCCACAAGGGAGTGTACTGGGACCGCTTTTATTCACTATTTACATTAATGACTTACCAGCTCAAATCAACACCACATGACATTGTTTGCTGACGATAGCACAGTTATAATACCATGTAGAAATAAAGAAAATTACGTAAATGACATTATTAATACACTTACCAAGATTATAACATAGATGAACAGTAATAATTTAAAAATTAACCTTAATAAAACAATGATTATGCATTTTAGTCAACGCCCATTGACATTTGATATTGACATTTCCCTCGATAACAATAATATTGACGCAGTTAATACAACCAAGTTTCTAGGACTGACTATTGATAGAAATCTAAATTGGAAAGCTCATTTAGACCTTTTAAATAAAAGAATTAGTAGTAGTGCATACGCTTTGTACTCTCTTTCGGGAGTGATTCATATAGACGCACTTATTGTCGCATACTACGGACTATAGTATTTTCGCTTTATGATGAATTGCATGACAGTTCTCATTTTACATGTCACGCATACTACTTTCAACTTATAAAAAAAAAATTGGCAAATAAAAACAATTATAAAAAAATATCTATTAAAATTACAAATTAAATTGATACTAGTATGTCTCTCTCTATATTTATAATTGTTATTAACTGTAAATAAATTATTTAAATATAATCCTGAAAATGTCAGATGCATGAAACGGAACCTCTGTCAGTAGAGATTGACACCATTGAATCGACATGAACTCGATGAATAGGAGCGGCCATCTTGTGATCGAAAACGTCAGTACGAGTGCATCTGCCTTGTGTGTCGTTTGTGTTTCTTTCTGTTTGGCGTGTTATTTTTTATTTTTTTGTTGTGTTTTATTTGGTATGTACAATGCCGAAAACAACAAAAAAGATCGTTTTAAACTCTCAAAGCCGTGAGTTAGTGCTTCGTTTGAGGTCCTTCTTTGAACGAGAGCGCGAAAACGGGGGCCCGGTAATACCAATTGACAGGGTTGTGGACAGAGTTGCGGCAGCCCTGGACATCGGCAAAACTAGTTTCTCGAATAACGAAAGAAAAATTCGGAGATACTGGTTTTGAAGACAAGAAGCTGTCCTCTCCGAAGAAACGTGTGCGTAAAGCTTCAGTAACTGACAAAGATAGTTTCGATGTGGTGGCAATCCGAAACCATATTTATGGGTATTATGAGAGAAATGAGTTCCCTACATTGGTAAAATTAATCAAATCACTAAAAGAGGCTGAGCTGTTTACTGGAGGTGTTACATCATTATGGCATGTGTTGCACAAAGTGGGATTTAGCTGGACAAAAGTTAATAAAAGGAAAATAATAATGGAAAGGGGAGATGTTGCGCTTGCGCGAGTTACGTTTTTAGAGGCTGCAAAACAAATTCAAAACTGGGACAATGTAATATTCCTCGATGAGACTTGGCTGAACGCTAATCACACTGTGGGTAAAACGTGGACAGACAATACCGCTCATTCCTCTACCAAAGTACCAGAGGGCAAAGGCGAGAGGCTTATCATATGTCACGCCGGGAACGAAAAAGGATTTATACCTCACGCTCTTCTTGCCTTTAAATCAAATAAAACAGGAGACTATCATGAGGAGATGAATGGCGATAAATTTGAAGGATGGCTTGTAAATTTATTAAACAATTTAACAGAACCGAGCATTATAGTAATGGACAACGCGAAGTACCATTCCCGGCAACTCAATAAACCACCTACTTCGCAAAATAATAAAGCTGTGCTCGTAGAGTGGTTGAAAAAAAATAACGTGGATGCCGACATGACAATGTTAAAAGAAAAATGAGTACATTTGGTAAAATGACACAAGCCTCCAATGCCCACCTACAAACTAGATGAGATGGCCAAGGAACGTGGACATCAAGTTTTAAGATTGCCGCCATATCACTGTCAGTACAATGCCATAGAATTAATTTGGGCTCAAATAAAAGGTGCGTACTTTCTGGTTCATGGATGAAAACATAACGACATTTACAGAGCCTGTTTGAGAAAAAGTATTTGCTCGGATACACCTGGTTATAATTATTTTGAATGGCTGTGTAACCAATATTCTATGCTACCGAGGATACAGTATTTTTTAAGATTCATTCATCATTGTTTTCTTTTTATTATTTTCAGGTTATGCAGCCAAAAATAACATGACTCCGCCGTTTACGGCTAATAAGATGTTGAAATTGCTGGAGGAGGCCTGCCAAATGTAACTGCAGAAAATTGGAGGAAAGTCGTAGAAAAAACACAGTCAGCAATATCTACCGACTGGGATAAATATGTCCACCTCGACCGAATTCGAGATCAGCAGTTAATTATTTCAGTCGGAGAAGATTCCGATTCGGATATGAGTTTTATTTCGAGTGACAGTGAGGAATAATAAAAAAATATATATATTATGTACTGCGTTTTATTTCTGAACGTATTTGCCAAAACACTTTTAATATGAATTTATTTCGAAGATCTAAAATCGGTAACTACGATTCAATGTCCTTTACTAATTAATTCGATATTTATAAATAATCGCTTAAATTTTCTTAGGTTACATCATTATAATTGTCAGTCATGAACTGTCATGCAATTCATCATACAGCGAAAATACTAGTTGAATCCATCCTTAGATACGGAGTCATATTCTGGGGCAACTCAACAGACAAAGAAATTATATTCAAAGCCCAAAAAAGATGCCTGAGAAGTATGTTTAAACTGCGACCTACCGATAGCTGTGTACCATACTTTAAAAAATATAACATATTAACTTTACCATGTCTGTATATTTTGGAAATCGTAGTATTTGTTAAGTCTAATCCAAACTTATTTCCTCGCATGGCTGATGTAGTACCTAGAAACAGGCGCAATAACACAAAGCTTTGCTTACAGAGCTCAAAAACTGCACTTATGCGTAGAAGCGTCTTTTGCATGGCTCCAGTGCTATATAATAAGTTACCTAAAGCTTGGAAAGAACTCAATATGGTAGCATTTAAGAAAAAAGTAAAATCATTTTTAGCCTGCAAGACATATTACAATATATCAGATTTCTTACAGGATACCATCACCTAAAATTACTTGTAATATACCTACGCAATTTAATTTTATTTCGATTACTGGTTGACATTTAGCTATTTAATATTATTACATGACCTACAAATTTTATGACATTATTTTATTAATACTAAAATTCTTATTTGTATTTTTTTTTTCATTATTATTGTAAGCTTATCTAATTAATATTTGCACGCCGATATATGATATGGCAAACATGTAAGAAAACAACAACAATTAAATGTAACACCTTGCATGCTTATAAATGTATGTATACTCATGTTTATGCAAATTAAATGATCTTATCTTATCTTATCTTATCTTATCTTATCAAACTCAGAGTCATTCCTTTTTTTTCTTGTCCTTTAATTCTCTTGTTCTTTTAAAATGTAAACAAAGTGGGCTTAGCATGCAAATATAATGCAGGATATCCTCTGATTTAGGCAGCCTTCTGGAGAGGCTAACGGACTATTTTTTTTTATAGACTCACGCCTTTACCTCCGAGGAGGTAGGCAGAGGTGTAATATTACCCCCACATTTCACCATGAATTTTTAGGTCCCACCTAATAGGTGGCAATAGGCTCGCCTATTGCCATTTCCGGGCACATCACTAGACTCCGTGCTGCTACTGAGAATTCGGAAAAACCCAGTTACACTTTTGCCCGACCCGGGAATCGAACCCAGGACCTCCCATCAGCCACTGACTGTTATGTAGTGGAACTTGAGTTAAAACTCACAGTGCGCACCACTGACTTTTCAAAGTTGACTTCGTATAAAATGAACTGTTCCTAAACGATTGAAGACATTATCATGAGACAAAAGAAAAGCAACCTGCACGTCAGAGAATTCGTCTTCGTATTCTGAAAAGACACGTGAAACCTGCTAACCTTTGGCTAGCTTTCATCATAGTCACCTTAAACACACACATATATATATATATATATATATATATATATATATATATATATATATATATATATATATATATATATGATCATCATCATCAGCCCTTTATACTGTCCCACTGCTGGGCACGGGCCTCTTCTCACTATGAGAAGGGTATGGCCATAGTCCACCACGCTGGCCAAGTGCGGGTTGGCAGACTTCACTTGTCTTTCGAGAACATTATGGAGAAATCTCAGACATCCAGATTTCCTCACGATGTTTTCCTACACCGTTACATCTTAACGTTTCTTATTTTCTATATATACGTTGAACTTAATTCAATAAAATAATTTATAGTCCAAAATAATATATTTTTATATATATATTGTACAAAAATTTATATAAACTTATATTTTTTTCTGTTTACTGGTAAGTTCCTGAGACTTGAGTTTTAGTCAGTGATTCAACATTTTCTTCAAACTATATTATAGACGTATGTAAGTTTTAATAATTATAATTAAGTCGCAGTTACACAAATTCGACGATTTTCACACAAACTTATATTATATAATAAACATCCTAGTTTAGTAGTTAGTGTAGCTTTTATTAGTTTTTTATTGTACCCGTGTATCGTATTTTGTAAATCAAAAGTAAATATATTGCAATTAACACTATGAGGTGAACTCGTGTAAAGTAACAGATTCATCGAACTTTGGCGTATATATCTATATGTCACCGGAAAATAACAAGAACCATGGATAATATATCTTTATTCTATGACAAGATCCTCAAATTTATAAATTCCCTATGAAATTTATAAACTTTCGGAGGATTCGAAAGTGATCTCTACACGATTCCCAAGGAGGTATTCGTACCATAGTTCGAATGGCACGTTTTTGGATTACAAATGCTCTATTAATTAATAATTAATCGTAATTGTTGCCCCAAAATTTGAAACTTTATCTTAATTTTGACTCAACCAAAGCGTAATAAACAGTTTTAAGTTGTTCAAGATTCACCTCATCTCTTAAGCTTCTTAGGGCATAGCAGGCTGAACTGATCGAACTCTCAATTGATTTTAGTTCAAATTTCCAGTTTAGGAACTGATCAATATGTACCCCCAGGAAAACAACACTATCAACTATTTCTACCTTCAGTCCGTTACTTCGAATGTCAATACTCTCTTTTTTGCGTGCAGTCGTTCGAAATAATACAGCGTTAGTCTTACTGATATTTAATTTTAAATTGTTGGCATGGAACCATTCATTAAAGGCCAAGAGTGCATTATTAATTTTGATTTGAAGTTCCTGCGAACAAGTAGCCGGTATTATTGCGTATGTATCGTCTGCATAAATAATTAATTTAATGTCTGGAATTGTATTAGTGATAAAATGAATGAGATCATTTAAAAAAGTTATAAAAAAAATTGGTCCTAATGTGGAGCCCTGCGAAACTCCATGTGTTATATTGAACAACTTAGATTTAGTCACAACTTCTTGCCCGTCAACAATATTCTTAATTAGGCTCAAAACATTACCCCTAACTCCATAAAATTCTAATTTAGCAAGTAGGATGTCATGATCAATTGTGTCACATGCAGACGATAGGTCTAAGAATAGACCCGCTACTTAAATTTTTCGGTTTAAATCACCTAAGGCCCCATGTACTAATTGATCAACCGCATCCACAGTACCCGGATACCTTTGATAACCGAATTGACGTTCGTTCAGAATCTTGTTTAAGTTTAGATGTGACACTATCCTATCCTTTAATAGTTTTTCGTATATTTTAGATAGAATAGGCAACAATGAAATGGGCCTGTAGTTTTTATGATCAGTCTTCGTACCTTTTTTGTAGATAGGGATAACTCTAGCAATCTTTAATTAGTCTGGAAAGATACCCTCACTGATACAGTTATTAAAAAAGTCTGTGAGTGGTTTAGCAAGAAGATCAATATTTTCTTTTATTACTGTGATTGGAATTCCATCGTGACCATAAGATTTTTTTGTCTCCATCCTATTTATAATAAATTTAATTTAATTTATGTTTGTATGTCCCATTTCCAAGTCAGTTTCAACTCTATTTGAGTGTTCAGTCAGGAATGTCATTGCTAAGGATTTATTTGTATTTAAATTAATGTCCAACGTACTATAATCGAAATGTTTCGCAAAAATGTCAGCTATTTCCTGGTTGTCACTAATAATTTTATCATTAATTTTTAGTAAACAGTTATCTTTATTTCTAACATTACTCTTATTCCTATATCTATTAACAGTATTACAAATGTGTTTTGTCCTGTTTTTTGCTTTCTCTAATTCCTTTTTAACGGCATTTTTTGCAATATTACTATAACTTTTCTGTACAGTTTTATGTATGTGTTTCGGTATGCAACTATTGATTCATGACTCGAAGTTTTGTCCATTGAGTTAAGAAATCTTTTCATTTTACTAGACGTCCTGATTCCCTTTGAAATCCAGCTAATTTTATTAAGGGTGCTCGTTTTAACTTTAATATTTTTCTTTTTAAAAGAGGATTTAAATTGTTTATGAAATTCTTTTATAAAACCATTTACATAGCAATTCGATAGATTTCCCTCTTGTAAACTTTGCCTGAAAGAAGACTTGTTCCTCTCCGAGAAGATTCTGCGTTTCGACATATAAAATTCAGTGTCCTTTTTAGAAATATTGTTTTAAAAAATTAAACTGCAAAAAATACCCGCATGACCATCTCCAAGACCGTTATGGTCTACTTTTATGCTATCTATGTTTTCTTCAGGCAAATTAGTCAGGATGTTGTTGATGCATGACTCCAAATTGTTACGTGAAAAGGTTGCTGAGTTAACTAAAATTTTGATATTATAGCATTTTAGAAGGGACAGGAAATCACTTTGATGTTTACTTTGTTTTAGGACATTGACATTAAAATCTCCCAATATCAAACAGCTCTTGTTGAAAAAGTGCTCCAATAAAGTTTCCAGTCTGGTCATAAAATCACCAAAATTTTTGTCTTCCGGAATTCTATACAGGCAACAAATATTCAGATTACATTTGGTATCCTTAACTCCACAGATTTCAAAATTATCTAATTTATACATTTTTTTACATATTTTTAATTCTTCGATATTATGATTTGATTGCGACAAGATTAAAGATAATAATCAATAAGCAATAGTATAATTATCAAAATTAAAAACAGAAATGCTCTGCTTATTAAGAAAATGCTCACAGATACAAATATAGCCAATGTCATAATCCAAGTCACTTAAATAAATTTTTAAATCATCTTTAAGTCAATCTGATAAGTAATTAAAACATTTGTAAGTTATTTGTATAACCAAATTCACCGATGTGGTTCTCCCAATAGTCAATATAAAGTGGCAGTGGACAGGGTACAAATCGAGAAGAAACGGTGGCCGTTGAAGCAGAAAGGTTTTGGAGTGGCTGCCACACACCAGACGTAGGCCTCCCGCAAGGTGGACTGACGATCTTGTTGAGATTGCCGACAGCGGATGGATGCGAGTGGCTTAAGATTGGTGATTAGGGGAGCCCCGAGGGCGGCTTATCTCCTACGGTAAAGGTTTTTCGGCTCACATGATCATGATTTCTTGAAGGCAATATAGATTAAAACACTTGTTTCGGCAATAGTTGTAAAGATTTAGTAGGTACCAGTACCTTTTTCGTAGGTTTTATTCACAAGTAAGTACACGGTATGTAGATCAAAATTCGACAAAAATAAGAAAATTAACTGAATTATTTTCTTACTTTTCTTTCTTTATTTTGTCCACTCATACACAACACCATCTAGTCAAAGCATAGCTTGTACTATGGTGATTAACAATACAAAGTGTCACTACCCCATCAGCATTCCATGGCGTCGTAAGGAGATACACAAACCAAATAGTATCTTTTGAAAGAGACGGAAAACCTAAAATCAAACTCATACTAGCCAACTTTGTAGTCACATCCCCCAAATGCTATTGTGATGCCAATTAGGAGAGGCCTTTGCCCAGCAGTGGCCTTCTAAAGACTGAATTTTGAAGATCCCAGTACCATTTCCAAAGGTTTTATCCAACGCAAGTAAGTACACGGCATATAAATCAAAATTGGACATTAAACTTGGACGTCGTTTCATTTTAAATTTTAAAAGCACTCTGTTTTACGAGCGACACATAAACTGCGTTTTATTGTATCGATTTTAACTGCGTGTACGGAACGGCACTTTAAACTGTATGTACTGAAATGATGCATTATTTGTTCATTTTACTAGTTGTTATATGTATAGCAGATATTTTATTTTTCAAGTTAAAGCGACAACGAGACAACGGAAACTGAAGGTGCGTGATATATTTAAAAATTAATAATATCTTAGGAAAAGTTACACACGGTCTTCTGATCCCAACTAAGCTGATATACTATGGCAACGAGATAACTGATATACATACTTTTATATTCTTAAAATTATACATTTCACAGATATATTTCACCTTGACAGAAGAAATAGTCGTAAGCCTTATATTTTTTTCTCTAGGGTGGGAATCGTAACCGCGACCCACGGCATAGCAATCAAGGACACTATAATAGCCAGTCAAAGTTTCGTCCAGCATTGTTTCTAACTTGTTTGAGAAGCATTAATATATTGTACTAAAATTAGAATGCTTCTTTTGTTTTTCGTAGTTCTGCGACACAATAAAGCGTATCGAAGGATTAGTGACATTTTAATAAATTTCTAATAATATTTGGATCCTCGCAGCAGGTGTTTGTCAGTTGGCGTTTAATAAAACTTTATAATATCTTGGTTTCGTTCTTTGATTCATTGCATCTATCTAAATATTGTTTGTTTACTTGTAAATAAGACGAAAAAATTAAATCTTTAGTAGTAGCATAGGTTTAACTCAGCTTAATACATAAAAATAAATTAAATTCAATCCTAGGCACAAGTAACACCGGTTCCAATACACATACCTGTGAAGTCATTGAAAAGAAACATGGAAAATATATCGTGGCATTTGCGCCAAGAAGAAGGCAAAATTAAAAAAGAACCAGACAAGGTAATAAAGATTAAGTTTCAATGTCTACTAGTATACCTAAGTGATAATTTACTTATGGAATAATAAAGAGAAACTTTTACATTATTTCATTCTTCAAATTACAGATAGCTAAGATCTGTAATACAGTAAGTTACTTAACTACACTATAAGATAGTTTGCACAATCAAATTATGTAATGTAAGCAATGCTACAGAACGCATTACATATACAACAATATATAGCTAGGTCTACCAGCCGTATAAGCGAGATGATATTTCGTGACGGCTGGGGTTCAGGACAAAAAGACATTTCACAGTTATTTTAAAACAATTCTACCATTGTTACTTAATTATTTAACAGCAAGAGTAAAATAACACTATTTGGCCTTATTTATAGGAATTGAGAAAAAGGTTGAGACATTCGTTTTACAGTTGACGACAATCTTTTAAAAAACGATAGTGAACATTTTTATTCTTCGTTTCATATAACCGAAAAAAATGAATAACAGAATAAAAACTTTACAGACCCATCAACATCAAGCCAATAGAAGAAAATTCAAACAGTCAACGATTAAACGACAAGCAACAAAAAAGAAAAAAGTGGAGACTGAAGACCCGATAATACAATTAATACTTGCCGCTCTGGCAAAGGGCGAAGCAGCTAGAACAAGTTCATCAAATGATGAAAACCAGATTTATGGAAATTACATAGCAAGCAAATTTTGACATTATTCCCAGCACACTAAGAGTGAGCTGCAAAATAAAATTGCCAAATTACTTTTTCGAGCTGATAAAGGTTATTATGATCATTATTTGCCAAACCAACATAGGATCAACTCTAAATATACTTTGGAAGGCAAAACAACATCTGTTCCAATTCCATTTTTCCAACTTGGTGCTAATAATACTAATAATAATGGAACAATATCACCAAATGTGACTATAGGTTTAGATGAAATCAGTAGTGAAACATTGGATTCATTGTATTTTGATTAGACGTTCCAATAACAGTAGATATTCTTCCAACATTAACTGTAATACAAAAGTAATTTTTTTTATATACTCACGCCTGTATCCCAGAAGGGGTAGGCAGAGGTGTAATATTACACCCACATTTCGCAATGAATTTTTAGGTCCCACGTAATAGGGGGCGAGCCTATTGTCGTACCGGGCACATTACCAGACTCCGTGCTGTTACTGAGAAATTCCTAACGAAAAAACCCAATAACACTTTGCCCGACCCGGGAATCGAACCCGAGACCTCCCAGTCCCACGGGTACATTTATGCCGTGAGACCGACGAGGCTAAAGGCAAAATATGTATATTTTAAGTGAAAAGGTGATACCTAACATGATAAATCTAGTAGTAATAAACCCATTTAATACAACTAACGGAAGACTGCACGATTGGCGTAGTGGTTTAAGTGGCCGCCTCGTCGCTTGACACTGCGCCAAGTGTTGTGGGTTCGATTCCCACACGAGACAACACTTTGTGTGATCCATAAAATGTCGTTTCGAGTCTGGGTGTTCATTGTGTCCGTTCGTTGTTTGTTTGTAAATTCCCCCGCGACACAGGATTTAGTCCTAGTGCGGGAGTTGTCTTTAAAAAAAAAAATGAAAAAAAATAACATAAAGGTATTTTATTTTTATTTATTTATAGTCTCACGCCTGTATCCCCGAAGGGGTAGACAGAGGTGTAAATAGGTATTGCTATTAAAATAATACCACATTATTTTTGTTGTTCAACTTAAAAACAGATACTACTAGAATGAATCATATTTTACTGTTTATTTTTAAGGTTTTTTTTTGGTCTAAAGTAATTTTGTGTTTGTTAGTAACTGAACAATTTTGAGATGAAGTTCATAAAATAAATCGCATATCACTGTCGCGTTTACTATTAAGTATCTGAAATAATTGTTTATATTAAAAAAAACAAATGGGATATGAAACTATGTAAGTCATTAAAATAAATATTATAAATCAAA
This sequence comes from Euclidia mi, assembly GCA_944739405.2. Classification (NCBI taxonomy): domain Eukaryota; kingdom Metazoa; phylum Arthropoda; class Insecta; order Lepidoptera; family Erebidae; genus Euclidia; species Euclidia mi. The sequence continues at coordinate 43,624,503 of OX123206.2, read as the reverse complement.
TTGGAAAAGTACCTACTTGTTATTATCTTGTCCATATGCAACTTTTTACAGGTTTACTTTTTTAGTTCGTTTACTAAATTTGTTTACCTTGCCACACTACTGACATTTTATTGAATTTCAATTACAATGATTATCTTTTACCACAAGGTGGAAGAATGGAGAGAAAACCTGCATTTCAGAGAGTACTGTTTAATGGTCTCATACACGTTCAGTTATTAAAAACCGAGAAGCTACAACAGTAACTACCGTTTGACCTACCTATATGGCTTAATTGAACCCTACAAGACCATAACAAAAAACGTATTTTTTTATATTGTGATGCTTTTTGAAATCGTTGTGATTAAAAACTAGATAAAAGCTGATTTTCCTTGACAAAGACAAAAAGAAAAAAATAGGTAACATTAAGCCGGTGAGAGAATGAGATCGAATATGACATAACATAACTTCTTACATAAATTCACGCCTTTTAACCCCGAAGGGGTTCGCAGAGATGTATTACACACCCACACTTCGCCAATTATGTTTCGGTCCCAGTGTAATAGGGGGCGAGCCTATTGCCATCTACCGGGCACATTGTTAAGCGAGCGATGATTAACATTTTTAATACACACAAACTTAGAAAAGTCAGAGGTGTGTGCCCGGGGTAACTGGGGATCGAACCCGAGACCATCGCCTCGGCAGTCCGTTACGTACACCACTGGGCTATCTACACACCTGTAATATATCTATACTAAAATTATAGAGCTGGTTGAACGCGCTCAAAACGTGACATAATTGAAAGAAATAAAAGCACAGATTTCTCAATCGCGATAGGACTGTTATCAAAAACCCAATATCTTCGGTCCGTTCCAGTAACCCAATTTGATTACAGGCGAGGGGTTAGGTAACCTTCATGTTATAATTGTATTAATGCAGTAAATGTCTCTTTAAACCACCTACGGGATTTAAACAGTTTAAAATAAAAACCAACGAGGAGTTCAGATGAATTTAAATACCTAACTAGCTGACCTCGCGGTTACACCATTTACGCCCGCGTTATAGAGCTACTGTTCAACACACATGGCTCACAACGTAATGTTATATAGCCTATAGTCTTCCTCAATAAATAGACTATACAACACATACATCATTATTAAAAGAATAAAAGCAGTGTCTTCTTTTTTGTCAGATTAGGGCGATCAACCAAACGTCATACACAAACATTTCAGCTTTGTAATACTAATACAGATACCATCATAAGAGATGTCTTATATATGTGTATATCAATGTGTATATAGTACTTGCTTTAACAAGTTAAGAGATACTCTGACAGAGTTTTTATAATAATATACTGTAGTTACTGGCAGTAGAAACAGTCGTGGTTCCTCATTAGTAGATATTTATTAATTCAGCCGCGGCTGCAGTATGTATATCACTTTGCCAACGAGATTTATAATGGTCACACAAAATTCAAGCCTGTATGTCTATCTAGGAAAAAATTGGAATGCTTTTTAAAAATACGGCTTCAAACTACACGTTTGTTATTTGCTTCTTGGACTTTTGTAATCTCGATAGTATTGGGCGGTTTTCAAAGAAAAAAATAGTCTTCTAGATCATGTACTTTCCAAATTTTGGTATGCATTGGTTGGGGGCTTTTGCTTAATTGGAATGGTTTTCCATCATCATTTCATGAGATGTTAATTTGATCAGTTAATGTTATCGAAACATAGTTGTGAACACAGCGAGACCTGGTAACCCATCTGACAAATAGACTGTGTCGAAGTAGTTTCAACTCATAATTATATTTATTATTGTGGTCCATCCGGGATTTCTACCGTAATATCACATTGCCTACTGTAGTTATTTGTATGGAGAGATAAAAGAAAGATTCCAAAGATGAAAATATATACTTTTACTGTGGTACCACATTGAAATATACTTATAAATAAACTACATAGCTACGACCTAACCATACAAGAGCGGGAAGACGAATGCTGCGCCGCACTTACACAATAGCGCGCCTTGTATATAATTTGTAGCGTCAGCAGCCGCTACACCTAACATACGTTTTGGTTTTAATATTTATTTTTCAATTCATTCAATTTGCCTTTCAACAATCTCTGTACCTAATTTGACAGTTCCTACTGATCTTTTTGCCGTCTCATCTTACATTTTAATCTTCTACAGAGAGACATTTTACTAGAAACATGAAGAAGAGCATCTGTGAGTTTGATGGGAGTGTACGAAGCAAGAAAGATTTGTCAGGATCGTTGCAAATGACGTTCCGTAGTCTCTGCCTATCCCTTCGAGAAACAAGCGTGATTCTATGTATGAATGTACAGAGAAACTTAATCCCCATTCATCTGTATAATATTCAAATGCTAAGCCCACGGCACATTCCCACGAGCCGCGGTACAATAAATCAATCTAGTTTAACTGCTGTGCACTTTGTGAAATGGCTAACGTTAACTGGATTTGCTAACTAACTGTGAGCACATGAAACGGACATGGAGGATTACAGACCATTTATTTACCTCAACGTATGTATAAAATGTTGACTGCACGGTTGGCGCAGTGGTTTAAGATTCTCGCCACTTGACACTGCGCCGAGTGTTGGGTTCGATCTACACACGAGACAACATTTAATGTGACTCATAAATTGCTGTTTGAATCTGATCATCTGACTCATTGAGTCCGTTTGTTGTATGTTTGTAAAGTCCCACGCAATACAGGATTTATTAATGCGAGAGTTGTCTGTTAAAAAATAATATATTGCAACGGCTGTGGTCGCAGAGAAAAGATTTTATTTCATTAGAATATCACAGTGCTAGAACTATATGTACATTTAATAAGTTTTTAACGTATTTTTTGCCAAAAATATAAAATGTTCAGTATTTCCAAGTCTCTTAAAATTCTCATTGTATAAAACTTACCAACCTACTCATAACAAAAGCAATCACATAAAACATTCGCATGAGGGCATTGCGGTGTGACGCGCAATCCGCTAGGGGATTCAACCAATCGCAGCGCTAGAAGCTTGCACTTAACTCTAATGCACCTGCCGCCACCTGTCACACCAAAATGTAACTTAGTAAGCTGTCACATCCACATTTGCTACAGAATATAAAATTTTCGCTCATAGGGATTTAGCGGGTGTTCGACTGGAAACGAAATACATTTAAAGCTCGAATTGTGGGTTTCTTTTTTATTTCTTATTCACATTTTCTTTAACTTTAGTGCGACATTTATCGGAGTCATGGTATGATTGTGTATCTTACACTTTAAATCTGTTTAAGTTGGTATAAAAAATACTTGAAATTTCACCACAGATGTACCCAATAAAATATTATCAATAAAATTAACAATAGTATTAAACGACAGAATAAAACTAACGTAATGTACGTTAGATTTTTTTCTTTTTAATAAAAGAAAATGCCTCCGTCAGTAAAAGTAACTGCAATTTGGCTACTTCTAAACAAGCATTTTAAATATTTAATAACAATAATGTTCTGTCGCTTACGTTTCTAAGAGTCATCCAATAACAATTGTATATGTATACTGTTTCCTTTACTCCAATGCTCGCCTTACTTTCGCAATTTGAATGAGATGGTATTATTTTTTTATGCAAAGCAGCACAGTTGTATTGGCTGTGTAGGTAAATTTTATAACTGTCACAACTTGCCAGGCATACTTGCCATGTAATAGTGGGCTTATTGCTAGCGGTGTTGCCAAATAGTATAGTTACAGGTAATGAATGTTTTTACGTGTCTCTATTTCTGTAGGGCTGTCAAAGTGTGAGTGACACCAGGAAGTCTAGTCCAAGTTTTGTACTCATCACGGTGACTAAATGATTAGTCGACGGGTACAATTCCCATACATTTCTTAAAGGCGCCTCCTAGCAGCTAATACCGGGCAACAGACGCCGCCACTGGGCGCTTTTAGAAAATGACAATTTTAGTCGACAAGTCCGTACCCACCATGACAAGAGTCGTTCAGTGGTTCGGCCCACGAGCCATTCGTCCCAATGGGACGAATCATTGAAATTTAAAAAGTATATTTTTTTCGTTCAGTGTTTCGTCCCATTGCTATTTATTTTACGAAATTCATTTTCTTAGTACAGTCGACAACACAACCTTAGGAAGAATCAAGGATTTAATAATAAAACGGAATCTAGTTCTGTATAAAATATAGGTATTTTCTCTGAATAAAAACTAAGACGATTTATAACAATCTAGTATTTATATAACTCTCTTTTACTCAACAATTAAACAACGAAATCACAGTGATAATCACATATTAATAGTCTTACAAAAACATTAGTAATTCTTTTAAAATCTAGCTTAAACGAATAACACAACAGTAATTACAGACTAATAAAATATAACAATCATGAACATTTGTGAGCAGCGATAGCCTAGTGGAGATGCCAACAGACTGCCATGCAGAGGGTATCGGGTTCGAATCCACACGGCGCGCACCAATGACTTTTCGGAGTTATGTGCGTATTAAATTGTCAATTATCGCTTGTCCCGTGCCTCGGAGTGCACGTTAAGACGTCGGTCCCGGTTTTCATGAAGATCTTTGACAGTCGTTATAAGGCGTCAGTACTTTCTAAATAAACTGACACTAGTCTAAACCATGGAATATCGCTATCTGTTGCGGAGGTCAGACAGGCAGTCGCTCTGTGGAAAAGCTAATATTCAGCCAAATCCGGTTAGACTAGTAAGCGGACCCCAGATTGAAACTGGGATAACGCTAGGAGGATGATGAATCATGAACATTTGTTAATTTACATGCACCATGCCAATCTCTGATTACCAAACAATTTTCGATGTTTTTCTGTCCCATCTAATAAACTGGAACCTACCACATACAGTTGGTTCCAGCTTAAAAGATTGGCCAATATGGATAGGTGCTGTTAGGCAGAACATAAAGTGATGATGTCTGACTAGGTCAATTACTAAATTATAAAATGTTCATTAATGTTTCATACAGAAAAAAAATATTTGATATAAAATATCACAGTTTGGAATCACATAATCAAGTAATTAACTATCATGTTAAAATCAGTCTTACAAATAGTAATTTCCTTATAGGACTAACAATTCCAAGCATAGATCAATGGTGATTTCACATTTCAATAATGGTTCTATGACATGATTTACGTATTCGTTGATTTGACAAGTATCTTCTGTCCTTTCAATTATATTTCTTCTGCTTAAAATCAGACATTCATAATAATTGGCTTCTTTTTTTTAAATTGTTAAAAAGTGAGCGATACTAATTGGTTTATATTTGATTTTTTTTATTTATAATTGGATGCCAATTTTCCACCATGTTTGTAGTCCTGTGCTGTCTATCAAAACAACACCATTTGTTTGCTAGGTATACATTTTCATTGAGCCAGGTGTCGACAAAATAATCAATAAATAGGTCTATTTTTTACCTTTTGGAGATCGAGACATTACATATAACCAGCCATCATCAGTTGCCTGTGGTGGTAAATGTGCCGAAGCAGCGCATCTTTTGATGAGTTTTCTGTTTAAAGTTAATTATGTCATACCTTACTCCTTGGCTCTACTCCATAAACTTTTTGAAAAATGGAAATAGCATCAATTGATTGGTGTTTCTGGAAAGAGAGTTTCTATCGCTTGCATCGCAGCTACTTCATAATCCAATATAAATGACTTAGGCCTCTACTTCGGCAATTGGCTTTTTAATAATTCAAACATGGTCTTATAAATTTTCTTGTTTTATTTGGCAGTAATGCAACAATAACCGGCGCAATATTACTATATTTGTTTAAGTGGCGCAATATTACTTCCAAAATTTAAGTGCAGGGAGTACAGCTGGTAAAGTGACTTGGCCCAAAATTTAAACGCTCCATCGTATAGTATGTCAAAACTGTCTTTTTCTAATATATCCTTGCAAGCCTTATTAGTAAATATTAAAATTCTCTCTTTATTTGACTTATAATCGGCAATTAAAAAGGTATTACATTTTTCTGGGACTATTACTTCTATTAGATTTTTAAAACAAGTTTTTTTACTACTAATTATTTGTTTCGTTTTTTATATTTGTCTTTAAAATTTTTAACATTGGTATTCCCTTAATTAAATTTAATCCAGAATTCTTTATAACTCCAACATTATCTCGAAATATGCTTGGTATACTTAGGCGTGGTCACATCAGAAACAATCTGTTATCAATATGATGTACAATTAAAATCTTACATACATAATAGCATTCCTGTATCCCCAGTAGGCATAGGTGTATTGCTACACTCAGTTTGCATCAGATTTATTTTAGTCTCAGGTTATAGGGGGCGAGCCTATTACAGTACCGAGCACATTCCAGACTCAGTGCTACTATTGAAAACCCCCATCAAGGCAACTCAATAACACAAACCTTTGCTCAGCAGGGCAAAGGTCTTCCCAAATCATTACTACCCATACTGATACAATTTAAAAACAAATATTTTAGGAACACTTTTTTTGCTGATATTACTTTACACAGTTTTTTGTTTAAAATTACGTAAATTAGTCAATAGGACGAAACACTGAACGAAAAAAATATACATTTTAAATTTCAGTGATTCGTCCCATTGGGACGAATGGCTCGTGGGCCGAAACACTGAACGACTCCATGACAATCAAGTGCAAACTTGGCATAGATCCTCTGGTAGGCGTACACTGGCGTTTGTAAGCTACAATTATTCGGTTAATAAAGTAAATGTTAATCATCGCTCGCTTACCTAATAATCATTTGCCCCATAAATGGCAATAGGCTCGCCCCCTAATACATTGGGACCAAAACATAACCGGCTAAATGTGGGTGTGTAACACACCTCTGCCTACCCCTTAAGTTATGTGTACCATATTCATGTAGTATTATCATCGTCATCAGTTTTGAAAATTAGTACAACATTTTTGTGGGCAGATCAAACTCTGCCTAACAAAACAATCATATTATTACGTAGTAGAGTTATAAAGTGAACGCGTGTGTGAACAGTATAAGGCTTTTGCCACACTTGACGTAAATTCCGTCGCGGATCTTCCGTTACGGTAAACGCTGAGAGCAATCGGATCATCTGCATATTGTGCCTGGTATTGGTTATTTATATGCAATAACTTGTATAGGTGTTCCGCCGTGGAAGATCCGCGACGGAATTTTTGTCAAGTGTGGCCAAGGCCTAAGTGCCACAGTTGCTAGCTGTTACCGCGAGATGGCGTGAAGGGTCAGACTTTATAACGTGATGCTGAGTTCGCACTGCATTTAAAAATAAATAACATTCAGGTATGGGAGCGACATTGTTACGGACAATGAATAATTGAGTAGGGGATTAGACTGTTACGCATCATCTTCGACCGACATCGATCTTAAAGCCCGGAGTGCACTTACTTGTCTAACCAGATTTAGATGTAGTAGGGGTTTAAAACAACATCTGATTCATAGTATTTTCTTGGGTTAACGCGAATGTTTCAAATGTTCACATTGAAATAAAACTGCGGTTGACGGATTCTATCGCAATATATTGGTTTTAGAGGTGTTACACACTTTGTCACGGTGGCTTGATGTCTTCTAGTATTATAGTCACCAGTGAGCACATTTTGCGTAGACAGTAACACCAAAAATGTATATGTTCGGGTACTTTGGGGTAACTTTTAAGTTCAAGACAAAGACAAATATCTTATTTCAAATTGTCTTTCGGCATATATACCACATATTTCTGTTTGGAGTAACCGATATTTCGGCATTGTTGCAAGCGCCGTGTTCACGTATGTACTAAGGGTATTAGCGGGTGAATGAATGTTACGAGCAAGTAAAACGGTCTACCCGCTTTCTTACTCGTTTTCTGCGTAGAACACCACTATCACTGTTATCGCTATAGCACTGTACCCAATTACGACATACTACACTCACTACGTCAGCTCGCGGTTTGAGTCTTTAGGTACGTGGTATATATCCCGAAAGGCAATTTAAAATAAGTTTAAATGACTGCCGTGACCACGGTTCCTGTAAAGCAACTAAAACCTTAGCTAGTTATAATAAAAAAATGCAGTGTCTAGATCATTCGATTGAAATGTAATCTGTAATCTCTAAAACATGTGATTCAATTTCATCGCTCCCAAATCATCTCAAATGCTACAATAAATATTTGATATTTGGTATCGTATATGTATCAAAGAATACTTCTACAAATAAAATTATATCAAAGAAAATGAAATCTGGCAGCACAAACTTTAATGTTTTCCTTTATCTTGCCTCCAACAATTTATAAATAAAGTTTCTGTATAAAGATAACATTGCGGGAAAGTTCAAAACAAACAGTAATATTATTCGTATCTTTTAAACTCATTATTTCTATTGTTGCCTATAAAATTGAGTCCATGCCGTCTGATCCTAAGCAGGCGTTGAGTTTCATGGTGAACCTTAAATTGAAAATTGTGGCGTAATATTCACATACATAAACATGCTTATGTTTTTTTTCCCGTCGGGGCAGGCAGAGACAACGGAACGCCACTTGCTTCTCTCCTTACAAACCTCACGCGCTTCCTCTACATTCTTTACTCTTTTCTAGTGCTAGATACTGGTTTCTTCATACATATTCAAAGGTCATTGGGGAAAATATGACCCAATTAACAATAGTTTTCCTACACAAACTAAATTAGTTTTAAATTGTTAAGTATTAACATACATTAAATTTAGATAGTTTTTTTTTTAAACCATGGAAATAAAATGATAAGATAAATAAAAAATTGGTAATAAATGTATTGATAAAATAATTTCAGTCAAGCATTCAGTTAAATAAATAAACAAAACGTTTGTGCGCTATTAAGAGTGCGCGATCGTTGGCGTGTATATGTCGTCACACTCGCACGTCACGTCAGAAAAGTAGAAACCGGTTTCGTCGTTGCGCTCGCGTCGCGCACTATCTAGCGTCGACGCACGCAGTGGTTGGTCATTTGTTGTTGCGATCTGTGTGTTACTAAGCTTTTATTGTTTTAAGATTACTACTGCTCTTGTATCCACGGTCGCCGCACCATTGGATGCTGCGCGCATATAGCCAGCATAGTATATTTTTTGTCTTAGGCCCGACATCAATATCAAATAGATGCGCCTGCGGCGTTTTTAGACGATACAATTATTCCTGTAGACATTGATCATGTCGAATAAACCTTAAAAACTCTTCTATACTTGTTTTATTTTACTTATTTTATTTTTAAAATCATGTTTACTATCAAGAAACTAATAAAAATGTACTAAGCCTTGTTATAATTAACCTTATTATTGTAATTTTAGATTTATGTTTTTTCCCGTTATCTGCGTTAATGCGACATATACAGCGTGTCACAAGACCCATCACCAAACCGAAGTCTACTCGTTACTACGTAAACACTTGTATTTTGGCATCCTAAAACTGTTCTCAAAAGTCACATATACTTGGATGTCCGCAAGTTTTAAATTCAGGGGTCAAAAGTCACAAAAATCGATTTTTTAAACATTTTTTTGCTAATATCTCGTTTCCTATGGGTTTTAAGCTATTTATAATCAATATTGTAGAGAATTAAATACTCTACGACTTTTTATTTGACATTTTTTTATATCTTGAACTGTTTTCGAGACAGAGGGCGTAGAGCGCGCGGTCAGAGAATTATCTGAGGTCAACTGGTAGTCTCGATCAAAAACTCGTAATATTAAGCTTATAATTTATTGCTAAACATATAATTATCATTTTTTATTAACTTTTAGATTAATTTGTTTTTTTTGGTTAATTATCTATTTTTAATTAAGTGTCAATTTATTTAATAACACTTACCTGGCCATGTAATTAAGAAATTGTTGAGGAAAATACCAACATTGTATTTTAATTCTAATCTAATTTCTACTACTGACTTCCACTAATTTTTCTTCACCTAATTGTACAACCAAGTTATATAGTGACTTTCAAGATGAATATCCTTCGAAAACATGTCATGGTTCAGGTTCTGACACATTATTACATAATGAAAATAATAAGGTTTTAAATAACAATGTTTAAATTTTTTCTGACCAATTAGGAATTGGTATGGGTAGCCTTATTAATAATTATACTGACCGGAAAAGAAATAAATTTTTAATTGATATTTTTATCAAACGTGTCATTTTATACATTTATTATAGTCAAAATTAATAAAAATTTCGAGATCAAGTTCTAATTTCAATTCTCTTCTTCTTTTTCTTCTTCCTCATCATCATCGTCATCGTCCCTCTGCTGCAAAATTTCCTCTTCATTACCGTCTTCAACGATATTTGTCTCCAAGTCATTCATGATTTCTGGGTCAAAGGTTGTATCATCATTATTATCGGTCTGATATGGTACAGTATTGAGACAAGCTTGTCCATTACACTGGTCGCAAGCTACAGAGCATTGTAACCCCGCTTTCATTGCATAGGCATTGTTTCTTAAAATCAAACACTTCACTTCGTCTTTTATGGGGTACAGATGGTGAAACTGTAGTTTCTTCGCCTTCTAGTCGCCATTTTGCTCCTTGAATACAATGTTTACTAGTATAAATATTTCGGCACTTTATATTCACTTTCACAGAGGTTACGGATTTCAACTAGTCAATATGACCGTCATCTCGTTCAATACTTGAAGTTCTCAAAGTTTTCATGCCGCGCACTACTTCAACAAATTCACTTTCAGATGAATCTGACTTATTACCTATAAAACAACTTAGCCATTACTCTTTAAATAGGGCGTCCGTAACCAAGATAACCAAGATACGATTTAAAACTAACGAATAACTGAGGGTAGTTGAAAGTTGCCCCCATATAATAGGAGTCCGATTCCCAGGTATAATTTTTGAAGTTATGAAAGAACTATCTTTTGCCCTCGGCTTCGCGTTGGTGTTTGTATTTGGGGTTACACAAATCTCTTTTAATGTACGAATACGGATATTTACTTTTATATGACAATATGTATGACACAACAATACTGACAGATGCGACAGCACAAACGCAGAACTCAATTAACAGCGCATGCGTTCTTACTTCCAACAGTTAGATTTTTACCCTACAAACTTTGACCTTCTCTACAATTCCTCCCAGGTTAATTTTTGCAACCAATGGTAGCCTTTGTCCGTCTCCATATTCCAATATATATTATTTATATAAAATTTCAACAAAATCTGTTCAGCCGTTATAGCGTGAAAACGGAAAATACTTTCGAATTTATAATATTAGTAGGGATTTCAGAATTTACAGATTTAAAATAAGATGTACTTAATTATTTTCTACTTCAAATGCTATTAGTGCAAATGAGAATGTAATTACAATGTAATTTAAATATGTCCCTTAGTAATTTTTCAATTACCGAAAGAGATTAGGAGTGTTATTGAATTGATAAATTTTAGAATTATTAGAAAGAAAGATTGAATTTTAACTAAAAGTTAATAAAAAATGATAATGATATGTTTAGTATAAGCTTAATATTACGAGTTTTTGATCGAGACTACCAGTTGACCTCAAATAATTCTTTGACCGCGCGCTCTACGACCTCTATTTCAAGATATATAAAAAATTCAAATAGAAAAGTTGTGGTCAATTCAATTTTCTACAATATTGATAAAAATACAAATAGCGTTAAGCCCATAGAAAACGAGATATTAGCAAAAAAATTAAAAAAATCGAGTTTTGTGACCTTTGACCCCTGAATTTAAAACTAGCGGACATCCAATAATATGTGACTTTTGAGAACAGTTTTAGGATGCCAAAATACAAGTTTTCACGTGGTAATATACTGGGTATCTCGATTTTCCGAGGTTTTACACCGTCGCGATTTGTATATATCATCAAAACTATTTAACGCTTAATCGCTTTAATGAACTTAAATTAAGTTACAAAAATCCTATGTTATTCCAACTGTGGCTGACCACAGGTTGTGGATTGATCAAAACTTCATAGTGTAAAGAAAAAGAGTAAATTATTTACACGATTAATACCCGTTAAGTAATGTTGTATATGGGGTGTCTTTGTATCAAGGAGATAAATGCTAAGCTGAATTTGCGAAGACACGCGCCAAGTAGGCATTAAAAACTTCTGCAACTACGACACTCCTCGTGACCGGGACATTGTAGACGATCTGCAAAAATGTCGTTTAACACTGATACGGCCACGTTTTCGATAATCGTCAAGTTATTCAGGAAAAATATCTTAACACCCCAACAACATCACGCTCCGGTATACGGTGTCCGTCTAAGAATGTAATACATGCTGCTTTGATGTTATAAAAGATGACATTCCTGCGGTTCGCAGATAAAAACCGGGTAAATTTTACCGTAAGTAGACCCTAAAATTAAATTCTTATTTTTAAATTGCAACTAGGACAACGTCGGGATGATGACGCACGTATGGCGTAGTGGTTTAAGCGGTCACTTTCCCTTCAATATTGCGATAAATGTTGCAGGTTTGATTCTCCCACGTGGTAACACTTGTTCTGCGCCACAAACTGATGTTTCTAGTCTAATTCTTTGTGGCCATAGCTTGATTGTTTGAAATTTCACCTGCGACAAAGAACAATTATCTTCTGTGTCGCAAATGAAAAAGAAAGGATTCTGTGATCACTTTGAGTTATATTTTCGCTTCTGACGCTTGCGTGACCCAGCCACCATAATACGACTCCACAAAAACAAAAGACACTGATTGATGTACAAAAAATCTTTATAAAAGCTTTGTCTCGTTTTTACGGCGCATTTTATGGACCCAACACACGAAGTTTCCACTGACACACTAGGTAACAAATTGTCGCCGTAAATCCAGCGTTAATAAACTGGGGCACACGACAGATGGCACTCATTACACGACATTCTACCGTACCGGGTATGACACTATTTGTAACACCCGTTGCATGATCTTGGGGCATTCATTTTTTTTAGAACGGACGGCAAAGTAGGGTGTTTTTTTGAGATGGGTTTAAGTGGAGTTATTATCATGGTAAATGTAGGGCTTACTGAATCATGGCTTTTGTCTATAAGATGATATCGCTTAAAGGGAGTAATTCGAAAGCTGTATTTATCTGGGAGATAATACCCATGGCATTACATCCGCATGTATGCGTGTATATAATGTGTATATAAAGATTTAAATAAAATAGATTTATGAAAAGTAGTAGGATGGTTCATCAATTTCTACAGTCTCGCGTTAAGTTTTACAAAATTGACTCTAACATGAGATTAAATAAATAAGTTAAGTATATGTGGCGCGTTTCAAGCTAATGAAAATGTTGACGCGGTAGTCAACATTTTCATAGAGAAATAGTAACATAGAAATGAACATATAGGAAATGCATATTTTATTACAAACCCTGCAATCCTATTTATGCGTTTGTTGCTGTACATAAACAGGTTCTATCACACGGCAAATTTATTTTCGGTCATGACATAAAAAAACGTCGAGACGGACAAGAAAACGCGAACAGAAATTAAAAAGAGTTTTGCATTTCCCGCTGCATTCGAGGTCTACTATATGTTTTCACGAACAAAACGTGACAGCAAATATTTCAAAGTACTTATTATATTTAAATGTGTCTGTTACAGATCTTCAGAATTTTTCTGAATAGATACTAAATTTCTGATATGAACTTAGGCGGCGCAGAATTCACAAGTCAAGATAAGACACGTTGTCTACTACAATGGTCACTGCTATTGAATCTGGCTATTGCACAGCAGGTACTGTGTGAGAATGCGGGTGGAAGATAGATGGCAGCAGCTCAATAAAAAAGACCTCGTTTCACGAAATAGATCATCGAAATAGATTTATGAAATTGGCATTTTCAAAGTCCCTAAAGGACGTGGAGTTCTAGAGTTTTTATTACTTGGTTTGACAATTTCTGACTAATGATCATCTTAACTTAGTACTATCGGTATACGTATTACTTAACATGAAATATTGTGGAGACGTATGAAAGTTTGTTGCTTTTTACTTTGCTGTTATATCCCTTAACTTCAGAATAACCCTCATACTACATTTACCCAGTAGCTGGCACAAGCGAAATTACGGGCAATAGTTGGCGATTTTATAAATTTCACTGACATCAGTAAACGCATATTGGTATTTCTCGACCACAAAATCAATAATGGCAAATTTAATCATAACAACTTGCTAAACTTCTTCCATTCTTTACATAATTTTGGTATCCACAAGAAATTGAGACCAAGATATTTACGAGCGTGAATCCGTAGTATCTACCCATAGCACGTGCTTCAGCGCACTACTGGAATTGGATCCGACTCGGTACGAGCTCGAGTAACAAATCAAAACTTTTCAAACTTATAACGATGCTCATGTTGGATTCTTTATTTTATCTGACGGTAAAACTGGTATTATTTTCTAAGGAAAGGTTAAATTGATGAGTTTTAGGTTATTCTAGTTTGTTTACGACGAAAATTATCGAAAAATGTTCTGGAAATATGTCTAGATGAGTGGTCAACCTAGTAGAGCTACCAACAGACTATTATGCAGCCCTTTGCATAGCAGTCTGTAATGTTAGTATCTGTACTAAGCTAACCACTATCCTTATCAAGTTCAAAGCTACTGCCCGCAGCAACAACTAGAAAGCAGAGCAGAAAAATCTTCGTCGCGACCGGTTTCAAACTACGACGATGATGACGATTATCTAGAACAATCTAGATGACTGATAGAGCCATGATGGCTTCAATAAGCACGAGCCAGCTCAAGCGGTGGTAGTAGGTACCGACAGAATATTGGTATAACTTAGCTTGACTCCTTCAGTTACGTTTCGTTTGTTATTTGGGTGTGCCAAAATCTCAACCCTCTACTCAATTCTTCTGCCATCTCGAGGACCTCAAATTTCACCTATGATTTCGTAGAGTTCAAAATGCGTAAGTGGTGCTTGGTTAGCATCACTTGAACCTGCATTTGTGAGATATATACGAAATTTAAATAATTAATATTATATTATAAACAATCTAATATAATATAACTACCAAACAGTGGGTTCTACTATTTTATGGAAGCATGATATTGAGTAGGATGATATTATTTTCAGAATGGCGCATGTCTAACAGTGGCCTGTGAAAAGCTACATGATGATGCATACTCGAATACTATAGCTTACAATTATGTTACCGGTAGCATGATTAATTTCTAGACAGAGTAAAATTATAGATTAAATGTTTGTCCTCACCTTATTACACGAAATGCATTTTTTATTTTACGCAAATTTTTTTTTGATTGTCAGTGTTAAATATTAATCTATACAATTTTATTTTTGTATACAGTTATCTGATATAAAATATCTTTATTTTACTTAAAAACCTGCAATTCACTTCTGCCCACTCCTTCGGGGATGAAGGCGTGAAGGTTTATAGTAAAACCCCTATGATGTGTAAGTCTCGAACTATGAAATACTCAAACTTGACCAACGTTAAACGTCTCCAACACCTATACATCTAAATCATATAGCTCATAGTTTCTTAAAGATCTCAGGTTTTAGCAAACTCAATTAAAGTAATTCCATTCGTTTGAAAAAGTCCAATTAAGTCTTATTCAGTTTTAGCTGACAAGAGAAATATATAATTTTCTTCAACGCCACGAAAATCGAATTCGCCTCTTAAATAATATTTCTGTTCAACCGATGGATGATTGATTTTCACATTTTTAGCTATTTTTCGTTTTTATTCCAGTAAATTATTGTGAACTGGATTTTTGGAAGGTACAAGCTTTGTGTCAATAATTTCAGTATTCGTTTGAGTTTTATTTGTTTCAGCGTATAAATCACATTTATTATTCCATAAAGATAAATATATCAAAAACAAGTAACAAAATTTCTGTCCATCTTAAGGTTGCCTGGAAAAATCGTCCTTTGCGATAAGGCCGCCGATTGTACATAAATCGTTGATTTAAGTTGCTTTAGAATTAATGTAGGTTATTTTGGTGCACAATAAAGCATATTATCTATCTATTATCTATATCACTTTGTTAAGGCTAGGCACCAGTATCATTCTCAGCTGTAATCTACTCGGCACTTGAGTTATTCATTAGACGTTTAAGTAATAAATAACCGAATCTAAAATCTCTGGGGGTTAGCGCGGTCAATTCGAAAGCAGCTTTCGAGAGTCGCTCTGAATTTGGTTGCCCTGACTCAAGTGGTTCAAGTGACCCGGGCTGCCGAGGTAGAGGTTCGATTCCCACCCAAGACAAATCATTGTGTGATAAACGCGTCTCTAGATGTACTTCATTTATTGCACGCATCGATAGCCTAGTGCAGATACCAAAAGACTCCGCATAGCAGTCTTCATACCGAGTTCGAATTCCCAATTTTATTCCATGACAGAATATTTGCTGTGCCATAGAGCTGCCCAAAGTGATAGCTGTACCTAGATGTGTAAATGAACTATTATTTAATATACATAATATACTTATATAACGGCATTTACTAACGTTTCGGCGTGAAATCCATTCCGTGGTGGCCATGGTAGCTATAGCGCATGCCAAAACGTCTCGGGGCTAATTAACGGTATTAAATCTGTATCCATAAACAATTGCACATTTGGGAGCCGAAATACAAATCCTGTTAAAATCGCGGCAGTCTGACTGTTTATAAAACTTTTATTGTCTGTTGGCCTTTTAGGGGTCTCAATATTATGTTGTGTGAGAGATAAAAGGAAGATGCCAATACAAGAAAGATATACTTTTACTGGTACCAGGTTACAATATAAATATACTACAAATCTACGACCTAACTGTATGGGAGCGTGGAGACGACTGCTGCGCCGCACTTACACATTATCGTGCCTTGTATATAATTTGTAGCGTCAGCAGCCGCTACAATACTCCCCCCTATATTAAAAAAGAAAAAAGATCCTTTTAAACTAAAAATAACATCATTATAATATCAGTAGAAAACAACAGAGAATAGATTCAACATAAACTAATAACAATAAGTTCATGCTAGCGCTCGAATCACATTATCGTAAACAATTGTACCTACGCATCAAGTTACTCGAGCGCTAGTTCTGAGAATGCAAAGTTAACAGAAATATTTATGTGGGACTCTTAAACGATAAACTGACTGTATTTATAGAATTATTTCACTTCAATTAATCCGAACAACACCAAAAACACTATACAGTACAAAAACGTTTCTAACGAAATTTCTTTGCTCTTCGTAAGCCGCTTGTAGAAAGAGCTGGTCGTACGAAGAAGCAAATCCGTTCACGGGTTCTGTCAGGGATCTTCCTTTGCTGCCTGGGCCGTAATGAGGGATGACAGGGTGCGCTGTCCAACACTGAGCGGTATCCATCCTCGCCTCCAAGTGTGATGAGTCGCTTCGACGCGTGCACTGTCCTATAGAGTGCCACCACCCGGTCCCCTGTCGTTCGCCGCCGCCGGAGTATGCTGCGTATTGTACGTCTTGGTGCGGAATGCTGCCTCGCCACCAAGGTCAATACGCTTTTCGCCTATGCCTCGACGTACGCACTGTCCTGCAGAGTGCCGCCGCCGTCGTATGCCGCTCCGGAATTCGTCTACTGCCCATGTTGCCATGATCGCTGTTATCGGCAAATCGTCGTGTACCTTGTTCCAAATTTGAGTCGCACGTGTCCTGACTCTGATGTTCTCCGCAGTTAGGTCGTAGATTTGTAGTATATTTATATTGTAACCTGGTACTAGTAAAAGTATATATTTCTTCTTTTGGCATCTTTCTTTTATTTATTTATTTATTTTAAAACTTCATGTACAATATATTGGTACATTGGCGGACTTAATGCTAAAAGCATTTTATCACTCACACAACAACATAATATTGAGACCCCTACATTGGTGACCCCGACACAACAAAATTCCATTTAAACGGTCTCCTTAATTTTAGATCTAATTGAAGTGACTTAGTACCATATGTGTTAATCACTGAACCATTGGCGGCAAAAAGTTTAAAATTGGAATTAAGTCTAATTCTTTCTTATTTCTAAAATAAAATAGGGAACACAGAAATAAATGCGCCTGAATCTATTAAAAACTTATAATTATATTTCCTATCACTTACTATTAAACGGTGATCCTTGACTGCACAACCGCCCACTACCGGCTGCAGCTCTGCTAGTTTTCCGACCTCGAGGGCTGCTGTTTTGTCATCCAGTTGCAGGGCGCGACGCAACTCCTTGCTTTGTGCCTGTACCTCCAGTGATACGAGCACAGCCAGTCTGGGCTCTCCGGTGTCCTGCGCGGCCTGGATCGCGTACGGCTGCGTGAGAAGTTCCTGTACCCGCTGTCCCTTCTGTGCCTGAACCTTTGTCTTCCCGTATTATATTTCCTATCACTTACTATTAAACGGTGATCCTTGACTGCACAACCGCCCACTACCGGCTGCAGCTCTGCTAGTTTTCCGACCTCGAGGGCTGCTGTTTTGTCATCCAGTTGCAGGGCGCGACGCAACTCCTTGCTTTGTGCCTGTACCTCCAGTGATACGAGCACAGCCAGTCTGGGCTCTCCGGTGTCCTGCGCGGCCTGGATTGCGTACGGCTGCGTGAGAAGTTCCTGTACCCGCTGTCCCTTCTGTGCCTGAACCTTTGTCTTCCCCTGTCCATCTCATTTATTTTTAGGTTGATCTTCGCTATCTCCACCATGATCGCTGCTATGTCGCAGGTTTGGACGAATGTTGCTGCACTGCTGCGCACTACCTCGTTGACCTGCGGTGACTGGTGAGTCTCCATGACCTTGTCTGCTATCACTGCCATTTCTTCCAGGTCCTTAGTCAACGTGACGGTGAGTACTGCTCTGACTGACGATGGTAAGTGACCTTGCCATAATATTTTCAAAGTGTCGTCTTCTATCTTTCCTCGCGCCAGTTCTTTCATGCGACGCAGCAACTGGCTGGGTTTCTGGTCTTCCAGCTCCATTTCCGACACTAACTTTTGTACCTGTCTTGTCTCCGACTCTTCTTAGATTTGTAGAAGGCGTTTTTTCAATGTGCCGAATTTGTCGCTCTCCGGGGGATTGGCTACGATGTCTGCTACCTGCTGTATGACTTTTTTCGGGCTAAAAGTCGGGTATTTTATTCGCGACCGACAGACTAGAGATGATGGCATGTTGTTCATCCTTCACGACGCTTGACGGAGTTGGCGGTGTTGGCGTCGAAGCTGTCGGAGTCGGTGCGGGGTACATTGTAAGTCGTATTTTTTTCGTCGGGGTCACCACTGTAGTGCTCTGTGTGTATGTGTATGGGTAATTTAGGTGCAGACAAGTGAAACACTCGGATGTTATAAGCCAACTGGATATTTGTTTCATTTCATAAACTCAATACATAGGTACATAAGTACACCTTACGCACACGACTACAATTTGCATTCGCAGCATTCTCACACATATACAATACCCCACAGCCTCAATTACATTTGGAACGAAAAGTCTAATTGCAGCTAATTTTATTATTCCTCCTTCTTCATATTCTTCTCACAATAGGTGGCTCTAAGAAAAACCTGCCTGACAGACAGTTTATTTTGCAATAAGCAACTTTTAAAACAAAACCGCAGCCTAGAGCTTGTATCTCAAAGTAATATACTTGTAACGAAGTGGATGTGGACTTTGCAGTAGACGCACTCGCGAACAAACAAACAAACAAACTGTGCGATTTGTTTGACTTAGCACCCGCCGTGACTTTAAGTACATTTGCTTAGCTCTTCTTGTGACACAGCACATATTCGTACAGAAGTGCTTGTGGCAAAACTGTAATATTTTCCATGATTTATGGATTCGATTTAATGATTTATGTACATCAATAGCCCAAAAAGCCGATGGATTGGAGCAGAAAGGTTTTAGAGTGGCGGCTTCAAACCGGATGTCGTAGCAGAGGTAGGCCTCCTGCAAGATGGATCGACGATATTGTTGGGATCGTGGGCAGCGGATGGATGCGGTTGGCCTAAGACTAATCTACAAGAAGAGCCCTGGGAGAGGCATATGTCCAGCAATGGCGGTCTTTTCGTTCATGTGATGATGATGTACATTATACGATGTTATAAAGCGGATATTAATTGCTGGAAAAATCTGTGTCATAAATATCTTTATTCTGCAGTTTGACATAGTTTCATCGGTTGAGATACTCGTCATTTAAAGTGAACCCACTCTTAGCGAATTGCGATTTTTTCTGTTACTAGCGCAATATTCTTGTTCTTTCTTGAGTCGGTGGTACAGAGATTAAATGGTACCAGCCCAATGCCAGTGGCCAGAGCAGAGCTGCATTGTCCGTGACTTGATGCAATCCTGCTTCCAAACATCTGTGCGGACATTTGGGATACTCCAGCATGTTAATCATGGTCTGTGCAGTACGACATATGTACAGACGACAGACGTGTTATGTACAGTTAATCACTTAGATTAATTTTAACGCAATTGTTTCGTGTTTGAAGAAATTGTTTTTTATGGCCAAGGAGGCAAAGAACCAGGTGGATCAACTGATGGCAAGCGATTACTGTTCCATGGACACCCGCAATCCCAGAAGAGTCACAAGTGCGTTACCGACTGGATGGGAATAGGAATAGGCAGGGAAGTGAGATGAGAGAAAAGAAAAGGGGATGGGGTTTATAGATGCTAGAACATGATTTCTTTGATTCTTGCCCGGTTTGAACAATTTATAAATGTTATCATCGTCACTTCTGTATTTTTTTACTCTACGAGCAAGTTTACTTAGGTCTTATTGGTTTAGGCTATTGTCACACCAGCGCTTTGTGATTTGTCGAGTGTGAACTTATATTGTCAAGTGATTTAATTACATTTCTAGATATTTCTATTTGTTCCTTTAATAACTATCTGGTAGTCTATATGTTTAAGTTGGTTGAGCTGAATTACGCAAAAGTTACAGAATTTTTGCCCTGTGTAACATCGCCTATTTTTTATTCGACATAATTATGTAAGCAAAGCTTTTAACGGTAGTAGAGCCTTGCTGATTTTAGCATAAATGGGCCGGCTCGACCGGGAAAGTACTACCCTCTCACAGAAAATCGACGTAAAGTAACAGTACCTAAACTGTTGCGTTTCGTTCGGTGAGTGAGAGTGCCGGAGGCCCTATCCCCTATTCCTTCTCCCTCATCCCACTCCTCATCCTATCCCCTTTCCCAACCCCAAGGGGCGGCAATGCACTTGTGAATCCTGTGGTGTTGCTTGTGTCCATGGGCGGCGGTAATTGCTTACCTTCAGGCGATCCGTCTGCTCGGAGCCGCCTAATAACCTAAAAAAAAAGCTACGGACAAAATGCAAGTTTATGTTAAAAACGAATTTCGCCATTGGAATGCTACATAATCCCTAATACAATCCCTAATGTGTATGAAAGTTACAAAGTATTTCTCACATTTCAGGCAGGCCTAAATATCTACAAAACATCTGAGCTAATTCGTCTTATACGTGCTTGTAATACCCGGCACGCGACTCAAACCTACTAACACAAGCGACTAGTTTTCGGAACGTGCTTAACGACTCGATCGGAAATTTGATTACCACGGAAATGTATGCCAATTGCCTTGTATCGGTCTTTGTCTCCGGTGCCGTAAGCGAAAGATCACTAACTTGCTGAATGGTCTCTTTGTTTAACTTAGTTACCACTAAATTCAATTTGCTAGCATCGCTAAGATTTTGATTTGCAAAGTCAAAATAATTTATTCATTTAGGCCTCAATGTGACGCTTATGAATGTAAAAATTTAATTTAACTACCTACTTTTAATGATTTCTACTTTTAATGATTTTATAATAATATAATCGATACTGAAACTTCGAGAAACGGGGGAAAAGGACCATGAGTCAAATTGGGCTCAGTGTCCAACAGAGTTATGGCATATGCCATTGTAAAGGATTTTGTTCGTACTAAAATTGTTTCTACCAGCACCACCTTCAATTCCATTGCAGAAAAAGATATGCACTTAAATAGATTTTGTTGAAAAATACAATTGTTAGTCATAAAACTGTTATAGTGACAATATATTCATACTTTAAAATCAGTGGCGTAGCTAGCTTGGGTGGCACCCAGTTGGCGGTCGACCTTTGGATCTCCACCTTGTCGTGGTGGGGGGGCTCAGTAACCGTGGATTGGTCACCCGCGGTGAAGCTAAGAGGGATCCAGGAGGGGACGCTCCGCGTGGGCTTGACGGAGGCCTGCGGAGGATGCGTCCAAAGGGGCGGGTGCGAGGGACAGTTCTTCTGTCCCTGGGGCGCACCATCGCTACGTCGCGGTGGGGCCGCAGTGGAAGAGGAGATGCGGTGTTGCGGTGCCGTCCTCCCTTTCCTCTGCGGCCGCTGAGTGTTTTGGCGGCGGAGTCCAACACCTTCATCCGCCGCCAAGGGGGTTTTGTTCGGGGCCCGCCTGACCATCTGGCGGGCCAATACCCGTCGGGGGGTAGCGAGGAATGCTTCAGCGATACCCGACCCTCCGACACACGGGTACGTGAGGAACACGGGTTGGTTTTTAGTAAGTAAGAGTCTGACAGTCCCCTTCGTCCTTCCCCCAGGGCAGAGGGACTCCATGAGGATTTTCCAACCTAACACCAAAAAAAAAAAGGAAACGGGGCGGAAGTTGGCGGTCGACCATTTTCTTTTTCTTTTAGTCGATACCCAAAAATTACGGGCTACCTGCCCCCGAATCGTAGTGCTGAGCTAATGCCAATGCTTTTTATATGTTTGTACATTGTTCTTAAAGTCGAGTTTGGGGTGGCACCCCAAAAAGGGTGACATCCGGGGCGCCACTGTTTAAAATAACGGTAAACAATAGATGCGCTTGCACCCGTGTGATTTACAACACTCTCCTTCCCTGTCACGCGTCTCGGACGCCTGTCCGGGTGCCCGTCTACTTTCAGTCAGTCGACTCGTGATTCTCACGGTGTTATCTGTGTATAAAAACAAGGCAGGTTAGAAGTACCCTGAACCGAAGAGCATGCATGAGGAATCTGATGGGAGTAAATGAAACAAGAGAGTTATGTCAGGATCGTTGCAAATGGCGTTCCGTAGTCTCTGCCTACCCCTTCGGGAAACAGGCGTGAGTCTATGTATGTATGTTTGTATGTTTTCTGTGTGTTTTCGTGTATCCTCTCGGCACATACAATTTAATCCATCGGCAGGTCACCTAAACGATATTATTATTGATATTGATTGAAATGTAAATAAAAATATGTTTAACTGGTAACAGCT
Organism: Euclidia mi; assembly: GCA_944739405.2. Lineage (NCBI taxonomy): Eukaryota > Metazoa > Arthropoda > Insecta > Lepidoptera > Erebidae > Euclidia > Euclidia mi. The sequence continues at coordinate 43,601,351 of OX123206.2, read as the reverse complement.
ATTTTATTTCTTATGTATTCTTAGCGCATGGAATTAAAACTAGTTAAAGATGTGAAACAACAAAAACTACAATGCCATAACAGCATTACTATGCAGGATTATAGTTTATTTATGGTAGGAGAAAAATATTTATAGCAAAATAACCATGGATTCTTCGCAAAAATAAGTTTATATCTTTATATTTAGTGCTTTACAAGTATATTCAAAATGGTCTCATCTCTGTTGGTGGGTCACCTCAGGCTTCATATATTTTTGCCCATGGTCCTTTATATTTTTTTCTTTTGATTTTGACCAACGACTTGATTGAGGCTAGTTACAAAAATATTTTTTAGTTTGTTATGATTGTAATCATTATCAGCTCTGAATATACATATACAAAGTTACACTGCTGGGCCACTTCTTACAATGGCCTGGTCTACCATGCTGGCCAAGTGCGGGTTAGCAGACTTCACATATTGCTTACGCATATTGGGTGTAATAAAACAATAATTTTAAGTCTTAAATCAACCACCTGCATTTTTACATGCGCCATAATAATCTGAAAATAAAGTGAGATTCAAATTTATGTCTCTGCCAATAAACCCGCGTTAAAATGCTTTAACCGTCGATCCACCATTGTAAAACCCCTTTCATAACGAGTACCCAAATGAATACAAGGGTTGAATATAGCCACTTAAAAGTAAATAATAAACATTGGTATGTTTGAAGTATTGGGAAATTAATCATCGCTTCCTAAAAGAAAGAAAGTATTTAGCGTCAAATTAAAAATTATTGATTGTGAAAGGTGAACGGAGAAAAGCTTACAAAAATGCATTTTAAATTTTAACTCTTGATTTATCTGGCCAAAGAAGGCTGTCGTGTAACAAATGCTGCAGTCTTATGGTCTGACAAATAGGCCTTTGCAAAAGGGATTACCAGAGAAGAGGTTTCCTCTCCCAAGAAATCCTAATGTTTGAGGCAACGAGTAACCTTATACTTTAAATATATAATTGGTTCTCTCTGCTTTACTGGCGAATACATCGCAGGCAACTGCAGGCCATTTTTCGGTTAGGAAAAGTAACTCATTTTCATAAATTCAACATCACTAAATAAAAAAGATACATTACACAGCCAATATGTAACGGATGCCAGGAATCGAACCTTTGCTAGTCCGCTACAGTGCGCTGATGGTGTGTAACTGGCAAATGTTCCTACGACGATGTGTGTTCTTCTATATGCGTGGACTGTATGGCTTCGATGGCTTCTATCTATTCTGGGCTTGAGAAATAAAACATCTTCATACGTTGAGAGCGATGCTGTTCAGGTGTTCGGTGCTTGATGGTTACAAATGGTTACTTGGTCACGAGATGGTGGTTGGGACGCCAACAAACTGGCCGAATACATGGTCGCTTAGGTACTTCGAAACTTTACCTTAACGACGACCATAACACCGAACACGTGCACAGAGAATCTTGTGTTTATTTTTATTTTCGATACGGTACAAATGTCTATTTATCTTAGGTACTATGACACATACATATATGTTCTATACAAAGTTAGATAGGTCTCAAAAAGTTTTATCTATTGGTATACAATACCTAGACCTAACTACTCGCGTCACTAAGTAATTCTATAAAAATAAATTAATAGTTTAAAAAACACTAGAAAACACGCTTTTATAAATGCACGTAAAAACAAGAAATAAATTATGGGTCGTTCAAGTTGTCTCTATTTCTGGGCTAAACTATGTGTTTTAATTATAATATTTGATTGTAAAAGCGTGGGGCGCTGGAACAGGACAGACTTTCTTGTTAACTAATACTAACTTCCTGGCGGAAGCTGCATGAGGTCGCACAAGAGCATAGCATTTATGCCGCCAAAGGGTTACCAAAGGGAACCAAAGATATCTCGTCCACGAACAAGAACTCTACATTTTGCCACTGTTGACGTATTACCCTTATGTACTTAATTTCCTGAAAGAAGAGGCGTTAAACATGTCGGTGAAAGTCGTCTTCCTCGCTGATGGCGCATGTTTTGTCTGAGTTCGCAAAACTGGTACTTTGAGCAGATTGTTTAATGTAGAGGTACTTCTACTCGTGCTGCAACTCCAGTTAGAGCGCCAATCTGTGTAACCTGCTTCCCGTAACATCTATTCCCTTGATATTTCAACAATTTAAACAAGAACGTCTTTCTTTTCCAGCGCCCCACGCTTTTACAATCAAATATTATAATTAAAACACATAGTTTAGCCCAGAAATAGAGACAACTTGAACGACCCATAATTTATTTCTTGTTTTTACGTGCATTTATAAAAGCGTGTTTTCTAGTGTTTTTTAAACTATTAATTTATTTTATACTTTTTAGTCTTTGATAATGAAATATTTTAAACATACATTTATTTTAAGTAGGCGAATGAACCCGCACCCTCTCCATCTCCGCCAGTGCGTCTGTATTGGATGGTGTTTAATATGTCAGCTTAGAACAATCTAGATCTTCAATCTGGAGACCACTAAGCGATTTTACACGGTAGATGCCCAACTTAAAATCACTGGGAACATGCGCCTTTCCACCATACCGTAGCTATACTTGCCCGGGAACTGGATGCCTATAGGCTGAATTAGGTGCTCATCGTCGTTTCCAAAATTAACTTTGATGGACGGTAGGTATGTCGGTTTCATACATTTGGTCACGTCTAAAGTGCGGCCAGGCGATGTCCGAGATGAATCCGATGCTGCCATTTACTAGCCCCTTCTCCACGTCTATATTGGATCGCAACATGATTTTAGCCTCTTTGAAAATGTTTAATTTACTCGGTAGTCTAGCCGTTTTATTTATGTTGCTAGGAATAATGGACTCTATTGTAGTATTTCCAAGGATTCGGGTCGCGTCAATAAGTTGGTCTTGAGCCTTTATGTCGTACATTTGAGTTCCTTTTTGTTTGTAAAATTTAAGAACTTCATGGTTGTGCTTATCTACTTGGTTGTTTGTTGGATAAATACGCAGTGCTTTTTCAAGCGCAAACTCGCCAGTAGCATTTGTTGAGACCTTAGTCAGCAATACTGCGAGATGCTCGCTGTTCAACTCTCCGACCCTCAAGGCGTTCAAGATGACGGTGAATGTCGTGTCTCCTCGCTGGCGCATGTTTTGTCTGAGTTCGACTCATGAGAAAAACCGCCATAAATGAGTAGCTGGTCTCATGTGGTCTGGCTGTTGAACCACCTGTTTACCACGCACTGGCGGAAGTTGCAAGAGGTCGCCAAAGAGCATAACGTTTATGCCGCCAAAGGGTTCATCGTAATTCTTTAGCTGGCGTAAACGAGCGTCTATCATGCACAACATCTCATACGGAACCATAGATATCTCGTCCACGAACAAGAACTCTACATTTTGCCACTGTTGATGCATAATTCTCAAGTAATTGCCGGAGAGTTGAGGCATGTTCACTAAGACACCGTCTCTTTGAACTGGTAATTTGAGCAAGCTATGCAGTAGTTTTATCCGTGTGGTGACGGATTGAGAATACGGATTGTCACCACCCCATATCATCCCATGGGTGTCGTAAGAGCCGACAGAGGGAGCATAATTATTATGCAGAAAACAGCACTGTAAGAGAAGGAAAACTTGATACAAACCCTATACCAACCCGTTTGGCCAGCGAGGTATAGTAGGCCAATTCCTCCTTTCAAAGGAGAGGCCTAGTCCAGCAGTGGACTGATAAAGGCTGATGATGATGATGCAGTTTAGAGCCACCTACTAGTCGTGCTGTAACTCCAGTCAGAGCGCCAATCTTTGTAACCTGCTTCCCGTAACATCTGTTCACATGATTTTTCAACAAGTTAAACAAGAACGTCTTTCCTGTTCCAGCGCCACCAGTTACGAAAAGTTACCTTTGTTGATCGCCCTGTTGTTGCGACTGTGTGTTTGACGTGATAGTATTGAATAGTTGTCCTTGGTCCATATTCATAGCCTGTCGTGCTGAGTCGAATTGATCATTAGTCATAGTCTGTTCAGGATAGTCTTCATTGTGTTCTATATTATCCAATACTGGAGGCTCTTCGAGGATCTGAAATGCATGCACTTGATTGAATGCAATTTCCAGCTGTCGGTCGCGCTCTCTTTGCCGCTCCATGTGACCGCTAATTGCCATCAACTGCTCTTCCCGAGCTAAGAAAGCCTCTCTTGCACAATAAAACCCTTGTAACAGTTCTACTTCTGAGCGATAAGGCATATACTGAACCGGCAAACTGTAATAAAAGTTCTCCGGATCAGAGGACGCTATGAAGTATGGTACTCGAACAGCAGCAGGCACAGTTCTTGCGATCGTTTTGCTGTTGTCTTTGATTTTTATGAAATTTGAAAAATATTTATGAATATTTAGCAAATATTTTATTTTATTTAATTCGAAATATTTAAAAAAATCAAAGTCCATTACTTGGCCTTTCTCACAAGTGCAAACACGACTATGATACGATATTTCATCATGGAATGATAGTGCCTATCTTCCGGCTTCATCATCAGACCTTGAAACCTAATTGTAGTCAAAGCTCATTACGTGGCCTTTCTCACAAGTGCAAACACGACTATGATACGATATTCCATCATGGAATGCCATTGCCTATCTTCCGGCTTCATCATCAGACCTTGATACCTAATTGTAGTCAAAGCTCATTACGTGGCCTTTCTCACAAGTGCAAACACGACTAAGATACGATATTCCATCATGGAAAGCCAATGCCTATCTTCCGGCTTCATCATCAGACCTTGAAACCTAATTGTAGTCAAAGTTCATTACGTGGCCTTTCTCACAGGTGCAAACACGACTACGAAACGATATTCCATCATGGAATGCCAGTGCCTATCTTCCGGCTTCATCATCAGAGCTTGAAACCTAATTGTAGTCAAGGTTCATTACGCGGTCTTTCACACAAGTGCAAACACGACTATGATACGATATTCCATCATGAAATGCCAGAGCCTATCTTCCGGCTTCATCATCAGACCTTGAAACCTAATTGTAGTCAAAGTTCATCACAAGACTTTTATAAGAAATCCTAAACAGTTATGATACGTTTTTCCATCATGAAGTTCAAGGCCATATCTTTCGGTTCCATCATCAGATCAGTTCGGCAGTACCATATTATTAAATTATCATCAGAACTACATACAGCTGCCAATTTTCATTACGCTACGACCCTCGGAAGATGGTTAAATTAGTTACCTAAGATTCCATTACATAGTTAGTTACATACACGACGACCTAATAAAAGCGTGTTAATAAAAACTGCTAAAAATGTCGTCACACAAGGGCCCGCCCACTATATTTTCTATTGAAAAACTATCATTTACTTTATTTATATATGTAATTTTAGTAGGCCGTTGTGTGCAACTATATGAGGCATCTATTAAAATAAACACCATGAAAATATCTTTATTCAATTCGAAGTTATTACATGAAAACCTTCGATGCATAAGAAAAATACAGATTTTCTTAAGTAAACACTATCGTACATAAACAAAGTTTATGATAAACATGCAAATGTTTGTTATTATGTTTATTTTAACTATATAAGGTAATAACTAGCAATAAGAAAGTATCTAGACATGATTTCAAGCCTACACGAAGCTAAAAAACACTTATAAAACTATAAAACGACCATGTAAAGAAAACAGCTGTTTATCAAGTATTAGTTCTTATCTGTTACAACTGATGACACTATTTATGATTCGATATCTAGGTCCCTACAGTTAGCACAAGTTTTAGACTAATGTTCACGTACCGTGGCGTACTTCCTATTGACGATTTAACTATTTACACTATTCTTACATTATTTTATCACTTTGACGCGTCCGGGAACCGAACCCGGTGTACCGCACGATTAGATAACACTGATTTTATACGAATTTTCACTCGCGGTTTCGAATACACTATTCACTGTCATGGTTTTTTAATGTCTGTCGCGAACACAATACATAAATCAGAACGCGCTCTACTACTAAAGATAGCTGCAAACTTAATTTTCGCTCAATTTACATGCCTCGATATATAGGTTAGAAGCTATTCAACATCTCTTTACTACAACCGTGGAACCATAGCGTGGAACTTATGCAAATATTATGGTCGTTGCACATCTTAAGTATATATTATAGGAGTCTTTAGTAGGTATAATTATAAAGTAATCAGAATCAAACAGATATAAATGAATTTGATGGTCATAAATAAGTTTTAACCGAACCGCAAAGGGTTATCTTAGATCGATTGAGAAGATCTCTTTGCCTAATATGTTTAACATATCAGGCAAAATTCTACTTTATAAAAATATATATATTGTATGAAAATGTATTATTTTTTTCTGTTTACAGGTAAGTTCCTGAGACTGTTTTAGTCAGTGATTCAACATTTTCTTCAAACTATATTATAGACGTACCTATGTAAGTAAGTTTTGATAATAGTAATTAAGTCCCAGTTACACAAATTCGACGAATTTCACACCACATTATATTATATAATAATAATCAATACCCTTAACATCCTAGTTTAGTAGTTAGTGTAGCTTTTATAAGTCTTTTATTGTACCCATGTATCAGAATTTGTAAATCCGAAGTAAAGATATTGCAAGTGGTAAACTCGTGTTTAGTAACAGATGCATTGAACTTTGGCGTATATGTGGATATATCACCGGAAATAACAAGAACCGCAAATTTATACATTGTCTATGAAATTTATGAATTTTCGTAGGATTCTAAACGAGAGATAAATTGTATTATTTTACGCCCAGATTTTCTGGAATTGATAAACTTACCGAATTCACGCGTAAAATAATAAAAAAGCAATTACCAAACACCATGTGCGTTCTGATTGGTTGAATAAGTCACGTGTTCCATTTCCTACCCTGCCCCCCCTGCCATTGTTCGCCACTTTAAGGACTAAACCGGCACTTTAGCGATGTTTATGAGGTTAAGTTGACGGAACCCTGCTTAGCAGGGGTCCTAATTTTGGGTTCAGGGTCACAAAAAGAACCTAATATAACCTATTAAATTGAACTGATGTCGACATTCATTTTTACCGACGCTCTTTAATAACCTTTAATCACTGGTAAGCATTTTTAATAATACTCTTATAAGTAATTTAAACATTTGTAAGTTATTTGTATAACCAAACTCACCAATATAGCTCTCCAAATAGTCAAGATGAAGTGGCAGTGAACAGGGTACAAAGCGAAAAGAAACGGTGATCATTGGAGCAGAAAGATTCTGGAGTGGTGGCCAAATACCAGACGTAGGTCTACCGCAAGGTGGACTGACGATCTTGTTGCGATCGCGGTCAGCGCATGGATGTGAGTGGCTTAAGATTGGTGATGAAGGGAGCCCCGAGGGAGGCTTATGTCCTGCGTTGAAGGTTTTTCGGCTGATATGATGATGATTTCTACAAGGCAATATAGAGTTAATTACTTGATTTTTATAGTTTTCCGTAGGTTTTATCCAACACACGTAAGTACACGGTATGTAGATAAAAATCGACAAAAATTATAAAGCAAAGTATTGCTTAGCTGTTTTGGAAATAATTAAACTGAATTATTTTCTTACTCTTCTTTCCTTATTCTTCCACTCACACACAACACCATCTAGTCCCAAACTAAGCATAGCTTGAACTATGGTGATTACGAATACAAATTCTATGTATAATATGTATGTATTTACAACAAAAAAGTATATATGTATGTTTAATAAACATACATATATACTTTATTGTTTATCCATTGTCTAGTACCCATTGTACAAACACTGCTTAGTTTGGGACTAGATGGTGTTGTGTGAATGTGGTAGAATATTATTATAAAAAAAAATGTGTCATTACCCCATCAGCATTCCATGGCGTCGTAAGGAGATACACAAACCAAATATTATCATTTGAAAGAGACGGAAAACCTAACATCAACTCATACTAGCCAGCTTTGTAGTCACATCCCCCAAATGCTATTGTGATGCCAATTAGGAGAGGCCTTTGCCCACCAGTGGCCTTCTAAAGACTGAATTATGAAGGTCCTTGTACCATTTCCGAAGATTTTATCCAACGCAAATAAGTACACGGCATATAAATCAAAATTGGACACTAATCTTAGACGTCGTTTCATTTTAAATTTTAAAAGCACTCTGTTTTACGAGCGACACATAAACTGCGTTTTATTGTGTCGATTTTAACTGCGTGTTCGAAACGGCACTTTAAACTATACGTACTGAAACGATGGATTATTTAATTTTGTTTATTTTACTAGTAACGGATATGTATAGCAGCTATTTTATTTGTCACGTAAGGGCAACGATAAGACAACGGAAACTGAAGGTGCGTGATATATTTAAATATTAATAATATCTTAGGACAACTTACACACGGTCTTCTGATCCCAACTGAGCTGACATACTATGGCAAGGAGATAACAGATATACATACTTTTATATTCTTAAAATTATACATATTAAAGATATATTTCACCTTGACAGAAGAAATAGTCGTAAGCATATTTTTTTTTCTCTAGGTTGGGAATCGTAACCACGACCCACGGCATAGCAATCAAGGACACTATAATAGCCTGTCAAAGTTTCGGCCAGCATTGTTTCTAACTTGTTTGAGAAGCATCTATATAGTAAAAGAATTTGTGTTTTGTAATACGAGTCGGCCAGCCCGTTCTACCCAACCGACTTGAATGATTTTTTTTAAAATGAAAGCTCTCGCTGCGTAGATTTGTCATCAAGCATTAGAAATTACCTAACTTGCACATTCATCAAGTTATATGCAAAAACTGTTTTCTCCCATACATTTTTTACGTTTTCGGAGCCGTAGTCAATGACTTTCTGCTTCTATATATCTGGTTCTCATTGAGGTAGGCGTTCCGTTATAGGCCTAAAACACGCGCTGAAAAGAGCTCTTTCATTTGATGGTATGCTCATTTAAATTGGGTAAGTTTGAAGGAAGATAGGTGTGGACATTGAACTTATTTTTCAATATTTTCCTATAAATTTCATAAGATTCCATTGCTTTATCTCTACATGGACGGTTCTAAATTCAAAAATATTTTTATGGCACCTAATAAGTTCCTTGCGGTAACTGCCAGGAAAAAACGTTATGCCTCCTTAAGGTGACCTTGCCATACTTTCATACGGGGGAGTGTGGTGGTGTGTAAAATTATATCCGATGTTGTTCAAATTATCACTATAGTGAATTATCGCTGATGGCAGGTAATATTCCCCGAATGTTACCAGTTAACCCTTAATGTTGGGTGAACTGATTTTTCGTGTTTTAAATTACTTGGACTTTCTTCGGGCATCTTATTTTTTTTTTATGTGGGACATATTACAGCGGTTCATAGTACTATTGTCATATAATTATATTATTACATTACAAGTGATAGTTATGAAAGAAATTGTAGTTTTGGTAAGAATAGGAGTTTTGAGAGAAACGGTAGGTACTTTTGACAGCACCGGCCGTTTTGGTAGAAATGGTAGTTTTGAAAAAATGGTAGATATGATAGTGTTAGTACGAATAGTAGTTTTGAAAGAAATAGTATTATTTTCGGTAGGAATAGTAGTTTTGGTAGAAATTGTATTTTTGGCATATATTGTAGTTTTGGTAGATTGCTACCAAAACTACCATTCCTACCAAAACTACAACTTTGACCAGAACTATAAACGTCATTATTACGTTTCCTAATTATGATGGATTAATCACACCCATACACAAAACAAAATAAATCGTGCTTCTCACAGACATATTTAGCTGGATAACAGAAATAAAACCTATTTTCTTACTTATAAAAAAAGTTGTTTTTCTATATTTTTAATTTTGATCGTAAAATATTGACAGATACTTAAAGAAAAAAGTGATGAAGTTAGCGTTAGTTAGTTACTTAAGTTTCTGATTTAATAGCGTATTTATTGTGAGTAGTTGTGTTTTCAATTATAATGAAGGTTCTTGATAGGAAATTGAAAAATGCTCAGAGAAAGTTTGAACAAAGAATCTTGATTAATGACAAATCGCTGTTGGAAATTTGGTACCGGATGGTCCTCCTACTGCTAAAATAATACGGGTGGTAACGGGCTCAAATTTGAATAATTCTACCATCAACAATTTTATTTTCAAGTGATTTCCATTCTTGGTGACGGTAATTGCTTATTCCGCGCAATTTCTTATTGTTTATATAAAAGTGAGAATAAATATTATGAAATTTTGTTTGGCCACTGTTGTTAACATAGTCAATAAGTAGGTATATAGTAACTTCATTGTTGGGGACGAAGCATATGTCCAGACCATTACAAATGCAACAGATTACAAACGTGTGATGGGTGCCAATGGACAGTACGCAGAGCAAGCTGAACTTCAGAGTGTAAGTGAGCTATATCCCGAGTGTCAATTCAGAGTTCACCTGGAAAACAGTAATACGCTTACTGACTATGGTAGTGGCGAAATTATTCATAACTTGCTATTTTCTGGGCACCTGGACGAAGGACATTACAGTGTCCTAATGGAAAGCATGGTAGGGCAGCACAGTCATAGTGAAGAACTTTCTTTCGTCAATGTTCAGTTATACATATTATATATATCCCTATTGCACGGCAAACTATTCAGTAATGCCAAGGTGGAAATTTCACGATACCTAAGGTGCAACGCAAAGCCAATGTTGTGAGAAAAGAAGTTTTGTGATATATATATTTTTGGTTACAATATCATCTTTTTACTTATTAGATAAGGCTACAATGTACTCATCATACCTTTATGTAAGAGCTTTTTTATAATATTAAAATATGCTGTGGAGCAGCATGGGTCCTCTAGTTAATATATTGAACTAAAATTAGAATGCTTCTTTTGTTTTTCGCAGTTCTGCGTCACGATAAGGCTTATCGAAGGATTAGTGACATTTTAGTAAATCTCTAGTAATATTTGGATCCTCGCAGCAGGTGTTTGTCAGTTGGACTTACATACCTTTATAATATCTTGGTTTGTTATTTGTTTCATTGCATCTATCCAAATATTTTTTGTTTACTTGTAAATAAGATGAGAAAATGAAATCTTTAGTAGCAGCATAGGTTTAACTCAGCTTAATACATAAAAATAAATTTAATTCAATCCTAGGCACAAGTTACACCGGTTCCAATACACATAGCTGTGAAGTCCTTGAAAAGTAAAATGGAAAATGTAACGTGGCTTATGCGCCAAGACGAAGGAAAAATTAAAAAAGAACCAGACAAGGTTAAGTGATTAAGTTTCAATATCTACTAGTATACCTAAGTGATAATTTACTTATGGTATAATAAAGAAAAACTTTAACATTATCCTCAAATTACAGAAAGCTCAGAGCTGTAATACTTTAAGTTACCTAACTACTCTATAAGGTATGTTTGCACAATCAAATTATCTAATGTAAGCAATGCTACATAACATCAGCATTACAAAACAAATTATAGCTAGGTCTACTAACCCTAAAAGCGAGATAATACTCGTGACGACTGGTGTTCAGGATAAAAAGACACTTCACAGTTATTTCTAAACAATTCTACCACAGTTGCATAATTATTATAAACAGCAAAACTAAAATAACACCATTTGACATTGTGTATAAGAACTGAGAAATAGGTTGAGGTATAAATTTAATTTTTTCTTCCTCTTATGAAACCAATAGCATAATAGAATAAAAATTTCACAGACCCATCAACATCAAGTCAATAGAAGAAAATTGAATCAGTCAACGATTAAACGACAAACAACAACAAAGAAAAAAGTGGAGACTGAAGAACCGATAATACAATTAATACTTGCCGCCCTGGCAAAGGGCGAAGCAGCTAGAACTGGTTCATTAAATGATGAAAACCAGATTTATGGAAATTTCATAGCAAGCTAATTTCGACATTATTCCCAGCACACTAAGAGTGAATTGCAAAGTAAAATTGCCAAGTTACTTTTTCGAGCAGATAAAGGTTATTATGATCATTATTTGCCAAACCAACATATGATCAACTCTAAATATACTTTGCAAGGCAATACAACCTCTAATCCAATTCCATCTTTTCAACTTGGTGCTAATAATACTAATAATAATGGAACGATATCACCAAATGTGACTTTAGGTTAAGATGAACTCAGTAGTGAGACATTGGATTCATTGTATTTCGATTAGTTGTTCCGATAACAGTAGATATTATTGTGATATTATCTGTAATATAAAACATGTATTTTTTTAGCAAAAAATTGATACTAAATATTTAAAATCTACTATGATTAGACCCATGTTATACCTTAATCGTAAATAAGTCAATCGTTTAATACTTGTAAACCAGGAACACGCAACGAATTTGATTGGCATTACTAGTACATACAGGTATTAAAAAGAGGACTTCCTTAGTATATTTATAAGGTATAACGAAGGAGTTCCAGCTTAAACCGTATAACACTAATATGCCTGTTAAACTAAAAAAAAGTTAGCATTGTGAGTCATCATCATCCTCTTAGCGTTATCCCAGTTTCAATCTGGGGTCCGCTTATTAGTCTAACCAGATTTGGCTGAATATTAGCTTTTCCACAGAGCGACTACCTGTTTGACCTCCGCAACCCGAAGGGATAGCGATATTCGATGGTTTAGACTAGTGTCAGTTGATTAAGAAGGTACTGACGCCCTGTAACGACTGCCAAAGATCTTCATGACAACTGGGACCTACGGCTTTACGTGCTCTCCGAGGCACGGGACAAGCGATAATTAATAATTCAATACGCAAATAACTCCGAAAAGTAATTGGTGCGCGCCGTGGAATCGAACCCGATACCCTCTGCATGGCAGCCTGTTGGTATCTCCACTCGGCTATTGCTGCCTTAGTATTTTATAGTAATTTCGGATTATGTGTATGTTAGTAATTGAAAAATTTTGAGCTTAAAATAGGTATATTTATGTACCTCTTAGTTTGATTATACTTAAAATAAATCGTTTATCAGTGTGACGTTTATTATAAAGGTATTTTAAGTATCTGTGCGTAATAAAAACTAATGGAAATTCAAACGTCGAGATCAACGAGAGCCGATCAACTGACGAGGCTCTGGCAAACAAAATATCCCGATAAGCGGTAATAGGCTCGCCAACTATTACGTGGGATCAAAACACGTGCGAAAAGTGGGCGTTTAATATGCCTCTGCCTACTCCTTCGGGGAAACAGGCGTGAGTCTATGTATGTATGTAAATTCAAACGATGCTGGAAGCAAGCTGCAAAAATAAACATTTTAAAGTACAGCTTTTTCTTTAGAAGATAAACTTACATACTTGCTTGTCGCACGCAATTACAAGCCAGTACTTGCGATAGGCACCTAAGTCATCTCGTCACCTTTTTTGGAGCTGGACTCGGCGACGTCGTCCATCTTCTAACACCCTTATTGTTGAGATTTTTGCATAAGAACTAACGGCCATTTTCAATATTCGATCCTTACATGGATTTTGAGATTCGAGATTCGTGTTTGACATATTTGGTATGTCAAAAACGTATCTAAAATCTACAGATCTATCTATAGATTGAATATTGAATTCCGTAGTTAATAGGTATAATACCGATCTTAGACAAATGATTGGTATCGCTTCGCTATACTAGACACCGCGCTGCCTAAGAAAAATAGGTCCATAAATGAGGCAACTCATTATGACAGTGTGTGTCAAACAAAAGCAACAAGACGCATGCGTGAAGAATTGTGTTGTCAGCTTCTCAACAGTTACCCGAGTAAATGGGAAAATATTTTATCCTGTGGTCTAGTGGATAAGTTTATCATCATCATCATCATCAACCTTTAGTATTCCACTGCTGGACTAGGGCTCTCCTTTGAGAGGAGGAATTGGCCTACTATACCACGCTGGCCAAGCGGGTTGGTATAGGGTTTGTATCAAGTTTTCCTTCTCTTACAGTGCTGTTCTCTGCATGATATACTTCCTCTGTCGGCTCTTACGACACCCATGGGATGATATGGGATGGTGACAATTCGTATTCTTAATCCGTCACCACACGGAAAGTTATTGGTTAAGTTATTGTATATTATAGTGGATAAGTTATTGGTCTCAAAATCAGTTAAGAAAATTTTTAAAAAAATCATTAAAAGCATCAATATATTTGTGTATAGGTTAGGCGTACATACCGCGTAAGTTCCTATATGAGAAAAATGGTGGATATATTATCCAATGATTAGGTCTCATTTTATTATGATGGTTTGTTTTATGTTCTTATAGAATTATTATTAGAAATAACCACAGAGGAAATAAGTTGTTTCCAAAACAGTGCTTTCTATTTCCATGCTACTAGTCCATATACATTTAGTAACACATTATTAATTTAACATGAATAGTCGTGAAAACTACTTTGAATAAAACAATAATCTTACACACTTAATTACACATATAACAGGTAAACCATGTTTCTTGGGAAAGATGTTCAGTTTCTAACAACTAACATTTTTTACCTTATTTGAAAAGATATACGACGTAGACGTCCGTGCGACATTTAAGGTGCACACAGAATACCAGCGTTATATTGTGGATACTACCACGATGCAACATTAAAGCTGAGTGTGCACCTATATGCCACAGATTACTCTTAAGGCTTGCGATGTTTTATTTTATATGATACATTTTTTCTGTGTTCTGTGACACATAAAATAATATAGAAAAAGGTAAAATATATATTAAATAGGTTAGATAAAAGAAATAGTAAAACATAACGAAATACAATAACTATAGATTCACATACTAAAAATCTCAACTGTGGGGAAGTTGATTCTTGTACTAGCAGCAACACTGAATGGCGTTTTCGGTTTTTTGTAATTAAATTTTATGTTAAAATTTCAAAATTATTCTTATTTTACAGATAGTAGGTATGTGATACCAGAGTCCTTCTTCTTTTTTGCTGAGTTATTTTTACTCAGGATAAAAGCGCAACTTGGCATTCTACAACGAATTATTTCCGTAATTAATTTGGTGGATAGCACCTGACACACGGCTGTCAGTGTGACAGACTCAACCATGCCAGTAGACATGGCTTTTTCTGCCTCATTTTACAAGTATAAGGGCTCCGTCTAGTAGAGCAGAGCGAGACCAATCATTAGTCTATGATATCGATCCTATAGTGAGATCTTAAAAAAAAAAAAAAAAAAATATTGATTGTCACGTAACTACCGTCTCTTGGTAGGTATCTTAGGGTAAAGGTTACCCAGTGATTTGATTTAAAGAGAGATGCTGCACAAAATAATAAGGCACAAACAAATAAAAAGGAAGGCTTAAGCAGATGAGAGAATGAAATTGAATATATCCATACTAATGCTATAAAGCTGAAGAAAGGAAGAAATAATTTAGTATTTGGTTGATTGCTCTCAAAACGTGACATAAATGAAAGAAATAGCAGATATAAAAGCACAGATTTCTAATTCTTAATAAGACTGTTATCAAGAATTCAATATGTTCGGTCCTTTCCAGTAATCCAATTTGATTACAGACGAGGGGTTAGGTAACCTTCACGTTATAACTGTTTTATTGCAATAAATTACTCTTTAAAAATATCTACGAGTCTTAAAATGTTAAAAATTAAAAACTAGCATGCGGTTACACTACTAACACCAGTGATATTTAAGATACTGCTCCAAACCCATGGCTAATAGCGTTATGTTAAATACCTCATAGCCTTCCTCAATAAATAGTCTATACAACACATTTTTTTTTATTCAATGAGAGTCTTAGATTAGGGCGATCAACCAAACGAATAAACAAAAATTTCGGCTTCATACTTATGCCATCATAAGAAGAGGTTTATTTAAATATGTCAATGTGTGTTTAGTGCTTGCTTTAACAAGTTAAGAGATACTCCGACAGAGTTTTTATAATGATGTACTTTATTTACTGGCAGTATAAACAGTCGTGGTTCCTCATTAGTATTCATTCATTCAGCCGCGGCTGCAGTACGTATATCACTTTGCCAACGAGTTTTATAATTGTCACACAAAATTCAAGCCTGTATGTCTATACACGTATGTTATTTGCTTCTTGGAGTTTTGTTATCATGATAGTATTTTTTCTTTGAAAACCGACCAGGTTTTCAAAGAAAAAATAGTCTTCTAGACCATGAAGTACTTTCCAAATTTTGGTATGAATTGGTTGTGGGAGTAAACCACTGGATTTATTTGTTAGATCATGCGCATTTGTTAGATAATAAGAGTAATTTAATTATCTGTATTATATAAAATCCTTGCGCTACTGAGTGACAGACAAACTAGAGCCGAAACTACTAGGTGCAAGAAGTTGAAAGCCATATACATACGTATAATTTTCTAGCTGTATACTGGCGGAAAATTTTTGTGTAAGTGTATATCTTTCAGTAAAACTTTCAAATATCACTATTTTGTACTATCTTAATTACAGCCTTTTAAATTGAGAATACTGGCAATTACTTTTAAAACTATAATGACCATCTGCAATTAATAAAGCAACGAACAGCCACCATCTATTAAGTTTTTATGCAGACAACTTACGCTAAGTTTTACTGAGCAAGAAGACGACGAATTTTCTTGCTATTTTTGCAATTTTCCCAATAGTTTTGTGCCAGCGATTCTAAAAATTGCTTAATTGGAATGGTTTTCCATCATCATTTCATAAGATGTCAATTTGATCAGTTAATATTATCGAAACATAGTTGTGAACACAGCGAGACCTGGTAACTCATCTGACAAATAGACTGTGACGAAATCGTTTCAACTCATAATTATTTTTATTATTGTGGTCCATCCGGGATTTCTACCGCATTATCAAACTGCATACCATAAATTTTGGTTTTCGCTATTTGTTTTTCGATTCACTCAATTTGCTGTTCAGCTATCTCTCTACATATCTTGATAGTTCTTAGTGATCTTTGCGCCGTCCTTGAAATATGACAGTTTACTGTTCTACAGAGAAACATGAAGAAGAGCATGTATGTGTTTGATCAGAGTGAATGAAGCAAGAGACATATTGTGTCAGGATCGTTGCAAATGACGTTCCGTAGTCTCTGCCTATCCCTTCGACAAACTGGCGTGAGTCTATGTATGTATGTATGTACAGAGAAACATAATCCCCAGTTATCTGTAAAATATTCAAATGTTAACCTACGGCACATTCCCACGTGCCGCGGTACAATATATTAATCAAGTTTAACTGCTGTGCACTTTGTGAAATGGCTAACGTTAACTGGGTTTACTAACTAATTGTACATGTAACTAATAATAGCACATGAAATGGGCACGGAGCATTACAGATCATTTATTTATTTGAATGTAGAAGGTTAACGATTGGCGTAGTGGTTTAAGCGGCCGCCTCGCAGCTTGTCACTTCGCCGAGTGTCGTCGGTTTGATCCTCACACGATACAACACTTGGTGTGACTCATAAATTGTTGTTTCGAGTCTGGGTGTTCATTGAATCCGTTGTTTGTATGTTTGTAAAGTCCCCGCGAGACAGGATTTATTCCTAGTGCGGTGTCTTCAAAAAAAAATATGTAACATATTTGTACATACAATAAATCATATTCTGATCTGACTGCCTCTTTGGTTCAGTGGCAAAGACGCATATACGTACATATATTAAAATGTACGTATATGCGTCTTTGTACATACAATAAATGTAGGTTCTGCGGAAATATCAGTGTTGCAGCCTCATCCGATTCTGCAACTTATACTGACGCAGGTACCTTATTTGCGATCCAAAAACTGTTTTCCTTTTTCCTTTTTCACTATATATTGTTATCGTCGTATTGGAGTTGCAAATAAAAAACAATTTTAATAATTCATTCATTACATACATTATGTTATATCAGAGAACATTAAAACGGACGAACTCCTTTTTGTAAATAAAAGAAAGTGCCTCCGTAAGTAAAAGTAACTGCAAATAGACTGCTTCTATTCAATTTGCATTTTAAATATTTAATAACAATAACGTTCTTTCGCTTACGTTTCTAAGTGTCGTCCAATAACGACTGTTTATATATACTTATTGTATTCTTTACGCCAGTGCTCGCCTTACTTTCGCAATGTATTTGTATTATTTTTGTATGCAAAGTGGCACAATTGTTTGGCTGTGTTATGGTACTGATACACCTGAGCATTAACTTGTAACAGATCAGCGAGTGTTCGCCGTATTTAGTTTGTCGAACTGAACAGTCAACAGAGCAGAGCCGAACATTGCTACGAACATTTTGACGATCGTTCTAGCGAACGCTCTAATCAGCAAAAACGTCAAAGCAAATTTACTGTCAATCAGCTAGAATGCTCGCCAGAACCAATGAATACAGATTAACATAGAAGCGCAGTTCTTAAGGATTTCGTGTGCCGATTCCAAGTGGAGACTGTCTCCAGTTTAGTTCGTAGTTGGCGCCGTTGGCGGCGCTGGCGTCGTTCTCCGTCTCTCTTGCTCTCGCAGTTACACAGAAGGAATGTTCGTCTCTCTTGCTGTCGTAGAGACAGCTGTCACAGCGCGACTGCCCACGCACACGTGTCACAGAAAGTTTGTCTCCAGAGCACCCATAAGAAATGCGCCTCTATGTAAAAATCTGAACTCTTTGCCAGAACGTAAGAATACTCGCTAAAACATACTTGTTTGTTTTTCTGTTTTATAACATTCGCTAGAATCCTCATTACAGGTGTATGCTGAAATGTAGCAGCACCACCAGGTAATAGTGGGCTTATTGCCAGCGGTGTTGCCAGTTGGCATAGTTACAGGTAGTGAAAGTTATTTACTTGTATTTGTTTCTGTAGAGCTGATTAAGTGTGAGCGACACCAGGGAGTCTAGTCCGAGTATTGTACTCGATTGTCATGGTGACTAAATGACTAGTCGACGGGTACATTTCCCATTCATTTCTTATAGGCCTAGCAGATAGTACCGGGCAATAGAAACCGCCACGGGGCGCTTTTAGAAAATGTAAATTTTAGTCGACAAGTCCCTACCCACCATGACAATCAAGTGCGAACTCGGCATAGATGCCCTGGTAGGCATACACTGGCGTTAGTAAGCTACAATTATTTGGTTCAATCATCGTCATCAGTTTTGACAATTAGTTCAACATTTTTCAACATTCTAACAGAACAATCATATTATTACGTAGAAGGGTTATAAAGTGAACGCGCCTGTGAACAGTATAAGTACCACAGTTGCTGGCTGTTACCGCGAGATGGCGTTAACGTTCAGGCGTTTTAGGGTGATGCTGACTTCACACTGCATTTAAATATAGATAACATTCAGGTATGATGTGATCTTGGATTTACGCGAATGTTTCACATTGAAATCAAACTACGGTTGATGGATTCTATCGCGATATATTGGTTTTAGAGGTGTTACACACTTTGTCACGGTGGCTTGATGTCTTCTAGTATTAAAGTCACCAGTGAGCACATTCTGCGTAGACAGTAACACCAAAAATTGAACAATGTTCGGGTACTTTGAGGTAACTTTTAAATTCAAGACAAAGACAAATATCTTATTTTAAATTGTCTTACGGCATATATACCACATACCTTTGTTTGGAGTAACCGATATTTCGGCATTGTTGCAAGCGCCATATTCACGGATGTACTAAGGGTATTGCGGGTGAATGAATGTTACGAGCAAGTAAAACGGTCTACCCGCTTTCTTACTCGTTTTCTCCGTAGAACACCACTATCACTGTTATCGCTATAGCACTGTACCAAATCACGACATACTACACTCACTACGTCAGCTCGCGGTTTGAGTCTTTAGGCAGGCCTGGCGCACTTCGCATTTTAGGTACAAACTTACAAGTACCTCGGCCGACCACGTCGACGTGGTTGGATTTAGTGGGTTGCCATGCGCCGCTCACATTAGACGTCACGCAACGCAACGAGTGCGACCGCTCCGTATTCTCACGCACCGTGTTCATACACTGTTCAAATTATATAGGTACCTAAACGCCTTTAACAACGAAAATGTATCATCACAAGTCTAATGCAAAGTATTGCTCAATTAACTGTGTGTCGAAAACGACTTGAAAATTTGATTTTATTTTATTTATATTACGAGAGCAACTTGAAAATTTGATTTTTTGTTTGTTGAGATATCTTAACGATTATGGTGTCAAATTAAAGATCTAGTTCAAAAACCATTTTATCTGTTTGAATCATGTAAATCGGTCCACGCGTTTAGGAAATAACTAAGAATCAGTATAGTAAAAATGTAAACAACCAGAATTTTTGTGGTATTTGTTCTACGAGCTCAAATAGTGGGATAGGATACTTATATGATAATTATTTATTATTAGGTACGTGGTCAAGTAGGTAGATAGACGATGAATAAATATTATAGTTGCAGCGGCAAGTCAACAACCCTAGCGCGCCACTCCGCACCAGTCAGTGACAGCGTTATGTGTTAGAAAAGAAAGGGAACGGTTAGGTTAATATCGCATTAGGCACTGAGTGCTTATGCGAGTTGAATTGCACTTTGTTGCTTAGTAGCAAGAGTCGCAAATTCAATAAATTGGTTTGACAAGTGAATTTTCTGTACGTTAGTACTATTCTTTATTCTGTGCTTTAGGTACGTGGTATATATCCCGAAAGACAATTTAAAATAAGTTTAAATGACTGCTGTGACCACGGTTCCTGTAAAGCAACTAAAACCTTAGCTAGTTATGATAAAAAAAATGCAGTGTCTAGATCATTCGATTTAAATGTAATATCTCTAAAACATGTGATTCAATTTCATCGCTCCCAAATCATCTCAAATTCTACAATAAATATTTGATATTTGGTATCGTTTATGTATCAAAGAATACTTCTACAAATAAAATTATATCAAAGAAATTGAAATCTGGCAGCACAAACTTTTTAATGTTTTCCTTTATCTTGCCTCCACCAATTTATAAATAAAGTTACTGTATTAAGATAACATTGCCGGAAAGTTCAAAACAAACAGTAATATTATTCGTATCTTTTAAACTCCTTATTTCTATTGTTGCCTATAAAATTGAGTCCATGCTGTCTGATCTTAAGCAGGCGTTGAGTTTCATTGTGAACTTTAAATTGAAAATTGTGGCGTAATATTCACATACATACATATGCTTACGCTTTTTTCCCGTCGGGGCAGGCAGAGACAACGGAACGCCACTGGCTTCTATCCTTACAAACCTCACGCGCTTCCTCTACATTCTTTACTCTTTTCACACACTTTTCAAATAAATTATAGTGCTAGATACTGGTTTCTTCATACATTTTCAAAGGTCATTGGGCAAAATATGACCCAGTTAACGAGAGTTTTCCTACAAAAACCAAAGTAGTTTTAAATTTTTAAGTATTAACATACATTAAATTTTAGATAGTTTTTTTTTAAACCATGGGAATAAAATGTTAAAGATAAATAAAAATAGATAGTAAAATTATTGATAAAACAATTTCATTGAAGCATTCAGTTAAATAAATAAACAAAACGTTTGCGCGCTACTAAGAGTGCGCGATCGACGCACGCAGTCATTCGTCATTTGTTTGTTGCGATCTGTGTGTTACTTAAGCTTTTATTGTTTTAAGATTATTACTGCTCTTGTATCCACGGTCGCCGCACCATTGGATGCTGCGCACATATAGCCAGCATAGTATATTTTTTGTCTTGAGCCCGACATCAAGATCAAGTAGATGCGCCTGCGGCGTTTTTAGACGATACAATTATTCCTGTAGACATTGATCATGTCGAATAAACCTTAAAAACTCTTCTATACTTGTTTTATTTTACTTATTTTATTTTTAAAATCATGTTTACTATCAAGAAACTAATAAAAATGTTCTAAGCCTTGTTATAATTAACCTTATTATTGCATTTTTATTTTTTTAGATTTATATTTTTTCTCGTTATCTGCGACATATATTCATAAACTAAAGACGTTTATCTAAACATCCTACCAATTTTTTTTTCTGTAGGCCCTGGGTATAGGTTCCATACTTAGTTGCCCAATGACCTTTAATAAACAAGTTGATCATTGTTTTAAATATGATATTTTGTTCTTGGCAGCAAAATATTATTGTATGCGCGTTGTATAATTTATTGATACTATGTTATCATAAAAACTGACGTCGAAAATATAGAAAAGCAAAACACAAAAATGTTTCTTGTCAATGCTCATTTTATCCCCAACTTCTCTTTGGTCATGTTTTCTTTTCAATTTTATTGAAGTACATTTTTGTCGAAATGTTTTTATTTAATCATCTTCATTGGAGTTTTTCAAGCAAAAATACTAAATTCAATATGGTTGTGAAAATAAGTCTAGACTGCCATTACTATAATAAAATGTACAATACATTTAGTAACATCACTCAAATACTTCGAAAATTAGTAGATAGTATTTATTGTCGATATTTAGTAGAATGACTCTTTGTAGATGTAGGTACGCTGACATTTTAAGGATGAAGACATTTTAAACGTTTTCCCGGACAGAGGCGTGTTAGTCCAGTCAAATTAGGTCAAATTAGGTGCTAATCTCGGAAAATCGAGATACCCAGTATCATCATTATCAGCCTTCAACAGTCCACTGCTGGACTAGGCCTCTCCTTTGAGAGGAGGACTTGGCCTACTATACCACGCTGGCCAAACGGATTGGTATAGGGTTTGTATCAAGTTTTCCTTCTCTTACAGTGCTGTTGTCTGCATAATATGCTCCCTCTGTCGGCTCTTACGACACCCATGGGATGATATGGGGTGGCAACATTCCGTATTCTTAATCCGTCACCACACGGACAATGATACCCAGTATATTACCACGTAAACACTTGTATTTTGGCATCCTAAAACTGTTCTCAAAAGTCACATATGATTGGATGTCCGATTTTAAACTTTCGCGATTTGTATACATCATACAAAATAAATTAGCGGGTCTTAATCGCGTACAATTAATTTATTTAAGGTATAAATACTTATTTGTTTCCGACGTTTCGCTCGTCTTGCACCGAGCGTGGTCGCAGAGAGACTGATTGGATGTCCTGACATGATTGGATGTCCGCAAGTTTTAAATTCAGGGGTTTTTATTAATTTTGACTATAATAAATGTATAAAATGACACGTTTGATAAAAATATCAATTAAAAATGTATTTATATAGAAAGTCAGTAGTTGAAATGAGATTAGAACTAAAATACAATTTTGGTATTTTCCTCAACAATTTCTTAATTACATGGCCAGGTAAGTGTTATTAAATAAATGGACAATTAATTAAAAATAGATAATTAACAAAAAAAATTAATGCTATCTAAAAGTTAGTGAAAAATTATAATTATATGTTTAGCAATAAATTATAAGCTTAATATTACGAGTTGTTGATCGAGACTACCAATTGACCTCAGATAATTCTCTGACCGCGCGCTCTACGCCCTCTATCTCGAAAACATTTCAAGATATAAAAAAATGTAAAATAGAAAAGTTGTGGACAATTTAATTCTCTACAATATTGATAAATATACAAATAGCGTTAAACCCATAGAAAACGAGACATAAGCAAAAAATTAAAAAAAAATCGATTTTTGTGACCTTTGACCCATGAATTTAAAACTTGCGGACATCCAATAATATGTGACTTTTGAGAACAGTTTTAGGATGCCAAATACAAGTTTTCACGGTAATATACTGGGTATCTCGATTTTCCGAGGTCAAACCATAATTTGACTGGACAGTGGACTATGTGAAATTTAGCATTATTTTAAACAGTTTGTATGAAGGATTATCAAAATTTTATTTTGGCGTTACAGAACTACGAGTTAAGACAAAAAAGAACTAAGGCTTAGGCTATTCAGCTACTATTCACTTGCCTTAATGTCTTTTATTTCATATGGCAGTGAAACGTGTCTAGTGTTTGAGCGATATAAGCAGTGCCTATATAACAAATTTTACACCGTCGCGATTTGTATATATCATCAAAATTATTTAACGCTTAATCGTTTTAATGAACTTAAATTAAGTTATAAAAATCCTATGTTATTCCAACTGTGGCTGACCACAGGTTGTGGATTGATCAAAACTTCATAGTGTAAAGAAAAAGAGTAAATTATTTACACGATTAATACCCGTTAAATAATGTTGTATATGGGGTGTCTTTGAATCAAGGAGATAAATGCTAAGCTGAATTTGCGAAGACACGCGCCAAGGTGGCATTAAAAACTTCTGCAACTACGATACTCCTCGTGACCGGGACATTGTAGACGAACTGCAAGAATGTCGTTTAACACTGATACGGCCACGTTTTCGATAATCGTCAAGTTATTAAGGAAAAATATCTTAACACCCCAATAACATCACGCTCCGGTATACGGTGTCGGTCTAAGAATGTAATACATGCTGCTTTGATGTTATAAAGGATGACATTCCTGCGGTTCGCCGTTAAATACCGGGTAAATTTTACCGTAAGTAGACCCTTAAATTAAATTCTAATTCTTAAATCGCAACTAGGACAACGTCGGGATGATGATGCACGTATGGCGTAGTGGTTTAAGCGGTCACCTTTCCCTTCAATATTGCGATAAATGTTGCAGGTTTGATTCTCCCACGTGGTAGCACTTGTTCTACGCCACAAACTGATGTTCCTAGCCTAGTTCTTTGTGGCCATAGCTTTAATGTTTGGAATGTCCCCTGTGACAAACAACAATTATTTTCTTCGTCACAAATGAAAAAGGAAAGATTTTGGGTACACCTTGAGTTATATTTTCGCTTCTGACGCTTGCGTGACCCAGCCACCACAATACGACTCCACTAAAACAAAAGACACTGATTGATGTACAAAAATCTTCATAAAAGCTTTGTCTCGTTTTTACGGCGCATTTTATGGACCAAACACACGAAGTTTCCACTAACACACTAGGTAACAAATAGTCGCCGTAGACAGATGGCACTCATTACACGACATTCACCTGTCGCACGATCTTGGGGCATTCAGTTTTTTAGAACGGACGGCAAAATTGAGCGCTTTTTTTTAGATGGGTTTAAGTGATGTGACTATTATGGTTAATTTAGGCCTTACTGAATAATGGCTTTTGTCTATAAGATGATATCGTTTAAAGGGAGGATTTTAAAAACTGTATTTATCTGGGAGATAATACCGATATACGCTGTGTATATAAAGATTTAAATAAAATGGATCTATGAAATGTAGTAGGCTGGTTTACCAATTTCTACAGTCTCGCGTTAAGTTTTACGAAATTGAAATTAAATAAGTTTAGTATATGTGGCGCGTTTCAAGCTAATGAAAATGTTGACGCGGTAGTCAATATTCACATAGATAAATGGTAGCATAGAAATGAACATAATATAGGAAATGCATATTTTATTAAATCCCTGCAATCCTATATATGCGTTTGTTGCTGTACATAAACAGATTCTATCACACGGCAAATTTATTTACGGTCATGCTATAAAAAATAACAAAACGTGGCGGACAAGAGATCGTGACCAGAAATTAAAAAGAGTTTTGCATTTCCCGCTGCATTCGAGGTCTACTATATGTTTTCACGAACAAAACGTGACAACAAATATTTCAAATTACTTTTTAAATTTAAATGTGTCTGTTACAGATCTTCAGAATTTTTCTGAATAGATACTAAATTTCTGATATGAACTTAGGCGGCGCAGAATTCACAAGTCAAGATAAGACACGTTGTCTACTACAATGGTCACTGCTATTGAATTTGGCTATTGCACAGCAGGTACTGTCTTAGAATGCGGGTGGAAGAAACATGGGAGCAGCTCAATAAATTAGACCTCGTTTTACGAAATAGATGCCGTCTAAGATTTATGAAATTAGCATTATCGAAGTCCCTAAAGAACGTAGAGTTCTAGAGATTTTATTACTTGGTTTGACAATTTCTGACTTATGGTCATCTTATCTTAGTACTATCGGTACACGTATTACTTAATGTGAAATATTGTGGAGACGGATGAATGTTTGTTGCTATTTCACGCAAAAACGGTTTGTCTATTTTATGATACTTTGCTGTTATATCCCTTAACTTCAGAATAACCCCCATACTACATTTACCCGATAGCTGCCACAAGCGAAATTACGGGCAATAGTTGGCGATTTTATAAATTTCACTGACATCAGTAAATGCATATTTGTATTTCTCGACCACAAAATCAATCATGACAAATTCAATCATAACAACTTGCTAAACTTTTTCCATTCTTTTTAGTATTTTGGTATCCACAACAAATTGAGAGCAAGATATTTACGAGCGTGAAGCCGTTGTATCTATCCATAGCACGTGCTTCAGCGTACTACTGGAATTGGACCCGACTCGGTACGAGTTCGAGTAACAAATCAAAACTTTTCAAACTTGTTACGATGCTCATGTTGGATTTTTTATTTTTATCCGACTGTGAAACTGGTATATTTTCTTCCATAGAATGGTTGGAATAGCTTGTGCTTTAGGTCAAGTTATACTAGGTAGGGTTTTAGTGACAAAAATATAATCAGGAAATATTCTGGAAATCTATCTAGATGAGTGGTAAGTCTAGTAGCTATACTAACAGACTATTATGCAGCCCTTTGCATAGCAGTTTGTTAGTATCTGTACTAAGCCAACCACTATCCTTATCGAGTTCAAAGCTACTGTCCGCACCACCAACTAGAAAGTAGAGCAGAAAAATCTTTGTCGCGACCAGTTTCAAAGTACGACGATGATGATGATTATCTAGAACAAACTAGATGAATGGTAGAGCCATGATGGCTACAATAATAACGAGCCAGCTCAAGCGGTGGTAGTAGGTACCGACAGAATATTGGTATAAGTTAGATTGACTCCTTCAGTTACGTTTCGTTTGTTATTTGGGTGTGCCAAAATCTCAACCTTCTATTCAATTCTCCTGCCATCTCGAGGACTTCAAAGGAGATGTACCATTTGGCCATACATTATTGGCTTCGCAAGAACAAACACGAAACCATGTGTATTTTGAATATAAATTACTACTCTGTTACCCTGTATATTTTTTTTTAAACTAATATTCGGTGGAAATAAGATACGAGATATTTGAAATGGAAATAATTCCACAACTAAAAATTCCTTAAAATTGAATTTTTACATAAATAAACGAAGATGTAAATAAAGGAATGTCTTTGTGTCATATAGAACAAAATCTACAGAAAGAGAGGCCAATAATAATGAATAATCACCTGTGCACTAGGAAACCTCATACTATGTATACTCGTCCAAAAAAACGAACCACAAACACCGCTGCATATTCTAAGCATGGGTAGAAGTCAGTGATAATTATTATTGAATTTATATTCAATTACATTAAAATTAAAACCGCACGAAAACACCAATAAATCATAGCAAAGCATTTACGATGCGCAGTAGCAACACGAATGACATAACAGATAAAAAATGTGTTGCAAATGGTTTGAAAAAATATTTATACCTACTATCGATTAAAAAACAAAGCGATTTTTACCAAATAATTATGTCATATATAATAAATTATATATTTCTTGATCCTTTCTACAAATATATTTATAAAGTAAATAAAAGATATTGTTTTTTAATATAATAATAAATATATTATTTCCTTAAAAACAATTTCTGCCTACTATACTTCATTTTATTTTAATGCTGGCAACATAAGACATTCATCCGCTAGTACCATAGCCTATAATTCAAAAGAATCATCTTTAAGAACTAAAATCTTTCACCAAGGTTCGATCAAGAAACGAAAACTATGTATAAATTTAAAAAAATATATGTTTAATTTTAACGATTCACAACTTTCTGGCCGCTACAGGCCGTCTTTGGTATTTCTCCTTTCACCTGTCATTTCCTAGTGTTCAAAATGCGTAAGTGGTGCTTGGTTTCACTTGAACTTGGTTTGTGAGAAATATACCAAAATTATAATTATTATATTATTGATTCCATCACATATAATATAACCATTAAATATTGGGTTCTGCGTTTGCAATTTATTTTTTTATGGAAGTATGACAATAGAGGAGGATGACATTATTTTCAGAAAAGCACAGGTGTAGCAGGGGCCTATGAAAGGTTTTATGATGATGTATACTCGAATGCTATAGCTTAAAATTATGTAACCGAGAGCATGATTAATTTCTAGACAGAGTAAAATTAAAGATCAAATGTTAGTCCTCACCTTATTACACGAAATGTATTTTTTATTTTATGCTAAATGTATTTTAATTGACCTTTAAATACGTTAAATATTAATCTACACAAGTTTATTTTTGTATACACTTATCTGATATAAAAAATCTTTATTTTACTTTAAAACTTGCAATTCACTTCTGTTCTGCCCACTCTTTCCGGGATGAAGGCTTGAAGGTATATAGTAAAACCCCTATGATGTTTAAGTCTCGAACTATGAAATCCTCAAACTTGACCAACGTTAAACGTCTCCAACACTTATACATCTAAATCATATAGCTCATCGTTTCTTAAAGATCTCAGGTTTTAGAAAACTCAATTAAAGTAATTCCATTCGTTCGAAAAAGTCCAATTAAGTCTTATTCAGTTTTAGCTGACAAGAGAATTAAATAATTCTTCAACTTCATTCAACTGATGGATGATTGATTTTCACAATTTTTTTATTCGAGTTAATGATTGTGAATTGGATTTTTGGAAGGGAAACTTTTTAGGCTTTTAAGAATGTAACGACAGCGACACCGTCAATTTTAGAAAAAATGGCGCTGTCCTTTTATATTTAGGTATCACTACCGACTGTTGCCGAATAATTTATTGAGTTTTTATATTGTTGAAGTTTGTAATACTATTAATGGGTGTAGACTAATTAATGTTTTTTTCTTTGTATATTTTATGACACTCACAAATCTCGGCTTCTTGAAAGGACGCTATTGTTAAATATTCCTACACAAGTGATACAATACGTAATGAAATTATAAATTAGACTAGCCCCAAAAGACAAAAATAAAATTTGAACAATACATAACAGAACAAAAATATTGTATAAATGTATAAATAAATCAAAACATACCCGCGCTTTTGCCAATATTTATTTTCCAAACGAATGAACACTACTATCCCTTCAAACTGTAGTTTCGTTTCGTCAGATCGAGCGAGTAAAATATATATTATTGGCCGCCAATAAATTCGTAGAAAAACGCCTGTGAAGTATTAGCCAATGATAGATGATCGAGATGTTTTTCTGCTAAAGATTTTAGTCCAGCCTGGACGTCAATATCACGAAGGGAAAAATGAGTGATCGTCAAACCTTCACATAAATGTACAGTCACGAAAGTGGTTCCGAAAAATGAGATGGCACACACATTTTGTAGTCAAATATTTTTCTCGCGCTGTAAAGCAGTGAAATTTATTTTCTAGGTATCCATTTTTTTACCTGATTTGTGGGCAGCGTACATAGTCGTGTAGAGGGTGGTGAAGTTTCGGAAGCCAGTTCTTAAAAGGCACAAGCCATATCAGTAGTCTAAGAAAAGTCTTTATTCTGAAGGCTATCCTTATTAAATAAATACACATACATACATACATACATAGACTCACGCCTGTTTCCCCGAAGGGGTAGGCAGAGGCATATTAAACGCCCACTTTTCGCCAGTGTTTTGATCCCACGTAATAGGTGACGAGCCTATTGCCGCTCATCGGGATATTTTGTTTGCCAGAGCCTCGTCCGTTGACCGGCAGGTGCACCACTTGCAGGTGAGGTTGGCGTGGGACCCTACGTTCTTGGTGGGAACCCTATGCAAATACTTTAGGTATATAATTTGAATTTAATGTATTACAAGTCAAACTCGTCCGAAATTCACATATAATTTTGAATTACTTTTAATTATTTTGTAAGACTATGTCAATGACTTCATAAAGTACAAAAGAAGAAATTCCTTTAACTATAAAAATAAATAAGGACTTTGAAATATTTACCTTTTGCTAAAAATACAGACGGTTTACTCATATATAGCCTATACTCACCATATGAAAATAATTCTCCAAGTAATCGCCTCGAATAGAGTGAAACAGTTTCAAATTTTCACCCCATACGACGCAATTTTCATTTACCGTCCAATTTTCAGGCGAGCTTCTAACTAGCTGCATATTAAAGTGTCCGCTGCTAACTTGCTTAGATGTCATACATATGTAGGATGGCTTAGATTACAAGCCACCTCTCAATTTACAACGGACTGGACGTCCACTGAGACATAACAGAGTTGAGTAATTTGTAAGCCATGCTGTGGCGTAAGTTATAAGCTTGTTGATGTTGAAATTTTAGTGTAGACTAGAGGAAGCCAGCAGCTACGCCTGCAATTTTTTTAAATTTACCCTTTTTGGCCGATCCCGTGGGAATTTCGGGAAATCCCTTCATAGTGCACCCCTGCGTTCTCCAAGGAACATACATGCCAAATTTCAGCTTCCTGCGCCCAATAGTTTCGGCTGTAGCGTGTCTGTCAGTCAGTAAGTAACGCAAGGATTTTATATATTAAGATAATTGGATATTATGTAAAGACAAAGAACTATATTTAAACTTATTCAAGTAAAAACCTATTCTAGATGATGCTGGCCATTACTAGATAAATGACCTCTAGAGAAGAATAGCCGAAACAAACTCAGAGTCATTCCTTTTCTTTTCTGTCGTTTAATTCTCTTATTCTTTTAAAATCTTAACATAACTGGTTTAGCATGAGAGTGTAAAATGCCGGATATCCTCTGATTTAGGCAGCCTTGTAGAGCGTCTAACGGACTATTTTTTTTTTTAGACACACTCCTTTATCCCCGAGAGAGGGTAGGCAGAGGTATAATATTACACACACATTTCGCCATGAATTTTTAGGTCCCACGTAATAGGGGGCAAGTTTATTGCCGTTTCCGGGCACATCACTAGACTCCGTGCTGCTACTGAGAATTCGGAAAAACGCAGTAACACTTTTGTCCGAACCGGGAAACGAAACTAGGACCTCCGATCAGCGGACGGACACGGACGGTTATGTAGCGAAACTTGAGTCAAAACTCACGGTGCGCACCACCGACTTTTCTAACTTGACTTATTATAAAATGAACGCTTCTTAAACGACTTTATCGTGAGACGAAAGAAACGCAACTTGCAGGTCAGAGAATTCGCCTGCGTGTTCTGAAAAGACATGTGAAGCCTGCTAACTTTTGGCTACCTATCATCATAGTAACCTTAAACACAATAATATGTAAGATACACATAATTTGACACGTTGTTGTAATCATGACACTATTCAATTATAAATTAATTTACAAGGATACCATTTAAGACATTATTATGACACCGAGACAAAACTATATAATTACGAGAATTGGCCTTCTATCTTTTATTCCCTGTGTGTTCACCAATTCAACTTAATGTTTCAAACTCGCCCAATTCCTTACACTTGTACCACCAGTGACATTCAAGGGAAGCATAATATATTGCAGTAATATTGATTATTGTAGTACAGTTACTGATAGTTATTAATTTAATCTATCATTTCCTTGAGAAGTATTAATTGCATCTCATATGGACTTGTTATTGACTATCTAGTTTTGTTACTATTTGATGATCGTTATTTTAGATAATTCGTTGATGGATCACATTAGTTTTTATGAGGAAATCAGATCATTTCATATTAAAACCTCGTTTTTTCGTGGTGTCTACCAAAGTCACTGTTTTTTTTGTTACAAGCGAACATAATGTAACTAACATAAATGAAATATTACAAAACAACTTCACATAAATACTGACTGGCCTCTGTGGACTCGTTCAATTAACAAGAAAAATATTTTCTTATTGGCCACTATGTTGAACAAATTAAGCACCTTAAAATTTTATTCTCAATTTCTTTTTGATGATGTTTATTCTCAATTTCTTTTTGATGAGGTTTAAACACAAAATTGAATTAGTGTGAGATAAATTGGATTTAGGTCATCATGAGGTTACCATTTTACCAAATTACATTGGACTTAATTGAAGTTTCATGTTTTGGATATTAAAATATCTACTTTGTACAAAAAAAACTTACCAAATTTTGTACCGATGGTTTAAATATCACTCTTGTAATAGATATTTAGTATGCTATATATATCACTTCGCAAAGGTTTGATCGGGCTCAGCTGTAGCCTGCTCGGCACTTGAGTTATTCACTGTAGTGTAGTAATGAGTCCCCCCCGTGGGATCTCCACCTTGTCGTGGTGGGGGGGCTCAGTAACCGTGGCTTGGACACCCGCGGCAGTTCTGTCTGTCCCTCGCAGTCGGGCGCGGTCGCGAGAGAGGCGTGTCGGTGTTGCGTTGCCGCGCGCCCTATCTCCCGCAACCAAATGGGGGCGCACCATTGTTGCGTCGCGGTGGGGCCGCAGAGGAAGAGGAGATGCGGTGTTGCGATGCCGTCCTCCCTATCCTATGCGGCCGCTGGGTGTTTTGGCGGCGGAGCCCAACACCTCCATCCGCCACCAAGGGGGTTTTGTTCGGGGCCCCCCTGACCATCTGGCGGGCCAATACCCGTTGGGGGGTTGCGAGGAATGCTTTGCTTTCGTGATACCCAACCCTCCGACACACGGGTACATGAGGAATACGGGTTGGTTTTTAGTCAGTAAGAGTCTGACAGTTCCCTTCGCCCTTCCCTCAGGGCGGAGGGACTCCATGAGGATTTTCCAACCCGACACAAAAAAAAAGGTGTCAGTAATGAATAACCGACGCTTATTATCTGAGGATTAGCGTGGTCAATTCGAAAGCTCTGCATTTGACTGCCCTATAGACCTTGTGGTTACTGATTCTGGCTACCATGCTGGAGGTTGCCGGTTTGTTTCCCACCTAGATCAAGATTTTGTATGATGAGTGCGATTACTTCTTCTGCATTTGGCTGTTATTAATTTATAATATTTATATTTAGAACGCAGCTGGAGCCTAGTGAAGGTTCCAACAGACTGCTTTGCAGAAGGTATCGGGTTCGAATTCACAATTCTATGACAGAATATTTGCTGTTCCACAGAGGGACTGTCGTCTGACCTCTTTAACCGAAAAAGATAGCTGTAGATGATATTTTTTTTACTTATTAATGTACATTATATACATTATTATTATGTTACGGCTATTACCAACGTTTCGGCGTGAAATCCATTCCGTTGTAGCTATAACCCCAGTATTATGTCTGAGCAAAAGGTATCAGATTATCGCATGCATCGCTAAAATCGCAATTGAGACGCAAAGTACCAATCCGTGTAAAAATCGCGGCAGTTTGGAAGTTTTTAAAACTATTATTATTAGTTGGCCAAAATATGCTAACATTTGGAACCATAGTAGTCTAATTACAGCTAATTTTATTATTTCTCCTTTTTCATATTTTCTGTAATATTGCTTGTGAACTTGCTGTAATAAGCAAGTTCAAACAAAACCGCAGCCTAGAGCTAGTATCTCAAAGTAATATAATTGTAACGAAGTGGATGTGGACTTTGCAGTACACACACTCGCGAACAAACAAACAAACAAACTGTGCGATTTATTTGACTTGGCACCCGCCGCCGCGACTTTGTGTACACTTGCTTAGCGCTTCTTGAGACATAGAGCATATACTCGTAAGTACAGAAGTGCCCATTGTCGACACAATAGTTTTTATTTTATTTTTATTTATTACATAAACAAGTTAAATGTTTTAATCATTAAAAGTAAACAGTTTATAGTGTGCTTAAACCTGAATTGCAAATCAAAGCATGTGCATCTTTTAACTGACTTAACTGATTTTTTATATGACATACTAATGAGTTTGATTTTCATGATATATTGTACATCATGCGATGTTATAATTAATGCGGATCTTAATTGCTGGAAAAGAACTGTGTCACCAATATTATTCACTGAAGTTTGACCTATTTACATCTGTTGTGATACTCGTTATTTTAAATGAACTCACTCATAACGAATTGAAGATTTCTATAAATAGCGCAATATTCTTCTTCTTCTAGAGTCGATGGTGCAGAGATCAAATCAGGGCGTGAAAAACTTTTTTGCAGGTCATCAAAGTATTATCATTTTAGTGGCATGATGACTTCTGCTATGGGGCACCGTGTATGCTTAAGATCAGGTGGCAAAAAAATACAAAGGCACCAGCCCAGTGTGTGGCCAGAGAAACTGCACTGTCGATGGCTTGGTGGAGATCGATTTCCTTACATCAGCGAGGACATTTGAGACACTCTCCAGGTGGCTCACGGTCTGAGTTGATTTAAATACCATTGTTTGTTAGCTTGAAGAAAAACGTGTATTTTATGGTCAAGGAGGCAAACAACCAGATAGATAAACTGATGGTAAGCGATTACTGTTCCTTGGACACCCGCAATCCCTGAAGAGTCCCAAGTGCTTTATGGACTGGATGGGAAGAGGAATAGGAGTAGAAGCTGGACGAAGGAGAAGAAAAAGAGGATGAGGTTTATAGGTGCAGGATCATGATAATATATATTTTTTAAGGAAATCGAATAAATCCTGTGTCGCGGGGGACTTTACAAACACACAACCAACAGACACAATTAACACCCAGACTCAAAACAACAATATATAAATCACACAAATTGTTGTCTCGTGTGAATCGAACCCACGACACTCGGCGCAGTGTCAAACGGCGAGGCGGCTTAGCGTCTAAACCACTACGCCAACCGTGCAGTTAATTTGATATTTTTCTTTGATTCAGGATTGAACAATTTATAAACTGTTATGATCGTCACTTCTGTGTTTTCTTAATCAACGACCAAGTTTACTTAGGCCTTATTGGTTTAGGCTATTGTCACACGAGCGCTTTGCGAATTGTCGAGTGAGAACTTATATTGTGAAGTGTTTATTAACATTGCTAGATACTTCTATTTGTTCATTAAATAACTACATATAAGTATGCTATTCTATATGTTTAAGTTGGATGAACTGAATTTCGCAGAAGTAACTACACAGAAGAAAAAGACCTATGATAAGCTGCCTACATACTTTTTGTATGTTATGTAGTACAATTTACAAGGAATAATTGGCACTTAAGAAACAAGTGATAAGCAGAGGTGTATCTCTGCCATAATTACATAATTACGCGGTTGAGACTCGTTGCAGAAATAAGTCTTCAAAAGTATATTAAAGACAAGAGTTTTGTATTTTGTATGTTTGTCACGAGTAAACTGAAAAACTACTGGACCAATTAAAAAAGTCGTTCACCATTAGAATGCTACCTTATCCTTGTGTATAATCGGCATAATTATGTAAGCAAAGCTATGGGTAAAATACAACTTTGTGTAGAAATCGAAACTCTTTCACCATTGGATTGCTACATAAGCCCCAAAATAACACAGGTGATTTTTATTCGAAATGTTTATATATCGAAAGTTAGAAAATAATATATATTTCTACTTTTTAGGCAGGCCTAAATATCTACAAAACATCTGAGCTAATTCATCTGCTACGTGCTTATAATACCCGACACGTGACTCAAACCTACTAACATAAGCGAGTAGTTTTCGGAACGTGCTTAACGACCCGATCGGAAATTTGATTACCACGGAAATGTATGCCAATTGCCTTGTATCGGTCTTGGTCTCCGGTGCCGTAAGCAATAGATCACTTACTTGCTGAATGGTCCCTTGTTTAACTTCGTCACCAGTAAATTCAATTTGATAGCATACCTAAGATTTTGGTTTTCAAAGTCAACATTATTTATTAATTTAGGTCTCAATGTGATAGCCCAAAAATGGCGATTTTCTTCTTCGATTTTGACCAACGACTTGCTTGAGACCAGTTACAAATATTTATTAGTTTGGTATGAATGTAATCACCATCATATATAATTCCACTGCTGGGCCTCTTCCCATTATGGCCATGCTCCACCACGCTGGCCAAGTGCGGGTTAGCGGACGTCACATGTCTTTCGAATACATTATGAGGAACTCCTAGATATTATGCAGGTTGCCTCACGATGCTTTCCTTCACCGTTAAGCAAGCGGTAATTAACTTTGGAAAGTCATTGGTGCTCGCCGTGGATTTGAACCCGAGATTGCTCTGCGTAGCAGGCAGTCAGTCTCTTCGAATTTACTATTGTAAGAATTAAACGGTAGGTAACTTCGAAGTTTAGATTCGAAGGATTATGGTAGGTATTTCTATACTATGCATAAGAAAAATGGATTCTGTTTTACTATGTGTTGAATTCATTGCTCGCTATTTATTTGCGAATTATTGTGGTACCGATCTCCAAAAAAAACCTTGCGCTTCCATTCTTTATTTCTTTACGTTAGTTATGAGGTTAAGGATGAAATATAAATAAAATCAAGCTAATTGTGTTCCACTAAAGTTAACTTATGGTATTGATGATAAAAATACGTTTTGAGAATAACCATTATTTATTTACTTTTAATAATAGAGTGATGTGGTAGAATATTATTATTATTCACTTTATTTATTACTCTTCACATAGTTAATTTTATATTAATAAACAACATTTAAAAAAAAGGTTTAAAAATATAAAAGGGACCACGGAGACCCACCGGTGTCGGGTACAGGGACCTAGCCACCGGTGGTTAGGGCCTCAGAGACAGGAACTTCCTCACGATGCGTGCCGTGTCGAGAAGAACTGCCTTCTGCATCAAGGACTTGATCCAGCTGCCCAGTGCGAGCCTCTTTAGGTGTTGGTCGAGGTTCTTGGCGATAAGCCCATTTACCGACACGACTATCGGCACAATGATCGCCGAATCCACATCCCACATGTCAACAATCTCGTGAGCTAGGTCCAAATATTCCAAATTATTATTATTATTATTATAATCATTCTTAAAGCTCTAAAAAATAGTAACTTTCTCTTATCAACAGTTTTAACATGCAGAATCAACGAAAATATAATATTCAATCCAGTTTTTTTGGTTAAACACTTAGGAGCATAGTAGGTACTTAAAATATAAAACTATTTATTTATCTTTGGCGCTTTTTCTTATAGTGATACTTGCCACACGTCTTTCTTTTACAGTTTTCACCACTCGAGGATCATTTGGTGGACTTAAGTGTCTTTCTTCGGAATCTAAAGGTTATTATTTTCGTTACTTTGGACGTTATCTTCAACCAATAAAATAAAATAAAAAACATTTTTGTGTTAAACGGTTATATTACAATAAAAAAATATGTAGGTTATGTACTAAAAGCTAAAAAATAATTTAGCAAGTCCTAGCTACCAGATCGCACCAATCTTCTCATCAAGCTGGGGTATTGATCAGACAAATATAAAATCGTTGGGCGCGTATCCAGAGTAAACATTTTGATAAAAATTTCACGCGCCCAACGATTTTATATTTATCTGATCAATACTTGGTTTGACTGCCGGTACGTAGGTCACTGCTGTGCAATTGCCCATGGAACGGCTGTTTTTAGAATGTGATAATTTTGTAACGTGTGCTTTTTACTAACATAGGTTAAGTTTCTGTTACTAACAAAAATGAGTCTATGGTTACTTGAATAAACTATATTATTATTATTATTATTATTAAATACCCCAGGTAGATGAGAAGATTGGTGCGATCTGGTAGCTAGGACTTGCTGAATTATTTTTTAGTTTTTAGTACATAACCTACATATTTTTTTATTGTAATAAAACCGTTTAACATAAAAATGTTTTTTATTTTATTTTCAAGTTTTTAGTTTTGTTGTTAGTTCATAGTGAGCCCTATTCTACCAATCAAGCCCTTTCATTTGATTCCCATATTGAGGTTGTCGCGAAGAAATATGTGATACGCCATTTTGTATCGGCGGCCATCTTGGATTTTTCATAGTGAGCTCTATTCTACCAATTAAGCCCTTTCATTTCATACCCATATCGAGGTTGTTGTGAAGTAATATGTGATCTGCCATTTTGCATCGGCGGCCATCTTGGATTTACAATCATAAGGAATATATTATGTTGTATTGTCATCAAGAATAAGAGTGTGTACCAAATATCAGATCAATCTGTCATCAGAAAGGGGGTGAAATTCCAATTACTAAATTTGACCCAAACAAATAAACAGGTCAAGCTAAATAAAACCGTTTACAAATTCTCAAAGCCATAATAATTATGTTTAACTTACAACAATATTTTCAACTAAATCTATAGAGTATTTCTGTGTGATCTGCCCCTTAATCTTTCTTTAATTTGTATTTGCCTACGCTTAATAAGTATGATAAAAACGATACTTAACTCTTATATCAACCAACTGTATTTTTACGCAAGGCCGTGCGCCATAATAATCGGATAATAAACTGAAATTGGAATTTAAATCTGTGCCAATAAACCCTATGCTTTAACCGTATATCCACCGCTGTCGTAAAACCCCTTCAATAATGAATTTCCAAATTAATACAAGGGTTGAAAATAGCATTTTAAAAAGGTAAATAATCGTCGTTGGCAGGTTGGAATTATCGGAAAATTAATGATTACTTCCTAAAATAAAGAAAATATTTCGTCGTGCGTCTAATATAGCGTCAAGTTTAAAATGATTGATAGTAAATTGAACAAAGATCACTTTAAAAATACAAAGGGCTTGTTAGTGCATTGTATAGTTTAGCTGCATGTTTATCGGGAAAAATTATACTGTGTTACAGCCTGGTTTGATGAGATAGGTCTCTCAATAAGGGATTACCAAATCATCCGCAAATTTGGGAAGAGATATGTGTCTACGAAGAAATCCTTATGTTTGAGGTAACATGCAACCCAATCTTTAAAATGTTTGCTACACTCTGGCAAATGCTTCGGATACGATTTGTATACAGTTCTTTTGTCGCGAAAATATACATTTTCATAAGATTTTCATTCAACGTCAGCAAAAGAAACAAGTGCATGTCGAGCTACGATCAATGTAAGTTTGTAAATAACATTGAATGTTCACTTTTTGTGTCACTGTAAAGCACATTTTACATACAGCCAAATACTGCGGTTTGGAAGATAGCATATTGCTTATAGTTTCCGCGCAAAATCAAGAACGAAGAAATGGCTGGACATGGCGAAAGAAAAGGATGCAAACGCAGCCGGTAAACTTATCAGAACTCGCTCTACCCTCTAGAGATAGCTGCAAACTCAATTTTTGCTCAATTTACATATACATAGGTTAGAAGCTATTTAAGCAACTCTGCACAAAATAATGCAAATATTATGAACGTTGCACTTCGTAGATAAATATATTTTAGGAGTAGTAAGTACGTATATAAAGTAATTAGAATCAAACAGTCATATAAATTAATTAACCCTAGATAGCTAACCTTTTGATGTACGGTATTTAAGCTAACCATTCGTCGAAACGACGGGTATTTGAAAAGCTAAAATTAACCTATTGTTTTCCATTAAAGTTTATTTATAGTATTGATAATAAAATACGTTTTGAGAATAACCATTATTTATTTACTTTTAAAAATAGAGTCATCATTCTTGAACCTCTAAA
Organism: Euclidia mi; assembly: GCA_944739405.2. Classification (NCBI taxonomy): domain Eukaryota; kingdom Metazoa; phylum Arthropoda; class Insecta; order Lepidoptera; family Erebidae; genus Euclidia; species Euclidia mi. The sequence continues at coordinate 43,561,974 of OX123206.2, read as the reverse complement.
AAATAGCAATTTTCTCTAACCAACAGTTTTAACATGCAGAATCAACGAAAAATATAATATATAATCCAGTTTTTTGGTTACACATGGCACTTAGGAGCATAGTAGGTAATTATAATATAAAACTATTAATTTATCTTTGGCGCTTTTTCTTACAGTGACACTTGCCACACGTCTTTCTTTTACGGTTTTCACCACTCGAGGATCATTTGGTGGACTTACCTGTCTTTCTTCGGAATCCAAAGGTTCATTATTTTCGTTACTTTGGACATTATCTTTAACCAAAAATCCTCAAATCTTCGCTCTTGATGGCAGAACCATAATTCTCATCATCATTACTATGTCCTTGGTTTAGTAGATATGTTATCTTATCTTCATGTAACGAAGTCATGATATAAATCTAAAAACAAAAGAAACTGGCTACAAAAATACATCTGCGCTCTCTAATAAAATTTAACACTGAAGCCAACCACCCGTCGAAACAACGGGCAAAAATTACGTATCTCTAAAATTATGGCACTTACCAGGTTGACGCGTGCTTTACTGCAACGACCTCACCGGCGACAGAGTTGACTAAAAGAGTCGAGACCTTTGGACGCGTGTTTAAAAATATCACGACTGGTTTGGATGATTTTAATAACCATTCCTCAACTACTTGATCATCTAACCAGGCGTCTTACAGTTGATTACATTGCTGGGCTTCTCCGTCCTAATATTGATGCTTTTAATTTTTCTCCAATTGCATCTAGTGAGATCAAGAATATTATTCTATCCATAAAATCCAACGCTATGGGGTTTGATACTATCAGCCACCGCATGATCATGCCGATTTTCGATCATCTCATCCTCCTTATATCCCACATTTTAAATTTTTCACTTGACAGTGGCACTTTCCCTTCCCTGTGGTGTAAAGCCTTTGTTATCCCACTTCCTTAGATAACGACCCTTTTTCTGCCTAAACATTTCCGTCCAGTCACTATGCTGCCCTTCCTATCCAAAGTGCTTGAAGCCTGTGTACATAAACAGTTGTCTCAATTTGTGTACCAAATCAACTTGCTCAGTCCACTGCAATCCAGGCCAGGTCATAGCACGACTTCTGCTCTCTTTATAGTGACTGGCGATGTTAGGGCAGGTATGGAGGACACTAAGGTCACTGTGCTGACCTTGGTCGACTTTCCTAACACTTTCAACACTGTCAGTCACGATATGCATCTATCGATCCTCTCCCATCGCATGATCACGCCCAATGCATTGGAATGGTTCTCAAGTTATTCTCAGGAACGCCAGCAGTCTGTTCGCTGTGATGAAACTACATCGAGTTGGCGAAACATAAGCTCTGGTGTCCCTCAGTGTGGCATTATCTCTCCTTTACTATTCTCTATTTTCATTAACGTTTTAACTCCAAATCTTCGATGTTCGTATCATCTTTATGCTGATGACTAGCAGTTGCACACCCAAACGAGGGTGGATGGTGTGAAAGTTGCCATTGCTGACTTAAATAGGGACCTTAAGTCAATGATGGACCGGTGTCATAAATTTGGCTTAGAAGTTAACACAGCGAAGTGCCATTATTGTAGGCAGTCGCCATTTATTGCATAGATTAGACATGCAAACTCTACCTCCTGTAATGTTTAATGGCTTGGTCATTCATCATAAAAGACCTAGCCCTGTACATCGATTCCACTCTCGATTGGCAAGCACAGGTGACTAATGTTAGTCAGAGGGTCACCGGAACTCTTCGAGCATTATACTGCTTGCATTTCCTTCCTTCCATGACCAAGATAATGCTTGTGCAGGCTTTAATATTTCCCATTATTGACTATGGTGATATGACCTGAATGCAGAATATCTCAATAAGTACGACCGGCTTCTCAATAACTGCATTCGATTCATTTACAATCTTCGTAAGTATGACCACGTCTCTACTTATGATTCCGAACTTAGATGGTTACCAATTCGTCAACGCCGGTGTTTGCGTGTTCTTACTACACTCTTCTCTATTCTCAAGTCCCCTTCCCCTCCGACTTATCTCACCTCATACTTCCAATATCTATTTTCTATCCATGAGAGAGATCTTCGTTCTTCTCATAATCTTCTTCTTTCTTGCTTCAGTCATACTACCGGGTTCATTAACTCTTTCTTTGTTGTGCAGTCTATTATTTTATGGAATACACTCTCTCCTGAAATCAGCACGAACCGCTATGCATTCAAAATGAAAGTTCGAGAGCTTCTTTTTGAGAGATTAAAGGAATCAGCACATCAGTCTCATCCATTATTATAAGTATTTATGTATATTGTAGTGTATGTATATTAAGGTTTATATTATGTATAAGTATGTATTTATAGAACTATATATTTTGTATGTATTATATCCCTATTATATATATAATTATTTTCATGTTATGTATAATATATATATTCTTTCGACTGTGGGTCAAGGGGTTTCGGTTCAGAAACAAATGATACTAGACGGTGACAATGGATGAACTGCACATCCATTGTCACCTTCTAGTATCATTTGTTTCTTCGACATATGTGGGCGTGCATTGTCGGGTGAGGAGATGGTAAGTAGAATAACCGTTGTATATCACTTCAGTTATTAATGTAAATACTCACAGTACAATCAATAATCATAGAAAACAATTACAATTTCTATCAAAAACTAGCGTCCACCGTTCACGTGGCTGCGAGCGCCTGTTCAGCTGTTTCCTGCTTGACTCCGATTCAAAAAGTGTCCACCTCGCCAGTGCCCGGTGTTCGCTATGGGAATGTCATTCTTCTATTCAGCCAGTATCAACCTCAAATAAGGGTGTAGTATGTGAGGCACACACACAAACACACACACACACACACACACACACACATATATATATATATATATATATATATATATATATATATATATCTCTCTGAGGTTGACAGGTAGAGAATGACTTATGGCATTATGTCCACCTTTGTACACCATGTTTGTGCATAAAGAAATAAATAATAAAAAGATACAACGATATTATTTCGCACTGCCCGTCGATTCAAAGGAGGTTGGCTATCTAGGATTAATTGTCCTAAGTTAGTTTTAAGCGTTCTGCACAGCGTTATCATAAATCGATCTCTTGTGCCTACTATGTTTAAGATTTCAGGCAAAATTGTTAGTTCTCTATAAAACGTTTTTATTTATATATATATATCAGATTGAAAGGTAACTAAGTCTTAAAATACTATACAAAGAAATATATACAGAACATACAAATAAATATACACATAAAAAAAAATTAGAGCGCGTCATGAAATTCATCCACATCGCCGTCAACTGGCAGCGTGCCCAGAACGCTGGCAGCGTTGCCACGTTGTATGGCGATACTTACCTTCTGGGCAAAATACAACCCAGCCTTCTGGTCACGCGAGGCGTCGACAAGTCTCTTTGCGAGGTCTATAAAAAGAGATCTCGCACTTGGACCCCATGGCCCCAACGTTTCGACCCCAAACGGCTCAAATACGTAATCCCCTACTAGGTTTACGTATTTTCGCCGTTTGTCTCCGCTGTAACAGCAGCAGCGCCCGCACAACCGGCTGTGCTAGGAAGATGTGATGGCGCGAAGGTATCGACACACGTTGCGACCCATACCAAAAGCCTACCCAACTTCCATGGCAGTAAAGACATACCGTCTGGTCTTTAGCCGTCGTTGCATACCAGGCCCTAAGGTTCAAGGTGGGCTGGAACGCCAGCGGAGACAAGATCCCGACAGAGAATGTGACCAAGGCTGTCGACAGCCTCTCCACAGTGACAGCGATGTGGAGTAACACATGGCGCGCCTAAACGGAGGCAAGACGCGATGCGGAAGGTCGTATCGTCCAGCATGGTACCGATGTTGGACGATGGCAGTGCTTGAAGCCAGAGGCCCGACTCCCACTCTCCCACAGCCAGTAGGCGAGTACGCTCTGCAGCATTAGACGATGAGCTAAGAAGGTTTTCTCGTATTCTGCTGCAAAGCGGTCCATGCCACTGCCTCTGAGAGGATAGGTTTCGGGGTAACTCATTGCTTGGACAAGCTCTTCTCCAAGCATTCGTGGCATCGGTCTTACACGGCACCTCAGAATCGACCAGTGTTGGAGCTAAGATTTTCCTGGTCAATTCTGCAGTACCGAGGACAGGAATGCTGGTAGGCTAACATTAGAAATTTTTCGAATACCGAGGCCGCCAAAACGTGCAGGTAAGGACGCCTGTAGCCACAATCGGTCATTCAGTGCTATATTCAAAATTTGACTGAGAAGAGTAGTTTGTATAATTTTGTCTATTTCAATGAGTAGGCTCGAATTTTCCAAAAAGGTGAAGCTCGAATAGCGTGAGTAAATTTAGGCACGAAAAGACAATACCGAATTATAGCGAAAGCCGAATGAATGTTAATTTTGAGGAGCCTGTCAGAAATTTCACAAAAATTTTGAAATTTTTCATAAATAAATGTATCAAAACCTTCGTCTAAAATCGTGGACCCAAGGAGGCGAAGAGAACTTTTTTCAATGTGGGTTATATTGGAAGTCAGAAATTGAAATTTGGAAAGTATAGAGGATTTATTTAAATTGTCGTATATGAAAATTTCACGTTAGAACTAATTATATGGTATGAAAATGTATGATTATTTTTTGTTTACAGGTAAGTTCCTGAGACTGATTTAATCGGTGATTCAACATTTTCCTGAAAATATAATGTGCATGTAAGTAAGTTTTGATAATAGTAAATAAGTCACAATAACACAGTGACTAGTTACTGTAGTTTTTATTATACCCATATACCAGAATTTGTAAATCCGAAGTGAAGATGTGACACACTATGAGGTATACTGTTGTTAAGTAACAGATACATAAAACTTTGTTTTATATATGTATCTAAAAAACCACTCTCAAGCATTACACTGATGAAAGTGCAATACCGAAGAACTTCTTTCTTTCCCGACATTCTGGCTAGGTCTCACCATACATGGTCACGCGAAGATGTTTTTCTAAATCGGTTTCCTTTGTGTGACTACTTATCTGGGACCCGTTGCATAAATATGACTAACGTACCGTTGAAGTGAGCTAAAGCATGATGTTTGTTAATTCTACCGGATTAAAAATGCGCTTATTCTGCTTCAGTGGCCTTCTAAAGACTGAATTTTGAAGGTCCCTGTACCATTTCCGAAGGTTTTATCCAATGCAAGTAAGTACACGGCGCATATAAATCAAAATTGAACACTAAACTTGGACCTCGTTTCATTTTAAATTTTAAAAGCACTCTGTTTTACGAGCGACACATAAACTGCGTTTTATTGTGTCGATTTTAACTGCCTGTACGGAACGGCACTTTAAACTGTATGTACTGAAATGATATATTATTTGTTTATATTACTAGTCACGGATATGTATAGCAGCTATTTTATTTGCCACGTTAGGGCAACGACAAGACAACGGAAACTGCAGGTGCGTGATATATTTTGATATTAATAATATCTTAGGACAAGTTACACACGGTGTTCTGATCCCAACTAAGCTGATATACTGTGGCAACGAGATAACTGATATACATACTTTTATTGTCCGTGGGGTGACGGATTAAGAATACGGATTGTCACCACCCCATATCATCCCATGGGTGTCGTAAGAGCCGACAGAGGAAGCATATTATGCAAAGAACAGCACTGTAAGAGAAGGAAAACTTGATACAAACCCTATACCAACCCGTTTGGCTAGCGTTGTATAGTAGGCCAATTCCTCCTTTCAAAGGAGAGGCCTAGACCAGCAGTGGACTGTTAAAGGCTGATGATGATACTTTTATATTCTTAAAATTATACATACCTATTAATAATATATTTCTCCTTGACAGAGGAAATAGTCGTAAGCCTTACATTTTTTTTCTCTAGGGTGGGAATCGTAACCACGACCCACGGCATAGCAATCAAGGACACTATAATAGCTAATCAAAGCTCCGTCCAGCATTGTTTCTAATTTGTTTGAGAAGCATTAATATATTGACTAAAATTAGAACGCTTCTTTTGTTTTTCGTAGCTCTGTGACATAATAAGGCTTATAGAAGGATTAGTGACATTTTGATAAATCTTTAGTAATATTTGGATCCTCGCAGCAGGTGTTTGTCAGATGGCCTTATATAACTTTATAATATCTTGGTTTATTATTTTTGTTTCATTGCATCTATCTAAATATTTTTTTTAGTTTACTTGTAAATAATATTACAAAACAAAATAATTTGTAGAAATATAGGTTAAACTCAGCTTAATGCATAAAAATAAATTAAATTCAATCCTAGGCACAAGTAACACCGGTTCCAATACACATACCTGTGAAGTCATTGAAAAGAAATATGGAAAATATATCATGGCATTTGCGCCAAGGCAAAGGCAAAATTAAAAAAGAACCAGACAAGGTAATAAAGATTAAGTTTCAATATCTACTAGTATACCTAAGTGATAATTTACTAATGGAATAATAAAGATAAACTTTAACATTATTCTCTTTTTTCCTCAAATTACACATAGCTCAGAGCTGTAATACTGTAAGTTACTTAACTACACTACAAGGTATGTTTGCACAATCAAACTATCTAATGTAAGCAATGCTACATACCGGCAGCATTAAGTACACAAAAATATACTTATAGCTAGATCTACTAACCCTAAAAGCGAGATAATATCTCGTGACGACTGGTGTTCAGGATAAAAAGAAACTTCACAGTTATTCCTAAACAATTCTACCATAGTTACATTATTATTAAAAACAGCAAAACTAAAATAACAATATCTGACATGATGTAGTATAAAAACAGAGAAATAGGTTGAGACATACATTTTTTTTTCTTCCTCTTATGAAACCAATAGCATAACAGACTAAAAATTTCACAGAGCCATCAACATCAAGCCAATAGAAGAAAATTGAATCAGTCAACGATTAAACGACAAACAACAAAAAAGAACAAAGTGGAGACTGAAGAACCGATAATACAATTAATACTTGCCGCTCTGGCAAAGGGCGAAGCAGCTAGAACTAGTTCATTAAATGATGAAAATCAGGTTTATGGAAATTACATAGCAAGCAAAATTCGACATTATTCTCAACACACCAAGAGTGAGCTGCAAAGTAAAATTGCCAAATTACTCTTTCGAGCCGATAAGGGCTACTATGATCATTATTTGCCCATCCATCACACGATGAAGTCTAAATATAGTTCACAAAGCAATACAACGTCTGCTCCAACTCTATCTTTCCAACTTGGTGCTAATTATATTAATAATAATGGAACAATATCACCAAATGTGACTATAGGTTTAGATGAACTCAGTAGTGAAACATTGGATTCATTGTATTTTGATTAGACGTTCCAATAACAGTAGATATTCTGCCGACATTAACTGTAATACAATTTATTTTGTATCCTCACGCCTGTATCCCCGAAAGGGTAGGCAGAGGTGTAATATTACACCCACATTTCGCAATGAATTATTAGGTCTCACGTAATAGGGGGCGAGCCTATTGCCGTACTGGGCACATTACCATAGTAAAAACAGAATAGTAAGCTAGCTAAGGCCGCTCGGCGAGTTAATTGCCTACTCTTGCGTTGACGCACGGGTTGTCACGTGTTTACACCGTGGCGCCGGCTTTGTCGGCGCGCGCGCTTTTTCGCCGATTTTTTAAGTGATTGCGCTGAATACTACAGAATTTAAGCTTTCATATATTTTTTTTCAAATACCTACTGACTAGCTAAGCGTTATATAACTATCTAAATGCCCTTTATAGCGAGAAAAATGTAACAAGTTTAATTTACTGTCGTTTAACACATTGTATAATATTAATAACGTTTATTACAAAACTGAATGTACATAAACAATGCTCGCGGGCGAGCAGTGTAGTACCTATATGAATGCGCGCGATCAGACGCGCGGCGCATCCCTTCGCAGAGCTTGCCGCGCTCGTGAGATTGGGTGCGTGAAAAGTGCGTGCGTACACGGCGCCCCGGCAACTCACGCATACATTCAAACCAGCGCGGCGGCGGCGGCCGATTTGTATGAAGCTATCCTACTATTCTGTTTCTACTATGACATTACCAGACTCCGTGCTGTTACTGAGAATTTCCTAACGAAAAAACCCAATAACACTTTGCCCGACCCGGACATCGAACCCGAGACCTCCCAGTCCCACGGGCATATTTATGCCGCGAGACCAACGAGGCAAAAGGTAAAATATGTATAGTTTAAGTGAAAAGGTGATACCTAACATGATAAATATAGTAGTAATAAACCCATTTAATACTACTAGTACAAAAGTATCTAACACTCATATATAAATTACAAAGGTATTGCTATTAAAATAATACCACATTATTTTTGTTGTTCTACTTAAAAACAGATACTACTAGAATGAATCATGTTTTACTATTTATTATTAAGGTGTTTTTTTTTATTTTGTGTGTGTTAGTAACTGAACAATTTTGAGATTAAGTTAATAAAATAAATCGCAAATCACTGTCGCGTTTACTATTAAGTATCTGAAATACTTGTTTAAATTTAAAAAGAAAACAAATGGGATATGAAACTAAGTAAGCCACTTAAATAAATATTATAAATCAAATTGGAAAAGTACCTTCTTGTTATTATCTTTTCGATATGCAACTTTTTACAGGTTTACTGATTTTAGTTCGTTTACAAAAAACTTTTTAATGCGAACATTTACTATTTTAAGTCCGGTTGATAATTTTTTTTTTACTTTCCACACTACTGACATTTTTATTGAATTTCAATTAAAATGATTATCTTTTACTAGAAGGTGGAAGAATCGAGAGGAAACCTGCATTTCAGAGAGTACTTTAGGTATAATGGTCTCATACACGTTCAGTTATTACAAACCGAGAAGGTACAACAGTAACTACCGTTTGACCTACATATATGGCTTAATTTAACCCTGCAAGACCATAACAAAATACTTATTTTTTTTATATTGTGACCGATATCACCGACAGCCCGCTGTGCAGAGCCTGTATGGCAGCAGACGAGACGGCCCTGAGGTCTCACAGTACAGGCAGCAGCACCTGACCAGACACAGCACCCTGAGGGCCACATCAAGAGCCTGCTAGCCTTCCTCGAAGAGCTGGGTTGGCTCGAATGACTAGACCATTCCCACCGGTACGCAAAATACACGCCAAAACGTGGAGTTGCGGAGAACAGCCCGTGCCATCAAGTATCAAGTATATTATGATGCTTTTTTGGAATTATTGTGATTAGAAACTAGATAAAAGCTGATTTACCTTGACAAAGACAAAAATAAAAAATAGGTGACATTAAGCCGGTGAGAGAATGAGATCGAATATAACATAACTTCTTTCATAACTTCACGCCTTTTATCCCCGAAGGGGTTGGTAGAGGTGTATTACTCACCCACACTTCGCCAATTATGTTTCGGTCCCAATGTAATAGGGGGCGAGCCTATTGCCATCTACCGGGCACATTGTTAAGCGAGCGATAATTAACATTTTTAATACACACAAACTTCCAAAAATCAGAGGTATGTGCCCGGGGTAACTGGAGATCGAACCCAAGACCATCGTCTCGGCAGTCCGTTACGTAAACCACTGGGCTATCTATACACCTGGAATATATCTATACTAAAATTATAGAGCTGGTTGAACGCGCTCAAAACGTGGCATAATTGAAAGAAATAACAGAAATAAAAGCACAGATTTCTTAATCGCGATAGGACTGTTATCAAAAACCCAATATCTTCGGTCCGTTCCAGTAACCCAATTTGATTACAAGCGAGGGGTTAGGTAACCTTCATGTAATAACTGTATTAATGCAGTAAATGTATCTTAAAACAACCTACGGGACTTAAACAGTTTAAAATAAAAACCTTCGAGGAGATGAGATGAATTTAAATACCTAACTAGCTGACCTCGCGGCTACACCATTTACACCCGCGTTATAGAGCTACTGCTCAACACACATGGCTCACAGCGTAATGTTATATAGCCTATAGTCTTCCCTATATAATGGACTATACAACACAAAAATAATAATTCAAAGAGTAACAGCAGTGTTTTAGATTAGAGCAATCAACCAAACAAATAAACAAACACTTCAGCTTTATAATACTAGTACAGAATCCGTCATAGGAGGACTATTATATGTATTAATTTTTACTTAGTACTTGCTTTAACAAGTTAAGAGATACTTCGACAGATTTTTATAATGATGTACTGTAGTTACTGCGAGTATAAACAGACGGTGCCTCTCATTAGTATTCATTCATTCAACCACGGCTGCAGTATGTATATAACTTTGCCAACGAGTTTTATAATTGTCACACACATATTCAAGCCTGTGTGTGACAATCTGGTGAAAAATGGCAATCTTTTGACAAATAAAAATAAGGCTTCAAATCACACGTATGTTATTAGCTTTTTGGTGTTTTGTAATCATGATAGTATTGGGCGGTTTTCTAATAAAAATTTAGTCTTTAAAATATCATGAAGTATTTTCATATTTTGGTGTGCGTTGGTTGGAAGAATAAAACGCTAAATCTGTTTGTTAAACCATCTATGCGCATTCGTTGGATAATAAGAGTAATTTAATTATATGTATTATACACCGCTATTTTTTAATTAGTACAAAAACTTTAAGGACAGATTAGCGAAGATATTATTATCATATATGAGACGTAAGAATTTCATAATATCAATAAAGAGCAAAGTTATTATAATTTGTTTATTGTAGAAAATCTCACTTAAATCATAGTCATATTTTACAATCCATTCACTAGTTCATTGATAATATTCCATCCTGCTCATTCGCATTCTCTCTGTCGCACTTATGATGTAGGTAGCCATAGAAAATAAAATGAAGAAAAATAATAAATGTAGGTAGTTATTTTTTAATTTTGTTAATTCTACCCTCTCCTTCATACTTCATTCGGGCTTAGGACCGGTAAAATTTATCGTTTAACAAGTAATTTAATACGGAGGTATGTAATTAGAAAGCTAACAAATATCAAAATAAAAGAAGGTGTTCTGGACTGAAAGAAAAGAGTAATTTTAGCGTATTTATGAAGTTAGAATCATCTGCTATTTACAAATATTATTTTATCATCATCATGTCAGCCTAGAGACGTCAACTGCTGGACATAGGCCTTCCTCAAGGTGTGTGGAGAACACAGACCGATTTTGAGCCGCCCGCATCAAATTATTATTTACTTAAGTACGTATTATTTACTAAACTTACAAGTATTTCTATTGTCCTTCGAAATGTCCACCACCGTTGTCAAAAGCATCCAATATGCACTGTATTAATTGTTTGACACTGACCGGATCACTTTTGTACACTCACAATAAGATGTCCATGGGTACACAGCTGCACTCGCGATTTTTCCACTCAAAAAGTACGCACGAAGCATAGCTACATACTCCCGTGATATGAACTGATATGATAGGCCATCGCGTCGGGCAAACGTAGACAAACAATTAACTTTTGCAACGAAATTAGATACACTCACTTTTGCTACCAATTTAGTACTGTTTGTCCCATCGTCGGAGCGTGGCGTAGGCGCAGAGGGGCGGGAGGGGAGGGGAATTTATCAATGGTTCATTTTACTATGATACTCGTAGTACTCGGGTCGGTCATAGTATTAGTATTGCATTTACCAATTATCACGTATTTTGTGGATAGTTTTGAGACAGTTTTGGGACTTAGTGTTTTTATTTTTTAACTACATAAATATGATCAGTTAAAGATACTTAGTGCTGTGTTAAATTTTTTGTACTAATTAATAAATAGCGGTGTATAAAGTCGTTGCGCTACTGAGTGACAGACAAGCTAGAGCCAATAAAGAAACTACTAGGTGCAAGAAGTTGAAAGCCATATACGTATAATTTTATAGCTGTATACTGGAGAAAAATATGCGTTAGTGTATATCTTTCAATAAAACTATCAAATATCGCTATTTTTTACCATCTTAATTTCAGCCTTTTAAATTGAGAATACTGGCAATTACTTTAAAAGCCTGGAATGACCAACTGCAATTAATAGAGCAACGAACAGCCATCATCTATTAAGTTTTTATGCAGACAGCTTACGCAAAGTTTTACTGAGCAAGAAAACGACGACGTTTCTTGCTATTTTTGCAATTTTTCCAATAGTTTTGTGCCAACGTTTCTAAAAATTGCTTAATTGGAATGATGGAATGGTGTTCTATCATTTCATAAGATGGCAATTTGATCAGATAATATTATGGAAACATAGTTGTGAACACAGCGAGACCTGGTAACCCATCTGACAAATAGACTGTGACGAAGTCGTTTCAACTCATAATTATATTTATTATTGTGGTCCATCCGGGATTTCTGTCGTATTATAAAATTGCAAAACAAAAATTTTGATTTCGGATATTTATTTTTCGATTTATTCATTTTGCTGTTCAACTATGTCTATACCTCTCTTGACAGTTCTTACTGATCTTTGCGCTGTCCTTGAAATGTGACATTTTACTTTTCTACAGAGAAACATGAAGAAGGGCATGTGTGAGTTTAATGGTAGTGAATGAAGCAAACGAGATGTGTCAGGATCATTGCAAATGACGTTCCCTAGTCCCTGCCTATCCCTTCGAGAAACAGGTGTGATTCTATGTATGTACGTATGTACAGAGAAACATTATCCCCAGTCATCTGTATAATATTCAAATGCTAACCCACGGCACAATCCCACGTGAGGCGGCCGATATATTCATCATCATCACCAGCCCTGTATATAAACTGTCCCACTGCTGGGCACGGGCCTCTTTTCACTATGAGAAGGGTAAGGCCATAGTCCACCACGCTGGCCCAGTGCGGGTTGGCAGACATATTAATCAAGTTTAACTGCTGTGTACATTGTGAAATGGCTGACATTGACTGGGCTTGGCTTACTGACTAATTGTGAGCACATGAAACGGACATGGAGGATTACAGACCATTTATTGACCTCAACGTATGTATAAAATTTTGACTGCACGGTTGGCGCAGTGGTTTAAGATCCTCGACACTTGACAGTGTTGGGTTCGATCTACACACGAGACAACATTTAATGTGACTCATAAATTGCTGTTTGGATCTGAGTCATTGTATCCGTTGGTTGTATGTTTGTAAAGTCCCAGGCAATACAGGATTTATTACTGCGGGAGTTGTCTGATAAAAAAGAATATATTGCAACGGCTGTGGTCGCAGAGAAAAGATTTTATGTCATTAGAATATCATAGTACTAGAAATATTTGTAGATTTAATAAGTTTGTAACGTATTCTTTGCCAAAAATATAAAATGTTCAGTATTTACAAGTCCCTTAAAATTCTCATTGTATAAAACTTACCAACCTACTCATAACAAAAGCAATCACATAAAACATTCGCATGTGGGCCACTGCGGTGTGACGCGCAACCCGCTAGGGGATTCAACCAATCGCAGCGCTAGAAGCTTGAACTTACTCTAATGCACCTGCCGCCACCTGTCACACCGAAATGTAACTTAGTAAGCTGTTACACCCACATTTGCTACAGAATATAACATTTTCGCTCATAGAGATTTAGCCAGTGTTTGACTAGAAACGACTAGAAACTATACATTTAAAACCATTGAGGTATGTAAGTAATAGATCAAAGTTTGAAACCCGAATTGTGGGTTTCTTTTTTTATTTCCTACTGGCATTTTCTTTAACTTTAGTGCCACATTTATCAGAGTCATGGTATGATTGTGTATCTTTAAATCTGTTTAAGTTTAAATAATAATGAAATAAAAATACTCGAAATTACACCACAGATGTACCTAATAAATTATTATCAATAAAATATACCCTATTGTTATTAAACAACAGGTTCGTGTGGTGACTGATTAAGAATACGGAATGTCACCACCCCATATCGTCCCATGGGTGTCTTAAGAGCCGACAGAGGGAGCATATTATGCAGAGAACAGCATGAGCACTGTAAGAGAAAGAAAACTTGATACACACCCTATACCAACCCGTTTGGCCAGCGTGGTATAGTAGGCCAATTCCTCCTTTCAAAGGAGAGGCATAGTCCAGCAGTGGACTGTTGATGATGAAAGGCGGATGATGATAATTAAACAACAGATTAAAACTAACGTACATTTTTTGTAAATAAAAGAAAATGTCTCCGTAAGTAAAAGTAACTGCAAACTGGCTACTTCTATACAAGCATTTAAATATTTTATATCAGTAACGTTCTGTCGCTTACGTTTGTAAGTTTCGTCCAATAATGATTGTTTATGTATATTGTATTTTTTACTCCAATGCTCGCCCTTCTTTCGCAATTGAACGAAATGGTATTATTTTTGTATGCAAAGCAGCACAGTTGTATTGGCTGTGTAGGTAAATTTTATTACAGTCACGACTTGCCAGGCATACTTGCCATGTAATAGAGGGCTTATTGCCAGTGGTCTTGTCAGTTAGCATAGTTACAGGTAATGAAAGTTTTTAAGTGTCTCTATTTGTGTAAGGTTGGTAAAGTGTGAGTGAAACTAGGGAGTCTAGTCCGAGGATGGTCATGGAGACTAGTTGACTAGTCGACGGAAACAATGCCCATACATTTCTTAAAGGCGCCCCCTAGCAGATAGTACTGGGCAATAGAGACCGCCACGGGACGCTTTTAGAAAATTAAAATTTTTGTTGGCGAGTCCCTACCCACCATGACAATCAAGTGCAAACTCGGCATAGATGCCCTGGTAGGCATACACTGGCGTTTCTAAGCTACAATTATTCGGTTAATAAAGTAAATGTTAATCTTCACTCGCTTTCCTAATAATAATTTGACCCATAGATGGCAATACGCTCGCCCCCTATTGGGACCAAAACATAACTGGCGAAATGTGGGTGTGTAACACCCTTCCTCCCCCTTAAATGATGTGTAATTATTCGGTTATTCTTAGGTGTACCATATTCATGTAGTATTATCATCGTCATCAGTTTTGAAAGTAAGTTCAAAATTTTTGTTGGTAGATCAAACTCTGCCTAACAGAAAAATCATATTATTACGTAGTAGGGTTATAAAGTGAACGCGCGTGTGAACAGTATAAGTTCCACAGTTGCTGGCTGTTACCGCGAGATGGCGTTAACGTTCAGGCTTTATAACGTGATGCTGAGTTCGCACTGCATTTAAATAGAAATAACATTCAGAGGGTTCTATTACAAATTTTACACACGATTGTCACGATGACGATAGTCTAGTCGACGGGAACAATTTCCATACATTTTCTAAAAGCACCTCGATCGGACAGTAGCTATCGATAGAGTCCGCTAGGGGGCGCATTTAGGAAATGTATGAAAATTGTTCCCATCGACTACTCTATCGTCATTGTTTAAAACTCGTACTAGACCCTCAGGTATGGGAGCGAGATTGTTACGGACAATAAATAATTGAGTAGGGGATTAGACTGTTAGGCATCATCTTCGACTGACATCGATCTTAAAGCCCGGAGTGCACTTCCTTGTCTAACCAGATTCAGATGTAGTAGGGGTTTAAAACAACATGTGATTCATAGTATTTTCTTGGGTTTACGCGAATGTTTCAAATGTTCACATTGAAATCAAACTACGGTTGACGGATTCTATCGCGATATATTGGTTTTAGAGGTGTTACACACTTTGTCACGGTGGCTTGATGTCTTTTAGTATTAAAGTCACAAGTAAGCACATTCTGCGTAGACAGTAACACCAATTATTGAACAATGTTCGCGTACTTTGAGATTACTTTTAAATTCAAGACAAAGACAAATATCTTATTTTAAATTGTCTTTCGGTATATATACCACATACCTTTGTTTGGAGTAACCGATATTTCGGCATTGTTGCAAGCGCCATGTTCACGGATGTACTAAGGGTATTGCGGGTGAATGAATGTTACGAGCAAGTTAAACGGTCTACCCGCTTTCTTACTCGTTTTCTGCGTAGAACACCACTATCACTGTTATCGCTATAGCACTATACCTACCCGATCACGACATACTACACTCACTACGTCAGCTCGCGGTTTGAGTCTTTAGGTACGTGGTATATATCCCGAAAGACAATTTAAAATAAGTTTAAATGACTGCCGTGACCACGGTTCCTGTAAAGCAACTAAAACCTTGGCCAGTTATAATAAAAAAATGCAGTGTCTAGATCATTCGATTTAAATGTAATATCTCTAAAACATGTGAATCAATTTCATCGCTCCCAAATCATCTCAAATTCTACAATAAATATTTGATATTTGGTATCGTTTATGTATCATGTTAAATTATATCAAAGAAAATGAAATCTGGCACCACAAACTTTTTAATGTTTTCCTTTATCTTGCCTCTAACAATTTATAAATAAAGTTACTGTATAAAGATAACATTGCCGGCAAGTTCAAAACAAACAGTAATATTATTCGTATCTTTTAACCTCATTATTTCTATTGTTGCCTATAAAATTGAGTCCATGCTGTCTGATCTTAAGCGGGCGTTGAGTTTCATTGTGAACCTTAAATTGAAAATTGTGGCGTAATATTCACATACATATATATGCTTACGCTTTTTTCCCGTCGGGGCAGGCAGAGACAACGGAACGCCACTTGCTTCTATCCTTACAAACCTCACGCGCTTCCTCTACATTCTTTACTCTTTTCACACACTTTTCAAATAAATTATAGTGCTAGATACTGGTTTCTTCATACATTTTCAAAGGTCATTGGGCAAAATATGACCCAGTAAACGATAGTTTTCCTACAAAAACCAAATTAGTTTTAAATTTTTAAATATTAACATACATTAAATTTTAGATAGTTTTTTTTTTAAACCATGGGAATAAAATGTTAAAGATAAATAAAAATAGATAGTAAATATATTGATAAAACAATTTCATTGAAGCATTCAGTTAAATAAATAAACAAAACGTTTGCGCGCTACTAAGAGTGCGCGATCGACGCACGCAGTCATTCGTCATTTGTTTGTTGCGATCTGTGTGTTACTTAAGCTTTTATTGTTTTAAGATTACTACTGCTCTTGTATCCACGGTCGCCGCACCATTGGATGCTGCGCGCATATAGCCAGCATAGTATATTTTTTGTCTTGAGCCCGACATCAAGATCAAATAGATGCGCCTGCGGCGTTTTTAGACGATACAATTATTCCTGTAGACATTGATCATGTCGAATAAACCTTAAAAACTCTTCTATACTTGTTTTATTTTCCTTATTTTATTTTTAAAATCATGTTTACTATCAAGAAATCAATAAAAATGTACTAAGCCTTGTTATAATTAACCTTATTATTATACATACATACATACATAACATCACGCCTTTTATCCCTGAAGGGGTAGGCAGAGGTTTATTTCTACACCCACTTTTCGCCAGATATACTTTAGTCCCACGTAATAAGGGGCGAGCCTATTGCCGTACCGGGCACATTTCCAGACTCCGTGCTGCTACTGAGAATTTCGTGACAGAAAAACCCAATAACACTGCCCCACCCAGGAAGCGAACCCGGGACCTCCCGATCCCACGCGCACATTTATGCCGCGAGACCAACGAGGCAGTCGTATAGGGTTTGATGTCGAGTTTTCCATCTCTACGCAAAGATGGTATCTGCATCGTGTTATCCCTTAGTCGCCTCTTACGACACCCACGGGAAGATAGGGGGTGGTGACACTTGTATTCTATGCCGTCAACCACACGGCAATTATTATTATTGTCCTTATTATTGTATTTTTTATTTTTTTAGATTTATGTTTTTTCCCGTTATCTGCGTTAATGCGACATATATATTCGTAAACTAGAGACGTTTATCTAAACGTCCTACCAATTTTTTTTCTGTAGGCCCTGGGTATAGGTTCCATACTTAGTTGCCCAATGACCTTTAATAAACAAGTTAATCATTGTTTTAAATATGATACTTTGTTCTTGGCAGCAAAATATTATTTTATGCGCGTTGTATAATTTATTGACACTATGTTATCGTAAAAACTGACGTCGAAAATATAGAAAAGCAAAACACAAAAATGTTTCTTGTCTATGCTCATTTTATCGCCAACTTTTCTTTGTTCATGTTTTCTTTTCAATTTTATTGAAGTACATTTTTGCCGAAATGTTTTTATTTAATCATCTCCATTGAAGTTTTTCAAGCAAAAATACTAAATGCAATATGGTTGTGAAGATAAGTCTAGACTGCCATAACTATAATAAAATGTACAATACATTTAGTAACATCACTCAAATACTTCGAAAATAAGTAGATACTATTTATTGTCGATATTTAGTAGAATGACTCTTTGTAGATGTAGGTACGCTGACATTTTAAGGATGAAGACATTTTAAACGTTTTCGCGGACGGAGGCGTGTTAGTCCAGTCAAATTAGGTGCAAATCTCGGAAAATCGAGATACTCAGTATATTACCACGTAAACACTGGTATTTTGGCATCCTAAAAGTGTTCTCAAAAGTCACATATGATTGAATGTCCGCAAGTTTTAAATTCAGGGGTCACAAAAATCGTTTTTTTTTAACATTTTTTGCTAATATCTCGTTTCCTATGGGTTTTAAGCTATTTTTATTTATTATCAATATTGTAGAGAATTAAATACTCTACGACTTTTTTAAAGACATTTTTTTATATCTTGACCTGTTTTCGAGATAGAGGGCGTAGAGCGCGCGGTCAGAGAATTATCTGAGGTCAACTGGAAGTCTCGATCAAAAACTCGTAATATTAAGCTTATAATTTATTGCTAAACATATAATTATCATTTTTTAGTAACTTTTAGATTAAATATTTTTTTTTTGGTTAATTACCTATTTTTAATTAAGTGTCAATTTATTTAATAACACTTACCTGGCCATGTAATTAAGAAATTGTTGAGGAAAATACCAAAATTGTATTTTAATTCTAATCTAATTTCTACTACTGACTTTCACTAATTTTTCTTCACCTAATTGTACAACCAAGTTATATAGTGACTTTCAAGATGAATATCCTTCGAAAACATGTCATGGTTCAGGTGAAGGTCTGACACATTATTACATAATGAAAATAATAAGGTTTTAGATAACAATCTTTAAATTTTTTCTGACCAATTAGGAATTGGTATGGGTAGCCTTATTAATAATTATACTGATCGGAAAAGAAATAAATTTTTAATTGATATTTTTATCAAACGTTTCATTTTATACATTTATTATAGTCAAAATTAATAAAAATTTCGAGATCAAGTTCTAATTTCAATTCTCTTGTTCTTCTTCATCTTCTTCTTTTTCTTCTTCTTCCTCATCATCGTCGTCATCGTCCCTCTGCTGCAGAATTTCCTCTTCTTTACCGTCTTCAACGATATTTGTCTCCAAGTCATTCATGATTTCTGGGTCAAAGGTTGTATCATCATTAATATCGGTCTGATATGGTACAGCATTGAGACAAGTATGTCCATTACACTGGTCGCAAGCTAAAGAGCATTGTAACCCCAATTTCATTGCATAGGCATTGTTTCTTAAAACCAAACACTTCACTTCGTCTTTTATGGGGTATAGATGGTGAAACTGTAGTTTCTTCGTCTTCTAGTCGCCGTTTTGCTCCTTGAATACAATGTTTACTAGTATAAATATTTCAGCACTTTACATGCACTTTCACAGAGTTTACGGATTTCAACTAGTCAATATGACCGTCATCTCATTCAATACTTGAAGTTCTCAAAGTTTTCATGCCGCGCACTACTTCAACAAATTCACTTTCAGATGAATCTGACTTATCTTAATATATAAAATCCTTGCGTTACTGACTGACTGACAGACACGCTACAGCCGAAACTATTGGGCGCAGGAAGCTGAAATTTGGCATGTATGTTCCTTGGGGACTGTAGGGGTGCACTAAGAAGGGATTTCCCGAAATTCCCACGGGATCGGCCAAAACGGGTAAATTAAAAAAATGCAGGCGTAGCTGCTGGCGTCCTCTAGTTACATATAAAACATAACTTAGCCATAACTCTTTAAATTGTACGTCCGTAACCAAGATACGATTTAAAACTAACGAATAACTGAGGGTAGTTGAAAGTTGCCCCCATATAATAGGAGTCCGATTCCCAGGTATAATTTTTGAAGTTGTGAAAGAACTATCTTTTGCCCTCGGCTTCGCGTTGGTGTTTGTATTTGTGGTTACACAAATCTCTTTTAATGTACGAATACTTAAATATTTACTTTAATATGACAATATGTATGACGCAACAATACTGACAAATGCGACAGCACATGCGCAGCACTCTATTAACAGCGCATGCGTTCTTACTTCCAACAGTTAGATTTGTGCCCTACAAACTTTGACCTTCTCTACAATCCCTCCCAGGTTAATTTTTGCAACTAATGGTAGCCTATGTCCGTCTCCATATTCCAATATATATTATTTATATAAAATTTCAACAAAATCTGTTCAGCCGTTATAGCGTGAAAACGGAAAATACATACATACATACATACTTTCGAATTTATAATATTAGTAGGGATTTCAGAATTTACAGATTTTAAATTAGATGTACTTAATTATTTTCTACTTCAAATGCTATTAGTGTAAATTAGAATATAATTACATTTAGTAATTTTTCAATTACCGAAAGAGATTATGAGTGATATTGAATTGATAAATTTTAGAATTATTAGAAAGAAAGATTGAATTTAAACTAAAAGTTAATAAAAATGATAATTATATGTTTAGCAATAAATTATAAGCTTAATATTACGAGTTTTTGATCAAGACTACCAGTTGACCTCGGATAATTCTCTGACCGCGCGCTCTACGCCCTCTATCTCGAAAACATTTCAAGATATAAAAAAATGTCAAATAGAAAAGTTGTGGACAATTTAATTCTCTACAATATTGATAAATATACAAATAGCGTTAAACCCATAGAAAACGAGACATAAGCAAAAAAATTCAAAAAATCGATTTTTGTGACCTTTGACCCATGAATTTAAAACTTGCGGACATCCAATAATATGTGACTTTTGAGAACAGTTTTAGGATGCCAAATACAAGTATTCACGGTAATATGCTGGGTATCTCGATTTTCCGAGGTCAAACCATAATTTGACTGGACAGTGGACTATGTGAAATTTAGCATTATTATAAACAGTTTGTATGAAGGATTATCAAAATTTTATTTTGGCGTTACAGAACTACGAGTTAAGACAAAAAAGAACTAAGGCTTAGGCTATTCAGCTACTATTCACTTGCCTTAATGTCTTTTATTTCTTATGGCAGTGAAACGTGACAAGTGTTTGAGCAATATAAGCAGTGCCTATATAACAAATTTTACACCGTCGCGATTTGTATATATCATCAAAATTATTTAACGCTTAATCGCTTTAATGAAACTTAAATTAAGTTATAAAAATCCTATGTTATTCCAACTGTGGTTGACCACAGGTTGTGGATTGATCAAGACTTCATAGTGTAAAGAAAAAGAGTAAATTATTTACACAATTAATACCCGAAATAATGTTGTATATGGGGTGGGGTGTCTTTGTATCAAGGAGATAAATGCTAAGCTGAATTGGCGAAGACACGCGCCAAGGTGGCATTAAAAACTTCTGCAACTACGACACTCCTAGTGGCCGGGACATTGTAGACGAACTGCAAGAATGTCGTTTAACACTGATACGGCCACGTTTTCGATAATCGTCAAGTTATTCAGGAAAAATATCTTAACACCCCAACAACATCACGCTCCGCTATACGGTGTCGGTCTAAGAATGTAATACATGCTGCTTTTGTGTTATAAAGGATGACATTCCTGCGGTTTGCCGTTAAATACCGGGTAAATTTTACCGTAAGTAGACCCTAAAATTAAATTCTAATTCTTAAATTGCAACGAGGACAACGTAAGGATGATGATGCACGTATGGCGTAGTGGTTTAAGCGGTCACTTTTCCCTTCAACATTGCGATAAATGTTGCAGGTTTGATTCTCCCACGCGGTAACACTTGTTCTGCGCCACAAACTGATGTTTCTTGTCTAATTCTTTGTGGCCATAGCTTGAATGTTTGAAATTTCACCTGCGACAAAGAACAATTATCTTCTGTGTCGCAAATGAAAAAGAAAAGATTCTGTGAACACTTTGAGTTATATTTTTGCTTCTGACGCTTGCGTGACCCAGCCACCATAATACGACTCCACAAAAACAAAAGACACTGATTGATGTACAAAAAATCTTTATAAAAGCTTTGTCTCGTTTTTACGGCGCATTTTATGTACCCAACACACGAAGTTTCCACTGACACACTAGGTAAAAAATAGTCGCCGTAAATCCAGCGTTAATATACTGGGGCACACGACAGATGGCACTCATTACACGACATTCTACCGCACCGGTGGTATGACACTATTTGTAACGTTGCACGATCTTGGGGCAATCAGTTTTTAGAACGGACAGCAAAGTAGGGTGTTTCTGGAGATGGGTTTAAGTGGTGTGATTATTATGGTAAATTTAGGGTTTACTGAATCATGGCTTTTGTCTAGAAGATGATATCGTTTAAAGGGAGAATTTCAAAAGCTGTATTTATCTGGGAGATAATACCCATGGCATTACGTCCGCATGTATGCGCTGCGCTGTGTATATAAAGATTTACATAAAATAGATCTATGAAAAGTAGTAGGATGGTTCATCAATTTCTTCAGTCTCGCGTTAAGTTTTACGAAATTGAAATTAAATAAGTTTAATATAATATGTGGCGCGTTTCAAGCTAATGCATTTTTGACGCAGTAGTCAACATTCCCATAGAGACATAGTAACATAGAAATGAACATATAGGAAATGCTTATTTTATTACAACCCCTGCAATCCTATATAATTATGCATTTGTTGCTGTACATAAACAGATTCTATCACACGGCAAATTTATTTTCGATCATGCCATAAAAATATAAAACTAAACGTGACGGACAAGAGAACGTGACCAGAAATTAAAAAGAGTTTTGCATTTCCCGCTGCATTCGAGGTCTACTTTAACTACGGACAAAACGTGACAGCAAATATTTCAAAGTACTTATTATATTTAAATGTGTCTGTTACAGATATTCAGATTTTTCTGAATAGACACTAAAGTTTCTGACATGTACTTGGCGCAGAATTCACAACTCAAGATAAGACGCGTTGTCTACTACAATGGTCACTGCTATTGAATCTGGCTATTGCACAGCAGGTACTGTCTGAGAATGTGGGTGGAAGATAGATGGGAGCAGCTCAATAAAAAAGACCTCGTTTTACGAAATAGATCACTTCTAAGATTTATGAAATAGGCATTTCCAAAGTCCCTAAAGAACGTAGAGTTCTAGAGATTTTTATTACTTGGTTTGACAATTTCTGACTAATGTTCATCGTATCTTAGTACTATCGGTACACGTATTACTTAACGTGAAATATTATGGAGACGGATGAATGTTTGTTGCTTTTTCGCCCAAAAACGGTTTGTCGATTTTATGATACTTTGCTGTTATATCCCTTAACTTCAGAACAACCCCCATACTACATTTACTCGATAGCTGGCACAAGCGAAATTACGGGCAATAGTTGGCGATTTTATAAATTTCACTGACATCAGTAAATGCATATTTGTATTTCTCGACCACAAAATCAATCATGACAAATTCAATCATAACAACTTGCTAAACTTTTTCCATTATTTATAGTATTTTGGTATCCACAACAAATTGAGACCTAGATATTTACGAGCGTGAATTCGTTGTATCTATCCATAGCACGTGCTTCAGCGTACAACTGGAATTGGATCCGACTCGGTACGAGTTCGTGTAACAAATCAAAACTTTTCAAACTTGTTACGACTTGTTACTGCTCATGTTGGATTCTATATTTTATCCGACTGTGAAACTGGTATATTTTCTTCCATAGAATGGTTGGAATAGCTTGTGCTTCAGGTCAAATTATACTATGTAGGGTTTTAGTGACAAAAATATAATCAGGAAATATTCTGGAAATGTATCTAGATGAGTGGTAAGTCTAGTAGCGATACCAACAGACTATTATGCAGCCCTTTGCATAGCAGTCTATTAGTATCTGTACTAAGCTAACCACTATCCTTATCAAGTTCAAAGCTACTGTCCGCACCACTAACTAGAAAGCAGAGCAGAAAAATCTTCGTCGCGACCGGTTTCAAACTACGACGATGATGACGATTATCTAGAACAATCTAGATGACTGATAGAGCCATGATGGCTTCAATAAGCACGAGCCAGCTCAAGCGGTGGTAGTAGGTACCGACAGAATATTGGTATAACTTAGCTTGACTCCTTCAGTTACGTTTCGTTTGTTATTTGGGTGTGCCAAAATCTCAACCCTCTACTCAATTCTTCTGCCATCTCGAGGACCTCAAATTTCACCTATGATTTCGTAGAGTTCAAAATGCGTAAGTGGTGCTTGGTTAGCATCACTTGAACCTGCATTTGTGAGATATATACGAAATTTAAATAATTAATATTATATTATAAACAATCTAATATAATATAACTACCAAACAGTGGGTTCTACTATTTTATGGAAGCATGATATTGAGTAGGATGATATTATTTTCAGAATGGCGCATGTCTAACAGTGGCCTGTGAAAAGCTACATGATGATGTATACTCGAATACTATAGCTTACAATTATGTTACCGGTAGCATGATTAATTTCTAGACAGAGTAAAATTATAGATTAAATGTTTGTCCTCACCTTATTACACGAAATGCATTTTTTATTTTACGCAAATTTTTTTTTGACTGTCAGTGTTAAATATTAATCTACACAATTTTATTTTTGTATACAGTTATCTGATATAAAATATCTTTATTTTACTTAAAAACCTGCAATTCACTTCTGCCCACTCCTTCGGGGATGAAGGCGTGAAGGTTTATAGTAAAACCCCTATGATGTACACATCATAGGGGTTTTACTATAAACCGAGTATAGTATATATATAGTTCGAGACTTACAAGTCTCGAACTATGAAATACTCAAACTTGACCAACGTTAAACGTCTCCAACACCTATACATCTAAATCATATAGCTCATCGTTTCTTAAAGATCTCAGGTTTTAGCAAACTCAATTAAAGTAATTCCATTCGTTCGAAAAAGTCCAATTAAGTCTTATTCAGTTTTAGCTGACAAGAGAAATATATAATTTTCTTCAACGCCACGAAAATCGAATTCGCCTCTTAAATAATATTTCTGTTCAACCGATGGATGATTGATTTTCACATTTTTAGTTATTTTTCGTTTTTATTCCAGTAAATTATTGTGAACTGGATTTTTGGAAGGTACAAGCTTTGTGTCAATAATTTCAGTATTCGTTTGAGTTTTATTTGTTTCAGCGTATAAATCACATTTATTATTCCATAAAGATAAATATATCAAAAACAAGTAACATAATTTCTGTCCATCTTAAGGTTGCCTGGAAAAATCGTCCTTTGCGATAAGGCCGCCGATTGTACATAAATCGTTGATTTAAGTTGCTTTAGAATTAATGTAGGTTATTTTGGTGCACAATAAAGCATATTATCTATCTATTATCTATATCACTTTGTTAAGGCTAGGCACCAGTATCATTCTCAGCTGTAATCTACTCGGCACTTGAGTTATTCATTAGACGTTTAAGTAATAAATAACCGAATCTAAAATCTCTGGGGGTTAGCGCGGTCAATTCGAAAGCAGCTTTCGAGAGTCGCTCTGAATTTGGTTGCCCTGACTCAAGTGGTTCAAGTGACCCGGGCTGCCGAGGTAGAGGTTCGATTCCCACCCAAGACAAATCATTGTGTGATAAACGCGTCTCTAGATGTACTTCATTTATTGCACGCATCGATAGCCTAGTGCAGATACCAAAAGACTCCGCATAGCAGTCTTCATACCGAGTTCGAATTCCCAATTTTATTCCATGACAGAATATTTGCTGTGCCATAGAGCGATTGACGTTTGACCTCCACTGCCCAAAGTGATAGCTGTACCTAGATGTGTAAATGAACTATTATTTAATATACATAATATACTTATATAACGGCATTTACTAACGTTTCGGCGTGAAATCCATTCCGTGATGGCCATGGTAGCTATAGCGCATGCCAAAACGTCTCGGGGCTAATTAACGGTATTAAATCTGTATCCATAAATAATTGCACATTTGGGAGCCGAAATACAAATCCTGTTAAAATCGCGGCAGTCTGACTGTTTATAAAACTTTTATTGTCTGTTGGCCTTTTAGGGGTCTCAATATTATGTTGTGTGAGAGATAAAAGAAAGATGCCAATACAAGAAAGATATACTTTTACTGGTACCAGGTTACAATATAAATATACTACAAATCTACGACCTAACTGTATGGGAGCGTGGAGACGACTGCTGCGCCGCACTTACACATTATCGTGCCTTGTATATAATTTGTAGCGTCAGCAGCCGCTACAATACTCCCCCCTATATTAAAAAAGAAAAAAGATCCTTTTAAACTAAAAATAACATCATTTTAATATCAGTAGAAAACAACAGAGAATAGATTCAACATAAACTAATAACAATAAGTGCATGCTAGCGCTCGAATCACATTATCGTAAACAATTGTACCTACGCATCAAGTTACTCGAGCGCTAGTTCTGAGAATGCAAAGTTAACAGAAATATTTATGTGGGACTCTTAAACGATAAACTGACTCTATTTATAGAATTATTTCACTTCAATTAATCCGAACAACACCAAAAACACTATACAGTACAAAAACGTTTCTAACGAAATTTCTTTGCTCTTCGTAAGCCGCTTGTAGAAAGAGCTGGTCGTACGAAGAAGCAAATCCGTTCACGGGTTCTGTCAGGGATCTTCCTTTGCTGCCTGGGCCGTAATGAGGGATGACAGGGTGCGCTGTCCAACACTGAGCGGTATCCATCCTCGCCTCCAAGTGTGATGAGTCGCTTCGACGCGTGCACTGTCCTATAGAGTGCCACCACCGGTCCCCTGTCGTTCGCCGCCGCCGGAGTATGCTGCGTATTGTACGTCTTGGTGCGGAATGCTGCCTCGCCACCAAGGTCAATACGCTTTTCGCCTATGCCTCGACGTACGCACTGTCCTGCAGAGTGCCGCCGCCGTCGTATGCCGCTCCGGAATTCGTCTACTGCCCATGTTGCCATGATCGCTGTTATCGGCAAATCGTCGTGTACCTTGTTCCAAATTTGAGTCGCACGTGTCCTGACTCTGATGTTCTCCGCAGTTAGGTCGTAGATTTGTAGTATATTTATATTGTAACCTGGTACTAGTAAAAGTATATATTTCTTCTTTTGGCATCTTTCCTTTATTTATTTATTTATTTTAAAACTTCATGTACAATATATTGGTACATTGGCGGACTTAATGCTAAAAGCATTTTATCACTCACACAACAACATAATATTGAGACCCCTACATTGGTGACCCCGACACAACAAAATTCCATTTAAACGGTCTCCTTAATTTTAGATCTAATTGAAGTGACTTAGTACCATATGTGTTAATCACTGAACCATTGGCGGCAAAAAGTTTAAAATTGGAATTAAGTCTAATTCTTTCTTATTTCTAAAATAAAATAGGGAACACAGAAATAAATGCGCCTGAATCTATTAAAAACTTATAATTATATTTCCTATCACTTACTATTAAACGGTGATCCTTGACTGCACAACCGCCCACTACCGGCTGCAGCTCTGCTAGTTTTCCGACCTCGAGGGCTGCTGTTTTGTCATCCAGTTGCAGGGCGCGATGCAACTCCTTGCTTTGTGCCTGTACCTCCAGTGATACGAGCACAGCCAGTCTGGGTTCTCCGGTGTCCTGCGCGGCCTGGATCGCGTACGGCTGCGTGAGAAGTTCCTGTACCCGCTGTCCCTTCTGTGCCTGAACCTTTGTCTTCCCGTATTATATTTCCTATCACTTACTATTGAACGGTGATCCTTGACTGCACAACCGCCCACTACCGGCTGCAGCTCTGCTAGTTTTCCGACCTCGAGGGCTGCTGTTTTGTCATCCAGTTGCAGGGCGCGACGCAACTCCTTGCTTTGTGCCTGTACCTCCAGTGATACGAGCACAGCCAGTCTGGGCTCTCCGGTGTCCTGCGCGGCATGGATCGCGTACGGCTGCGTGAGAAGTTCCTGTACCCGCTGTCCCTTCTGTGCCTGAACCTTTGTCTTCCCCTGTCCATCTCATTTATTTTTAGGTTGATCTTCGCTATCTCCACCATGATCGCTGCTATGTCGCAGGTTTGGACGAATGTTGCTGCACTGCTGCGCACTACCTCGTTGACTTGCGGTGACTGGTGAGTCTCCATGACCTTGTCTGCTATCACTGCCATTTCTTCCAGGTCCTTAGTCAACGTGACGGTGAGTACTGCTCTGACTGACGATGGTAAGTGACCTTGCCATAATATTTTCAAAGTGTCGTCTTCTATCTTTCCTCGCGCCAGTTCTTTCATGCGACGCAGCAACTGGCTGGGTTTCTGGTCTTCCAGCTCCATTTCCGACACTAACTTTTGTACCTGTCTTGTCTCCGACTCTTCATAGATTTGTAGAAGGCGTTTTTTCAATGTGCCGAATTTGTCGCTCTCCGGGGGATTGGCTACGATGTCTGCTACCTGCTGTATGACTTTTTTCGGGCTAAAAGTCGGGTATTTTATTCGCGACCGACAGACTAGAGATGATGGCATGTTGTTCATCCTTCACGACGCTTGACGGAGTTGGCGGTGTTGGCGTCGAAGCTGTCGGAGTCGGTGCGGGGTACATTGTAAGTCGTATTTTTTTCGTCGGGGTCACCACTGTAGTGCTCTGTGTGTATGTGTATGGGTAATTTAGGTGCAGACAAGTGAAACACTCGGATGTTATAAGCCAACTGGATATTTGTTTCATTTCATAAACTCAATACATAGGTACATAAGTACACCTTAGGCACACGACTACAATTTGCATTCGCAGCATTCTCACACATATACAATACCCCACAGCCTCAATTACATTTGGAACGAAAAGTCTAATTGCAGCTAATTTTATTATTCCTCCTTCTTCATATTCTTCTCACAATAGGTGGCTCTAAGAAAAACCTGCCTGACAGACAGTTTATTTTGCAATAAGCAACTTTTAAAACAAAACCGCAGCCTAGAGCTAGTATCTCAAAGTAATATACTTGTAACGAAGTGGATGTGGACTTTGCAGTAGACGCACTCGCGAACAAACAAACAAACAAACTGTGCGATTTGTTTGACTTAGCACCCGCCGTGACTTTAAGTACACTTGCTTAGCTCTTCTTGTGACACAGCACATATTCGTACAGAAGTGCTTGTGGCAAAACTGTAATATTTTCCATGATTTATGGATTCGATTTAATGATTTATGTACATCAATAGCCCAAAAAGCCGATGGATTGGAGCAGAAAGGTTTTAGAGTGGCGGCTTCAAACCGGATGTCGTAGCAGAGGTAGGCCTCCTGCAAGATGGATCGACGATATTGTTGGGATCGTGGGCAGCGGATGGATGCGGTTGGCCTAAGACTAATCTACAAGAAGAGCCCTGGGAGAGGCATACGTCCAGCAATGGCGGTATTTTCGTTCATGTGATGATGATGTACATTATACGATGTTATAAAGCGGATATTAATTGCTGGAAAAATCTGTGTCATAAATATCTTTATTCTGCAGTTTGACATAGTTTCATCGGTTGAGATACTCGTCATTTAAAGTGAACCCACTCTTAGCGAATTGCGATTTTTTCTGTTACTAGCGCAATATTCTTGTTCTTTCTTGAGTCGGTGGTACAGAGATTAAATGGTACCAGCCCAATGCCAGTGGCCAGAGCAGAGCTGCATTGTCCGTGACTTGATGCAATCCTGCTTCCAAACATCTGTGCGGACATTTGGGATACTCCAGCATGTTAATCATGGTCTGTTCTGTGCAGTACGACATATGTACAGACGACAGACGTGTTATGTATAGTTAATCACTTAGATTAATTTTAACGCAATTGTTTCGTGTTTGAAGAAATTGTTTTTTATGGCCAAGGAGGCAAAGAACCAGGTGGATCAACTGATGGCAAGCGATTACTGTTCCATGGACACCCGCAATCCCAGAAGAGTCACAAGTGCGTTACCGACTGGATGGGAATAGGAATAGGCAGGAGAGTGAGATGAGAGAAAAGAAAAGGGGACGGGGTTTATAGATGCTAGAACATGATTTCTTTGATTCTTGCCCGGTTTGAACAATTTATAAATGTTATCATCGTCACTTCTGTATTTTTTTACTCTACGAGCAAGTTTACTTAGGTCTTATTGGTTTAGGCTATTGTCACACCAGCGCTTTGTGATTTGTCGAGTGTGAACTTATATTGTCAAGTGATTTAATTAAATTTCTAGATATTTCTATTTGTTCCTTTAATAACTATCTGGTAGTCTATATGTTTAAGTTGGTTGAGCTGAATTACGCAAAAGTTACAGAATTTTTGCCCTGTGTAACATCGCCTATTTTTTATTCGACATAATTATGTAAGCAAAGCTTTTAACGGTAGTAGAGCCTTGCTGATTTTAGCATAAATGGGCCGGCTCGACCGGGAAAGTACTACCCTCTCACAGAAAATCGACGTAAAGGAACAGTACCTAAACTGTTGCGTTTCGTTCGGTGAGTGAGAGTGCCGGAGGCCCTATCCCCTATTCCTTCTCCCTCATCCCACTCCTCATCCTATCCCCTTTCCCAACCCCAAGGGGCGGCAATGCACTTGTGAATCCTGTGGTGTTGCTTGTGTCCATGGGCGGCGGTAATTGCTTACCTTCAGGCGATCCGTCTGCTCGGAGCCGCCTAATAACCTAAAAAAAAAGCTACGGACAAAATGCAAGTTTATGTTAAAAACGAATTTCGCCATTGGAATGCTACATAATCCCTAATACAATCCCTAATGTGTATGAAAGTTACAAAGTATTTCTCACATTTCAGGCAGGCCTAAATATCTACAAAACATCTGAGCTAATTCGTCTTATACGTGCTTGTAATACCCGGCACGCGACTCAAACCTACTAACACAAGCGACTAGTTTTCGGAACGTGCTTAACGACTCGATCGGAAATTTGATTACCACGGAAATGTATGCCAATTGCCTTGTATCGGTCTTTGTCTCCGGTGCCGTAAGCGAAAGATCACTAACTTGCTGAATGGTCTCTTTGTTTAACTTAGTTACCACTAAATTCAATTTGCTAGCATCGCTAAGATTTTGATTTGCAAAGTCAAAATAATTTATTCATTTAGGCCTCAATGTGACGCTTATGAATGTAAAAATTTAATTTAACTACCTACTTTTAATGATTTCTACTTTTAATGATTTTATAATAATATAATCGATACTGAAACTTCGAGAAACGGGGGAAAAGGACCATGAGTCAAATTGGGCTCAGTGTCCAACAGAGTTATGGCATATGCCATTGTAAAGGATTTTGTTCGTACTAAAATTGTTTCTACCAGCACCACCTTCAATTCCATTGCAGAAAAAGATATGCACTTAAATAGATTTTGTTGAAAAATACAATTGTTAGTCATAAAACTGTTATAGTGACAATATATTCATACTTTAAAATCAGTGGCGTAGCTAGCTTGGGTGGCACCCAGTTGGCGGTCGACCTTTGGATCTCCACCTTGTCGTGGTGGGGGGGCTCAGTAACCGTGGATTGGTCACCCGCGGTGAAGCTAAGAGGGATCCAGGAGGGGACGCTCCGCGTGGGCTTGACGGAGGCCTGCGCAGGATGCGTCCAAAGGGCCGGGTGCGAGGGACAGTTCTTCTGTCCCTGGGGCGCACCATCGCTACGTCGCGGTGGGGCCGCAGTGGAAGAGGAGATGCGGTGTTGCGGTGCCGTCCTCCCTTTCCTCTGCGGCCGCTGAGTGTTTTGGCGGCGGAGTCCAACACCTTCATCCGCCGCCAAGGGGGTTTTGTTCGGGGCCCGCCTGACCATCTGGCGGGCCAATACCCGTCGGGGGGTAGCGAGGAATGCTTCAGCGATACCCGACCCTTCGACACACGGGTACGTGAGGAACACGGGTTGGTTTTTAGTAAGTAAGAGTCTGACAGTCCCCTTCGTCCTTCCCCCAGGGCAGAGGGACTCCATGAGGATTTTCCAACCTAACACCAAAAAAAAAAAAAGGAAACGGGGCGGAAGTTGGCGGTCGACCATTTTCTTTTTCTTTTAGTCGATACCCAAAAATTACGGGCTACCTGCCCCCGAATCGTAGTGCTGAGCTAATGCCAATGTTTTTTATATGTTTGTACATTGTTCTTAAAGTCGAGTTTGGGGTGGCACCCCAAAAAGGGTGACATCCGGGGCGCCACTGTTTAAAATAACGGTAAACAATAGATGCGCTTGAACCCGTGTGATTTACAACACTCTCCTTCCCTGTCACGCGTCTCGGACGCCTGCCCGGGTGCCCGTCTACTTTCAGTCAGTCGACTCGTGATTCTCACGGTGTTATCTGTGTTTAAAAACAAGACAGGTTAGAAGTACCCTGAACCGAAGAGCATGCATGAGGAATCTGATGGGAGTAAATGAAACAAGAGAGTTATGTCAGGATCGTTGCAAATGGCGTTCCGTAGTCTCTGCCTACCCCTTCGGGAAACAGGCGTGAGTCTATGTATGTATGTTTGTATGTTTTCTGTGTGTTTTCGTGTATCCTCTCGGCACATACAATTTAATCCATCGGCAGGTCACCTAAACGATATTATTATTGATATTGATTGAAATGTAAATAAAAATATGTTTAACTGGTAACAGCTATTTTATTTCTTATGTATTCTTAGCGCATGGAATTAAAACTAGTTAAAGATGTGAAACAACAAAAACTACAATGCCATAACAGCATTACTATGCAGGATTATAGTTTATTTATGGTAGGAGAAAAATATTTATAGCAAAATAACCATGGATTCTTCGCAAAAATAAGTTTATATCTTTATATTTAGTGCTTTACAAGTATATTCAAAATGGTCTCATCTCTGTTGGTGGGTCACCTCAGGCTTCATATATTTTTGCCCATGGTCTTTTATAATTTTTTCTTTTGATTTTGACCAACGACTTGATTGAGGCTAGTTACAAAAATATTTTTTAGTTTGTTATGATTGTAATCATTATCAGCTCTGAATATACATATACAAAGTTACACTGCTGGGCCTCTTCTTACAATGGACTGGTCTACCATGCTGGCCAAGTGCGGGTTAGCAGACTTCACATATTGCTTACGCATATTGGGTGTAATAAAACAATAATTTTAAGTCTTAAATCAACCACCTGCATTTTTACATGCGCCATAATAATCTGAAAATAAAGTGAGATTCAAATTTATGTCTCTGCCAATAAACCCGCGTTAAAATGCTTTAACCGTCGATCCACCATTGTAAAACCCCTTTCATAACGAGTACCCAAATGAATACAAGGGTTGAATATAGCCACTTAAAAGTAAATAATAAACATTGGTATGTTTGAAGTATTGGGAAATTAATCATCGCTTCCTAAAAGAAAGAAAGTATTTAGCGTCAAATTAAAAATTATTGATTGTGAAAGGTGAACGGAGAAAAGCTTACAAAAATGCATTTTAAATTTTAACTCTTGATTTATCTGGCCAAAGAAGGCTGTCGTGTAACAAATGCTGCAGTCTTATGGTCTGACAAATAGGCCTTTGCAAAAGGGATTACCAGAGAAGAGGTTTCCTCTCCCAAGAAATCCTAATGTTTGAGGCAACGAGTAACCTTATACTTTAAATATATAATTGGTTCTCTCTGCTTTACTGGCGAATACATCGCAGGCAACTGCAGGCCATTTTTCGGTTAGGAAAAGTAACTCATTTTCATAAATTCAACATCACTAAATAAAAAAGATACATTACACAGCCAATATGTAACGGATGCCAGGAATCGAACCTTTGCTAGTCCGCTACAGTGCGCTGATGGTGTGTAACTGGCAAATGTTCCTACGACGATGTGTGTTCTTCTATATGCGTGGACTGTATGGCTTCGATGGCTTCTATCTATTCAGGGCTTGAGAAATAAAACATCTTCATACGTTGAGAGCGATGCTGTTCAGGTGTTCGGTGCTTGATGGTTACAAATGGTTACTTGGTCACGAGATGGTGGTTGGGACGCCAACAAACTGGCCGAATACATGGTCGCTTAGGTACTTCGAAACTTTACCTTAACGACGACCATAACACCGAACACGTGCACAGAGAATCTTGTGTTTATTTTTATTTTCGATACGGTACAAATGTCTATTTATCTTAGGTACTACGACACATACATATATGTTCTATACAAAGTTAGATAGGTCTCAAAAAGTTTTATCTATTGGTATACAATACCTAGACCTAACTACTCGCGTCACTAAGTAATTCTATAAAAACTGCTAAAAATGTCGTCACACAAGGGCCCGCCCACTATATTTTCTATTGAAAAACTATCATTTACTTTATTTATATATGTAATTTTAGTAGGCCGTTGTGTGCAACTATATGAGGCATCTATTAAAATAAACACCATGAAAATATCTTTATTCAATTCGAAGTTATTACATGAAAACCTTCGATGCATAAGAAAAATACAGATTTTCTTAAGTAAACACTATCGTACATAAACAAAGTTTATGATAAACATGCAAATGTTTGTTATTATGTTTATTTTAACTATATAAGGTAATAACTAGCAATAAGAAAGTATCTAGACATGATTTCAAGCCTATACGAAGCTAAAAAACACTTATAAAACTATAAAACGACCATGTAAAGAAAACAGCTGTTTATCAAGTATTAGTTCTTATCTGTTACAACTGATGACACTATTTATGATTCGATATCTAGGTCCCTACAGTTAGCACAAGTTTTAGACTAATGTTCACGTACCGTGGCGTACTTCCTATTGACGATTTAACTATTTACACTATTCTTACATTATTTTATCACTTTGACGCGTCCGGGAACCGAACCCGGTGTACCGCACGATTAGATAACACTGATTTTATACGATTTTCACTCGCGGTTTCGAATACACTATTCACTGTCATGGTTTTTTAATGTCTGTCGCGAACACAATACATAAATCAGAACGCGCTCTACTACTAAAGATAGCTGCAAACTTAATTTTCGCTCAATTTACATGCCTCGATATATAGGTTAGAAGCTATTCAACATCTCTTTACTACAACCGTGGAACCATAGCGTGGAACTTATGCAAATATTATGGTCGTTGCACATCTTAAGTATATATTATAGGAGTCTTTAGTAGGTATAATTATAAAGTAATCAGAATCAAACAGTTATAAATGAATTTGATGGTCATATATAAGTTTTAACCGAACCGCAAAGGGTTATCTTAGATCGATTGAGAAGATCTCTTTGCCTAATATGTTTAACATATCAGGCAAAATTCTACTTTATAAAAATATATATATTGTATGAAAATGTATTATTTTTTTCTGTTTACAGGTAAGTTCCTGAGACTGTTTTAGTCAGTGATTCAACATTTTCTTCAAACTATATTATAGACGTACCTATGTAAGTAAGTTTTGATAATAGTAATTAAGTCCCAGTTACACAAATTCGACGAATTTCACACCACATTATATTATATAATAATAATCAATACCCTTAACATCCTAGTTTAGTAGTTAGTGTAGCTTTTATTAGTCTTTTATTGTACCCATGTATCAGAATTTGTAAATCCGAAGTAAAGATATTGCAAGTGGTAAACTCGTGTTTAGTAACAGATGCATTGAACTTTGGCGTATATGTGGATATATCACCGGAAATAACAAGAACCGCAAATTTATACATTTTCTATGAAATTTATGAATTTTCGTAGGATTCTAAACGAGAGATAAATTGTATTATTTTACGCCCAGATTTTCTGGAATTGATAAACTTACCGAATTCACGCGTAAAATAATAAAAAAAGCAATTACCAAACACCATGTGCGTTCTGATTGGTTGAATAAGTCACGTGTTCCATTTCCTACCCTGCCCCCCCTGCCATTGTTCGCCACTTTAAGGACTAAACCGGCACTTTAGCGATGTTTATGAGGTTAAGTTGACGGAACCCTGCTTAGCAGGGGTCCTAATTTTGGGTTCAGGGTCACAAAAAAAACCTAATATAACCTATTAAGTTGAACTGATGTCGACATTCATTTTTACCGACGCTCTTTAATAACCTTTAATCACTGGTAAGCATTTTTAATAATACTCTTATAAGTAATTTAAACATTTGTAAGTTATTTGTATAACCAAACTCACCAATATAGCTCTCCAAATAGTCAAGATGAAGTGGCAGTGAACAGGGTACAAAGCGAAAAGAAACGGTGATCATTGGAGCAGAAAGATTCTGGAGTGGTGGCCACATACCAGACGTAGGTCTCCCGCAAGGTGGACTGACGATCTTGTTGCGATCGCGGTCAGCGCATGGATGTGAGTGGCTTAAGATTGGTGATGAAGGGAGCCCCGAGGGAGGCTTATGTCCTGCGTTGAAGGTTTTTCGGCTGATATGATGATGATTTCTACAAGGCAATATAGAGTTAATTACTTGATTTTTATAGTTTTCCGTAGGTTTTATCCAACACACGTAAGTACACGGTATGTAGATAAAAATCGACAAAAATTATAAAGCAAAGTATTGCTTAGCTGTTTTGGAAATAATTAAACTGAATTATTTTCTTACTCTTCTTTCCTTATTCTTCCACTCACACACAACACCATCTAGTCCCAAACTAAGCATAGCTTGAACTATGGTGATTATGAATACAAATTCTATGTATAATATGTATGTATTTACAACAAAAAAGTATATATGTATGTTTATCCATTGTCTAGTACCCATTGTACAAACACTGCTTAGT
Source organism: Euclidia mi (assembly GCA_944739405.2). Lineage (NCBI taxonomy): Eukaryota > Metazoa > Arthropoda > Insecta > Lepidoptera > Erebidae > Euclidia > Euclidia mi. The sequence goes on along the minus strand of OX123206.2, from coordinate 43,525,075 downwards.
TTGGGACTAGATGGTGTTGTGTGAATGTGGTAGAATATTATTATAAAAAAAAATGTGTCATTACCCCATCAGCATTCCATGGCGTCGTAAGGAGATACACAAACCAAATATTATCATTTGAAAGAGACGGAAAACCTAACATCATGAGTTGATGTTAGGTTTTCCGTCTCTGCAATCTCATGCAATTGGTGATAAAGAATACAAAGTGTCAGTACTCCATCACCATTCCATGGCGTCCTAAGGTAATACACAAACCAAATAGTATTTTTTGAAAGAGATGGAAAACTTCACATCAAAACTCATACTAGCCAGCTTTGTAGTCACATCCCCCAAATGCTATTGTGATGCCAATTAGGAGAGGCCTTTGCCCAGCAGTGGCCTTCTAAAGACTGAATTATGAAGGTCCTTGTACCATTTCCGAAGATTTTATCCAACGCAAATAAGTACACGGCATATAAATCAAAATTGGACACTAATCTTAGACGTCGTTTCATTTTAAATTTTAAAAGCACTCTGTTTTACGAGCGACACATAAACTGCGTTTTATTGTGTCGATTTTAACTGCGTGTTCGAAACGGCACTTTAAACTATACGTACTGAAACGATGGATTATTTAATTTTGTTTATTTTACTAGTAACGGATATGTATAGCAGCTATTTTATTTGTCACGTAAGGGCAACGATAAGACAACGGAAACTGAAGGTGCGTGATATATTTAAATATTAATAATATCTTAGGACAACTTACACACGGTCTTCTGATCCCAACTGAGCTGACATACTATGGCAAGGAGATAACAGATATACATACTTTTATATTCTTAAAATTATACATATTAAAGATATATTTCACCTTGACAGAAGAAATAGTCGTAAGCATATTTTTTTTCTCTAGGTTGGGAATCGTAACCACGACCCACGGCATAGCAATCAAGGACACTATAATAGCCTGTCAAAGTTTCGTCCAGCATTGTTTCTAACTTGTTTGAGAAGCATCTATATAGTAAAAGAATTTGTGTTTTGTAATACGAGTCGGCCAGCCCGTTCTACCCAACCGACTTGAATGATTTTTTTTTAAAATGAAAGCTCTCGCTGCGTAGATTTGTCATCAAGCATTAGAAATTACCTAACTTGCACATTCATCAAGTTATATGCAAAAACTGTTTTCTCCCATACATTTTTTACGTTTTCGGAGCCGTAGTCAATGACTTTCTGCTTCTATATATCTGGTTCTCATTGAGGTAGGCGTTCCGTTATAGGCCTAAAACACGCGCTGAAAAGAGCTCTTTCATTTGATGGTATGCTCATTTAAATTGGGTAAGTTTGAAGGAAGATAGGTGTGGACATTGAACTTATTTTTCAATATTTTCCTATAAATTTCATAAGATTCCATTGCTTTATCTCTACATGGACGGTTCTAAATTCAAAAATATTTTTATGGCACCTAATAAGTTCCTTGCGGTAACTGCCAGGAAAAAACGTTATGCCTCCTTAAGGTGACCTTGCCATACTTTCATACAGGGGAGTGTGGTGGTGTGTAAAATTATATCCGATGTTGTTCAAATTATCACTATAGTGAATTATCGCTGATGGCAGGTAATATTCCCCGAATGTTACCAGTTAACCCTTAATGTTGGGTGAACTGATTTTTCGTGTTTTAAATTACTTGGACTTTCTTCGGGCATCTTATTTTTTTTTTATGTGGGACATATTACAGCGGTTCATAGTACTATTGTCATATAATTATATTATTACATTACAAGTGATAGTTATGAAAGAAATTGTAGTTTTGGTAAGAATAGGAGTTTTGAGAGAAACGGTAGATACTTTTGACAGCACCGGCCGTTTTGGTAGAAATGGTAGTTTTGAAAAAATGGTAGATATGATAGTGTTAGTACGAATAGTAGTTTTGAAAGAAATAGTATAATTTTCGGTAGGAATAGTAGTTTTGGTAGAAATTGTATTTTTGGCATATATTGTAGTTTTGGTAGCAATGTTACTTACGATTGCTACCAAAGCTACCATTCCTAACAAAACTACAATTTTGACCAGAACTATAAACGTCATTATTACGTTTCCAAATTATGATGGATTAATCACACCCATACACAAAACAAAATAAATCGTGCTTCTCACAGACATATTTAGCTGGATAACAGAAATAAAACCTATTTTCTTACTTATAAAAAAAGTTGTTTTTCTATATTTTTAATTTTGATACTAAAATATTGACAGATACTTAAAGAAAAAAGTGATGAAGTTAGCGTTAGTTAGTTACTTAAGTTTCTGATTTAATAGCGTATTTTTTGTGAGTAGTTGTGTTTTCAATTATAATGAAGGTTCTTGATAGGAAATTGAAAAATGCTCAGAGAAAGTTTGAACAAAGAATCTTGATTAATGACAAATCGCTGTTGGAAATTTGGTACCGGATGGTCCTCCTACTGCTAAAATAATACGGGTGGTAACGGGCTCAAATTTGAATAATTCTACTCTCTAATTTTATTTTCAAGTGATTTCCATTCTTGGTGACGGTAATTGCTTATTCCGCGCAATTTCTTATTGTTTATATAAAAGTGAGAATAAATATTATGAAATTTTGTTTGGCCACTGTTGTTAACATAGTCAATAAGTAGGTATATAGTAACTTCATTGTTGGGGACGAAGCATATGTCCAGACCATTACAAATGCAACAGATTACAAACGTGTGATGGGTGCCAATGGACAGTACGCAGAGCAAGCTGAACTTCAGAGTGTAAGTGAGCTATATCCCGAGTGTCAATTCAGAGTTCACCTGGAAAACAGTAATGCGCTTACTGACTATGGTAGTGGCGAAATTATTCATAACTTGCTATTTTCTGGGCACCTGGACGAAGGACATTACAGTGTCCTTATGGAAAGCATGGTAGGGCAGCACAGTCATAGTGAAGAACTTTCTTTCGTCAATGTTCAGTTATACATATTATATATATCCCTATTGCACGGCAAACTATTCAGTAATGCCAAGGTGGAAATTTCACGATACCTAAGGTGCAACGCAAAGCCAATGTTGTGAGAAAAGAAGTTTTGTGATATATATATTTTTGGTTACAATATCATCTTTTTACTTATTAGATAAGGCTACAATGTACTCATCATACCTTTATGTAAGAGCTTTTTTATAATATTAAAATATGCTGTGGAGCAGCATGGGTCCTCTAGTTAATATATTGAAGTAAAATTAGAATGCTTCTTTTGTTTCTCGCAGTTCTGCGTCACGATAAGGCTTATCGAAGGATTAGTGACATTTTAATAAATCTCTAGTAATATTTGGATCCTCGCAGCAGGTGTTTGTCAGTTGGACTTACATACCTTTATAATATCTTGGTTTGTTATTTGTTTCATTGCATCTATCCAAATATTTTTTGTTTACTTGTAAATAAGATGAGAAAATGAAATCTTTAGTAGCAGCATAGGTTTAACTCAGCTTAATACATAAAAATAAATTAAATTCAATCCTAGGCACAAGTTACACCGGTTCCAATACACATAGCTGTGAAGTCCTTGAAAAGTAAAATGGAAAATGTATCGTGGCTTATGCGCCAAGACGAAGGAAAAATTAAAAAAGAACCAGACAAGGTAATAGTGATTAAGTTTCAATATCTACTAGTATACCTAAGTGATAATTTACTTATGGTATAATAAAGAAAAACTTTAACATTATCCTCAAATTACAGAAAGCTCAGAGCTGTAATACTGTAAGTTACCTAACTACTCTACGAGTATAAGGTATGTTTGCACAATCAAATTATCTAATGTAAGCAATGCTACATAACATCAGCATTACAAAACAAATTATAGCTAGGTCTACTAACCCTTAAAGCGAGATAATACTCGTGACGACTGGTGTTCAGGATAAAAAGAAACTTCACAGTTATTTCTAAACAATTCTACCACAGTTGCATAATTATTATAAACAGCAAAACTAAAATAACACCATTTGACATTGTGTATAAGAACTGAGAAATAGGTTGAGGTATAAATTTAATTTTTTCTTCCTCTTATGAAACCAATAGCATAATAGAATAAAAATTTCACAGACCCATCAACATCAAGCCAATAGAAAATTGAATCAGTCAACGATTAAACGACAAACAACAACAAAGAAAAAAGTGGAGACTGAAGAACCGATAATACAATTAATACTTGCCGCCCTGGCAAAGGGCGAAGCAGCTAGAACTGGTTCATTAAATGATGAAAACCAGATTTATGGAAATTTCATAGCAAGCTAATTTCGACATTATTCCCAGCACACTAAGAGTGAATTGCAAAGTAAAATTGCCAAGTTACTTTTTCGAGCAGATAAAGGTTATTATGATCATTATTTGCCAAACCAACATATGATCAACTCTAAATATACTTTGCAAGGCAATACAACCTCTAATCCAATTCCATCTTTTCAACTTGGTGCTAATAATACTAATAATAATGGAACGATATCACCAAATGTGACTTTAGGTTAAGATGAACTCAGTAGTGAAACATTGGATTCATTGTATTTCGATTAGTTGTTCCGATAACAGTAGATATTATTGTGATATTATCTGTAATATAAAACATGTATTTTTTTAGCAAAAAATTGATACTAAATATTTAAAATCTACTATGATTAGACCCATGTTATACCTTAATCGTAAATAAGTCAATCGTTTAATACTTGTAAACCAGGAACACGCAACGAATTTGATTGGCATTACTAGTACATACAGGTATTAAAAAGAGGACTTCCTTAGTATATTTATAAGGTATAACGAAGGAGTTCCAGCTTAAACCGTATAACACTAATATGCCTGTTAAACTAAAAAAAAGTTAGCATTGTGAGTCATCATCATCCTCTTAGCGTTATCCCAGTTTCAATCTGGGGTCCGCTTATTAGTCTAACCGGATTTGGCTGAATATTAGCTTTTCCACAGAGCGACTACCTGTTTGACCTCCGCAACCCGAAGGGATAGCGATATTCGATGGTTTAGACTAGTGTCAGTTGATTAAGAAGGTACTGACGCCCTGTAACGACTGCCAAAGATCTTCATGACAACTGGGACCTACGGCTTTACGTGCTCTCCGAGGCACGGGACAAGCGATAATTAATAATTCAATACGCAAATAACTCCGAAAAGTAATTGGTGCGCGCCGTGGAATCGAACCCTCGGCTATTGCTGCCTTAGTATTTTATAGTAATTTCGGATTTTGTGTATGTTAGTAATTGAACAATTTTGAGCTTAAAATAGGTATATTTATGTACCTCTTAGTTTGATTATACTTAAAATAAATCGTTTATCAGTGTGACGTTTATTATAAAGGTATTTTAAGTATCTGTGCGTAATAAAAACTAATGGAAATTCAAACGTCGAGATCAACGAGAGCCGATCAACTGACGAGGCTCTGGCAAACAAAATATCCCGATAAGCGGCAATAGGCTCGCCAACTATTACGTGGGATCAAAACACGTGCGAAAAGTGGGCGTTTAATATGCCTCTGCCTACTCCTTCGGGGAAACAGGCGTGAGTCTTTGTATGTATGTAAATTCAAACGATGCTGGAAGCAAGCTGCAAAAATAAACATTTTAAAGTACAGCTTTTTCTTTAGAAGATAAACTTACATACTTGCTTGTCGCACGCAATTACAAGCCAGTACTTGCGATAGGCACCTAAGTCATCTCGTCACCTTTTTTGGAGCTGGACTCGGCGACGTCGTCCATCTTCTAACACCCTTATTGTTGAGATTTTTGCATAAGAACTAACGGCCATTTTCAATATTCGATCCTTACATGGATTTTGAGATTCGAGATTCGTGTTTGACATATTTGGTATGGAGCTTATGTCAAAAACGTATCTAAAATCTACAGATCTATCTATAGATTGAATATTGAATTCCGTAGTTAATAGGTATAATACCGATCTTAGACAAATGATTGGTATCGCTTCGCTATACTAGACACCGCGCTGCCTAAGAAAAATAGGTCCATAAATGAGGCAACTCATTATGACAGTGTGTGTCAAACAAAAGCAACAAGACGCATGCGTGAAGAATTGTGTTGTCAGCTTCTCAACAGTTACCCGAGTAAATGGGAAAATATTTTATCCTGTGGTCTAGTGGATAAGTTTATCATCATCATCATCATCAACCTTTAGTATTCCACTGCTGGACTAGGGCTCTCCTTTGAAAGGAGGAATTGGCCTACTATACCACGCTGGCCAAGCGGGTTGGTATAGGGTTTGTATCAAGTTTTCCTTCTCTTACAGTGCTGTTCTCTGCATGATATACTCCCTCTGTCGGCTCTTACGACACCCATGGGATGATATGGGATGGTGACAATTCGTATTCTTAATCTGTCACCACACGGAAAGTTATTGGTTAAGTTATTGTATATTATAGTGGATAAGTTATTGGTCTCAAAATCAGTTAAGAAAATTTTTAAAAAAATCATTAAAAGCATCAATATATTTGTGTATAGGTTAGGCGTACATACCGCGTAAGTTCCTATATGAGAAAAATGGTGGATATATTATCCAATGATTAGGTCTCATTTTATTATGATGGTTTGTTTTATGTTCTTATAGAATTATTATTAGAAATAACCACAGAGGAAATAAGTTGTTTCCAAAACAGTGCTTTCTATTTCCATGCTACTAGTCCATATACATTTAGTAACACATTATTAATTTAACATAAATAGTCGTGAAAACTACTTTGAATAAAACAATAATCTTACACACTTAATTACACATATAACAGGTAAACCATGTTTCTTGGGAAAGATGTTCAGTTTCTAACAACTAACATTTTTTACCTTATTTGAAAAGATATACGACGTAGACGTCCGTGCGACATTTAAGGTGCACACAGAATACCAGCGTTATATTGTGGATACTACCACGATGCAACATTAAAGCTGAGTGTGCACCTATAGAGGGTTCACGGGCAAAATGTATTAAGCGACATTTTTTAAACTTTACAGGAGAGCGTTTTAAAGTTTCAATTTTACGAAAAAAAATCGTTATAAAAAAAGTATAAGGTTATTAACGAAAAAGCGACCGAAGTTGATTTCCATGACAAAAGCTGCATAATTGAGTATAGTTTTCATTTCTTTTAAGCTTTTATTAATAGAAATAAAAGTCGCTTGATACAATATTACCCCAGTTTACTTTTATTTAGAAACAGGCTAAATGATATAAGTGCCATACACTTCACGTTACAGGTATAGGAAAAAAGATTTAAGCGACACTCTGGTATTATTTTGTGTAAGGCTAAATATATGAACAACCATTGGAATACTAAAATAAAATCAGGCAAATCGGTTTAAGCAATTGAAATATCATAAAGTAGTTGCTGATTAAAATGATTTATGTAGCACTTTTCTCTAAAAGTAAATTGTTTGAAATAACAATTAATTTGTATGTGTAATTAGGATTGGCGGTTAGATCAACATTAATTTGGACTATTGTTTATTTCCTACAAATGAAAACTCTAAAGAAATTTTAAAATAAAACAAATACGTGTTTAAAATCAGACAAGTGATCGTTTTTATTATAATGGCACAAGGATTCACATTTTTCGCTATTTGAAAAATATTCAGATAACAAGCTGGTGATAACAACAAAAAAGGCTTTTCTAAAAATAATAATTAAAATTAGGTAACAAGAACATCAATTCTAATTTAGAAAAACTAAATAACATCATTATCACACACATACAACTTTTGATTTTCCTCTCTTCATAAAAAATAATCATGTACTAATATTAAAACCGAAAACTACTTCTATTTTCATTCTACTGTCTCATCTTCTATGTCAGTATCTATCACATACGTCTTTAGAGAACATAACACACATACAACTTTTGATTTTCCTCTCTTCATTAAAAATAATCAGGTACTATTACGGAAAATTTCGGGAATCAAGGAAGTGACACAACATTACTATTTTAAAATGTATTAATTGCTTTTCGAAGTATTCTCCGCGAAATTTGACACATTTTTCCATACGATGGAACCAATCATTGAAGCAACCATTCCATTCGGAAGTTGGGGTCTCTAAAATTGCCGGTTTGTAGGCGTCCACGCTTCTTCAGGTGATGAAAATCTCTGTCCACGCAATTTATTCTTTATTTTAGGGAAAGTATAGAAATCATTAGGGCTTAGGTCGGAGCTGTACGGCAGATGGTCTAATAATTCTATGTTTTTTTTGCTCTAAAAACTGTTTTGTTTTGTGCGCGGTGTGAGAACTCGCATTGTCGTGATGGAGGATGATGCGGCGGTTACAGTTCTCTTTACGGAGTTCAGAAACGACCTGTGGCAAACAAATGCTAGCATACCATTCTGCATTAACCGTTCTTTGTCCCTCAAGAGGAATAGTCGTAACATGGCCAGTTTTGGAGACAAACGTGGCCACCGTTTTTTTTTGCAACACTCCGTGAACGAAAAATTTTTGTTGGCTTTAACTCATTTTTGAACACCCAAACTCGTGACTGGTTTTTTGTTTAGGGTTCGTACGCGTATATCCAGGATTCGTCACCTGATACGATGTTGTAAACAGCATTTGAGGATCCTGCGTGGAATCTTTGGAGAGTTCTGACGCACCAAGTAACGCGAGCCGCTTTTTGCTCTTCACAGAGCGAATGCGGTATCCATCGGGAAAACAACTTTTTTACGCCTAATTGTTCATGCAAGATTATTTGTATTTGACTCATGCCAATGTCTAAAGTTGCCTGAATTTTGCGGTATGTCACATGTCGATCTTCCTCAATCAGCTTACCCACAGCATCAACCTTTTCTTGGGAGACTGCAGTTTTAGGACGACCTTGACGGGGATCATCACTGAGCTTGACACGTCAACGTTGAAATTCAGCAAACCAGCGATAAATTGTGGTTTTGCAGAAATCATCCGGTCAACACACTGTTCTTGTGTTAAACCACTTCGAAAGTCATAATTAATCATCACTCTAGAATTTTCTCGAGTCAATTCCATTTTCTCAACGACTAAACAAGTTTGACAAAACCTTGTGACAAGACTGAGAAGCTTTTTTTTTTAATAAATGGTATTCGATTTTTAAAACCAAGGAGTTTTCAATTAAAAAGATTTTAATATGACAGGAACAGTGGAAATATTCCATTCCCGATACTTTTAGTGCAGCCTATGTATTAAAAAAGGTTTTTTTCCCGTCATGACCTTATTTTCCTTACTTACGGCTTAAAACCTCCTAAATCCCCTCCTAAAGTCCGGTACATTCGTTGTTTCGGTCGCATGGATGTTTACAAACTCGTTCAGGATGCTTCATGATAAATTGGGACAACATGTTTTCTGACTCTACTGTTGACGAAAAAGTATTTCTTTTTAATAGCTCGATTTGTCGTTTATACGATGTTCATGCCCCGGTGAGGCAGGTCAAACTGAGGCATCCTCCAGCACCCTGGCTTACAGTAGGTGTCCGTAAATATAAAAGGGACCGATGCGAGGAAAACTGGGCGCTATTCAAATCTGCAAAGAATCGGTGTAATCAAATGGTGCGAAATGCCAAACGCCGACACATTCTCAGCAATATCACTTCTTAATTGCCTGCCAATATCTGGAAGTTCCTTGGAACTCTTGGTATTGGCAAGCATCATCAGTGTGACTACCGTCTGACACTTGGTTTGGATGGTATTAACCAATATTTCACCACTCCCACTCCATTGGATCACCAGACCAAGTGTCTGGCAGCCAACTATTTAATTAACTTACCCGACCTAGACATCTTCCAATCAACTTACAAAAAACAATCTTTCCAATTGTCTCCAAAGTCTTCGGATGATATCAAAAAGATAACCCTTTCCATTAAATCTAATGCCGTGGGACAACATCAGCCGCCGTATGGTTATGACCATCTTGGACCAACTACTTCCGGTGATCTCTCACGTCATTAACTTTTCCTTTGAGTCTGGTTCCTTTCCGTCCCTGTGGGGCAAGGCCCACGTTATCCCTCTAGCCAGGACCACCAATCCTTCTCTTCCCAACCAGTTTCGACCCATATCCATACTCGTTCATGTCCATACTCGTTCACGGTTCACGGTGACTGAAGCACCGCGGGGGCACGCGCGTTATTCACAGTGACGTAAATCAAAGACTCTGGCGCCGAAACGATATGTCTTACCCGACAACGGATAAACGATTTATACAAAATTTTGACTATCTTAACGTATATAGATTTCCTAATTCCAGTAGAGTAAAAATGTTTTAACTTCCACCACTTAGAATACAATATGTCTGATGAGACGAGTCTTTATTAATTTAGTTCAAGAAGAAGGATTTAACCGCCGAGTATAATTTTTTTTTATTACATATGAAAATGATTTAAGCGCCTGTGTTTATTAATATCAGATGCATGGTAAATGATTTAAGCGACACAAGGTATGGATTTCGGCAGCAGGCTAAATGTTTTAAGCGACATTAAGTATGAATTTCAGGTGTAAGCAAAATGCTTTAAGCGACGGTATGTATATATTTTAGGCGCAGGCAAGACGATTCAAACACCTTATCTTACCAAACTTATGCCGGGGAAAATAGCTCAAGTCAAAAACACTAAATATTTCGCCTGTATGAAGTCCATTTTTTCTTAAATTGTAAAAAAATGATGTCGCTTCAATCAAAGCTACTCCGGACTGAGCCTAAACTTACTATTGTTTTAAGCGCCAAAAAAGTGCTCAGATCAGCACGAAACCGAGTGCAAACGACGCAGAAAAATCCGGCGATTCCGAATATGTATATAACTCAATATCGGCCAGGATGTCGCTTAATACATTTTGCCCGTGAACCCTCTTATGTCACAGATTACTCTTAAGGCTTGCGATGTTTTATTTTATATGTTACATTTTTTCTGTGTTCTGTGACACATAAAATAATATAGAAAAAGGTAAAATATATATTAAATAGGTTAGATAAAAGAAATAGTAAAACATAACGAAATACAATAACTATAGATTCACATACTAAAAATCTCAACTGTGGGGAAGTTGATTCTTGTACTAGCAGCAACACTGAATGGCGTTTTCGGTTTTTTGTAATTAAATTTTATGTAAAAATTTCAAAATTATTCTTATTTTACAGATAGTAGGTATGTGATACCAGAGTCCTTCTTCTTTTTTGCTGAGTTATTTTTACTCAGGATAAAAGCGCAACTTGGCATTCTACAACGAATTATTTCCGTAATTAATTTGGTGGATATATGCACCTGACACACGGCTGTCAGTGTGACAGACTCAACCATGCCAGTAGACATGGCTTTTTCTGCCTCATTTTACAAGTATAAGGGCTCCGTCTAGTAGAGCAGAGCGAGACCAATCATTAGTCTATGATATCGATCCTATAGTGAGATCTTAAAAAAAAATATTAAAAAATATTGATTGTCACGTAACTACCGTCTCTTGGTAGGTATCTTAGGGTAAAGGTTACCCAGTGATTTGATTTAAAGAGAGATGCTGCACAAAATAATAAGGCACAAACAAATAAAAAGGAAGGCTTAAGCAGATGAGAGAATGAAATTGAATATATCCATACTAATGCTATAAAGCTGAAGAAAGGAAGAAATAATTTAGTATTTGGTTGATTGCTCTCAAAACGTGACATAAATGAAAGAAATAGCAGATATAAAAGCACAGATTTCTAATTCTTAATAAGACTGTTATCAAGAATTCAATATGTTCGGTCCTTTCCAGTAACCCAATTTGATTACAGACGAGGGGTTAGGTAACCTTCACGTTATAACTGTTTTATTGCAATAAATTACTCTTTAAAAATATCTACAAGTCTTAAAATGTTAAAAATTAAAAACTAGCATGCGGTTACACTACTAACACCAGTGATATTTAAGATACTGCTCCAAACCCATGGCTAATAGCGTTATGTTAAATACCTCATAGCCTTCCTCAATAAATAGTCTATACAACACATTTTTTTTTATTCAAAGAGAGTCTTAGATTAGGGCGATCAACCAAACGAATAAACAAAAATTTCGGCTTCATACTTATGCCATCATAAGAAGAGGTTTATTTAAATATGTCAATGTGTGTTTAGTGCTTGCTTTAACAAGTTAAGAGATACTCCGACAGAGTTTTTATAATGATGTACTTTATTTACTGGCAGTATAAACAGTCGTGGTTCCTCATTAGTATTCATTCATTCAGCCGCGGCTGCAGTACGTATATCACTTTGCCAACGAGTTTTATAATTGTCACACAAAATTCAAGCCTGTATGTCTATACACGTATGTTATTTGCTTCTTGGAGTTTTGTTATCATGATAGTATTTTTTCTTTGAAAACCGACCAGGTTTTCAAAGAAAAAATAGTCTTCTAGATCATGAAGTACTTTCCAAATTTTGGTATGAATTGGTTGTGGGAGTAAACCACTGGATTTATTTGTTAGATCATGCGCATTTGTTAGATAATAAGAGTAATTTAATTATCTGTATTATATAAAATCCTTGCGCTACTGAGTGACAGACAAACTAGAGCCGAAACTACTAGGTGCAAGAAGTTGAAAGCCATATACATACGTATAATTTTCTAGCTGTATACTGGCGGAAAAATTTTGTGTAAGTGTATATCTTTCAGTAAAACTTTCAAATATCACTATTTTGTACTATCTTAATTACAGCCTTTTAAATTGAGAATACTGGCAATTACTTTTAAAACTATAATGACCATCTGCAATTAATAAAGCAACGAACAGCCACTATCTATTAAGTTTTTATGCAGACAACTTACGCTAAGTTTTACTGAGCAAGAAGACGACGAATTTTCTTGCTATTTTTGCAATTTTCCCAATAGTTTTGTGCCAGCGATTCTAAAAATTGCTTAATTGGAATGGTTTTCCATCATCATTTCATAAGATGTCAATTTGATCAGTTAATATTATCGAAACATAGTTGTGAACACAGCGAGACCTGGTAAATCATCTGACAAATAGACTGTGACGAAATCGTTTCAACTCATAATTATTTTTATTATTGTGGTCCATCCGGGATTTCTACCGTATTATCAAACTGCATACCATAAATTTTGGTTTTCGCTATTTGTTTTTCGATTCACTCAATTTGCTGTTCAGCTATCTCTCTACATATCTTGATAGTTCTTAGTGATCTTTGCGCCGTCCTTGAAATATGACAGTTTACTGTTCTACAGAGAAACATGAAGAAGAGCATGTATGTGTTTGATCAGAGTGAATGAAGCAAGAGACATATTGTGTCAGGATCGTTGCAAATGACGTTCCGTAGTCTCTGCCTATCCCTTCGACAAACTGGCGTGAGTCTATGTATGTATGTATGTACAGAGAAACATAATCCCCAGTTATCTGTAAAATATTCAAATGTTAACCTACGGCACATTCCCACGTGCCGCGGTACAATATATTAATCAAGTTTAACTGCTGTGCACTTTGTGAAATGGCTAACGTTAACTGGGTTTACTAACTAATTGTACATGTAACTAATAATAGCACATGAAATGGGCACGGAGCATTACAGATCATTTATTTATTTGAATGTAGAAGGTTAACGATTGGCGTAGTGGTTTAAGCGGTCGCCTCGCAGCTTGTCACTTCGCCGAGTGTCGTCGGTTTGATCCTCACACGATACAACACTTGATGTGACTCATAAATTGTTGTTTCGAGTCTGGGTGTTCATTGAGTCCGTTGGTTGTATGTTTGTAAAGTCCCTCGCGACACAGGATTTATTCCTAGTGCGGGAGTTGTCTTTTTAAGAAAAAAAATGTAACATATTTGTACATACAATAAATCATATTCTGATCTGACTGCCTCCATGGTCCAGTGGCAAAGACGCATATACGTACATATTAATGTACGTATATGCGTCTTTGTACATACAATACATGTAGGTTCTGCGGGCATATCAGTGTTGCAGTCTCACCCGATTCTGCAACTTATACCTGCGTCAAGGTACCTTATTTGCGATCCAAAAACTGTTTTCCTTTTTCCTTTTTCACTATATATTGTTATTGTCGTATTGGAGTTGCAAATAAAAAACAATTTCAATTATTCATTCATTACATAAATTAAATCATATCAGAGAACATTAAAACGGACGAACTCTTTTTTGTTAATAAAAGAAAGTGCCTCCGTAAGTAAAAGTAACTGCAAATATGCTGCTTCTATTCAATTTGCATTTTAAATATTTAATAACAATAACGTTCTTTCGCTTACGTTTCTAAGTGTCGTCCAATAACGACTGTTTATATACCTACATATATTGTATTCTTTACGCCAGCCAGTGCTCGCCTTACTTTCGCAATTTGAACGGAATGGTATTATTTTTGTATGCAAAGTGGCACAATTTTATGCCTGTGTTATGGTACTGACACACCTGAGCATTCACTTGTAACAGATCATCGAGTATTCGCCGTATTTTGATTGTCGAACTGAACAGTCAACAGAGCCGAACATTGCAACGAACATTTTCACGATCTTTCTAGCGAACGCTCTAATCAGCAAAAAGGTCAAAGCAAATTTACTGTCAATCAGCTAGAATTCTCGCCAGAACGTAAGAAAACTCGCTAAAACATACTTGTTTGTTTTTCTGTTTTATAACATTCGCTAGAATCCTCATTACAGGTCAATGCTCAAATGTATCAGCACCACCAGGTAAATTTTATTATAGTTGCCAGGCATCATCATCATCATCATCATCATATGATGATGATGATGCCTGGCATACTTGCCATGTAATAGTGGGCTTATTGCCAGCGGTGTTGCCAGTTAGCATAGTTACTGGTAATGAAAGTTATTTACTTGTCTTTGTTTCTGTAGAGCTGACAAAGTGTGCGTGACACCAGGAAGTCTAGTCCAAGTTTTGTACTCGTTTGTCACGGTGACTAAATGACTAGTCGACGGGTACAATTCCCATACATTTCTTAAAAACGCCCCCTAGCAGATAGTACCGGGCAATAGAGACAGCCATGGGGCGCTTTTAGAAAATTAATTTTTTTGTCGACAAGACCCACCATGACAATCAAGTGCAAACTCGGCATAGACCCCTGTTAGGCATACACTGGCGTTTGTAAGCTACAATTATTCGGTTAATAAAGTAAATGTTAATCATCGCTGGCTTATCTACTAATAATTTGCCCCATAGATGGCAATATGCTCGCCCCCTATTAAATTGGGACCAAAACATAACCGGCGAAATGTGGGTGTGTAACACACCTTTGCCTACCCCTCAAGTTTTGTGTAATTATTCGGTTATTCTTAGGCGTACCATATTCATGTAGTATTATCATCGTCATCACTTTTGAAAATAAGTTCAACATTTTTGTGGGTAGATCAAACTCTGCCTAACAGAACAATCAGATTATTACGTAGTAGGGTTATAAAGTGAACGCGCGTGTGAACAGTGCCACAGTTGCTGGCTGTTACCGCGAGATGGCGTTAATGTTCAGGCTTTATAACGTGATGCTGAGTTCGCACTGCATTTAAATAGAAATATCATTCAGGTATGGGAGCGAGATTGTTACGGTCAATGAATAATTGAGTAGGGGATTAGACTGTTACGCATCATCTTCGACCGACATCGATCTTAAAGCCCGGACTCCAATTACTTGTCTTACCAGATTTAGATGTATTAGGGGTTTAAAACAACATGTGATTCATAGTATTTTCCTGGGTTTACGCGAATGTTTCAAATGTTCACATTCAAATCAAACTACGGTTGACGGATTCTATCGCAATATATTGGTTTTAGAGGTGTTATACACTTTGTCACGGTGGCTTGATGTCTTCTAGTATTAAAGTCACCAGTGAGCACATTTTGCGTAGACAGTAACACCAAAAATTGAACAATGTTCGGGTACTTTGAGGTAACCTATAAATTCAAGACAAAGACAAATATCTTATTTTAAATTGTCTTTCGGCATATATACCACATACCTTTGTTTGGAGTAACCGATATTTCGGCATTGTTGCAAGCGCCATGTTCACGGATGTACTAAGGGTATTGCGGGTGAATGAATGTTACGAGCAAGTAAAACGGTCTACCCGCTTTCTTACTCGTTTTCTGCGTAGAACACCACTATCACTGTTATCGCTATAGCACTGTACCCAATCACGACATACTACACTCACTACGTCAGCTCGCAGTTTGAGTCTTTAGGTACGTGGTATATATCCCGAAAGACAATTTAAAATAAGTTTAAATGACTGCCGTGACCACGGTTTCTGTAAAGCAACTTAAACCTTGGCTAGTTATAATAAAAAATGCAGTGTCTAGATCATTCGATTTAAATGTAATATCTCTAAAACATGTGAATCAATTTCATCGCTCCCAAATCATCTCAAATTCTACAATAAATATTTGATATTTGGTATCGTTTATGTATCAAAAAATACTTCTACAAATAAAATTATATCAAAGAAAATGAAATCTGGCAGCACAAACTTTTTAATGTTTTCCTTTATCTTGCCTCCAACAATTTATAAATAAAGTTACTGTATAAAGATAACATTGCCGGAAAGTTCAAAACAAACAGTAATATTATTCGTATCTTTTAAACTCATTATTTCTATTGTTGCCTATAAAATTGAGTCCATGCCGTCTGATCTTAAGCATGCGTTGAGTTTCATGGTGAACCTTAAATTGAAAATTGTGGCGTAATATTCACATACGTACATATATGCTAACGCCTTTTTCCTGTCGGGGTAGGCAGAGACAACGGAACGCCACTTGCTTCTATCCTTACAAACCTCACGCGCTTCCTCTACATTCATTACTATTTTCACACACTTTTCAATTAAATTCTAATGCTAGATACTGGTTTATTCATACATCTTCAAATTTAATAAACGAGTAAGTAAATCATTCTTACAAATATTATATTTTGTTCTTTGGCAGCAAAATATTATTTTCTTCGCGCTGTGTAGTTTATTGATACTATTTTATCATAAAAATATGACTTCGAAAATATAGAAAAGCAAAATGTGTGTGTCTCACTTTTTTCGCTGAATTCTCTTTGCTCAGGTTTTCTTTTCAATTTTATTGAAGTACATTTTTCTTCAAATGCTCTTATATAATCATCTTCAGTGACGTTCTTCTAGCCAAAAAACTAAATTCAATATGGTCGTGAAAATAAGTCTAGACTGAAAATGTACAATACATTTTAGTAACATCACTCAAATACTTCGAATATAAGCAGATAGTATCCATTTCTGATATGTATTTAATGGATGAATTATTTATAGATTTATTGACATCTGAAGGAAGAAAACTTTTTAATTGTTTTTCGCAGCGTATGCATCGTGTGGTCAAAGGCTTGCGAAATTCGGGATTTCGAGATTCGGAATTATTTTTTTATCGTCATCATCATGAAGAATTACTCGTCCTGATTGACATATCATCGTCGAAACCAAATTCGGTAGTAGATCCTTGCTGATTTCAGCATGAATGGAAAACAGAAAAACGACGTAAAATAACAGTAGGTACCTAAACTGCTCCGTTTCTTTCGGTGAGTGAGGGCCTTATCCCCTATTCTTTCTCCCTTATCCCACTCCTCATCCTATCCCTTTTCGCAACCCAAATGGGCGGCAACGCACTTGTGTCTCATGTGGTGTTGCTTGTGTCCATGCTCAGCGGTTATTGCTTACCATCAGGCGATCCGTCGTTTATTTGCTGCCCATTATAATAAAAAAAAACTACTGGAGCCAGATACCTAAAATTTAAACATTATGACGTAACCACCTAAGGATATTTTGTATCCCTAAAGGTAATATAATGATTGAAAGTTGAGAGCAGGCGAAGCCGCTGGTCCGACTGCTAGTCTTTTACAAAGAGGTGAAATGTGGCTCACAAGCACAAGCAGTGTGTATGTGTCAAGGCGATGAATATTATACGAATAGGGTTTTGCGAAGGCACGCCCCAAGATTGCATAAAAATCTTGTGTAACCACGACACTCCTCGTGACCGGGACATAGTGGACGAACTGCAAGAATGTCATCTACACTGATACGGCCACGTTTTCAATAATGGTCAAGTTATTCAGGAAAAATATCTTAACACCCCATCACCAAAAGGCACCGGTAAACGGTGTCGGTCTAAGAATGTAATAAATGCTGCTTTGATGTTATAAAGGATGACATTCCTGCGGTTCGCCGTTAAATACCGGGTAAATTTTACCCTAAGTAGACCCTAAAATTAAAAACTAATTCTTAAATTGCAACTAGGGCAACGTCGGGATGATGATGCACGTATGGTGTAGTGGTTTAAGTGATCACCTTTCCCTTCAATATTGCGCTAAATGTTACAGGTTTGATTCTCCCACGTGGTAACACTTGTTCTGCGCCACAAACTGATGTTTCTAGTCTAGTTCTTTGTGGCCATAGCTTGAATGTTTGAAATGTCCGCCGCGACAAAAAACAATCATCTTCTGTGTCGCAACTGAAAAAGAACAGATTTTGGGTACACCTTGAGTTATATTTTCGCTTCTGACGCTTGCGTGACCCAGCCACCATAATACGACTCCACAAAAACAAGAGACACTGATAGATGTACTAGGTAAAAAATAGTCGCCGTAAATCCAGTGTTAATATACTGGTGAACACGACAGATGGCACTCATTACACGACATTCTACCGCACCGGCGGTATGACACTGTTTGTAACACCCATAGAGATATAAAGGATAGAGTGGCAGAACAGTACCTAACTCAATACTGTGTCGTGTCCGTCGGTGCAAGAGAGAACGCTACAGGTTAAAGGCCCCCTGCATCTCTCTCTAACAGTACATGCACAACATCAACATTGCGCAATGGCGTGCTACCTGTAACTATTATTTATATCAGTTTATCAGTAATCAATAGTTTAAAAATATATAAACCTTTTTGTCACTTAAAACTATCTTCGTGTATCAATAAAAACAACTTTTAAACTGATTTAAATAATACGTTCTCTCTCCCACCGGCGGACACGAATAGGCCCCACTCTGCCACTCTATTCTTAATATCTCTATGGTAACACCCGTTGCACGATCTTGGGGCATTCAGTTTTTTAGAACGGATGGCAAAGTAGGGTGTTTTTTGAGTCGGGTTTAAGTATTGTGATTATGATGGCAAATTTGAGGCTCGGCGAAGCTTGAAAATCATGGTTTTTGCGTATAAGATGGTGTGGTATGAAGGAAGTATACCGTAATCAATATATCTAATAATCAAAAAACTAACTTACCGTTTAAGTGAGCTAAAGCATAATGATGTTTGTTAATTCTACCGACTAAAACTGCGCTTATTTTGCTTCAGTTCCGTAAAGTGGCTTTTATAATATGATTATGGAATGAAGGGATAGGCCGTTATGAAAAGACAGGACTGGTAAATAAGGACGTTATTATTAAATCTTTTATTCTTGAGGTTGATTCTAGAAATTAATAAATCCTTGTAATATATCCTTGCGAAAATTTTAAATTGTCTTTCGGGATATAAACCACGTACCTTTGTAACCGATATTTCGGCACTGTTGCCACAGTGCATCCGTGAACATAGTTGTATATAAGTTTAAATGACCACGATAGTTTAAATTCCTAAACCTTGCCAAGAAATAAATGAGGATAAATGAGTTATATGAGCGACGATTTGGTTTCCAAATCAGTGAAAGCTGGTTTTCCATTTGAAAGTTTCTACAGTCTTGATTTTGGATACATTGAGTCTTATTATAATTATATATGTGAAAGTAGTGTAAGGATGCATGGATGGATGTATGTATGTCATTTTCCTCTTTCATGGTAAAGTTACCATACTAGCCAGCGTTGTAATAGGCCACATCATGTAGATACCAATTAGGAGAGGCATTTGCCCAACAGTCGTCTTCTAAAGACTTTTTGAAGGTCCCTGTACCATTTCCGAAGGTTTTATCCAACGCAAGTAAATACACGGCATATAAATCAAAATTGGACACTAAACTTGGACGTCGTTTCATTTTAAATTTTAAAAGCACTCTGTTTTACGAGCGACACATAAACTGCGTTTTATTGTGTCGATTTTAACTGCGTATTCGAAACGGCACTTTAAACTGTATGTACTGAAATGATGTATTATTTGTTTATTTTACTAGTTACGGATATGTATAGCAGCTATTTTATTTGTCACGTTAGGGCAACGACAAGACAACGGAAACTGAAGGTACGTGATAGATTTAAATATTAATAATATCTTAGGACAACTTACACACGGTCTTCTGATCCCAACTAAACTGATATACTATGGCAACGAGATAACTGATATACATACTTTTATATTCTTAAAATTACACATATTAAAGATATATTTCATCTTGACAGAAGAAATAGTCGTCAGCCTAACATTTTTTTTTCTCTAGGGTGGAAATCGTAACCACGACCCACGGCATAGCAATCAAGGACACTATAATAGCCAGTCAAAGTTTCGTCCAGCATTGTATCTAACTTGTTTGAGAAGCATTAATATATCGTACTAAAATTAGAATGCTTCTTTTGTTTTTCGTAGTTCTGCGACACAATAAGGCTTATCGAAGGATTAGTGACATTTTAATAAATCTCTAGTACCTAATATTTGGATCCTCGCAGCAGGTGTTTGTCAGTTGGCTTTACATACCTTTATAATATCTTGGTTTGCTATTTGTTTTATTGCATCTATCTAAATATTTTTTTGTTTACTTGTAAATAAGATGAGAAAATTAAGTCTTTAGTAGTAGCATAGGTTTAACTCAGCTTAATACATAAAAATAAATTAAATTCAATCCTAGGCACAAGTAACACCGGTTCCAATACACATACCTGTGAAGTCATTGAAAAGAAAAATGGAAAATATATCGGAGCTTTTGCGCCAGGATGAAAGCAAAATTAAAAAAGAACCAGACAAGGTTATAAAGATTAAGTTTCAATATCTACTAGTATACCTGAGTGATAATTTACCAATGGAATAATAAAGAGAAACTTTAGCATTATAATTTTTTTCTCAAATTACAGATAGCTCAGAGCTGTAATACTGTAAGTTACTTAACTACACTATAAGGTATGTTTTGCACAATCAAATTATCGAATGTAAGCAATGCTACATACCAGCAGCATTACACAAAAAAATTACTTATAGCTAGGTCTATTAACCCTAAAAGCGAGATATTATCTTGTGACGACTGGTGTTCAGAATAAAAAGAAAATTCACAGTTATTTCTAAGCAATTTTACCAGTACATTATTATTAAAAACGCAAAGTAAAATAACACTTTTTGACATTATGTATAAGAACTGAGAAATAGGTTGAGACATAAATTTTAATTTTTCTTCCTCTTATGAAACCAATAGCATAACAGAATAAAATTTTCACAGACCCATCAATATCAAGCCAATAGAAGAAAATTGAATCAGTCAACGATTAAGCGACAAACAACAAAAAAGAAAAAAGCGGTGACTGAAGAACCGATAATACAATTAATACTTGCCGCCCTGGCAAAGGGTGAAGCGGCTAGAACTAGTTCATCAAATGATGAAAACCAGATTTATGGCAATTTCATAGCAAGCAAATTTCGACATTATTCCCAGCACACTAAAAGTGAATTGCAAAGTAAAATTGCCAAGTTACTTTTTCGAGCAGATAAAGGTTATTATGATCATTATTTGCCAAACCAACATAGGATCAACTCTAAATATACTTTGCAAGGCAATACAACCTCTGTTCCAATTCCATCGTTTCAACTTGGTGCTAATAATACTAATAATAATGGAACGATATCACCAAATGTGACTATAGGTTTAGATGAACTCAGTAGTGAAACATTGGATTCATTGTATTTCGATTAGTCGTTCCAATAACAGTAGTTATTATTGTTACATTATCTGTAATACATGTGATAAATAAAATATGTATTACTTAAATAAAAATTTGGTGCCTAACATGAGCCATGTCAACTAATCTAACTTAACCTGAACCGTAAATTTCTCGAGTTTTAATACTCGTGAACCAGAAACTTGCAACGAATTTAATTGGCACATATAGGTAGGTATTGAAAAAGCACCTCCTTAGTATATTTTTATAGTATAACGAATGAGTTTCAGCTAAAATAGAGTCACATGTACAAAAATTATGATGAATAACATTATGTTTGTTGTGAAGTTTGTATTGTGAGTGTTTTATTGTACCTAATAAACAGATTTTGTGTTTGTTAGCTATTGAACAATTTTGAGATTTAATGAGGTTTAATGATGTCTTGTGTATTTATTTATTTATTTGTATGGGAAAACAAACATATACATACATTACTTAATAAACAATGGTACAACAAAAACAATGGTGCAAAACATAGGTTAGTATGTAGCCCACAACGTTATCAATATTTTGATAAAAGGCCCATTAGTTAGATTATTTTTAAAATATAGTTTATCAGTGGGACGTTTATTATTAAGGTATATTAAGTATTTTTTTGTCATAAAATCAAATGTAAACTCAAACAATGCTAGAGGCAAGCTACAAAAATAAACATTTTAAAGTAAATTGAAAGATTTCAATCTTATTACTAATTTTTTGCAAGTATTAAAGTTCTTTTACTTCATTTTATTTTTACTACACGTCAACGTGCCACCATAGGCTCTCCACATTACTGACTTTTCTATTAAAGACTTAATTTTTATTAATATCCGTTAATAAAGGGTAAAAAATTATCGTGAAGAAACCTGATTAACTGATAGTACTCCAAAATGGTCTCGAAATGTGTACGTTGACCTCCTACAAATCAAGAACAATCTTTTTATCAGCTTTCTTTTTCCTCCTGGTATTTGCCCAGCAGAGGAAAAGAGAAACTTCCATACTTGCTTGTCGCACGCAATTGCAAGTCAGGTCTCGCGGTAGGCACCTAAGTCATCTCGTCACCTATTTTGGAGCCGGCGGCACTGTCGTCCATTTTCTGACACCCACAGTGTCCAAATTTACGCGTAAGAACTAAATAGCGATCTTATTCTAAGATCTCAAAAATAAACTTTCTTAAAATATTACTTAATTGTCATGTTACTGCCGTCTCTTGGTATCTTCACTGGGCAATCGTTACCCAGTGATTTAATTTAGAGACAGATGCTGCACAAAATAATAAGATACAAACAAAACGTAGACTTAAGCGGGTGAGAGAATAAAATTGAATATATCATATAGCATACTAATGCTATAAAGCTGAAATAAATTACTTGTTTTTTTGGTTAAAGTATCTCAAAAGATGACATAAATGAAAGAAATAACTGAAATAAAAGTACCGGGTTCTTAATCTCGATAGGACTGTTAACAAAATCCCAATATCTCCGGTCCGTTCCAGTAACCAATTTGATTACAGACGAGGGGTTAGGACACCTTCACGCAATAACTGTATTTATGCAATAAATTACTCTTGAAAAAGAATCTGCGAGAGTAAAAAATGATATGAACAAATAGCTGAGCCCACGGTTATACCCGCCTTATTTAGGTCTAGTGCCTCACACATGGCTCACAGCGTGATCTTATTTAACCTATAGCCTTCCTCAATAAATTAATGGTCTACACAACACAAAAAATACTCAAAGAGTTACAGCATTGTCTTAGATTAGGGCGATCAACCAAATGAATAAACAAACATTTTAGCTTTATAATATTAGTACAAAGTACATCATAGCAGGAGTTTTATGTATATCAATGTGTATTTAGTACTTGCTTTAAGAAGTTAAGAGATACTCCGACAGAGTTTTTATAATGATGTACTTTATTTACTGGCAGTATAAACAGTCGTGGTTCCTCATTAGTATTCATTCATTCAGCCGCGGCTGCAGTACGTATATCACTTTGCCAACGAGTTTTATAATTGTCACACAAAATTCAAGCCTGTATGTCTATACACGTATGTTATTTGCTTCTTGGAGTTTTGTTATCATGATAGTATTTTTTCTTTGAAAACCGACCAGGTTTTCAAAGAAAAAATAGTCTTCTAGATCATGAAGTACTTTCCAAATTTTGGTACGAATTGGTTGTGGGAGTAAACCACTGGATTTATTTGTTAGATCATGCGCATTTGTTAGATAATAAGAGTAATTTAATTATCTGTATTATATAAAATCCTTGCGCTACTGAGTGACAGACAAGCTAGAGCCGAAACTACTAGGTGCAAGAAGTTGAAAGCCATATACATACGTATAATTTTCTAGCTGTATACTGGCGGAAAAATTTGTGTAAGTGTATATCTTTCAGTAAAACTTTCAAATGTCACTATTTTGTACTATCTTAATTACAGCCTTTTAAATTGAGAATACTGGCAATGACTTTAAAAACTATAATGACTATCTACAATTAATAAAGCAACGAACAGCCACCATCTATTAAGTTTTTATGCAGACAGCTTACGCAAAGTTTTACTGAGCAAGAAGACGACGAATTTTCTTGCTATTTTCGCAATTTTCCCAATAGTTTTGTGCCAGCAATTCTAACAATTGCTTAATTGGAATTTGATGAGATAATATTATGGAAACATAATTGTAAACACAGCGAGACCTGGTAACCCATCTGACAAATAGACTGTGAGGAAGTCGTGTTAACTCATAATTTTTATTATTGTGGTCCATTCGGGATTTCTACCGTATTATCAAATTGCATACCATAAATTTTGGTCTTCGCTATTTGTTTTTCAATTCACTCAATTTGCTGTTCAACTATCTCTCTACCTATCTTGACAGTTCTTACTGATATTTGCGCCGCGCCGTCCTTGAAATGTGACATTCTACAAAGCAACATGAAGAAGAGCATGTATGAGTTTGATGGGAGTGAATGAAGCAAGATAGATGTGTCAGGATCGTTGCAAATGGCATTCCGTAGCCCTGCCTATCCCTTCGAGAAATAGGCGTTATTCTATGTATGTATGTATGTACAGAGAAACATAATCCCCATTCATCTGTATAATATTCAAATGCTAACCCACGGCACATTCCCACGTGCCGCAATACAACATATTAATTAAGTTTAACTGCTGTGCACTTTGTGAAATGGCTGACATTAACTGGGCTTACTGACTAATTGTGAGCACGTGAAACGGACATGGAGGATTACAGACCATTTATTTACCTCAACGTATTAATAAAATTTTGACTGCACGGTTGGCGCAGTGGTTTAAGATCCTCGCCACTTGATACTGCTAGTAACAATAAAAAATGCAGTGTCTAGATCATTCGATTTAAATGTAATATCTCTAAAACATGTGATTCAATTTCATCACTCCCAAATCATTTCAAATTCTACAGTAAATATTTGATATTTATTTTGGTATCGTATATGTATCAAAGAATACTTCTACAAAGAAAATGAAATCTGGCAGCACAAACTTTTTAATGTTTTCCTTTATCTTGCCTCCAACAATTTATAAATAAAGTTACTGTATGAAGATAACATTGCCGGAAAGTTCAAAATAAACAATAATATTATTCGTGTCTTTTAACCTCATTATTTCTATTGTTGCCTATAAAATTGAGTCCATGCCGTCTGATCTTAAGCAGGCGTTGAGTTTCATGGTGTACCTTAAATTGAAAATTGTGGCGTAATATTTACATACGTACATATATACTTACGCCTTTTTCCCGTCGGGGTAGGCAGAGACAACGGAACGCCATTTGCTTCTATCCTTACAAACCTCACGCGCTTCCTCTACATTCATTACTCTTTTCATACACTTTTCAATTTAAGTCTAGTGTAAGATACTGGTTTCTTCATACATCTTAAAAAATAAACAAGTAAATCATTATTTCAAATATTACATTTTGTTCTTTGGCAGCAAAATATTATATTATTCGCGCTATGTAATTTATTGATACTATCAAAAATATATGACTCCGAAAATATAGAAAAGCAAAACACAAAAATGTCTCTTGTCTATGTTCATTTTTTCGCCGAATTCTCTTTGTTTTCTTTTCAGTTTTATTGACGTACATTTTTTTCGAAATGTTTTTATTTAATCATTTTCAGTGAGTTTTTCAAGCAAAAATACTAAATTCAATATGTTTGTGAAAATAAGTCTAGACTCCCATTACTATAATAAAATGTACAATACATTTAGTAACATCACTCAAATACTTCGAAAATAAGAAGATAGTATTTACTGTCGATATTTAGTAGAATGACTCTTTGTACGCTGACATTTTAAGGATGAAGACATTTTAAACATTTTCGCGGACAGAGGCGTGTTAGTCCAGTCAAATTAGGTGCAAATCTCGGAAAATCGAGATACTCAGTATATTACCACGTTAACACTTGTATTTTGGCATCCTAAAACTGTTCTCAAAAGTCACATATGATTGGATGTCCGCAAGTTTTAAATTCAGGGGTCAAAGGTCACAAAAATCGTTTTTTTTTTATTTTTTTGCTAATATCTCGTTTCCTATGGGTTTTAAGCTATTTATATTTGAAATAAAACGACGTATTCCCAGAGACGAGTGGCAAAGACTGACAATGTTTTATTTCTTACTATAGAAGTAAACACACAATTTAAAATATATGTCTATATGTCTAGTGACAATAAAAGACAGATGGCCAGTACGATACATGGCCAGTGCTAATACATAATGTGTAGATATTAAACCTTCAACACCCCCACTATATCTAACAATATGTATATACACAATTACAATCTTTGAATACCTAATATATCCAAAAACTTGTTTCACAACACAAAGTATTGGTGAATACATCAGCTGGCATCTCAGCTGTAGGCAAATACTATTCACATTTACAATTGTATTTACTATACATTCTATACAAAAGTAAAATATCTAGAATAGCAATTGTTAAATTGACTCAAAAATCCAACTGCATAAGTAATATCAGGCCTGGTTAGAACTGCTAAGTACATTAGACAACCAATGGCTTGATATGGGAATTTTCCAACATAGTTTTCCCCCTTACATACATGCAAGTTAATTTTTGTAACACCTGATCAATATAATCAGACTGTTCAATGTGATAGGTTACTCAGATTTATTAACACATTGACACCAATAACTTTCTTAAGTTTGAAATACTAACTAATACATATTTCAAATATTCTGTTTCTTTACAACCATTTGAAAAAATCTCTACAAAAAATATTTCTAACTTTTGTATACATACATGGATCTATCTAAGATCTCCTATAAACAATACATTCATAGCAACCTCCTATAAACAGTACATTCATAGCAACTAGATCTCCTATAAACAATACATTCATAGCAACTAGATCTCCTATGAACAATACATTCATAGCAACTAAATATGCACGGAACCGAACTTTGTTATCACTGTCATATTTTTACAAAGCACCCACTTACACTGCACAACACTACCATCTTGTGAACTATCACATAATTCCCATGCATCATTTTCTTAAGTTCTTCTTGCATGGTCAACATCCACTGTTTCTTTTCTGGTCCATTGCAGTGTCAAACCTGCCCCATCATAGGTTTCAGCGCTTGTACAAAGATTCAACATACCATATCTCTCTGGTGGTTTCCGTGTTCGTCTGGGACTGTCCATGAACCCTTCATTTTCACACTGCAGTAGGTATACTCTCTGAGTCTTTATAATCATTATCACTGTTGGAGTTATCTTCAAGACAAGATATATGTAGATTCCAAACTTGTTACCTTCTGGGCTTGTTGTTTACCTTCAAGACTAGATGTTGATTCCAAAACCTGTTACCTTCTGGGATTGTTCTGGTTTAACCTAATCCCCCACTGAAGCAACATTCTGGTCTTGCACTTGAATCACACATTCTGAATTGATTTCTGGCTTCAATTTCAGGCCTTGAAATAATACAACGTTTTCCCATCTACCGCGCTTGTAATTTCTTTATCTGGTTCTGCCTTTATACAATGTTTCATGCCTTCCAGAACCAAGAAATTTTCTGCAGCGAAACACCACTCCGAATAATTATCGCGTCCCTTTAGTTTCGGCACATTTACTAGGTAGTTGCTAGCCATTTTGTCGAACTAATATACTGGAACTGATATACTGCGATAATTAAAATTACAGCTAAATCGCACTGGATACTGTCTTTTAACACTTGCTTACAAAATTCTTGGTAAAACGACTCAATTGCTATTTTAACACTTGCTCGCAAAATCCTTGTTAAAACGAATACTGTCTTTTAACACTTGCTTACAAAATTCTTGTTAAAACGAATACTGTCTTTTAACACTTGCTTGCAAAATTCTTGCTAAAACGACTCAATTGCGATTTTAACACTTGCTCGCAAAATCCTTGTTAAAACGAATACTGTCTTTTAACACTTGCTTGCAAAATCCTTGTTAAAACGACTCCATTGCGATTTTATGAGCTCTCTGGGCCCATAACCTGAAATAAAACGACGTATTCCCAGAGACGAGTGGCAAAGACTGACAATGTTTTATTTCTTACTATAGAAGTAAACACACAATTTAAAATATATGTCTATATGTCTAGTGACAATAAAAGACAGATGGCCAGTACGATACATGGCCAGTGCTAATACATACTGTGTAGATATTAAACCTTCAACAATATTAATTATCAATATTGTAGAGAATTAAATTCTCTTCAACTTTTTTATTTGAAATTTTTTTATATCTTGAACTGTTTTCGATAGAGCGCGCGGTCAGAGAATTATCTGAGGTCAACTGGTAGTCTCGATCAAAAACTCGTAATATTAAGCTTATAATTTATTGCTAAACATATAATTATCATTTTTTATTAACTTTTAGATTAAATTATTTTTTTTTGATTAATTATCTATTTTTAATTAAGTGTCAATTTATTTAATAACACACCTGGCCATTAAGAAATTGTTGAGGAAAATACCAAAATTGTATTTTAATTCTAATCTAATTTCTACTACTGACTTTCACTAATTTTTCTTCACCTAATTGTACAACCAAGTTTTATTTAGTTAGTTTCTACAGGTAGTAGAGCCTTGCTGATTTCAGCATGAATGGGCCGCCTCGACCGGGGCAGTACTACCCTCTCACAGAAAATCGACGTAAAGTAACAGTACCTAATCTCTTGCGTTTCGTTCGGTGAGTGAGAGTTCCGGAGGCCCTATCCCCTATTCCTACTCCCTCATCCCACTCCTCATCCTGTCCCTTTTCCCAATCCCAAGGGGCGGCAACGCACTTGTGACTCCTGTAGTGTTGCTTGTGTCCATGGGCGGCAGTAATTGCTTACCATCAGGCAATCCGTCTGCTCGTTTGCCGCCTATTACGATAAAAAAACTAATTTACAGTCCAAATAAAGTTTTCATGTATGTCTTACTAACATAGTTATAAGTTGCTCTGTATTACTAACACTTTATGGACCTAGTCTGAAATAAATTATTATTATTATTTTATTATTATATAGCGACTTTCAAGATGAATTCCTTCGAAGACATGTCATGGTTCCGGTTCTGACACATTATTACATGAAAATAATGAGGTTTTAGATAACTTTTATTTTTTCTGACCAATTAGGAATTGGTATGGGTAGCCTGATTAATAGTTATACTGATCGGCAAAGAAATAAATTTTAATTGATATTTTTATCAAACATGTCATTTTACACATTTATTATAGTCAAAATTAATAAAAATTTCGAGATCAAATTCAAATTTCAATTCTCTTCTTCTTCTTCATCTTCTTCTTTTTCTTCTTCTTCTTCCTCATCATCGTCGTCATCGTTCCTCTGCTGCAGAATTTCCTCTTCATTGCCGTCTTCAACGATATTTGTCTCCAAGTCATTCATGATTTCTGGGTCAATGGTTGTATCATCATTATTATCGGTCTAATATGGTACAGCATTGAGACAAGCTTGTCCATTACACTGGTCGCAAGCTAAAGAGCATTGTAGCCCCACTTTCATTGCATAGGCATTGTTTCTTAAAATCAAACACTTCACTTCGTCTTTTATGGGGTACAGATGGTGAAACTGTAGTTTCTTCGTCTTCTAGTCGCCATTTTGCTCCTTGAATACAATGTTTACTAGTATAAATATTTCGGCACTTTACATTCACTTTCACAGAGGTTACGGATTTCAACTAGTCAATATGACCGTCATCTCTCAAAGTTTTCATGCCGCGCAATACTTCAACAAATTCTCTTTCAGATGAATCTGACTTATTACATATAAAACATAACTTAGCCATAACTCTTAAAATTGTACGTCCGTAACCAAGATAACCAAGATACGATTTAAAACTAACGAATAACTGAGGGTAGTTGAAAGCTGCCCCCATGTAATAGAGGTCCGATTCCCAGGTATAATTTTTGAAGTTATGAAAGAACTATCTTTTGCCCTCGGCTTCGCGTTGGTGTTTGTATTTGGGGTTACACAAATCTCTTTTAATGTACGAATACTTAAATATTTACTTTAATATGACAATATGTATGACGCAACAATACTGACAGATGCGACAGCACATGCGCAGCACTCTATTAACAGCGCATGCGTTCTTACTTCCAACAGTTAGATTTGTGCCCTACAAACTTTGACCTTCTCTACAATCCCTCCCAGGTTAATTTTTGCAACTAATGGTAGCCTATGTCCGTCTCCATATTCCAATATATATTATTAATATAAAATTTCAACAAAATCTGTTCAGCTGTTTTTCCGTGAAAACGGAAAATACATACATACATACTTTCGAATTTATAATATTAGTAGGGATTTCAGAATTTACAGATTTTAAATTAGATGTACTTAATTATTTTCTACTTCAAATGCTATTAGTGTAAATGAGAATATAATTACAATGTAATTAAAATATGTCCCTTAGTAATTTTTCAATTACCGAAAGAGATTATGAGTGATATTGAATTGATAAATTTTAGAATTATTAGAAAGAAAAATTGAATTTACACTAAAAGTTAATAAAAAATGATAATTATATGTTTAGCAATAAATTATAAGCTTAATATTACGAGTTTTTGATCGAGACTACCAGTTGACCTCAGATAATTCTCTGACCGCGCGCTCTACGCCCTCTATCTTGAAAACAGTTCAAGATATAAAAAAATTACAAATAGATAAGTTATGGACAATTTAATTCTCTACAACATTGATAACAATACAAATAGCGTTAAACCCATAGAAAACGAGATATTAGCAAAAAAATGTTAAGAAAATCGATTTTTGTTACCTTTGACCCCTGAATTTAAAACTTGCGGACATCCAATCATATGTGACTTTTGAGAACAGTTTTAGGATGCCAAAATACAAGTTTTCACGTGATAATATACTGGGTATCTCGATTTTCCGAGGTCAAATCATAATTTGACTGGACTATGTGAAATTTAGCATTATTATAAACAGTTTGTATGAAGGACTATCAAAATTTTATTTTGGAGTTACAGAACTACAAGTTAAGACAAAAAAGAACTAAGGCTTAAACTATTCAGCTACTTCACTTGCCTTAATGTCTTTATTTCATATGGCAGTGAAACGTGACTAGTGTTTGAGCGATATAAGCAGTGCCTATATAACAAATTTTACACCGTCGCGATTTGTATGTATCATTAAAATTATTTAACGCTTAATCGCTTTAATGAATTTAAATTAAGTTATAAAAATCCTATGTTATTCCAACTGTGGCTGATCACAGGTTGTGGATTGATCAAAACTTCATAGTGTAAAGAAAAAGAGTAAATTATTTACACGATTAATAACCGTTAAATAATGTTGTATATGGGGTGGGGTGTCTTTGTATCAAGGAGATAAATGCTAAGCTGAATTTGCGAAGACACGCGCGAAGGTGGCATTAAAAACTTCTGCAACTACGACACTCCTCGTGACCGGGACATTGTAGACGAACTGCAAGAATGTCGTTTAACACTGATACGGCCACGTTTTCGATAATCGTCAAGTTATTAAGGAAAAATATCTTAACACCCCAACAACATCACGCTCCGGTATACGGTGTCGGTCTAAAAATGTAATACATGCTGCTTTGATGTTATAAAGGATGACATTCCTGCGGTTCGCCGTTAAATACCGGGTAAATTTTACCGTAAGTATACCCTAAAATTAAATTCTAATTCTTAAATTACAACTAGGACAACGTCGGGATGATGATGCACGTATGGCGTAGTGGTTTAAGCGGTCACCTTTCTCTTCAATATTGCGATAAATGTTGCAGGTTTGATTCTCCCACGTAGTAACACTTGGTCCGCGCCACAAACTGATGTTTCTAGTCTAGTTCTTTGTGGCCATAGCTTGAATGTTTGAAATGTCCCCTGCGATAAACAAAAATTATCTTCGCTGTCGCAAAAGTAAAAGAAAAGATTCTGGGTACACCTTGAGTTATATTTTCACGTCTGACGCTTGCTTGACCATAATACGACTCCAAAAAATAAAAGACACTGATTGATGTACAAAAAGTCTTTATAAAAGCTTTGTCCCGTTTTTACGGTGCATTTTATGGACCCAACACACGAAGTTTCCACTAACACACTAGGTAAAAAATAGTTGCCGTAATTCCAGCGTTAATATACTGGGGCACACGACAGATGGCACTCATTACACGACATTCTACGGCACCAGCCAGCGGTATGACACTATTTGTAACACCCGTGCACGATCTTGGGGCATTCAGTTTTTTAGAACTGACGGCAAAGTAGAGTGTTTTTTGAGATGGGTTTAAGTGGAGTTATTATCATGGTAAATTTAGGGCTTACTGAATCATGGCTTTTGTCTATAAGATGATATCGTTTAAAGGGAAGATTTCAAAAGCTGTATTTACCTGGGAGATAATACCCACGGCATTACGTCCGCATGTATGCGCTGTGTACCTATATAAAGATTTACATAAAATAGATCTATGAAAGTAGTAGGATGGTTCATTAATTTCTACAGTCTCGCGTTAAGTTTTACGAATTTGAAATTAAATAAGTTTAGTATATGTGGCGCGTTTCAAGCTAATGAATATTTTGACGCAGTAGTCAACATTCCCATAGAGAAATAGGAACATAGAAATGAACATATAGGAAATGTTTATTTTATTACAACCCCTGCAATCCTATATATCCGTTTGTTGCTGTAAAAAAACAGATTCTATCACACGGCAAATTTATTTTCGGTCATGACATAAAAAAAAATCGTGACGGATAAGAGAACGCGACCAGAAATTAAGGCGATGTTATACCTCAGAAGCCGTGAAACACCTAATTTTTCGTCGCGCATCTAGCCATAACGGTACATACTACAAACTAGCAAAAATTAGAGCTTAAATTCAAAAGTCTGAACAAAAGACTTTTGAAAGAATTTTTCATGTACGTAAAATAGAATCACGGTAAAAAAATCACAAAATCGAGGCAGAAAATAATCTTTCGTCTCACTGTTTGCAATATTTTGATCGTAAGCTGTCATATTTTTTTTGATAATATTGTAGGAAATCTAATGAACTAAAGAATTACCCTATTTATTTTCATATTATACGTGTATATTTTGTAAAATTAAATAAAATCTGCCAAACGTCTATGATTTTGACGCTCGGTAGATCCCATCAATATCAAACGCTTCAGCAATTTAAACCTTATTAGCATAAGCGGTGTACTGAGTGTCAGTTGCTAGTTTACGCCCCGCCCAGACCTCATCATTCGGCTATGAGCCCTGTGAGAGATAGGTCATGTCGCTTGCGTCTCCGCTGCACGAAATTTTACGTAAACCTGTTTGTTATTATAATACGCCGATTTGAGTTCGTAATTTCATGTTTTATGTTATAGACTGAATACTTTGAATCAAATAGGCTTTTCATGTAACTATGGGCACATATAATTAGGACCTAAGTTTATACTCTTGTTGCGTTTAATGTGTTAGGTATTGTTTCTGTGCTTATAAATATATAATTAGAAGAATAAAATATCCACCATTAGAGAAATGAAGTTCTACGAAGGATTTGTACAAGAAAGCGTCGTAATAAAATAGAAATTCATTCATGGCCAAGTGATTATGAAATGTGTAACATTTTTACACAAATTATTTTCATAAGAGTCTTTTATGACTAACACTGTTACTTATATATATTATCGATTACGCATAATATAATTATATAAATTATTCTCACAATACATAGCTGCCACAGTTTTCAATTTTTGAAAGAGTAATAACATAAAATCGAATCATTTTATGTACCTATATTTCAAATTCATTAGCTTGTCAGAGCGCCTGGAGCGCTAAGATGCCGTCACGGCGAACAATAATGATGACAGCGCTAATATGGCGCTCCGCAATCCGCACACAAGCGGTAACGAATGCTGTATTATTGTGTTTTGAACATAAACCTTTTTAGGTACATCGGGTAAAACTTTGATTATTCATAAACTATTAGGTATGTCTCAGTACATCTAATATCTTTTTAATTTCTAAAATCAATCATTTATAAGTAAGAAGGTAACTTCTCTGTTTGCTATAACACAAGATATAGTATTTTTTTAATAATAAATTACGTAACTAATTATCATTATTGTAATTACAATGAAGTTAAAGATAACAGCTCTGCAACGTCTTACACACATTTGACTTCAGTCATTCCTAACACGATCTGTTCAAGAGCTAGCCAAGAAATGCCAAACAATTTTTTTAACAAATTTGACTCAAATTCCGTAGTGATAAGCAAAAAATACAAGCGGGATAGCAGTGACTGGTTCGAATTGCGTAAGAATATGTTGACAGATTGAAATTTTGTATAGTGGTAAAAAGAAGAGATAACAGCAGTAAAGCCAACTTAGTAAAAAATATTTTGTACAAATAAAATATTTGCAATGTAAATTCAGTTGCGCATGGAATCTAAAATGAACAACTGGCTTTGCAACAACTGGCGAAGCAAGAAAATGTAACAATCGAGACTTGTGGATTATTCGATTATTGGTGCCACGCCAGATGGATTAATAGGTCCAAACACGATTGTGGAAATTTAATGTTCTAAAGTTGCCTATCAGAATGGCTTGGAGAATAGTATAAGAGCAAATAAAATACAAATATGGAAACATGATAAAAAAGTGAACTGACTAGTCTAAACAAATATTGTAATTGTTATTACCAAATTCAGGGGCAACGCCACGTTACACGCAAACAAAAGTGTTTATTTGCTGTGTGGAGTGGCGAAAGTATACCACTAAAAATAGAAATTATAGGAAGAGATGATGTTTTCTGGGAGAAGCTTGTGGCGTTTTATATTAATTGGCAGTTGCCTGAAATTGTTGATTCTCGTCAAGCTCAAGGGATGGCATTGCGAGATCACGGAGAGGAAAATGTTTCATCAGTGCTTGAAATTTCTACAATACCAAGCCGTAAAAGGAATGTAAATGAAACTGGGCCTCGTGAACAACAACAAATAATAAGTATTGAAGCCTTATCACCTCACACACTGCCTTTAACATTCGATGAGAATAAAGAAAACCTGCCGGGTTGTAGCAGACAGCTAAATTTTGATGAGCTGTAAACTCTGTATTTCGTTAATAAATTATAAATGAATATAAATAAATATCTTTTAATATTTATTTTCTTTGAAACAACACATATTTGAAGCGAAAGAAATTTTTTATATTTTTCCATACACACATGTATGACGAGAGCTAACGAAAAAGCAGTAACTCAAATTCTAATTCTATAATTTTCTAAGCGATATATCAGTATCTCATGAATAAGGTATATCCACATATATTTTTGATGTTTCATCTATTTTGAAAAATAATAATGGGTTGGGTTTCGAAACGAGTCGCCTGAATTTGAGGGTATTGGTAGTGTAGGGGGCTTAAGGTAGTTCGTTTTAATCCCCTAAAAGTAATTTTGGCTGCCGGAGTTGCGTCAAAATTTTTTAAACAATTTCCAAAATTTCATAAATACTTCGGCAATTATGCAAAACGGAACATAGTTTTTATACTTTAGTACAGTTTTACAAATGTAATTTTTAGGTTTTATGTGAAAAACGTGAAACGAAACGCAAAACTGCCATCTTTCAATTCAATTCAATTCAATGTCATTTATTGCGATAACAGGTACAGCAGTTGTGGTAAACAATAATAAAAGGAAAGTTTCTCCATTATCTGCCTCAAGGCGTGCAATACATAGTAAGTATTTTTAATATTATTACAGTAAGCAGGAAATTAATAGAATAAAGGCATGTCAATGTGAATATAAAAAAAAACATGAATAAATAGAAACAATGTCAATTAAATGTAAAAGTTGTCAAACGGTTATACAAATAAAATATAATAATTAAATAAGCGCTCAATAATTAAAAAGTCATCAGGCAAATAATACATTGTATGTCATGTCATAAAAGTTTCACGCCACTAACATATTCATCAACGCTATAGAACGCTTTCTCCAATAACATTTGTTTAACTTCACGCTTAAATTCAGTAACACTTGGCATTTCTAATATATATTTAGGTAACTGATTGTAGACCCGTGGCGCCATACAAAAAACACTATTTGTCATCATTGAGCTTTTATGCTGAGGGCAACAAACTTTGAGGTTGTGACGCTTGCTTTTATAATTTTGATACATATTCAAATTGGTTCGAACAAATAATACTAATTCATAAATATACAGACATGGTACCGTTAGTATTTTGAGATCCTTGAAATAAGGTCTACAGCTATCAGTTGGTTGGAGTTTGCACATCGCTCTTATGCACTTTTTCTGTGCTTGAAAGACATGTTCCTTTTCCGTACAATTACCCCAGAACAAGATTCCATATCTTAAAATAGATCCTACGTATCCATGATAAGCAGTCAGTACTACATGTTGGTTTACTTGTTTTGTGAGCATGTACAGTGCGTATGACTGACTATTCAATTTCGAACAAAGAACCTCTGAATGCACCTTCCAATTTAAATTAGTGTCTATATTTAGTCCCAAAAATTTAGTCGTCTCTATGTCACGAATTGTTTCATTGTTATACTGTATGTCAAAATTTTCCAGTAAGGCATTCCTATTTTTAAATGTCATTATATGTGTCTTACTTAGATTTATTTTTAAATTATTTAATGTCAACCATTGTATTACGTTATCTAGAGTATTGTAAATGTCGGATTTAAGAAGCAATTTATCTCTGCCTGTAAATACAATTGTGCTATCATCGGCAAACATTATGGTGGGATGTTGTGTTATTTTTGGAAGGTCATTTATGTAAACGTTAAAGAGAAGTGGTCCAAGAACACTTCCCTGGGGAACTCCCAATTTAATTTCCCTATACTCTGACAAACAAATCACTTCATTTCTCATCTTAGGACATACACGTGTTATTTGAGTACACTGTTTCCTTTCAGAAATATAAGAACGAATTAGGCTCAAAACATTACCTCTCACTCCATATGCATTCAATTTCTGTAAAAGTATCTCATGATCTACGCTGTCGAAGGCCTTTGAAAGATCCATATAGAGTGCACAAACTGGTATCTTTTTATCGACATTTTCCGTAACTATTTTCAAAAAATTATAAATAGCCATATTAATGCACTTGTTTTTTCTAAAGCCAATTTGTTCAACCGCAAATAAATTATGTTTTTCAAAAAATGAGTTAATTCTGTCATGTATGACCCTTTCAAAAATTTTAGAGATGGTTGGTATTAGAGCAATTGGTCTATAAGAACTCATAGAATGCGGATTATTCTTCTTGAAGAGAGGTTTAATTACTGTAATTTTCAATTTATCAGGAAATACACCGTGAACCATACACAGATTAAAAATATGACTCAACACAATACATATTTTGCTTGATACCTGTTTAAGAACTAATGTAGATATTCCGTCATATCCAGTGCTCTTAGTATTTTTTAGGTTTAATATAATTGCATGTATTTCATTTGGTGATGTCGGATTCATAAATAACGAATTTGATATATTTGCAGGATAACATATCTTATTACTAAGATTAATTTTGTCAACCTGCTCAATAAAAAAATTGTTAAATGATTTAGCTATCTCCAAAGGATCGTCAACTATCGAATCACCAATGTTAATGTGTTGTATTTCATTTTTAGGTGCATTATATTTAGTATTACTAATCAGCCTCCAAGTAGCTTTACATTTATTTGGAGCCGTACTTAGGTAATGATTATTGACGTGACAACGTCTTATAAATTGGTTTGCCGGGTGACACTTCAAGAAACTGCGTTACGCTCCGCTCACGTTATGCGCTCACAATGAGAGCGAGTGAGAGGCACGCGTCCCGCCTAAGAGCGAGAGAGACAGACATAAAAAGTGAAAGGCACGCGTCTTTCATCCTTCTTCCTACTATACGAATGAATATTCACATTAAAATTATTTTACCACTCAAAGTCGTCACGTAAAACTTTCGCCCGTATACCGACTTTACAGGCAACCAATTTTTTTTGCCTTTTTAGTGAGTTTCACTATGCTGTTAAGCCTACGAGATAATGCATTAAATTCTTGTTTACTTTTCGCGGTGCGACTTTTCCTATAATGCCATAAAAGTTCCCTTTTACGTTTACAGCATTGCTTAATGCCTCTTGTTATCCACCTTGGCCGACGCTGTACACTAATTTTAGTTCTTACCATAGGAAAACACAGGCGGTAGAATAAGAGAAATGTGTCATAAAAGCTTTCAAACGATTTAATGGGATCATTACTCTCAAAACTTTCAGCAAAAGATAATGAGTGTATACATTTTTTAAATTTATTAATGTTATCTTCATGTAGATCCTGTTTTTCAGTATACCAATACTTAAATATGACATTTGATTTTACCGGGCACGTAAACAATTGTGCCGTGTGGTCGGATAATGCAAATTCTAGTATTTTGGCTGTACATTTAGGCATATTGTACATAAAATTGTCAAGACATGTGCTACTGACTATTCGAGTTGGCTCTTTAAACGCACATTTTAAATTATAGCTGGATAGTAGATTTAGAAAGTTTACTGAAAATCGTGTTTTAACTAGAAAATTACAATTCCAATCACCACAAAAGACAACTTTATATTTACTTAGACAGAACTTCGATAATAATGCGCTGAATTTTTCAAAAAAAGATTTTATGTGTTCGTGCAGCACTTTGGGTGGTCTGTAAATACAAAACACTAGCATTTCATGATCTATGAGCTCAATTCCTGAAACTTCAATAATGCCTACTTCGTTAAATATCCCCAATCCGTCGATTGGTTTATATTTCAAGTGTTTTCTAATGAGAATACATGCCCCACCTCGACGGTTTTTCCGAAAATAACATGATCCAAGTGTAAAATTAGATATATTAATGTGTACAATGTCAGATTTTATCATATTATGTTCGGTTATGCACAGAATGTCTACAGACTTATTTTTGTTTCGTAGGGTATCTAAAGATAGTGTTAATAAATCAGATTTATTGATAAGCCCATTTATATTCTGATGTAATATATTGATTTCTTCAATCACGAAAAAAAATATTGGATTCTTTTAATGTATTCGATGTATCTAGTATAGTATTATTACAATTACATTGCAAATCAGTTTGTGTTGATTTCTCTAAACAGATTGGTGCATTAGACGCATTGTGCATCATATTATTTATAGATATTTCTCTGTAATAGCTGTCATACTTTGATTTATAAACTAAACGCAATATTTCTTTTAGTATTAATTGAGATATATATAAAGAACGCATACGGTATCTAGGTAAATGTACAGAATAGTTCATATCAACATAGGTAGCATGTCTGTAATGAGAACAAATGAAATTCAATTCATAGTTTAACTTTTTCTCGTTTAAATGGCGGTTGTATGGAACCTCTGAAACAATAATATTTGTATTTGCTATGGAATCTAAGAAGTTTCTCAAAGAGAATTGAAGTTCATTCGGGTTTCTGTCGTTTATACCTCCTAATATAATAATGTAGTCATCCTTGGTTAATTTACATATATCAGTTCTCTCAGCAAGTAATACTTCTTTTAATGATGCTCCAGGTTTGGAGAAGCAGTGAACCGCGTAGTCATCACCAATCAGCGATTGTAGCGTTTTTTGAACGTTTCGGCCCTGCTCGTCTGCTACAACTACGATTTGTTTCTTCTTAACGCATTTCAATGGCTCGAAAACGTGTGAAGCAGCATTAAGCGACAGAGCCAAGTTTGCTTCTTGAGAAATTGAAGTAATTTTTTCAGGAGATATTGCATTTTCGCATGGTATTGAGCTATGGGTAACACTATCAACAATTTTTGCCATGTCTATTTTTTTGCATTGACTGGCATAATCAGTTTGTGTATTGGTGCTTGTCAGTTGCGTCATTACGTAGGAGTCATAACTACGGTTTAAGTGTGTAGCGGATTGACAGCTGCGTTTTGGAGTTTGATAGTTAATAGCTCCCGTAGTCAGTTCTCGTGAAGACGCTCTAGGTAATCCTATTTTCATATTGATACTTTTAAGGCGTCTTCTGCATTGCGGCGAATAAAACTTTAATGGTGTGACATTGTTTGAATTAAACATCTCATTTATGCCAACAGACTTAAATAATTTAATTGTATGCTGATAATTTTGTATTTCCTTTTTCAAATTCATATTTTCTAGGTTAAGATTATCTATTTCTGTATTAGCAATTTGTAGCTCTGTTGTTAGTTTATTCACCTTATCAGATAATGCACTTAATTCTTCCTTAGGACTTCTAAAACAACTCGGTTGGCTTTGGTAGGAAACATCCATATCAAATTCACTGTTATTGAAATCCAAACTGTGTATTTCTTTTCTTCGTTGTGTAACATTTTCGTAAACAAATTCCTCCATTTTAGAATAAATATTAAATACAATTTGAAATAGTCCCAAAAAGTGCCGCGGCTACAAAGAGTGGCTCGATCGCTCGACCTTTCCTTCCACACAACAACTAAGGCCACCGCGCTAATTCTGTGTCATCTATGTACGTCGAAATTAGGAGTTGCTTTCGAATGTTTGTTTGTTTTTGTGTCCGCTAAATAGATGGCTCCAGTTGTTTAAATTTAGTGAAGTATTTGTCTATGTTTGTGTTCAGCAATAATAGCGAAGCTGGTTCATAGGTTATTTAACCTTTCGACGACCGAGGACATGAATTCATGTCCTACAAAAAAGTCCCCTTGTTTACCGACGACATGAATTCATGTCCAGATTCCGTCCTTCAATCTATGACGTTTTTTACACTGACCTAGTACATTTTATCAATTATTTCAAATTGCATTGCATTTTTACGAATCATAGACAGCTCTGAAACCTTCTTCTGATCCAATTTGATGTCAAATTAAAAAGTAAAAGGACATTTCATTTCAATGCGCGCGAAACTGTGAATTTTAGCAAATGTTTGCTATTGAAAAGGGGGAATTATTATAATGGATACATGCGTATTTTAGTTTTAATTGGAAAACCCATATTATACAGAATATAAAAATACAAAAATAAACAAAAAAATATTTTATTTTTGATTATAATACGCTACAATTGTCGATAGAACCGGTATTCTAAGATCCGTTCAAAACAGAGAGCTATACAAAACTAAATATACACTCAAATGTTATTATTATATTTTTTTAATATTGGCTATATAAGTGGGTTTCAAGAAATTATAATTCGAACTCTTGAAATCATAAACAAAGACCTCTCAGAGCGATAACATTCAATGTCTAGTACCGCGCGCGCGATGATGTCGTACGGCGCGGTCGTATAGCCAAATTGACGTTTTAGAGGGCGCGGTACTTGAAAGGTTAATAGATGACGCTAACACATTTGAAATGTTTGTGTAAAAATAACGAACCTTTTTATGTCACCAATTTTGATTCACTTTGTTTATACGTTTTAGGCACTTGTAGACGACTAATTTTCACTGTGCTATGGTTTATTTGCAAGATATTACGCGTATTAGCAATGTTATTGTATTTTCTAAATGAATGTAAACAAACACTGTATAACGGAACGAATACGCACTTTTCTTCGCAATGCACTAATAAATTTAAACACCAACGATAGATGATAGAATTTAGAGTTTTTGTATTAGTTTAAATACGGCCATACACTTATATATTCAAAAAAACTATTTTTAATCGCTTTTTAGACACGGACTCGAAGTGAACGCGGCAACTAGCGCCACCTATATCCATCTTGGAATCTTGGAATCCATCTTGGAATGATAATATTGACAGCTAATGTCAAATTTGTGCGTCATTGCTTTCGAGTACCTTGGGTTAGGTGCGACTGTAATAAGTAAATAAATAGGTTATGTTAGGTTCTCTTTTGACCCTTAATCCGAAAATAGGAGCCCTTCGCAGGGCTCCGACAACCTTAGTTTATTAAACTAGTGTGATGAATGTGGAAGTTGGTAGTGCCATACACACCGATGTTTGGAGATTTTTTTTTCAGAGGAAACCAAGTATTTCCGGCAAGTGAAAATGGTGAGGGGGGGTTTCAAGACCTCCCCTACTCCAATCACTCACAACCCCTAAAAACGGCGACGTATTTCGAAACCTTTGCCATAATAATTATACCTATAATAACAATAAACATCCATAAATAAATAAAAGAAATAAACTTTTACTAAACTTCAATTATCTCGTAACTCGCTTTAGTTGAAATACGGCTTTTGCGCTTAGTAGAGCAGTATTGTGTTTTTTAGGGTACCGTTGCCAAAAATTGTAAAAACGGAACCCTTATAGATTCGCAATGTCTGTCTGTCTGTCCGCCCGTATGTCACAGCCAATTTATTGCAAAACAGATTTGAAAACTGGCAGGAATGGAATTAAATGTAGGTATTCTATGAACTGCTTCACTATTTTTATACAAAAACAAAACAAACATAATAATGGCCTCTCCATACATGGAACTGACTTAATTATTTTTACCATCTTACGGCACGTAGGTATTTACCTACTTTCGTCAACATTTAATACCTATAACGTCTAATGTAAACCAGTTTTGCTCATGGCTGCACTGAGAACAAAAATTGCGCTATGCCTATATTGTACAAACAGATTGATGTATGTAATATAAATTTTAATATCAGTATCTCAATTCAATATGCTAAAACGTTTTGCTTGCGATTTTGAAATATTGGAATACGGATGTCGCCAGAATACGGCCGCATGCGACGAGAATGAAGTGGGGCGCCCCGCAGTAGACGGAGCTAAGCTCTCTTC
Organism: Euclidia mi; assembly: GCA_944739405.2. NCBI lineage: Eukaryota > Metazoa > Arthropoda > Insecta > Lepidoptera > Erebidae > Euclidia > Euclidia mi. Next base: position 43,481,973 of record OX123206.2, on the reverse strand, counting down.
ACCTCCCCTGCTTCACCCCCTCATTTACCAAAACAGTCGCTTAGGACAGCGCCTTAAAAAGAGTTTTGCATTTCCCGCTGCATTCGAGGTCTACTTTAAGTTGTAACGAACAAAACGTGACAGCAAATATTTCAAAGCACTTATTATATTTAAATGTGCCTGTTACAGATCTTCAGAATGTTTCTGAATAGACACTAAAGTTTCTGATATGTACTTGGTGCAGAATTCACAAGTCAAGATAAGACGCGTTGTCTATTACAATGGTCACTGCTATTGAATCTGGCTATTGCACAGCAGGTACTGTCTGAGAATGCGGGTGGAAGATAGATGGGAGCAGCTCAATAAAAAAGATATCGTTTTACGAAATGGATCACTACTAAGATTAATGTAATTAGTATTTGAGTATCCCTAACGTACGTACAGTTATAGAGTTATTATTAGTTGGTTTGGCAATTTCTGATTTATGGTCAGTTTTAAAATCATGAAGGAAAGCAACTATAGTAGGTATTCGGATAAAGATTCTCTTATCAGGGCACGTTTTACTTACCATATTTTAACACGTTCGCGCGCGGTAACGGCTATAGCCGTTTTTTTCGATTTTAAATATCGCCAGTACGGTTATTGCCGTAAACTTTCAAACACTTCGTAATATCAGTACGGTCCATGCAGCTCAATAACTGAGAGTTATTTATACAACACATATCCACTGACAATCTGTGTGAGGAATAAACAATTCTACTGTCAAAATACTAGGGCAATTTTTTTTTTGGTCGATTTAAGACATTGTAATAGTGTGCACACAGCGGTAACACACACTACGGCTATCACCGTTGTGACTGTACGTGTGTTACTTCGACGCGCGAGTCAGTGCCGCGCGGTTATACCCGTGCTGCTTTCAGGAATACCTTTTTTATTTTGTGTTACGACAGTACGGTTATAACAGTGCCCCTAAATTGTATGGAAATTTTTAGTGCTTTTTTGTGTGATGATCAGTCAAGTTACCGGGCGGAACGTGTTAAACGTGAAATATTGTGCAGATAAATAAATGTTTAATGACAATCCCTCTGCGGCCATGACCGTTGCAAGCCGGTAGAAACATAGGAGAATAACAGATAAATTTATGCCTTTAAATAAGTAAATCATCGCGACTAAGACCCGCTTAATAATATTGTATGATGAATTAATGTTTGTTGCTATTTCATGCAAAATTTGTTAGTCGGCTTTTAATGAAACGCATTAATATAGCTTAAATATTAGAATAGCACATAAGTACGATTCAGACCAACCGGCTCGCGTCGGAACGGAGCCGTACGCGTGCCGCGGCAGCGGAACGCGTCCGTCGGAGCCGTACCCCTACCGGAGTAGCCGTACGCATGCCGCGGCAACCGACAGCGTCCGCTGAAATCCGTACCCACTTCAACAAGCGCCCAAAAGTGCTGCTCACGTTGCGCCGCGTAGACGTAAAGTGAAATTTTATTTAAAATATGGTGGAGTGGGACGTCGTTTTGCTAGCTCTTGTATTAGAGGAAGAAGAAAATAAAGGAAAAAATAAACAAGAAGAAACGAAAAATTGTCACTGTATTGACCGGAATTAACGTCATAAAGACAATCATTTATGTCTGAACTAAAGTAATTAGTTTTTCTTCCGTATCCATATTTAACTTTAATATGTTAACTGTCGCTTGAAGAACATAACTTGAATGATTCGCTAGTTGCTGCACCGCAATCTCCGTTCGTATTCCACGACGCATGGCCGACCGGCTCCGAACGGACCCGACGGCAGCCGATTGGATGCCGTCGGCGCCGTTCGGAGCCAGTCGGGGCCGGTCGGCCGTCGTGACAGCCGAATCCATTCTGCGACACGTCGCTACGCGTCGTGGGATGCCGACGCAGGTAATTATGCGGAAGTTGCATGCAAATATGAACTGTAATTACTGTTGATACATTTCAATCTTCTTTACCGCATTGTAAAATGCCGCCCGGCCTGGCCCGATGCGAGCCGGTTGGTCTGAATCGTACCATAGACTACATTTAGCCCGATAACTGACACAAGTAAAATTGCGGGCAGTATTAAATGATATTGTAAATCTCGGGTGCATAGGGTTTCCACCAAGAACTTAGGGTCCCAAGCCAACCTCACCTGCAAGTGGTGCACCTGCCGATCAACGGACGAGGCTCTGGCAAACAAAATATCCCGATAAGCGGCAATAGGCTCGCCACCTATTACGTGGGATCAAAACACTGGCGAAAAGTGGGCGTTTAATACGGTTCTGCCTACCCTTTAGGGGAAACAGGCGTGAGTCTATGTATGTATGTAAATCTCACTATAATCAGAAAACGCATATACTTCTCGTCCAAATAATCAATCACGGCTATTCTCATCATATTTGCTACGCAACCTGCTAAACTACTTACATATCAATACTATCTTTATATATATAATATATATTTCTTGTGTGCGTGTGTATCTCACTGAACTCCACCTAAACGATTAGACTGATTTTGATGAAATTTTTTGTGTGTGTTCAAGGGGACTTGAGAATAGTATAGATTTACAACAAAATTGCGAAAATAAAAAAATATATGGCGATACGAAGTTCGCCGGTTCAGCTAGTACTATTATAAATTTGAAAGTGTGTATGTATGTATGTTCCATTTTCACACTTAAACGGCTGAACTGATTTTGTTGAAATTTAATATAGAGATATATTGGACCACGGAGACGTACATAGACTTCTATAAGTTCCAAAAATTAAACTGGGAGGGATTGTAGGGAGAGTAGAAGTTTGTACGGCACAAAGGAGACCGACCACAATGTATGGGACTTTGGCCTGGGCGTGAACAATTTACAATTGGAGTTACAATATTAATTTTCAATAGCGTAAACTAAGTAGAAAACATTATTCTTTGAAGTTTAGTAGCAAGTTAGTTGAATAATGAAATGAAACACATTGTAAACAATGATAGATGTGAGTAAGGCTGGTTTCAGAGAGACGCGCGCGGCACGCGCCGTCGGCCAGCGCGTCTCAACAGCGCGTTTGGCGCGCGGACCACTGTGAAACGAGTACGCGTTTCTCATTGCAATGTATGAAGCTTCGGCAACGCGGCCGGCGCGCGCGTCTGACACGCGGCGCGTTTGAACTGCGTGACTATGAAACGCTACTACTAATCTAGTGTAATTGCAAGCGCGCGCGTGTGGCCGGCGCCGGTCAAACGCGTGACTCTGTAACCAGCCTCAGTTGTTGAAATGCCGAATACATACCACTTGCGGTGCAATCCATTGAAGTATTCACTTGTTGTACACGTCACTACTTGTCGTACTTCCACGAGATTGAGAATATGCCTTCTCCACTGTGTAATATTGGTACCACAATTGATGCAATGCATTCATGTTCAAGCACAAGTCATCGTTCGAAGCGGGTACTGAGACGCAAAGATAGCTAATGACGGTATCTAACACTTAACAGAATTGACAAGTTAGTCAAGTGTTGCTGGAGTATGAAAATAAATACCCAACACACTGTACCATTTTGATATTATTAAAAATAATATCATTATCTTACGTTAATTGTGATTGTTAAAAAAATATAAAATAAAAAACTTATTAAAAAATATCTACGTACTTTCAGGTTTCGGCAATCGCTTTAAAATGTGATTTTGTTAAACACTTTTTAACGATATTTTCCACCAATTATTTACAAGGCAACACAAACGTCACCTACACGTTTATAATCAAATGAAAGTATTTTAAAGTCTATAATTATTATGTGTTTATTTTCTACTACTGGATAGCGATCAATATTTATTATATATTAAAACAAAAACTTTGAGTAATTTACTTTTTTTTAAGACGATTGTTCACGTTCAAGCCAACTTTGGCCGGTCTCCTTTACCTCTTGGAAGCAAGAACGCATGCGCTGTAATAATTGAGTGCTGCGCATGTGCCATCGTATAACTACCAGTGCCGTCACATCATACATATTGTTATAGGGATCCTGCCGTTTTGCCGAAAAGATTTTGACAAAATTTCATTACCCAAACAAATTTTAGCAATTTTTTTTATACCATTGCAATATTTCGAATGATTTTAGTACGCATATTTTTATTTGGTCAAATTTTTACTTGGCAAAATATTACCAAGTAAGTATAACGTCATTATGGCATTTGGTCTGTAATCAAATGATTTATTACAACAAACAATAGTCAGCCAATAAACGTTTGGTGATATAAGTTTATTTATGGAAGTAGTTTTGAGTAGGTTAATTATTAAAAAAATGGTTAGTTTAGGTTAGAACTGTGACCTCCTACGCACGAGCCGATCGAGCGAAGCGAGCGGTGCCGCGGTAGCGGGCGGCGAGTGCCAGAAACGACTTGCATTAATATAAAAAAGAGATTGTTTTTAGTAGGTTACCCGGAACTGAACTATTTAGATTAGGATAATAACTGATTTTGCGCAAAAACTGTTATTCCAACTGAAATATTTGACTAAATAAAAAATGTTAAAAGTACTAGTTGGTAAACAAGTTTAGTTATAGTTTAAACGTTCATTTCACAAACTAATAGGTTTGCGTTACAATTTTTTGTGAATAGATTTTTTGCTAAGTAATAATTTGGCAAATTCCTTTCGGTTAAACAAGGGAGACTCATTGTCATATTGTGCAGGGTGATCACATTGTTAGCATATATAATCTCATAATTCTATAGATACGACGTTTAAACGGCTGAAACGATTTTCTCAATTAATACTATAAGTGCGAAAGTGTTTATAGATATAAATTGGACATGTATTGGAACATCTCTTTGACTGTAAGTAAGGTGATATTATTATGTACCTTTGGGTGGATAAAGATAATGTCATGGATACTGACCGAGTTACTTTGTACCCTACAGAGTTTCTGATCTCTTTAGAATAATCAGGAGTGCCTTCACACAAAGTGAGACTGAGAGTAAATTTGTGTTACCACGAACGCGCACGAAGCCGCGGGCAAAAGCTATTTTTATTATATTTTCTATCAGCAAATTGAGAGCAAGATATTTAAAAGCGTGAATGCGTAGTATACTCATCGAGTTCAAATCTACTGCCCGCAGCACCAACTACAAAGAGCAGACAAATCTTGGTCGCAATCAGTTTCAAATTACGACGATGATGATCTAGAATAATCTAGATGAGTGACAGAGCCATGATGGCTACAATAACAACGAACCAGCTCAAGCGGGGCGGTACCAACAGCAGTGAGTTTTCATTTGGTAAGCGGAGGTGCCAAAGATCCAACCCCTCTATTCCATCCACCTGTTATCTTGAGAACTTCGATGATAATTTCACCTTCTGTTTCCTAGAGGTGAAAATGCGCAAGTGGTGTTTGGTTGGCATCGCTTGAACCACGTTGGCGTTTGTGAGAAATATATCAAAATTCTATAGTCAGTAGGTGCCAGAGGTACGATACGCTCGGTTATGGCCATGTTTATAGGATGTGGGCCATGATGGTTGATTTACCCCTTTGTACAAGTTTTTATTTAATTTGCCTTGTTCGTACATTGGATTCGATCTTTCAAGATCATTCAGAATTGCTTTCTGTCATTAGTTGATTTTTCTTTAAGGCAGTTCATTGCTATTGACAATTTTTGTTAATTATCGCTTGCCCCGTGCCATGTAGAACACGTTAGTTAAAACGTCGTCAGTCTAGGCTATCATAAAGATAAGATGAAAGGCGTTATAGCTAGTCAGTGCCCTAGAATATACTGTCACTGGCATACGGCACAGATAATTGCTATATTGCGATATGGAGGGTAGACAGCAGTCACTCTGTGGCAAAGCTAATATACTACTTACACTTTCATATCTAGTTGAACTAGAAAACGGGCCACGGGATCTATAGCGAAAGTTCTTGGATGAAACTAGAATAACGCTAGGAAGTTTTTTTTATTGTAGTGTAAGGCGGCAAAAGAGCAGACGGATCACCTGATGGTAAGCAATTACCGCCACCCATAGACCCAAGCAACATCACAGGAGTCACGAGTGCGTTGCCGCCCCTTTGGGTCGCGAAAAGGGATAGAATGAGGAGTGGGATGATGGAGAAGGAATAGGGGATAGGGCCTCCGGCACTCTCACTCAACGAACGAAACGCAAGAGTTTACGTACTGTTACTTTACGTTGATTTTCTGCGAGAGGGTAGTACTTTATTCATGCTGAAATCAGCAAGGCTCTACTACCTTGATGTTGGCGATTGGTCGTAACAACAGAAGTTGTCATCAATATCTCCAAAGACATTCCAAACTTTATTAATCACAAAGCACGAACACAAAAGAAGTTCTCAATGCAACCAAAGCTCAACTAAGATCTTCGATACTCCAGCCACCATCAGACTCTGGATGTCTTAGCCCGGGAGAGGGAGGGGGAGGGCTTGGCGCAGCCTCAGTAGCCGTAGTGCCTGGTTCTACGGTTATTTCATCCGGGGCTTCAGTCGCAGCTGTAGTAGTAGCCCTAGTCCTCTCCATATGAACCAAGATGGGTTGCAGACGAGTTGCTGCCCTGTCCTTTGCTTTCTTTATTTTAGGAGGCTGCCACGTCTCGAAGTACTCGTTGAATGGAGATTTCATTGTGGTTGTTGAACGAGCTTTGCCTCTGTAGTAATTTGGCATCTGGAAAAGGAAATACGGGGTGTATTATTTGTCTTGCTCAAAAATTGAACTAAATTATATAGACATAAGAAAGCTTAGCAATTTATAATAAAATTTCACATTCCTCGAAAGATAGCAAAGCTTTTCTATTTAAATCGGTTATTGCCAACCATTACGTAGCTTTGAGGTAAGAATCATAAAAATATATGTATATAACCGAATTTTTATAAAATGTATTATTATTAAGACCTTATGACTGATGTAGTGTCTAGATACGTATCAGTTACTTATTGCAATAGGCTACATAATTAGGTGCTTTTTCTGTTATGTAGGTTGCAGTATATTCCATCCAACTTAAAAAAAAACATGTTTTTCCTTTTCAACTTAAAAAAATACTAAGTTAACTTATCATCATCATTCAGAGCCCGACTTTGTCTACTGTTGAACATAGGCAGCTCTATATTCTTGCCATTTCCCTCGAATTTCAACTAATTTAACCCAGGTTCGGCCCGCGATTGCAATGATATCGTCGGCCCATTTTGCTAAGGGACGGTCGACATTTCTTTTCCAACAAACTTTTCCAAAAAATCTTTACATCTTATCTATCCTGATTATCTTATAAAATATAGGAATATGTCTATACCGTTTCATTGACAGTTTCAATCCAATCAGCGAAGGCTCCAACCAATGTGAACACAGTTGGTGCGTTCGCGAACCCGCAAGTTGCTGGGCCAAAAGAAATTATGCCGACGAGACGACCAGAGAGTATGGCCGGCCCTCCTGCGTCGTGCTGTAAATGTTATATGATAAATGAGAAAGTGTGTTTGTTTCTCCATCTTTTACGTCGCAACTTCTTCTTCATAGTGACCATGATTCAGATTTTCTGTTCCCACACTTAGCTACTACTGAGTGCGCAACCCTTAATAGAGCAGGGATGAAAAATATTGAAAATCCAGGTTATGTGTTATCATTTATACCTTTATTAGGACCCGTTTTAATATTCTTAATTAAAATAAAAAAATGTATAATCAGAATTACGCGAAAATTGGGTGGTAATCATTTTGTCACTGCTCGTTTTCGTTTAAGTCTTGGTGGTAATTATTCTACCTTAGCCTGTTATTGTACTTGAAGCAGAGCTGTTACTGTCCATGACTTCTCCTTCTTCCGGTGCAATGTGGAAGCTTTTGAAGCATGGTGTGGCACATAAAGCTACTTTGCAGACACCGCAAATGATCCTTGATCGTTTTTGAGCATTTTTCGTGCTACAAAATCGGCATCTAGTAAATTTCTGTTGGTCTTCTGGATAGTGTGGCACAGAAGAGCGTCTGATTTCAGCAGGTACCCCGAAATTTCCACCTTGTTTATTTCGGAAAATAATGCTAGTGGTTCGTTTTTTTTTCGTGAATCCGTCTATAAGACTGCGAGCCAAACGAAATCGGAAATCTCGGTGTGTGTGAACAGTTTGCTTGTGAATTTGTATGTAGGCTATGTACGCGTTGATGATAGATGCATCAAACATGAAATAAATTAGGCGCAACCAGTTGCGTCTTGACTTTCGGCCGATTGGATACGAGGCACGGAAGTGATCGAAATGATCCACCCCTCCCATGTTTACGAAATATTCAGCAATTGCAGTGGAGATAGTAATATCTTTCTTGGAACCATTCTTCTGCGTTCGTTTGACCGTAGACACAGATTTAGGGTTGTGTGCTGTTGTCAAAATAGTCACGAGTTGAGTATCCATCCATTGTATGGCAGAAAAGGGAGCTTTGGTTTTATACATGAACTCGTGCTTTCCAAGTTTTTCCTTCTTGAATTTATTTTTGGGCAACAACTCTTTTGGTAAGCCTTTTCAGTTCAAACGCACGGTAACAACAGCATATATTCCTTTCTTTATCAGCAAATCAGTCATTAGAGGAACACCAGTGAAAAAGTTGTCGAAAGTCACAAGAGTATTGCGTGGAACACCTTGACATAGTTTCATTATGACGTTATATCCTAAGCCTTCCTCACTTGATGCATTATCGTCTGCTTTGCCAATATAGATATCAAAGACATACAAGTATCCGGTTTTAGCATCACATCGGGCCCATACCTTATTTCCCCTTTTTATTGGCTTTTTCGGCATGTATTGTTTGAGTGAGCTTTTACCTTTGAATTTTACCAGACTTTCGTCCACCGATTGAGTGCTTAACTGAGAGCATTGAGTCTGGAATACTTCGTTTAGTCTTGTTATCATAGGGCGTATTTTATAAAGCCTATCACGATCTGGCGTATCTCTTGCGGGTTCTTTGGTATTATCATTCAAGTGAATGTTTTCAGTAAATTTTTTGAATCGCTTTTGTGTGAAAGTTTGGGCAATATCAGGATTTCTATAAAAAGTATCAGTTGACCAATACTTACAGATTTACATCAGGTAAGGGGTGAAGACCCATCATGATCAAGATACCAAGATAAGCAGGCATTTCAGCTACAAATGTTGGATTCCAGTGAAGCAATTGCCTTTGTGCCTCATAAATGCTTGTTTGTTCTACCAGCAACTCTACGAGATCACTAGGAAAGAAATTGTCGAAAAATTCAATTAGTGGGGTTTTATGAGTGACACGCGCGTTTACAGTCAGTCGTTTATCAAACTTTGGTATGCTATGCTTTGAAACCTTATCTGACCAGTACTGTGCCACGCAAATAGAACTTCTTACTATGTTTGTGCTCGCCGCTTCATTAGGCTGCGTTACGTCAGACTGAGATGGATTCGGGTGGCTTGGTTCAGAAAGAGCGCTGACAAAGAAGTTCGAATCATATTCGTTTCGCGATCGTACGATCGTTCTTCAGTCCCTGGTTCAACGTTTTCTAGATAATCTACCAAAACACGTGGCCCAGGAGGATCTTGAAAATTATCTAATCCTCTCGTCTCCAACTCGGGCTCTGCGCCAAATACTCTTGAAAGACCTCGCGAAACTTCATCGTCATAATCCAGTACACTATCGCCCTAAAGTGGTTCTTCTGAGACACTTTCGTCACTACTTTCAATAGCGGAGAGATCATCTTCTAGAATACTCGCGATAATACTGTCAGATAATTTCCTTTTCGTTGACATCCTCCTGAAAAAACGAGCACTCTAATGGGTAACGGTAACTATATTACCACCAAATAATAATATATTAATTTAAACGGGCAATGGTAAGAGTTTTACCACCGAGATTATGATGATTTTGCAATTAGGAAAAGCTTCATTTCTAAACATGTTCTATGAGTCATACTGGATAATATAAACAATAATCATAACAAATATCACAAAACCACTTACTGGAATCTTGATAAACAAATTATCGAATTATTTAAACTATACACCTCTGATTGTCAAAATTCATCAGTATTTTTCCAAGTGTTGGTAGTTCGCAAACTTTGACAGTTAGCATTGTTGCCAGTACTAATAAAAGTTTTAAGGGTCTTTACGTATTATAAATATTGAATATAACAAAGCGTACATGGAATGACTCCTGCACTATGGTCAAAAAGCTGAGCATTAAGCAATCGTCCACGTGGGCGGCGCCACGGGCGAAATCTAGTGTTATATTAAAATATAAATAAAAATAAGTTTTTTGGAGACGTCGTACCTATAAAATTAAATATTCTAAAACTTTTCTTTTACTTTCCATTTCTTTTCTAAAACCATATTTGGTCAGTACATACATACATACATAGACTCACGCCTGCTTCCCCGAAGGGGTAGGCAGAGGCATCTTTAACGCTCACTTTTCGATTAGCTCAGTACAAGAAGAAAAATCATATTAGATGTTATTCAGCTTCACTACATAGAAAACATAGTACTCACATCACAGGCTCCTTCGCCCGTAGTGAAAGTGCCGGCACAAAACATGTATTCTGTAATAAATTTACTGAAAAGAAAGGGATTAAAAAGTGTTTACTTATTAAAATTTAACTGAATTTTTTTCAGATAAATTAAGAATAAAAATATTTGAAATAAAACTGCGTCCACGGTCCAATGGACAGCGTATGTGTCTGTTGACCGGGTGGTCTCAGGTTTGATTTTAGGATCGGGCTCGGGATCGGGATTGAATTTTTCCGAATCCTCGGTAGCAGCACGGATTCTGACAATGTACCCGGTAACGTGTTGTGGAAACCAAAAAATCATAACATGCTGATATGTGGGGGTAATATTACACCTTTGCCTACTCCTTTGGGAATATAAGTTTGAGTCTATATAAAATAAAACACTTTAATCCTTTATAAGACTCTTTTTGACAGAACTTTACAGCTGAACAACAAACTTCGCTTAAGCAACCAACGTATAACCAAAACCAGGTCACAAATCAAATGGTTTTTTTTATAAAGTATCTAGTAAATTAAACTGAGGCTAACAATATGAAAAAGGATGGATCTGGCTCATAATACTTATATAATTAGCCAGGTCCTTTTTTACACATTGCAATATATTTTTATACAATTTACTTACCTTCCATAAACTTCCTTGCAAAACGTGTTTGGATACACAGGCAGTAGTTTTCTTTGTAGAAATATTGGCTCGAACGCCAACCTCTGTGATAACTGTAATAGATATGTGATTTTAGTCTTCATTATAGTATGGTTTCGTACTGGTATGGACGTCATAACAAGACATGCTTTCGAAGACAAAAATTATTATCTTGATATTAATAATCTGACTGGTAGATATTGCCTTAGGCATTAAGTCCGCCTCTGTACACTTGTTTGTGCATAAAGTTAAATAAATATAATAAAATAAATAATCTGTTAAAATAACCAAATATCGTAAGCGTATGTAATTTTATGCCACTGTGGCGAGGATTAACTCAATTTATACAAGATTATTAAACTGGTCTATACTCGCAATAGCTAAGATATTCAAGGCATAAATACCTCCGTATTTTAGGGACTCTGCATGAGTCCCTCTGCGACCACGACTGGAGCAAGTCGGTCGAAAAGTCGGCAAATACCAAGGTATTTATACCTTAAATAACTTAATTATCGCCAGTAAGACCCGCTAAATAACTTTTTATAATGTAAACAAATCGCGAAAGTTTAAAATCGTCGATTAAAAAGACAAAATACAAATACACCTAAATTTTAATCGATAGGTAATTTTTTTTTACATGAATGACATTGTACTCGATAACATGTATGTGTTGTATGGATACGTTAAAAAGAAATACAAACACATTTTGCAAAGCCACAAACCGAGGCGTGAAGTAAATTTACGATAATATTGAAAGTACTACGGACGAAATAAATACAGCTATACGAGATTTTGTGACGCTTTAAAAACGCTGATATAGAAAGGCTCGGCAAATCCGAATGTAATTGGAGCGTGGCCGTAGACACTTTATTGACTTAGTATTATATAAAAATACTAAGTAAAGGCCATTTTATGAGAATAAGACATCTGGGTTAGAAGAATAATATCTGTAGCCCAATGTTTATTTAACCGAAGAGACCAATTTAATTCCATGTAAAAATGCCTTAAAACATCTTAAATAAGAACACGAGTGTAAATTATAACTATTCCCTACCAGCCACATGCCATGAAACTTAACTCTAGTTCAAACTGCTTGAAATCTAGGATTTTTAACTATTTAGTAATATCATTGGCAAATCTGCCGCAATAATTTATAAACACAGTAAGTACTACTAACTTTAGTGGTACTTACTGCTTTATACATTGCGCCACAATAATAATCCCGGTGTTTATACCCCGGTTGCAATCCAAGACTTAGGAATCTCAGACCTGATTTGCCATCTTTTCACAAACAAATATAATACAACTGACATCTCCTATGGCTTCTTAAGTTTTTCATATCATCATCTGGGTTATTAATATACTGAATTTTAACTTTACCTTTGTAACTCCCCATCCAAGTACCATTATCTCAGCTGTAGCCGGGATGAGAGAAGGAAGATGGGAGATGTCTATTATCTTCGGGATCCGGTGGTATGTGAAAGACAAATGTCTTCGAAGGCGGAGAACGGCCAAATTGCTTTTTAGTGTCTTGGGATCGTAGCCTGGATGGAAATATACCTGGAGAAAAGTCATTGTTTTATGATAGCAATAGATAAATAAATCAGAGCAGCATGTTTTTTTTTTAAGTTTGACCGTGACCTGCATCAATTTTCTGATTAATATGTATCACCATGAAAAACGTAACTGAAGAACCTTATGTATTTTTATCTCTATGATGATGGTGACTTGGCAAAACGATTAACGCTCTCACCATTCTAAAGGACCTGAGGGTCTACCACGAGTATTGTACAGTGATGATAGACTAGTCTACGGCCCTAGTGGACAGTAGCGATCAATAGAGTCTGGGAGCGCATTGAGAAAATGTATAGAAATTGTTCCCGTCGACTAGTCTATCGTCACTGTAAAGATCGAGTGCAAAACTCGTGGTAGACCTTCTGTTCCGTTAGAAATAGCTGAGTCATCATTCTCGCTCAAAATTTTCTAGATTTGTACAGGTAGAGTAGGTATTAGTATCGTAGGTACATTTATTGTACCTACGTACTTAATGCTAGCATCTTACTTATTATGTTTTTTTTTATTTCATAAAAATACTTGTCCACAAAGTTTACGGGTATAATATTATGTGACCAAATTATGTAGATGTCCAAATGCAGCAATACAAAGTATGGAATGGTTAGTACTTTATATAGTAGTAGCTTACCTCCAGGACATCGATGGTCTCGCCACCTACTCTGCTGTGATTGCTGCCCAACCTTACTTGAACCACGCGTGGATTTTCTCGAAAGAATCGGTTATTGTGCATCCTGATGAACAAAGTATATAAAAATATCATACTTCAAATGTTCATGATTTTTTGAGGCTCAAAAATCATAGTGTTTATTTTATACTATAATTACATGTTTTATATCAGCGGATAAATGTATATGAACGAAATTCTCAACTCCTAACGATCCATTTTTTTATAACCTATGAAAACTGTGCAAAGGTTTCTAGATGAAGTTAAACTAGTAAGGTACGCTGTTATTGAGATCATACAACTATTGGACCTTTAACCTATACCTGAGTATTGGTTAAAGGTCTAAAACCTGAGCTTAGCCAGTATAAGTTTTTTTTTGGAATGGACAACTCCCGCACTAGGACTAGATCCTGTGTCGCGAGGGTCTTTACAAACATACATCTAACGGACACAATGAACATCTAGACTCGAAACAACTATTTATGAATCACACAAAGTGTTGTCTCGTGTGGAGATCGAACCCACAACACTCAGCGCAGTGTCAAGCGGTGAGGCAGCTGCTTAAACCACTAAGTCAACCGTGTAGTCGCAATTAATAATGCTCTCAGAATCACAATAGTAGTTTTTTACAAACAGTTTTAAACTCACAGTTGCAAACACGATGCGGAAGTTATAATCAGATCATGCCAGTACAGTACACCTCCACACCAGAACCTTCCCATGATATGGATGGAAGCCATGAAAGGGTACTCTCTGATGTTGGTCCTCTCTCCCTTGTAAATGCGTCGTCCATCACGTTTGGCTGCATGGTACTCCTTCAAGTCTTGTAGCTCACCTTGAGGGTCTAGACAAGAGTTTCAGATTGACATAAAACGATTATTAAAACTAGTGGTGGGTCATTACCTCTTTTGTGCAAAATATGTTATATAATGCTTATTTTCGTGGTAATGAGCAACTGAATACTTTAAAAACCGCATGGACATACTGATTGTTCCAAAATTGTCCGAGTCATATCGTATTGTACCTATATATAGTGTTACCAGAAAAAACGATTTTCGTCTGTTTACACTAAGACGGACCAAATCGCACCATACTGGTTGTTGTGTCTGTCGCAGTTAAACTGACTTCAGTAAAGACTTGAAATACAGTTTAATAATAATAATAATATTCTACCACATACACACATCACCATCTAGTCCCAAGCTAAGAAGAGCTTGTGTTATGGGTACTAGATAATGGATAAAAATACATATATACTTTTTTTGTAAATACATGCATATTATACATAGTAACACCCAGACCAAGACAAACATCCATGTTCATGCACACAAATGTTTGACTTGAGCGGGAATCGAACCCGCGAACTTCGGCGTAGCAGTCGCTTACACTCCCGCTGTGCCAACCGGTCGTCTGACAGTTATAAGTTTGTCGTTCTGAAATTGAAAAAGGTGTCAGTGGTGTACTGCGTACGTAATTCTATGATCCTGTTTTTGTCCACGAAACCTCGTATAAGATAATCAGCCTCGCAAGCAGTTACTAAAACAGAATACGTTAAATAACTCTGAATTCTATTTAAGCCCACTCCCACACTGGGAATAAACTGAGTAGGTATCGCAATGGAATTTTAATCAGATACAAAGTAAACTCGGAACAAACATTTATGGCTTGCACGAAGTTGCACATAAGTTGCAACTTCGTGATTCGTGATTCTGTGAAGAGATAAGATTCAGTAAGGATTGTCGGCGGATTGCTAACCAATGAAGTTAAGCACCAACGTATAGACAAACATTCTGAATGAAAATGTTGTGATATTGCTTTAGCCCTATCTATTTCTTGGATTAACCTGTCAGACAGAAATTGTATAGGCTTATCCTAACATAATATTTCTTTTGTATTTTGTGAATCAATAACAAACTATTACAATGTTTATATTTTCATACGTTATAAATAAATCGTACCCCAATAGATACTTTCTTTAGCCTTTTCATTGTGATCATCATTGGGTACCTCAGCTATAATTTTATCAACAACATTGTTTACTCTTTCTACGTCTTCTTTTTGAGAGCTTGGGTCCAACATCATTCTTCTAGCTGACTTCATCAGTTTCCCTTTATCACCTTTGACAGCTAATATCTTCAAAATATCGTCACGGTTCATTCTTGCTTTCAATTTTAAATAAAGATTCGTTGAATCATTGCTACTCAAAAATCTAAAATGATCATTTTCGTTCAAGGCATTGTAGAAATTTGTATTGTTCAGATCTGTCTCACCAGTTACGTTAGACAGAGCTTCAGAAAACAAATCATTGTCTACGACATAACTGTTTATTACACCAATTTTGCCTTGAAGTTCTTTGATTCTTTCATTTGGATGTTTTATACTAAAGAAATCTACGATTTTATTTGAAATTTGATTTACGGTTAGATTGTGTGCTTTCAATTCGTCACAACATGTTACCGTTATACAAATAAATAATATAATATTCACAAGAAAACACATCATAAGCAATGAGGTCTTTATTCTGAAAAATATTGCTTCAGCACTTTATGGATATTGAATAATTTTATAGGTACTAACATTTTATCACTAACTTTATTGAGCATAGTAATAATGTTGTACCTACGTAAGTAAATGTCAATCATTTTTGTAACCGAAGTTATTGAAGCAAAATTTGCGCGCGATGTTGACAATTACACCACTCAAAGCATAATGCCGGCTTTTGGCCCACGCAGTTTACATATTAGATTTTATTTTCAGCTGTTGATTAAATAAAGTCCTAAAGTTTGGTATCAAACTTTAAATTTCAATTTATTTATTTTATATCACGATTGAAGAATAGAATACATTGCATTTCAGATGTTATTGGTGAAATTTATTTACATGTTTGACCATAGCGGTGTACAACGAAAAACAATAAGGAGTCTTTTTTTAAAATCTGTATAACTACACACAGCATTCAGTTTCAAAATATCATCATTGTCAATTTATACCTCTGCCTACCCCTTCGGGTTTACAGGCGTGAGACTATTAATAAAATAAAATAAAATTTAAGTTTAAAGTAATATAAATGATAGTCTATAGGAGTATTTACTTCATTGTCTTTATCAAACGCATCAGAATCAGTTTTTAATACACTTTGCAAGAAACATTCAATCTTAATACACGTCTGTGATCTTTGCGTGTAAATTATTAAATAGCGTAAAATCTTTGTACTCCTTCAAAAATAAATGAAGGTGACATTTCAAATGCTTAGAACGACCGAGGTCATGTATGAGGATTTACTTTTATTTTCCTCGGGCGTAAACGAGCTAGAAAACGATTTCATGGCAAATAGTTATCGACGTTTGTGAACTTGAATATGCTTTCTCGCTATTGCAGAATCTATACAACGTACAGTAAAAAAATACCAAGTTTCAATTATACACAACTTAAGCACGATCTATAATTGTGATTAACTAAACAAAAGAAAAAAGGGAAGTGTAGGGACATTCTGAAATTGCTCTTCTTATTTTGACAGAAAATAAAAATACGAAAATAAAAAACAAAAATACGAAAATCTACAAAATTAAAACTAAATATTCGTCTTTGTTACATTTCTGGGTGGTAAGTTAAATAATGATGTTTTTTTTTAATTAAATGATGAATTTCTACGAGAAAATCTTCAGTCGCAGGATCTACATTTGAATCAGCAGTATTTGGTCTCGTGTGGGAATCGAACCTAGTAACATTCAGCGTAGTTCTGATCCACGAGGTGACCACTTGAATCACTACGCCATACGTTTTGGACCAAGTGTATTAAAAAGTGGATATCAAAAGTAGATAGATCGAATAATATTTAAATATGGTGTGATAATTTCGCAAAATTATGTTTGAAAAATCCACCAACCAAATGCCTATAAAAACACAGATTACTTTCTTCCTGGACATGGTTATTAAGGTAATTATATTAATATAATGTCCATATTCCTTTTTGATTCTTACATAAAAATAAGAAGTAATAATCAGGTTATGATTATATGTATAGCCTAAAGCAATATTTTTTACGATGTAGAAAATCTCTCGAAAAGAAAACAGGGTTAGTCTTAATAAGATCTCGGCATTTCATTTTGCCCGATTCGTCCCTAGAGTACACTGAATCAAGGACTGAATGAATATGACTGTGTTTCGCCCAATCTAGTATCAAAATGATTATGGTAAAGTAGTCTGAGAATTGCAGCTGTAAGATCTAAATATTATAACGCTGAAGAGTTTATTTGTTTTGCTTGAACATTTGACTCTTAGTAACTTCTCATTTGAATTGAGAAAAAAATAATATTGAATAGTCCATTTGTAAATAAATTGTTCATTATCGCTTGCTAAACGGTGAAGGAAAACATCGTGAGGAAACCTGCATGTCTGAGAGTTCTCCATAATGTTCTCGAAAGACATGTGAAGTCTGCCAACCCGCACTTGGCCAGCGTCGTGGACCTATGGCCTTACCCTTCTCATAGTGAGAAGAGGCCCGTGCCCAGCAGTGGAAAAGTATACAGGGCTGATTATGAATGATGATGAAAAATTCATAACATGGCGAAATCTCTGCCTATCCCTTCGGGGATACAGGCGCGAGTCTATAAAAAAGAGAGTCCGTTTAATGTTTGATTCGTGAAAATGCATAGTAGCCCTCAATGGTACGGTCAACACAAACTTGGTTAAAGTTCCAGTCACGTTCACGCGTCTGTCGTAACTCTCTTGCTGACTCGCTGAATTTTATATTTTTGCATAGAACAGCATACATTTTAACCCTTTGATAGTACAAAGTGAAGTTTTGTAGTATATAACTTACATTGTAGTATGATAAGTTTGTTTCATAAAGACAAGTCCCGCTTTAGCAATTATTAATTTCATTAAATAAAATACTTTGTATACGCATTTTTTTCGACGCCATCACATAAATCAAAATTTTGATATGAGCTGTCAAAATCTTATCAAAATTTTGATCTCAGGGCTAAGAGGTTAAATTAAAATTGGTTTAAATTATTTTTAATTTATTGTAAAGGAGAGCAAGAACCACGCTGGCCAAGTGCGGGTTGGCAGACTTCACATGTCTTTTGAGAACATTATGGAGAACTCTCAGACATGCAGGTTTCCTCACGATGTTTTCCTTCACCGTTTAGCAGGCGATAAACAATTTAATACGCACATAACTCCGAAAAGTCATCGGTGCGCGCCGTGGATTCGAAACCGGACCCTCTGCGTAGCAGTCTGTCGGTCTCTCCCCTAGGCTATCGCTGCTTTCTGAATTTTTAGGTTCCACGTAATAGTGTATCCCCAAAGGGTAAGCAGAGATGTAATTTTGCATCAATATTTCGCCATGTTGTGAGTTTTTAGGACCCACTTTAAAGGGGACGAGCCTATTGTCGTTACCGTGCATATCCCCATGCGTGCATGTCACCCTTCGTGCTACTACTTTGAATTCGGCAAAACTCAGTAAAACGTTTGCCCGACTCTGGAATCGAACGCGGGGCTGAAGACACCCTTCAGAAGACGCATATACTATCCACTGGACCACGGAGGCAGTCAGTCACTCAGTTCTCAGTTACAGAATTCTTTTTGGCTGTCGGCAATAGGCAGACGAGCCCCCTGACGATCAAAGGCATCTGCGGATCATATCATCATATCACAACACGACTTCTCTCATTTGTGCCCAAAATTCCTCTCTTACTGCCTTACTATAGGAAGAGTCCGGAGCGTATACACCTACCAAAAAAAGAGGTGTCAGGCTCACTTTCATCCGGACCCAGATAAGACGCGGACTTACGCACTCATACTCACGCATGCATTCTGCCATTCGCTCTGAAAGAATTAAACCGACGCCTTTACTGCCATGTTCTTCATTGGTAACCCCCGACCATATCTCTGTGAACGGGCCGCGCGTCAGCATTTCTTTCGCCTTACGCTTTGTCTCATTCACACACAAAACATCTAGTTTTCTTTCATTCATTACTTCGTAAACATCATCCATCTTCTCATTCATTCCTCCTCTAACATTTAAAGTCGCAAATCGGCATTCCGTTGCCCACTTTCCGCCCCGACGAGAGCAATTCCGCATAGGATTACGATGGTTTTGATATGACGTATGGCGAATATCGTCGCCGCCTACAGCTGTAAGGTTGCTCCCCCCAGAATACGAGGAGGAGGGGATTCTCCGGCTCCGCCGGTACCCCCCTGGGGTACACTTACAGTAATATTACCCACAGCCATGATCACGTCGATTATAATTTGACTGTATGTTTTCTTATGAGTTTAACAGTCAGTCCCTAACGGCGGGGCAGACTGCCGGGTTTGTTTCAAGTTTTCCTTCTCTATGGTTAAAGACGTCAATATTTATTTTATTTTGATGACAATGCGTCCGTCGAAATACCTTAGTCGTCTTTTACGACACCTCGATAGGAGAGAGGGAGGGCTATTCTACTCCGCCGGACACCACACGGCTTAGGCTAAAATGCTGCTAAAATGTTATCTGTTTATATAAAATCCTTGCGTTACTGACTGGCTCTCAGACAAGCTACAGCCAATACTATTGGGCGCAGGCAGCTAAAGTTATACATATATGTTCTTTGGGGACCGTAGGGGTGCACTAAGAAGGGATTTCCCGAAATGCCTACGAGATCGAGCAGAATCGGCTAAATTACAAAAAATGTGCAAGCGTAGCTGCAGCGTCTTCTAGTTGACTATAGTATAGTGTTTGTAATTTTCGTTGATGGGATGATTTGGGCTTTTAATCTTAATATATATATATATTTCTTGTGTGCGTGTGTATGTCACTGAACTCCTCCTAAACGACTGCACTGATCATGATGAAATTTTTTGTGTGTGTTCAAGAGGACTTGAGAATGGTTTAGATTCACAATTTAGTCCACTGGAAAATGTTTTATTACTTAATTTTTAATTTGTAAATAGTTGTGGATTTTGGAATGTTTCACATTGGAACTGACGGACTGCGCTGCTATCGCAGTGTCAAATCTTATATTCATAATTTCGTCAAGGATTGCATCGAAACCTGACCTAAATAATAAAACATAAAAAAATTAAGATTTCGAGTCGACAACATATATCCGCAAAATTCGGATTGTCAAGTATTTTGTTAAATTCTAATGGTTCTGACAGAGAAGTTACAGTCGCCATATTGGCCACTCTAGCGAAATGTCACAGATACCGGATAACATTTTGAGTACTGCTAAGTCTTAGTACCAAAGAAATATAACCTTAAGTCATAGAAGTAACACCCAAAATAACAACAGCGTTTGCTATGATTGATATCTTCTTTCTAATGGCACATGCAGTATGACAGAAAGAGCTGTCGATAGGTTTAGCAGCATGCTCTTATAGCAGCCTCGTGGTAGCCAAACAGTAGACAAAACACAGAGTTAGGAAACCGAGTGTTGTTCCTAACAGTGATGATTTATCGATAAATATTTTTGGTCAAATGTCTAACTTTAGTATGTGTCGATATATTTAAGCCGTAGAAGTAAACAACTAAAATATTGAAATGGTATTTTTTGCTGTCTACGCCAGACAGTGCTTTGCAAAGACTTGCTAGACGGACAGTACTAAAAAAATTCACGTGTTTAATTGTTCGTTTTAGCCATAAAATCTATTGACAAAAAGTATTCATAAACTAATGAGCGATGCGTTGCGATGCGATGCTAAGAAACTGTCACTTAGATTATGTCTTGTACGAATTATACCAGATTGGCTAATGCAGCAGGCTTTGGCAATTTGTGTGCGTCGCATCATATCACGTTGCTTGCTATCGCTTACGTTGGACACTACTCGAATTTTTTAGAGTTCTAGGTAATCCGATTTGTGATCCGCCAGCACAAATGATTCGCCTTTATGTAAATATTGGTACAGCAGTGAACTACTTTGACATCCCAGTTGGCGTGAGTGCAACCGACTGCCACGCTGAAGCTTGCGGATACGATTCAGTTTTACATTATTGTTCGATAGTTTGTTGCCGTATTTATCCCTCATTCAAAAATCATCGATATCTCCTTTCACTGTCTAATCCCATCACTCCTTAATGATGAGATTTGACAGCACGGCTATTTAGAGAATGCAGTCAAAAATATGAGTCTGTAAGGAGTCTATGCCTCTTTAAATGAGACGCGTAATTTGACGTTATGATTAACCAACAAGGAGCATGTCTTGTTAACCAACTAAGACCAACTGACATTACATGTTGCACGCTCGGTAAAAGGAAATATGGCGAGCATGTTCTCTCTAGTCTAAACGTCCAACCTCTCTGCTTAGTACCTTAGTACTAAGTAGTTTGAATATGTAAATACTTTTTGCAGTTATATTTCTTAAAGAGTTGTTGAGAGCCACCACGCTACAAGAGTTGACATTCTTAAAGAGTTAAAACTACAAAATTATGGAAGAATCAGCTCAATAAAGGAGATTTGTGTTACCCCGAACAAAGATAATATATTATAACAAGAGAACTCTGAATTTACGCGAGCGAAGCCGCGGGCAAAAGCTAGTATAATATAATTTTTAAGTGTATCTAATTCTCAGGGTCCAAGCTGGTTATATTTTAAATAATTAACAAAAAAAAACATTAAGCAAAGATTAACAGAGGAAGGTAAGTAGGCAGCGATAGCCTAGTGGTGATACCAACCGAACGGACTGCCATACAGAGGGTATCGGGTTCGAATCCACGGCGCGCACCACTGACTTTTCGGAGTAATGTGTGCATTGAATTGTTAATTATCGCTTGTCTCGTGCCTCGGAGACCACGTTAAGCCGAGCACGTATCCCGGCTGTCATGAAGATCTTTGATGGTCGTTATAGGACGTCAGTACCTCTAAAATAAACTGACACTAGGCTAAACCATGGCATATCGCTATCCCTTCGGTTTGCGGAGGTCAGACAGGCAGTCAGAAAAGCTAATATTCCGCCAAATCCAGTTAGATTAGAAAGCGGACCCCAGGTTGAGACTGGGATAACGCTAGGAGGATGATAGCAGAGAAAGATAAATCTCGAAAGTTATCTTGGTATACTTGTTGATATCGAATAATTATAACTTGTAAAATGCAGTCCCAAAAATGGAAAAGAGAACATGTGCTGTCGAGAGAACAATATGGAAATGACTAATTAGCATAATTTCTACCGATTTTAATTCAACATAATTTTATTCTGAGTTCGTTATGTTAACTGCCTCTTCTGTAAGGCATTTGAAAAGTTTCTCTACATATGCTTTATATAACATGGTCTCTATTTCACTACTTCATGAATTGTATCCATCTAACTTTCCGTCTGTTGGTCGTTAGCTATATTGTACAAAAGCATCACATTTTTATTTCATTGAATAAATTATTTAGACTGTTACTTTAGTTTGTCTTTCTGTACATCCAAGGTAATCTCTAGAACGGCTTAACCGATTTAAGCGTGATTTTCATTGACTGATACAGAAGTTTGTATAGCTACATATAAGCAAAATTGTATGCCAAGTACAATAAGGATACTAGCGAGAAAATAATGTTCATGTTAAAGCCAGTAATTGGGTCAAACCGATGCACTCTAGCACTCTGCAGTAAATAACTCAGATATAACCAAGGGCAAAAACTAGTGTGTATGCTTTATACAAGCAGTTAGGTTTCCATACAAAAATATTCCCGCATTCTATTAAGGTAAGTGAATATAATAACACAATCTGAACGTTCATGTTTCCCCAATTATATTCGGATTAGCCCCGAGCTTCCGTGTATCAGCATTTTTAACTACTCTCCAAATTTACCCGTGGAAGAGATCCGCTGGGTAATTTCCATGCGTTGTGTTTTTAATAGAATTGTTAAATGGAAATACGTGAGAATCATCAACATAATAAAATTAAACATGTATATGGGGTATAAAAACACCCTTAACGAAAACTCTAATCCCATATTGTACCAATCATTACGAACATTTTTTACTTCGGCACCATACCTGGGAAAATACTGGTTCAGGAGATATCGAGGCTCAAAGTCACAATAGAATTTTTAGAATAAGGTACAAAATCGAAGCATTTACCTCGTCAATATGTTCTATAAATGTCTTTTGATCCCATGGATAAGTAGGTATTTCGAGCATTACACGAGCGAACTTTAATTGCGGTTTAAAAAATGTGTCTTCTTTAAAGAAACTCGTTTCTTATTTGTTATTTTTGATTAGTATGACTTGGCATAATGTCCAAAACGAAAAGACTTCGGCTTCGTGATGGGTCTTGTGACATTAATGTTCAGTCTATTCATACCTATGTAAAGTAGGGACCGTCATTATTAGCAGTTCATTGGCATGACGACATTTGCTATGAGAATAAATGTATCTTAAGATCAGGCTGCATGGAGCTATTTTGATAGCCTTTTATAAGAAAAATTAACACTGCAATGGATTTTGATCCAGTGGCTCAAGAGGGAATGACGCAGCCAACGTACTTGCCGGAAGAGGGGCCACATTAGAGGTGGTGGGACCCGAGCCCATTATTCCCCTCCCTTCTGGTTTTTATCGCAACCTGGTAAGGAATAGGACCAGGACCCAACACAACCAGTCCTGGATCGGTATTGAAACATGTAGGCAGGCCAAGAAGGCTCTTCCCGCAGTACCACCGACAGCCCGCTGTGCAGGGCCTGTATGGCAGCAGACGAGACGGCAGCCCACCTGCTCCTCGACTGCCCTGAGGTCGCACAGTACAGGCAGCAGTACCTGACGAGATACAGCACCCTGAGGGAGGCAGTGGGCCACATCAAGAGTCTGCTGGCCTTCCTCGAAGAGCTGGGGTGGCTCGAATGAAGTCACCATTCCCACCCGCACGCAAAATACACGCCAAGACGTGGAGTTGCGGAAACAGCCCGTGCCATCAAGTATCAAGTAGCCTTTTATAAAAAAAAATGTAAGACGGTCAAAATGGACCGGCAGTTTAACCTGCTGTCGGTAACGAAGAAATGTATGAACTATATCATAAAAACACAACTAAAAAAACAGTAGTGCTCGTTAAGGATTTAAACCCGATACCTTGCATGCAGTCTACTAGTATGTATATCCACAAGGCTATCGCTGCCTTAGTTAACCTACTGAGTAAATTCTATAAGCATTCTTCTTATACAAGAACATCAAACTACAAGGCAATGAACCAAATTCCGCGTAAAACATTTAAGAAAATACCGTCGGCAGCAACAGGTTGGGGCTCACCGACCATTATTACTTCCTCATCATAAGGCAAGCTTGTTTACACGGTATCAAAGGATTTCACATCTAATTTGCTTTGAAGCTGTCAACATCTATCTTATACCTCTAGTTAAGGATTTTGATAGGAGCAGCACGGGTTTGATGCTGGTTCTGCTTGGATTTCAGGTGCACATATCTTAAAAAGGTAATTAGGTTGTAATTGTAATTATTCATATAATCACAAAAAGACTGAGAATAAAATATAATTCAATGTAACTACATAAATATTTCAATAAATACATACCTTATAGAAAGCTATATTACACATATCATATTATATGATAAGTATATATTATGATAAGTACCTACATATATACACAATATAAATTTATGAGTAATAACATAATATATTGAAAGTGAATCAATATAATTATTATAAATAAAATGAATAGTAAAAAAATAACGAATAAAACAGTGCAATATTAAATTTAAATGGAATATTTTGTTTTTTATTAAAATAAAAAAATTGCATCCTCCTCTCTTCTACATTATTATATGTTGCCGTGCCCTACAGGGTCCATAATGTATCTTATATTAACATTTTGTAACACATTATGTTACTTATGGAGTGCAATAAAATATTGAGTATTGAGTAATATTTATCACTGATAAAAGACACTGTGTAATTATGCTATTTAACTAATGCTTCATACTGGTTCTCAAAATTTCAACAAACTTTTGTTTTTTTATACTGCTAGTTAGTAATTTCAAATATTCAACGCTTTAAGAAAACGCTTCAAATATAAAATATAAATAATATATACTTTAATACGCATCTGTGATCTAAGTCTTCATAAATTATCAAATACTACGTAATCTTTGCTCGTTTTAATGTTTTAATGAACTTAGATAAAAGCAGAGATTTATAATTATTTTGGTTAAAAAAAGATTAATGTTAGAGTTTATATAAAAAGCTGACCTTTAAATTATTAGGGCTTAATGCCAAGTAACCTTTGTATCAGAATAAATTAGTTTGTATTTTATTAGGTCTTATGTAAACTAATTTATAATTAATTGTTTCATTAGACTACTTAGAGGGCAGCGATAGCCTGGTGGCCATGCATAGATTATCGAGCTCGAATCTATGCCACATCACAGATTTTTTGAAGTTATGTGCCTATTAAATTGTTAATTCTATTTCGAGCTCATTCTGCTTAAATAGTTAAAAATGTTCGAGTACTTTGCAAAATTAATACATTCAATTTAAACAAAAATATTACCTCAGTCTGAAGTTTCCATTGTTTATGTAAAGAAATCGAAACGTCTGTTAGATATAAAAAAATAAATAATAATAGTTTCTAGATCATTCGTTTTAAATGTATTACTTAGTACAACGAATATATCGCCATAAAAGCCATAAACTGCTGTTCAATTTCAATTTCAATATTTTCACTTGATTTGTAACTCGTCTCTATAAGCTTAAACTAACAATTTGACTTTACAAGAAAATTTGCTGCAGAAGAAAATCCAATCGAATCATTGAGTATCCAATACTCATCCCGAAATTTTATTTCCAAGGGTCAAGTCTCTTGACCCCTTAAATAAAACGTCGCACTATCTCTAGCCATAAACTTGAGCAGAAACGTGCCAGCAATAATACGATAGGGCGACCCTTAAGGCGCTGACGCCCTCAAAACAAAAAGCCTTCTACAAATTTTTGGGAAAAGCTTGCATTTATTTTAAATGTTTATATTATAAAAAGAAAGGGTAAACTTTATCGTGAGAAACACTTGGATAATCATTCTAAAGCCAGACTTTCATGTATTTTAAGTTAAAAAAAAATTGAGTCAAGAAATCTCGTAAATAAGTCAAGTAATAATATATTTGATTTAAGATCGGCTTTTCTAAGAATAGACAAATTAAGGCAAGCTTATATCTTTGGAAGCAAGCAACTGATAAACATATCTAAATTGTCTGAAGTCTAATAATTTGCATCATTATAATTTATTTATTTGTTTATCATCACACAACAAACCATTCTTACACGCGAACGTAATGCAACGGATGCGTAATTAATATAAATATGAGTAAATAACATAACAATAACATAATAATCTTAATATATAAAATCCTTGCGTTACTGACTGACTGACAGACACGCTACAGCCGAAACTATTGGGCGCAGGAAGCTGAAATTTGGCATGTATATTCCTTAGGGACCGTAGAGGTGCACTAAGACAGGTTTTCCCGAAATTCCCACGGAATCGGGCAAAACGGGAAATTCGAAAATATGTGCGTGCGAAGCCGCTGGCGTCGACTAGTGTTAGATAAATGGTTTTTGCACATAGACAGATAAACCATCTTGTTCATTAAACAAGATTTGCCTGACTAGGAATCAAACCCACCGTCTTACCATTAATCGTTAAACCAACAGACCTGCTATTTAATTTCATATAGATTATAAGTTACATACATAGTCTCACACCTATAGCCTCGAAGAGGTAGGCAGAGGTGTATTACTACACCCACTTTTCGCCAAAAATATATTTTAGTCCCACGTAATAGGGGGCGAGCCTATTGCCGTACCGGGCACATTACCAGACTCCGTGCTGATACTGAGAATTTCCTAACGGAAATCAGAAATCAGAAATCATTTATTGTGATACAGTGGTATTATAAAGGTGGTAAAAAAATTTAGGTGGCACACACACTGATCAGCCATATCAGGCGTACAATAGTCTAAATTTAGAGGGAAACATTCATTGATAGCTGTTGGCTCTACTTTCTTGCATCAAAACACAAAATAACAGTAACTAGTATTAGCAACAAAACATAATATTAAAGATTTAATTACTAGAAGTATCTGTTAGGAACTCCATTATAGTATAATAAGGCTTTACCTCTAAAAAACCTTTTAGTTTTGTCTTAAATATCCCTACGTCGTCCGTTTGGCGTATTGTTTTTGGGATCTTGTTATATATTTTCGACGACGGCAAAACCAAATAACACTTTGCCCGACCCAGGGATCGAACCCGGGACCTTCCAATCCCACGCGCACATATATGTCGCGAGACCAACGACTGCCTCGTTGGTCTCGCGACATAAATATGCGCGTTGCATA
This sequence comes from Euclidia mi, assembly GCA_944739405.2. Taxonomy (NCBI): domain Eukaryota; kingdom Metazoa; phylum Arthropoda; class Insecta; order Lepidoptera; family Erebidae; genus Euclidia; species Euclidia mi. The sequence continues at coordinate 43,454,316 of OX123206.2, read as the reverse complement.
AATGCGTTCTGTCTTTAAGGTTCAGATTAAAAGTTCATAGTTATAAATTTTGAGTACCTTGATATTTATCAAGATTTCCAAAAAAATAGAGATACTTAATAAAAAATCATTACTGTTGCTTTTATGATATGAATATACATATCTATTTAGGTACTATTTCTAGCCTTGCCACATTCGTTTTACTAGCTGACAAACCATCGAAGCATACCTAACAACTAAATAACAGATATTTCCAGAATTTAGCGCCTTATCTATACAATGTCGATATTAAGTCTGTCTGAGCGAAGTCATCAATCAGGGCAGATAACGTTAGAAATATCTAAACAGGAAACCGATTTACGAGCCGAAAGCGGGCCTGTCTTGTAGACGTTTCTAGAAAAACGTTTTTGTTGGAAATGGGCCGTGAAATTGTGAATATTTCAGCGATTGGCGAAGTGATTTACGAAACATAAATCTACGTCATTGTGAAACGCTATTATTTTCTATATTTGGCAAGATATTTGGATAGAAAAATTGCAGAATCGAATATCCCTTTCCTTGGGAAATTTATGGTATTGCGTTTATGATTGCGTGGATTTGGCATTGAGTGACTTGACAAATAAAAAGCTTAAACAATGAGTATTTTTTACGTAATTCGTAATTATTTGCAACCTGGTAAATAATTCGTATGAAAATAAATACATATATTTTCTATATACATTATTACCTATTTTATACATTATTTTTGACATTCACTATGAAAGTGATTAATATGTCAAGCCTCACTGTCTGTTATGTAGTTTCACTTTTATAGTCGACGCTATGAGTAGAAATTAAATAAAATGTTGAGGTTTTACCCAGACGCATTAGGTCACGTTCGATTAGTAGTTAGAGTCATTTCTGATTGCTTCTGGTCATGCTGATCATAAAAATGCATTTTCATCAAACAAGTAAAAACAACTTGTTAGATATCGATCACGTTGGTTAAGAGATAGTGGTTCTCAGTTTTAAAGCACAGACTCAAAATCAAGTGAAATAAGAAAAAAAATTAAAAGAGCGAAGTAAACTGGCATAGCTATGGTGTTAACAATTGCCACCCATTATACTACCGACATAAGTCTTCTTCTATCCTCCCATAAGAATATAGCCAACCTAAATTCTCCAATTTGTCAAGAAAATATTTAAAAAATAACTTTCTTTCAAATAATTTAAGGAAAAGATATTCAAGTCCATTAGTATCCAAAAGCTTTATTTTTCAGACGTTTTGTTCAGATCTTATCAAGCGAAGTGGTTAGGATATGAATAATGTTAGCTTTTCGGGGGCGTCTGCCTCCGACAAGTGAGCCCTTTAACAATTACTCTTATTTCGTCTAAATCACTTTTTATTTACTTTACCAACTCACGATACTGGTGGTCATCATCAGCCTTTACCAGTCCACGGCTGGACTAGGCCTCTCCTTTGAAAGGAGGTATTGGACTACTATACCACGCTGGCCAAACGAGTTGGCATAGGAGTTGTATCTTTAGTTTTCCTTCTCTTTCAGTGCTGTTCTCTGCATAATATGCTCTCTCTGTCGGCTCTTACGACACCCATGGGATGATATCGGGTGGTGACATGCCGTATTCTTAATCCGTCACCACACGGACAAGGAACGATACTGGTGGTGTTTGGTAATAAAAATCACGAGCTATAGTTCCTACAAAACATTTACTTTGTGTTTGTAGAATGAAGAAGGGTTCAGCGATAGTTTACATAGTTGAGAGATCAGCTGACTGCCATACAGAGGGTTTTCGTCTTCTAACCCACGACATGCCAGTGATATTAAATTATATTTATTTCAGGAAATGATCCATACATTTGTTAGTATCTGTTAGAATAAATTTAAATTTAGCGCCTTCTTCAGTTATTCATAATCTGTGTCTCTTTATTATTATGAGGTTGTCGTTACTTTTATTGTATGGTGGCACCACTGAGCCTCTTTGCTTTACCTTTGATTTTTGCAATTCGCCATCTTGTAATGTACTCTAAACTGCTCTAAATTATATTGTCGTGTACAATTACAATAAATGTTATATCTGTTGTTAACACAAATAACTCGTTTAATTCCATCAGTATCACTTAAAACTATGTTAGTAAAAAATATATACATATAACTAACTAACTATATTCTTCTTCGTAGGAAGGCATTGGGAGTTTTTGACAAATGTCTTCCGCACAGGTGCTCCATAAAATGGCCTTCAGTCTTGCTGACAACAACCGCAAGGAGACTGTTGGCGCTGCCATGCAAGCGCTGCAGTAGGGATGCGGATTTCTTGCGTATGACTGCAAAAAAGTTATCAGTATGCGCTCTCGCAAACGTAGCCGATGCACTACAAAAACGTGGCAGCGACAACAATATCTTAAACGCGTAGTTGTTTTGCACTCGATGGGCATTGTACGTTTTTTGTGTGTATCTTGTCCACAGGCTGCAGGTATAAAAGGACTGGCAATATGCCTTAAGTTCGATCTCGAACTTCGATGTCGCCAGGCAACGCCGAGCATTGCTGGATATTTGCCACAACATTTCATAGATGTAAGATGTACGTACAGAGTCTTAATCTTAAATTAGACATGACCTGCTAAAGAGCCTCTATATTTGAAGTCCGTATTGTTCCTGAGCAAAGATTTGCAGCAAAAATTCTGAGCTTAAATGCTTTCAGCGCCTCCTGTTTACTTAGACAATTCTTAAACATTTATGAAACGCTCCGTGGCCGACTTTTAAGATGTCTGGCTAAATTATTTCACTTAGGTATACTTACACTCCTGAAATGTATAAAATGACGTCAAAGTCTATTTTGCTACGCTGTGAAATACTTAAGTAGCCAGATAATGAAGTTATATGCCTCGTCTCACGGCATAAATGTGCGCGTGGGATTGGGAGGTCTCGGGTTCGATTCCCGGGTCGGGCAAAGTGTTATTAGATTTTTTCGTTAAGAAATTCTCAGTAGCAGCACGGAGTCTGGTAATGTGCCTGGTACGGCAATAGGCTCACCCCCTATTACGTGAGACCTAAAAAAATTCATGGCGAAATGTGGGTGTAATAGTACACCTCTGCCTACTCCGTCGGGGATACAGGTCTATAAAAATATATATATATATAAAAATAATAAAGTTACTATTATTTGAAATGAATAGCTATCAATTTTCCTCACGAAATAAAAGAATCAGAATCAGTCATTTATTCACATGAGCTGGTATTGTAAGTTGTTCCATAAAAAAAAGGTATAAGACATATCACCTGCAAATAGGCATGTGAAAATTTTATTATTTAAATTATAAATTAATTTATTTTTATTTGTACAGGTGTTCATTAATGGTGTAGAAACAGTTTTCAATTATCCATGCCTTTAATTTTTCTTTGAATTGGGCTATAGGAAGTTCTCTGAAAACACGTGCTATATGATTATATACTTGTATGCACATCATGAAACAATTATTTTTATGATATGTGCTTCTACATGGTATCATTTTCAATTTAGTGGGGCCCCTTGATTGGAACCTACATTCCTTCCGCTCTCTGGTAAACATGTGTTCATGGGTTCTCACTGACATTCCTATTTCTAGGATGTACATTGATACCAAGGTTATAATACCAAGATCATAGAAAAGTGGTCTGAATGTCTCAAAAGGCCCTGCTCCACATATTACAATAACGCACTGTCCCTGCATAATAAATGCTCTAGTAATGTGAGTTGAGTTACCCCATAACAGCAGCCGTACCACAAAAGAGAACCCACATGACCGTGGTAGGCTGTAAGAGTTGCTGCTTCATTAGTGGTTCTGTTTAATTCTCTTATACATATGTAAACCTACTAATTTTTTTGCACACTGAGTCTATATATATTTTCCAGTTACAATGTCCGTCTAAAGTAAGTCCTAGAAATTTTATATTATCAACTTTATTCAATATTTTTAAGTCAAGCATAATCTTAATTTGTACCGGTATTTATTTATTGGGTTTTGGAGATGCTTATTCTTAATTTATTGGGAACGAAACATAACTGGCAAAAGTGGGTGTGTAATACAGCTCTACCTACCCCTTCGGGGATAAAAGGCGTGAAGTTATGATATGTTATGTCCTTGTATGAGAGCCAGTTCAAAATATGAACCAATGTCATACGAACTGTGACTTCGTGATACTCGGTCTTGACTTACCTTAACGATATATCAGCGAAAAATTACTCCATACATACATATAAATAAAATTAGAGTGTCTGTTTGTAATATTAAAATAACCGCTTTTTACTTGATGCATGTGGATGTATACACGGTACATATACCGTAATGACATTTTTTTATAATTTTTGTCTGACTGTCTGTTTGTTCTCGCTAATCTCTGGAACGGCTGGACCGATTTTAACGGGACTTTCACTGGCAGATAGCTGATGTACCAAGGAGTAACTAAGGCTATCAATTAACCGGGTACGCGAAATAGTTCCCTCAGGACGCGGGTTAAACCGCGGGAAATAGCTAGTTTACTATAAACCGTAAAACTTTTTAAAATAGGTAGAGATTGACAAAACATAATTATTTAACTCATTGCATGAAATCACATCTTCTTTACATAACTTTTACAGAAATTGTCAATACATCAAATACCGGTACATACGATTAGGATTTTTTATTGGTTAGATTTTGATTAAAATCCGATGCATGTCTTACTCCAAAGAATTGTCAGTTAGCCGGAATTTGGTGCCTACATTCATGTGCTCTCTTGTATTTCCACACTTATCTTTGAGCGCTGTCCCAAAATATCAGCTCAGTAATAAATGATAGTAGATCAGAGAAACACAGTAGACCGCTGGACGCTTGACCCTGGGGAAATCAACCCAGACTATCATATCGAAAGCCTTCGCAAATGGAATATTTGAATCACTAGATATCGTTATACAAGACAAAGATATTTTCGTTTTGATGGTGTTTTATAAAGATTTTATACAAAGGAGTTTGTCAATTCTATTATTATCTGATACATTGTAAGTGAAGTAAAGAGCGCGTTAAACTTAGCGCGTTTTGAATGAAAGTTTAAATCAGTAGCATAGATGGCACCACTGCAAAATAAAGATACCAGTTTTAGTATTTTTGTTTTTAGTTTCAGCAATTGACAATATACCTATACAATAAATTTTATTAGAGTTACACGATCATTTTCAAATCTATGTGCCTTAAAGTACTTAGTTAGTCTTTAGACAACTTTTGCCATCTATTGACGAAAAGCGTTAATATTCTCGAACAAAGTCTTCACATCATTGATTTATTTATATAAAATTAAAAGTTAACATAAAGCGGTAATGTTTTCCATTAGGAATTATGGAGAATTGTTTTTTTATAATCTTAGATGATTAAACATTTATAGTACACTGCCATCTAGAAGCGAGTAGCAAAACTGCTAAAACGCAACTTTTATGTATAGTTACAGAATCTGGTCACAGATGGCGCTGTACACAAACATTATCTCGCAATCAAATAATAATAATTATAATTTGCACGATTATTCCTCACCATATTATATTTTTGATAATTACACGTTAAGAGTTTAAATTTATATCACATGAAATAATAACAATCCGATTTGAGTTGTACTACAATCAATACAGATTCCTGTTTTTGTTAGTTATTTTTAAATAAATACCTAGGATTCCTACTCAATCAAAAATAATATTAATTACTTTTTTATGACACAATAATAAATTATTGTCATGCAAAACCAATATTAACTTTGCATTCATAACGAACCTTCTATAAGTACCTAAATCCCCAAACAATGTATTTACTTTCTTTACAACCCTTTAATCCACTCCACAATTAAATTGAAAAGACGGGATTACTGTGTTGGAACAACGGCCGCGTTGAAGGCAATTTCTAAATGAAATCGTCGGTAATTTAATTCTGCCGTGTAATTCAGTTGGGGCCAGTAAACGAGCGAAGCGAGGCAGTAATTGAGTAATGAAATTAGGCAGACGTGACAACTCGATCAGTTGCTAGGAGCCGACGGTAGATGGCGTTGTTCGCAGTAATTGTGTAGCGACAGCAACGAAGTTATAGATAGTGCTTGGATCTACGAAAGTCAAGGAGATAAATGTATCCTTTTGACTGTGGTAAAATCGAGCATTAACTTGTTACATTAACAAGATTTAGAGCTTTATTATTATTTTGTTTTTTTATTATCATCGGCCCTAATTTAATCTATCCCACTGCTGGACACAGGTATCCAGGGCCGAACCTTCCCTATGTGCAATGTGTGCGGCGCACACAGGCGCCAGGGTGACAGGGGCGCCGCGCGCCGAGTTATGCGTTAATTATAACACTTATTTTCGAAAATGGATGCCAAAAAAGGCGCTTCACAGATTTCGCACACAGGCGCAGTGGCGTAGGAAGGGCAAATATAAAAAATCTTTTCACAGGGCTTTTCGCTGCCTGAAATCGATAAATCTGTCGTATAACCTTTAAGTATGAACATGTAGCCTCACAGACTCCAAACGAATGTTGGTTTCTAATTTTTGTGAACTTCTGCTTATTTCCATACCTGAGCTGCTCAGTAACTTCAGTTTTAGTAACGAAACGATCAGTAAAAGACGATGTTGCGTCATTCGATAAAAAACGCGTGAGTAATCTTTATTTAAAAATCACCTGAAGCCTGTCAGACTACACATCCATAACTACGGTATAAAAAATGTACAATAGGTAATATGGTAACAGTAGATGACCAGTCACTACTACTCACAAAAAGGACAGGGAATGGATTTAGAATTTGTCCTTAAAATAAGAATAGAATAAAAACCCACATTTGTGTCTCATACAACAAGCCAATGTGCTGCTGTTTTTACAGAAAACACTGTCAATAATCAATAATAAAAGCGTAAACAGTAGTTGTCAGATTTTTTGTTATTTGTTGTTTGAGGTGATGTTTTTATTTTTTGAGTTCTTTTTATATTAGAATTTAATAAAAAGAAGTTTAATTTTGTTTCCTTTAATTATTTTAATTGCTTAACAGCAAAATCTATAGCTACACTTAAACCTACCCAAAGACGGTCCCGATGTTTTAATTTTCTGTGTTCCTAGATATTTAATAACAAACGTAGATTATATTTCTATAACACTATAACTAACCCATACTACAAGTTAAATATAATTTGAAGCGCATTAGGATAATCTTGTTAAAAAAATCACTAGGAAGTGTAGGAGCCTGTGAGACTACACGTCCACGGTAATGTTATAAAAATGTGACGTCCATACTTAAAGGTTAAGGATCTTGTTTCGTGGCCCAATATCCACGTGTTCATTAGACGTCGAAAATTAAACATTTAGGACACAATTTAATAAAATGTTGCCGGAGGGAACTGAATACATTTCGACATTCTTACTTAATAACGTTTCATTGAGATGACTGTGCTTAATTATTATTTTGATGATTTTGGCGTTCGTGGGGGGAGATATTAATTTATACAATTTATCATTTAAATTAGGGAGATTTGAAATGAGGATGCTATTTGATTTTTGCGTCGAATGAAATGATTTTGCTCTGCGAAAAAATCTTATAAAATAGAACGGCATTAACAATCTGTTGGCGCAGCGGTTTAATCAGTCACTTTGCCCCTGGACACTGCAGCGCGTGTTGTGGGTTCGATTACTACCATAAATTGTCGTTTTGCGTATTCATTGTGTTTGTTGGTTAAAGTTTTGTAAAGTCTCGCGACACAGAATTTATTCCTAGTGCAGGAGTTGTTTTTATAGCGATAAAAGAAAAAAGTAAGAACTGAACCTGTGATCTTACCCGTCTATAATGCTTGATTCCAACTAAATTACTAAAAGCCATAGATTGGGACTTTAATAGACTTACTAAGCTAACTTTCGGGTAAGGTCGTCGGGAACATTGTTAAGCGAAATCTGAAGTTCGCGGTATTCATACAACGTCATCTTCAAATGTTATCGTTTCTGTTTCAACGATCTAAGGTATATCATCGTCAGCCCTGTTTATAATAAAATTATAAACTGTCCTTCTGTGGTCCAGTGGATAGCGCATGCGACTGCTGATCGGAGGTCCTGGGCTCGATTTCCGGGTTGGGCAAAAGTGTTACTGGGTTTTTTTGAATACTCAATAGCATCCCGTAGTCTGTTGGTGTGCCCGGTAACGGCAATAGGCTCGCCCCCTTTTACGTGGGACCTAAAAATTCATGGCGAAATGTGGGTGTAATATGTACCCCTCTACCTACCCCTTCATACAGGCGTGAGGCTATAAATAAAATAAATAAACTGTCCCACTGCTGAACACGAACTTTTTCTTCAAAGCCTAAAAAAGTACGTAAACTTCTAGAAATAAATCTATATGTACTGAGGAAAAATACTATTCAATCAATTTTTACCATGTATGTTTATAATCAAAGCCTAAAACCGTTTAATTAAGCTCTTTCGGAAAACCAAATGAAAATTTCAAATAGGAATGCCAATGCTTATTTCCAGAGTGTTATTATGACAAAGCTAACACAAACGAAATGAGCTTGCCACGTAACGGACATGTTCTCATTTGTGCCTAGAACGGACGTGTACACTTCATGAGGCCAAATTACCATCAACCAAATGAAACGAACAGTATAATACACACGCATTTCTGTACTAAGCCGGCACTGCGGTAATACCAAATGCTTATTTGCTGAAACAAAGTAGCTGTCTAAAAGCGACTTTTGACGGAAGTCTGAAAAGAAACCTTATTATCATTGACTTTGGATATAATTATACACGGTGTCAAAAGAGCCATCACCATGCCGAAGTCTAGTCGCTTTGCACATCATGCCAAGTCATACTAAGCAAAAATAATACATGGGAATGAAAAAAAGAAATACCTAGTCTAAATTTTATAAACCGCAATGTAAAGCGCGCGCGTGCAATGCTCGAGATTACCTCTCGAGACTTACCTATCCATGGTTGCATAGGACATGTATAGAACAAATTAGCGCGAGAAATACATCGATTTTGTAATAATTTGAAGAAAAAAAATAGAGTGACACTGAGCGATTGAGTTCGTAATTATTGGTACAATATGGGATTCACACCGTGCATAGTAGCTAATATATACTTATTTAAATAATATTGTCTTTCTACGTGGCTTAGTGCTTTCATCGTAACGTACGACACCCTAAACATACGGAGACTACTGTGGAAGGTCGCGAACGTCACTGGCGACATGAAGTTTGTTCGTCTTCTTGGAGAACTTCTGCGGAATCGACACTTCCGAGTCCATATGCTTACGGATAAGAGCAGGTGGCGCAAACAAACGAATGAACTGCCCCAAGGTAGCGTACTGGCTCCGATTCTATTTAATATTCACACCAATGACCAACCAAAGATTCCAGACACAAATCGATTCATTTACGCAGATGACTTAGCGCTCGCAACACAAAACAAAACCATTGAGCAGGCGGAAGCTACTCTATCAGCCGCATTGTGCAAGCTAGGCATTTACTACGATGAAAATAGTCTGAAACCTAATCCGGTAAAAACACAATCCTGTGCATTTCACCTGCGTAACAGATCTGCGAATCGTACCCTTAACATCTCCTGGCGAGGCACCCCCGTTTCTCATTGCAGGCACCCAAAATACCTGGGCATCACTCTGGATCGAACACTTACAAAGCCAACTGTGAAAACATAAAACAAAAGGTTCATCCTCAAAATGGGGCGCTGCGCCTTCAGTTTTGCGTACTACAGGATTGGCATTGTGTTTCTCTGCGGGCGAATATGCATCCCCGGTTTGGCATCGATCGTCTCACGCCAAAAAAGTGGATATAGCTCTCAACGAAACGTGCCGGAAAATTACAGGATGTCTGAAGCCGACCCCGGTAGAGATGTTATATCCACTGGCAAGCATTGCACCTCCAGCTGTCCGTAGAGAAGTAGCCTCCGTGATAAAAAAATTGAAACAGAAGACAAATTGCAGACACCTATTGTATGGCCAAAGCCCAGCCACGAAGAGGTTGAAAAGCAGAAAGAGTTTTCTCAGTACCATCCCAGCCAGCGACAAAAATGTTGCCAAGGCCAGAGAAAACCTATGGCGTGACAAATTCCCTCTTCAAACCTTCGTCCCTTTGGAGGAAAAACTACCTGCAGGATACCGGCTTCCTTGGCCAACCTGGAAAGCACTCAATAGGCTGCGTACCCAGGTTGGCAGATCCAGGGACAATCTGTCAAGGTGGGGATTTATAGACCCAAGTACGAACAAATGCGGATGTGGCGAGTCTCCACAGACGATGGGCCATTTACTTACGTGCCCTGCAGGCCCAGAGTCGTGTACGCTTGACGACCAAACCGACCGAAGCAAGGCCAAATGCCATCCGAGTGGCCGAGTTTTGGGCCAAATATATTTAAAGTGTTGCCATCGACACGATAAGTAAGTAAGTATCGTAACGTGATGTTCTATACCCAATACAAAAAGAATATTATCCAAATCTGGTAGTACCTCATATCCCGCACGAACAAAAAAACTCTTCAGATTTAGTATATTAGTAGATGTAGACATAATGGCAGAGAATAATGGTGTATATTTTAAACTAGACTTCAGATTACAGATACAGATTAATAAGATTCTTTTAAATAAATTGTTGTTTTTGCACGTTATTAAAATATCTGTTCATGTATTAAGTTAAGAGCCATAGTCTCACATGCAAAACTTCTTAATCCGACAGTGTTTAACCAGATTTACATACCAATCTTCCCGGAGCACGCACCGTAATCACACTGAAGTTCTGCCATTTACCAACGCAACATTTATGCTGACACACGTACGAACGCACAATGAATTTGTAGCTACATACGTATCCAACGTTTTCGCAACCATTTTATCTTCCATAATGGTCTATAAACAACTCGAATGTGCTCCAAAATGTGCCATGTAGCAGTTGACGTGTAAATAAATTAGTTTTTTTAAAGAGCCGAATTTGTGCTGAATTTCTCTTTTTTTTTGGGATAAACGGGTAGAATTCAAAGGTCAAGGCTTTGCGGCATTTAGACTCAAATGAGGGGTAAAAAGTGCGTTGAGTGCCTGAAATGAGATTCCACGCTTTGATAATCGACTTCATCAAGAGACTGCTGTCTAAGATGATGAATATAGTTGTCGCTGTTGGTTTGCATAAGTAAGAAAGGGATGTGAAATATTGTGACAGGAAGAATTCATAGAATCGGCTTTACTTTTTTAGAGAAGGCACCTAGCCATTGACTTGGTAACATTGAGTAAAACTATTTGAACCAGTGCTTTTATTGCCAGTGACGTTAAATCTTTTTCACTTTCGTCCTTTGGCCATAAAACTTTTGGTCAACTTTATGTCGGTACGTTAGTTTATTTACATATTTCTTTATACAATATAAATAACCCATGTGAATTTTCCTAGTCATGTATTTTTTTTTTGTAAATTAGGGCGTCGTGTAATGTAACATTTTGGAGAAGTCGTTTTTTTATAAACGACTCGAATTCGGTGAATTGGTGTCGGCCGCTAATACGGTAATTTATCAAAATGTATTAAATTATTCCGTTATTGACTGACTGGCAGACAAGCTACAGCCAAACTATTGGGTACAAGAAGCTGAAATTTGGCATGAATATTGCGTGGTGACCGTAGGGGTGCACTAAGAAGGGATTTCCCGAAATTCTCACGGGATCAGGCCAAACAGCTAAATTAAAAAAACATGCGGGCATAGCTGCGGGCATCCTCTAGTATTATATAGAACGGGTCCATATTGGCTCACCTAAAGTTCTTTACCCGAAATTGTTCTTCCTAATGATTTGTAATCGGAATGATCACTCTTTCTCTAACGTTTTCATTCATACTATTTGTAGTGCAACCGGCGATGTTCATAACACTCATGTTTCCGAAAATTTTAATTATTAATATCATAAATGTAAATATATTTAAACCCCTACTGTTTTTTATCTTAACGCTTTTATTTCTAAACATAATTACCATAATATTTTCACTCATACTCAAAAAGAAACATTTAACAAGTGTAATAAAAATATATGTCAATTTCGTGGTAGTTCTCGCCGGCCGCTGCCGCGGCACCGCTCGCTTCGCTCACTCGGCTCCCGCGTAGTTGGTCATAGTTCTAACCTAACCTAACCTATGGATCCCTTCCACATCGTTTTTACGACAAACGGTTAGTCGAAGACAAAAAACACCAAGACACTTTTAGCCTTATACTTAGGTGTTTTATACGATAGAATCGAGGCAATAACACTTTTTTGGCAAAAATTTTCTGTCCTCGCGCCGTAGCGCCCACAAGGCTACACTCCAACCGAAAATCATAAAACACGACTCATTTACAGTTATGTTTGTGGCCTGGGAGTTTATACCGCAGTTTTAACCGTACCTAAACCACTAACTATAGGACCGATTCGGTTCTGGCACTTCGCCAGCCGCTGCCGCAGCTCGCTCGCTTCGCTCGCTCCACGAGCCGAGCGAGTCACAGTTCTAACCTAACCTAAACCAACAATTATGAATAGGACCGATTCGTTTCGGGACTTGACCATTGTACTATTGTGTACCTACTTGTACCATGGTACTATTATTCTTATATCTTATACATGTTAAGTGAAAATAAAGTTACGCAAAATGAATGTATAATATAATACTGATTATTATGATAAAAAAGAAATCTAAACAAAAAAATATGACTTTGAATAATAGTGTCAAAGATGGTTATGTTGAGAAAATATAGGAAAACAAATAAAAGTATAATAGATGTTTATTGCTACTGACATTATGAAGTTGAATGATTCGGAATTATGAACATTAGAGACAGAGTAGTTAGGAATTGTGATTGTTAGGATGAAAAATGTTAGGAAGGACATTTTCGGATTTCCAATTATCGGAGTTGAAAATTTAGGTGAACTTTGGCGCACCCATATAGAACAGTGTACAATAAGTTCCTATCTAGCAGTTCACACTCCAAGGCTCGGTACACTGCATTTGCTTAAGTCGTAACATTAAACAGGTCGTAAACATTATTCTGTGTAATACAAACATTTTTGTTATCATCTTCACGGGTGCATGACGTTATGTGTTGTATGAGTTTTTAGTTAAGAGACTAAAACACTTTTGGTTATTCAGTTAAATAGTGATAGCAATGTCGGACAGTGGGTTTGAAATTGAAATAAGTGTCATCTAGTGGTGAATAGTGGAACTACGGAGACAATTACCTATCAACGATCTTGAATCGCGTTATTAAAAGTTATACGCGCGATGACTTTCGTTTAACATATTTACTTGTACGTTTAAAGCACTTTTTAGAGAACTTTTCGGCAAATAGTTTTGGTCGCCGCGTAAAAATATAAATGATCGAGCTAGAATTACATCATACATTCCAAAGAAAGAAATACACAAATTGCTGTTTCGAATCTGGATATTCTTACCTTCAAGACGTAAAATCCCATATTCGTATAAAACTTATCTTAGTGCAAGTAACAGTAAATATACCTACAAGTGTCTTATGAACATTCAATCGAGCTATTTACTCAAATGTTAAGAACTAGCTGACCCGGCGAACTTCGTATCACCATATTATATTTTTGCAATTTTTTTTCATACAAAGCTTTCTCATGTCAGTTGCGAACACATAAAAGATAATCCAATTTGGTGCAGTAATTTGGAAGTTATGCGGTTAGAAACATTTTGGAGATTCATTTTTTTATTCACATAAGATCTAGAGTAGTTTGTTTTTGTTTTGTTTTTCGTGTGAGTGTGTGGCCAACTCTGGTGTCGGAGTTTTCAGACCGCCCGAAGGCCTCCGACATGGCCTAACGACCCTTATCCTTAGACAAGAGCCGGGACCGACAGCTTTACGTGCCCTCCGAAGCACGGTAGCGCTCAGATGAAAATGCCACAAACGGTCACCCATCCAAGTGGCAACCTGTGCAAGCGTTGCTTAACTTTGCCGATCTGTTACGAACGGCAAGCCAAGTCTCGCTATGAGAGTAGTTAATCGGTGCAATTGCTTAATCTCTCAAATAATCCACTTCACATTAGACTGCAGAATACACTCAATCTTAGAACCTCATCAATCCTAGTGATCTCAAGCTCTCTCTCTCAATCACATCAATCCCTCTAGCTCAAGCGCTAGTAGTAAAATGTCCAAAGATAACGACTGATCTACGACTAGTAGCCACATTACATGAAGCGGGGATAATTACATTGTTAACTTAGCTTGAAGTAAATCCACTTTTACGTTCTTTTGTAGCCTTTAGCTGTCCTCTGCTTGGCAAAAGCTTCTCCAAATTGGCTCCACAGTAGCACTGTGAGTGAAAAGGACATACCTTGCCCATATTTAGCCGACCATAACTTACTGGCCAGGCAAGTTGGTATAGGCCTATAGAGTATGATGTCCAGTTACTCCGTCTCTTTGAAAAGAAAACATGGAACTCGTGTGTTTTCCTTAGTCGCCTATTGCGACACTCACAGAATGAAATGTTATACTCATACAGTGTGTCACAAGACCCATCACCAAGCCGAAGTCTACTCGGTTGTGGACATCATGCCATGTCATACTAACCAAAAAGAATACCTGGGAAACGATATTTTTTTAAGTTTTAACATTTTTTAAACCTCAAATAAAAGCGCGCGCGTGCAATTCTCGAAATACCTACTTATCTATGGGGTTATAGAGCATCTTACGAACATATTGGCGGCGTAAATGCATCAATTTTGTACCTAATTAGAAAAAAATCCATAGAAACTTTGAGCCTCGATATCTCCAGAACCAATAATTGCCCAGGTATGGTACCGAAGTAAAAAATGTTCGTAGTTATTAGTACAACATGGGATTTCAGTTTTAGTTTAGGGTCTTTGTACACCCTGTATATAAAGCTGAAGAGTTTGTTTGTTTGTTTGGTTGAACGCGCTAAACTCGGGTACTACCGGTCTGATTTGAAAAATTCTTTCAGTGTCAGATAGCCAATTTATCGAGGACGGCTATAGGCTATAGCGCTCGTAGCGAGACTTGGTTTGCCGTTCGTAACAGATCGGCAAAGTTAAGCAATGCTTGCACAGGTTACCACTTAGATGGGTGACCGTGTGTGGCATTTACATCTGAGCGCTACCGTGCTTCGGAGGGCACGTAAAGCTGTCGGTCCCGGTTCTTGTCCAAGGATAAGGATCGTTAGGCCATGTCGGAGGCCTTCGGGTGGTCTGAAAACTCCGACACCAGAGTTGGCCACACGCTCACACGAAAAACAAAAAAAAAAAAAAAAGAACAAACAAAAAATCGCGCTATGAGCGATGAGAGCGGAGCAGTAGCCTTAAATAATGCGGGTGTAACCGCGGGCATCCTCTAGTATTACATATACTTTGTATTCTTAACCTGTCACCCCATAGATTTATTTATTCATAACTTGACTGCACTTCCGGCTCAATCTTCGTAGTACGTGTTTATCCCCCTAGAAGGCCAATTCCTAATATTCCTCTCTTAGTGCTCTTTCTATTTTTATGCAGACGACAGGCGTGTACAAATCTCTATGTATTTGTTTTCCACATGGCTTCTTGTGGGCAATAGTTGCTGGCTGTGCGTTATTTGTCAGTTAGCCCGTAAAGGAAGAATTTGAAATATGTTTTTATTTACTTTTTTCTTTTGATTCTGCAGTAAGTATAAATCCTGTGTCGCGGGGGACTTTAAAAACATGCAACCAACAGGCATCATGAACAATGAGACCCGAAACAATAATTTATTATGGATCACCGAAATAGTTTTCTCGTGTGGGAATCGAACCTACAGCATTCGACGCAATGTCAAGCGGTGAGGCGACCCTTTAAACCACTACGCCAACCAAGCCTTTTAACACTAGAATGAAAAAGAAACGGCCACTACCAATGTTACTGTAATACAGTTGAAACCACAGATAATGTTTAATAACTAGAACTGTATAGCACAATAATAGAAGAAACTCACAGCGCAATTTTAGCTCAGATATAACACTCGCCCACTCAATCGTTCAGGCACTAAGATTGATAGCGCTCGATACAAAACGATTATGTTTCTAAAATAAAACGTAATTTTTATTATTTGACGGTACTGCACCTATAGCGTAGTAGTTTAAACAGTCGCCTCGCCGCTTAACTCTGCTCTGAGTGCTTTGGGTTCGATCACCACAAAACATTTTGTGTGATGCATTAATTGTTATTCGTCTGGGTGTCGAGTCTGGGTGTTATTTGTATCCCTCGATTGTATGTTTCTATTCAAACATGCCCTGTATTCTTTTAATTTCTTTCTCGTGAATCTACTTCCGTGGTTGAGCTCCTCAAGTATCCCAAGCGAACCTAAAGTGTGACATTTTTCGGGTCATTCTTCTGTGAGAGAGGGTAATGCTAACCCGCTCGACACGACACAATCACGCTGTAATTAGTGTGGCACAACCAAGAAAAGCCAGGCTATTTATAAATCTGTCCAGATAAAAAATAGCTTGCATTGAAAGGCCTGCTCATTATCTATGCCTTTCTGGCCTCAGTGTACGTCATTTAAGCCACGCCCGCAGGTGGGTCATAATGACCCGCGAACACTGTGCCGGAAGTGCTATTGTCGCCGGTAATGACGTATTTCCGGTGGAACGGAACCGCTCAGGGACGGATTTAGATCGTAGTTTTTGTGTTGTAGTTTAATGCTTTTAGGTGTTGTAGTTTACAGTTTATTAGTGTAACAATAGAGGTGTTTAAATCGCGTTTCCAGCAGAGAACATATTATTCAATGACCGTATGATATTTCTAGATAGTTAATAATGTGCTAATATTTAAAGAATAAACACATATCATGTAAAGAATCAGAAGCATAATTATAAGAAATATTTAAAAGCCCTTTGCCTGATCTAATAATCAAACTCTAGAACTCACGACCGCCGTAATCAGCAGCAACTATTCTCTCTTATTTAAAGGACAATAAAATACCCGTACTTAAAAGTACCATAGTACTTTTAAGTACGGGTATTTTATTGTCCTTACGTGACTCATAAGTCACGATATCTTTCGTCATGATCATAAATCTTAATTATTATCTGTCCCACTGCTGGGCACACGCTTCTTCTCATTATGAGAAGGGTAAGGCCATAGTCCACAACGCTGGCCAAGTGCGGGTTGGCAGACTTCACATGTCCTTCAAAACATAGAGAAATCTCATATGGGTTTAGGGGTTGGGTGGGTTTTCTCACGATGACTTCTTTCATCGTTTAGCGAACGATAATTAAACAATTTTACTACGTATAAGACTGAAATATCCATGGTGCGCACTGTGGCCTTGGGTACGAAACCGGCCCTCTGCGCAGCAGTCCGTTGATCCCCTACCAGGCTATATAAATACAAAACATTATTTTCTCTAGTTAAACGGTTTTATTTAGCTTGACCAGTTTATTTGTTTCTTTATTTGTTTGGGTCAAAGAACAATGGCAGAATTTGGTCTAGGTTTGTTGTGGCAACCTTAAACTTCATATGATCAAAACAAATTGTTTTTTTCTACGATTTTTAATCATCATAATTATCATCAGCCTTTAACAGTCCACTGCTAGACTAGGCCTCTCATTTGAAAGGATCCTTTGAAAGTTTGTTTTTTACTTCGATTTTTAGTATGAAAATATTAAAAATCGTAGAAAAAACAAACGATTTTATATTTATTTTGTCAGATCAATACCCCAAATTGATGAGAAGATTGGTGCGATCTGGTAGCTAGTAGTTACCGAATTATTTTTTAGCTTTTAGTACATAACCTAAGTACATCATTTTTATTGTAATAAAACCGTTTAACATAAAAATGTATTTAGTTTATTTTAGATTTATTCTGTATTTAATAATACAGAATTCATTTTTCATTCAGAAACCATTCCACCAATTACTGTATTCTATTTAACATATTAGATCCTATTACTACAGTTACGTAGTAAAATATATTCTTTATCTTGAAAATAGATGGTAAACTATACAACGTTTATTTAGACAACTAATAGCCAGAGAGACGTAGAACAGAGATCTCGAATAGACTCTTAAGATAACACAAGAATTTGTTCCCACTGATGAATGTTCAGAAATGTGGCTGGGGAGAGATTTATCACAACATTGCAGCAAATGATAGTTTCGCACGTTTACATAGAAACACTAGGGAAACATTTTGGTTAGAAATAGTTTTGGTTAGTTTTATAAAAGAGGAGATATTGTAAGCTTGGTAATGTAGTTCTTAGAATATTTCTAGAAAGTAAAATATGAATAGTTTAGTTTATAATGTGACCATTTGAGGTTACGGGTTCAAGCCTTGCTGTTTGATGTAAATTTTTCTAGTTTATTCACAAAATACCTTCATTTAAATCTTCGTCATCATTGTCTTCGCGTTATCTTGGCTGCATCCTAGAATGTTGCCTTGCAGACCGCATACGCCTTCTAGTCTAACTACATTGGACTGTATACTTGCTTTTTGCACTTGGCGACTGCCGCCTGGCCTGAAATGGATAGCTTCTCGCTTAGTCTGATGTTAGTATATTGAATGATACTGACTTCCAGTAGCTTCTGTCAAAGATCTTCATAAAATCCGGGACCGACAGCTTAACGTGTTCTCTGATGCACGGAGCAAGCGAGAATTAACAATTTTAATATAAAATACAAAGATTTGACTTGTAATAAATTCCGAATAAAGCTAAGGCAATGGCAGCTCATAAATAAAACTTCAAAAAGTAAATATATAATATATGAAGTTAATCTAACAAAGTTTTGGGATTAGCCCATAACTCATGTCCGTGTTAAGCAGCCGCCGGGTACCGAAAATCAAATGATTTGAATTAGAATTTATCAAAGTTTGTTCTTTAGCATTCGTCTACTGCTACTGTAATTCTCTTTATTCATATTTTACCAATAACGGATTTATGTACTTTATTTGTAAAATATTTCTAAACTGCCTCCGTGGTCGAGTGGAATTTTGCATTTTCTTCCTCATCTACTAACAAACAAGCAATAACGACAAATTGTTCGTCTTCGCTTTCCTCCATTCTAACAAATACACGTACAATCACTGGTACTTGCGTCGGCAATCCGATCGCTGCCGGTACAGTGGACGCAGTATGAAAACATAAGGCTTACTGTCCACGGACGCTTCATTTGACGAATGTCTGTCGTATAACCTTTAAGTATGGACGTCACATTTTTATAACATTACCGTGGACGTGTAGTCTCACAGGCTCGTACACTCAAAAGATTATCCAAAAGAGCTTCAACATTATACTTATTTTATTATTTTACTTGAAGTATGGCTTAGTTATAGTGAAAATACTCGAAAATATAATCTACGTTTATTATTAAATATCTAGGAACATAGAAAATGAAAACATCAGGACCGTCTTTGGGTAGGTTTAAGTGTAGCTATGGATTTTGCTGTTAAACAATTAACATAATAAAAGAAAACAAAATTGAACTTCTTTTTATTAAATTCTAACATAAAAGAAACTCAAAAAATAAAAACATCACCTCAAACAACAAATAATAAAAATTCTCACAACTGCTGTTTATGCTTAATTATTGACATTCTTGTTTCGTGGCCCAATATCCACGTGTTCATTAGACGTCGAAAATGAAACATTTAGGACACAATTTAATAAAATGTTGCCGGGGGGAACTGAATACATTTCGACATTCTTACTTTTATAACGTTTCATTAAGAAGACTGCGCTTAATTATTATTTTAATGATTTTGACGTTCGCGGGGCGAGATATTAATTTATACAATTTATCATTTAAATTAGGGCTATTTGACTTTTGCGTCGAATGAAATGATTTTGCTCTGCGATAAAATCTTATAAAATAGAACGGCATTAACAATCTGTTGGCGCAGCGGTTTAATCAGTCGCTTTGCCCCTGGACACTGCAGCGAGTCTTGTGGGTTCGATTACTACCATAAATTTTATTGTCGTTTTGCGTATTAATTGTGTTTGTTGGTTACATGTTTATTAAGTCTCGCGACACAGAATATTTCCTAGTGCAGAAGTTGTCATTATAATAAGAAAAGAAAAAGTAAGAACTGAACCTGTGAATTTTCCCGTCTATAATGCTTGATTCCAACTAATTTACTAAAAACCATAAATTGGGACTTACTAAGCTAACTTTCGGACAAGGTCGTTGGTCGGGAACATTGTTAAGCGAAATGTGAAGTAAGCGGTATTCATACAACGTCATCTTCAAATGTTATCGTTTCTTTGTCAACGATCTAAAGTATATCATCGTCAGCCCTGAGGGTCTAGTACGAGTTTAACACACGATTGTCACGATGACGATAGCCTAGTCTACGGGAACAATTTCCATATATTTTCTTAAAGCGCCCCTAACGGACAGTAGCGATGGATAGAGTCCGCTAGAGAGCGCATTTAGAAAATGTATGAAAATTGTTCCCGTCGGCTAGTCTATCGTCAATGTGTAAAACTCCTACTAGACCCTCTGTTTATAATAAAATTATAAACTGTCCCACTGCTGAGCACGAACTTCTTCTTCAAAGCCTATGTATATAATGAGGAAAAATACTGTTCAATGAATTTTTACCATGTGTGTTTATAACCAAAGGCTAAAACCGTATAATTAACCCCTTGTATGCCGGAACGCAGATCTACGCGAGACACAATGGCTTTTTCATTGTGTCTGGCATTCCGGCATACAAGAGGTTAAGCTCTTTCGGCAAACCAAATGAAAATTTTAAATAGCAATGCCAATGCTTATTTCCAGACTGTCATTATGACAAAGCTAACACAAAAGAAATGAGCTTGCCACGTAACGGACATGTCCTCATTTGTGCCTAGAACGGACGTGTACACTTCATGAGGCCAAATTACCATTAACCAAATGAAACGAACGGTATAATACATACGCATTTCTGTACTGGGCCGGCACTGCGGTAATACCAAATGCTTATTTGCTGAAACAAAGTAGCTGTCTAAAAGCGGCTTTTGACGGAAGTCTGAATAAAATACTGTAAAAAAAACTTATTATCATTTACTTTGGATATAATTATACACGGTGTCAAAAGACCAATCACCAAGCCGAACAAAATAATTTAGCGGGTCTTAATCGCCTTAACTTAACTTATTTAAGGTATAAATACCTATTTGTTTCCGACGTTTCGCTCGTCTTGCACCGAGCGTGGTCGCGGAGAGACTGATGAGAGCTCAGCGCCGTCTTGTGGAAGTGCGGGTTTCGGCACCTACCTTCACTTGGTCTTTATTTAAGATCACAATGTCGGTACTTCGACACACTACACTAATGACTACTATACACTGTTGAGATTTATCACTGCTGCGGTGTTTACATGACTTGTTTGCTGATGACTGGATTCCAAGTAGCCGATAATTTATATGCATCCTCCCGGTTGAAATTGTTATATTTCTTGATTTCTACCGCTTCACGTACTATCCTAGCGTAATAGTGACGATCGGTGGATAAGACTTGTGGTTGATGCAGTTTTATCTAGTGGTTTGGTCCAGACTCCAACAAATGCTCAGCTATCGCCGACTTATTAATATGTCGGTTTTTGATATGTTCCTTTACGCTTTCAGCGATTGTAGGCTTAGTCTGCCCGATATATAAACTACCACAGCTGCAATCGACTTTGTAGACGCCAGGTGTTTGGAGAGGAATGACATCCTTTGGGGTGCCTACGCAGATTGTGTGCTATCTTAGAGAGCGGACTGTATACAGTCTTGATGGAGCATTTCTTGAGTACTGTCCCAACTTTGTCCGTCACTCCCTTTAGATACGGCATGTAAGCGGGCACTCTGCTTACTTCAGGTTTACACTCGTTCCTCTTCCCACGGAGTATGTTTTTTTTTGTATCCGTTGCGCCTCAATACCTCTCGAACACGTGACAGCTCACTATTTAATTGTTCAGGGTCACATAGGTCATAACTCATACGCTCTGTTCACTAACGAGGACACAACGGAATCAAAGTGCCGCGGATGGTGGTGCGAGTTCGCGTTGAGATACCTGTCGGTGTATGTCAGTTTCCTATACACAGTGTGTCCAAGGGTACCATTATCTCTCACTGTCACTTTAACGTCGAGAAAGGGTAACGATCCGTCGACCTCCAATTCGAATGAGAATCGGATGTTCAGATGTACGGAGTTCAATTTGTCATAGTAGTTTCCATCCAAGCAATTCCTAAGTAGAATAATGTATTCGTTAGACAGACCGTTTTCCCTTACTTTCCTCTCTACGAGACGTCACGGCAATCTTGAATAGGAACATTGGTGAATGGTGACTCGACATCAAAACTCACCATCACCTAGTCCGGTTCCCTTTTCATGCTCTTGATAATTTCAATAAAGTGGCGAGAGTCCTTTACGAAAGAGCGCTCTCATCAGTCTCTCCGCGACCACGCTCGGTGCAAGACGAGCGAAACATCGGAAACGAATAGGTTTTTTTTTATAGACTCACGCCTGTATCCCCGAAGGGGTAGGCAGAGGTGTAATTTTACACCCACATTTCGCCAGGAATTTTTAGGTCCCACGTAATAGGGGGCGAGCCTATTGCCGTACCGGGCACATTACCAGACTCCGTGCTGCTACTGAGAATTTCCTAACGCAAAAACCCAATAACACTTCGCCCGACCCGGGAATCGAACCCGAGACCACCCAATCCCACGCGCACATTTATGCCGCGAGACCAACGAGGCAGTCAGGCAAATTATTTTGTATGATGGATACAAATCGCGAAAGTTTAAAATCGATCACCAAGCCGAAGTCTTGTCGTTTTGCACATCATGCAAAGTCATACCAAGCAAATATAATATATATATTTTTTTATTATCATTCCTATGGGTGCATAGGAATGTAATCAAAGGAAGAATTGGCGCTAGAAACGCATCGATTTTGTATTAAATTACATTTACATATACATTTTTGAATTTAAGGCTCAATATCTGCTGAAGCAGTAATTTCCCAAATAAGCTGCCGAGGTAAAAAAACGTAATTATTGGTACAATATAGGTAACATTTAAATTTTCGTTAAAAGCGTCTTTTTACACCGTTTATATGTACTTATTTAAATTTTATTTTTCTTATTCTACGTGGCTTAGCGCTTTCGATTCGAGCGTAATTTTCTATACGCAATATTGAAAGAGTATCTAAATTCTGGTAGTACCTCATATTAACACGAAAAAACAAACTCTTCAGGTTCATTATATTATGATGTAGGTATATATTAAACTAGATTTTACGCACGGCTCCGCTCGCGTGGGAGTGTTTAACCCCCTTAGGGTTGGAGACTCCAAAAATCCTCTCTTATTGCTCAAAACTACAGGCCTACGCTCATCAAGGAATACATATGCCAAATTTCAGCTTCATGTGCCCTACTGGGCGGAAGTACTTTAATTTCTTTTTAATGTTTAATCTTTTGACGGATGTACATACATCCGTGAACATGGCGCTTGCAACAGTGCCGAAATATCGGTTACTCAAAACAAAGGTACGTGATATATATCTAGTAACAGTAAAAAGTAATTGTAGTGACCACGAAAGTTTAAATTCGGAAGTACTTTGTCTGTCAGTCAGTCAATAACGCAAGGAATTATTAAAGGTTAGTATGAATCTTGTCCGTGTGGTGACGGATTAAGAATACGGATTGTCTACATAACACCCCATATCATCCCATGGGTGTCGTAAGAGCTGACAGAGGGAGCATATTATGCATAGAACAGCACTGTAAGAGAAGGAAAACTTGATACAAACCCTATACCAACCCGTTTGGCCAGCGTGGTATAGTAGGCCAATTCCTCCTTTCAAAAGAGAGGCCTTGTTGGGATCGCGGGCAGCGGATAGATGCAGGTGGCTCAGGATCGGTCTATGTGGAGAGCCTTGGGGGAGGCCTATATCCAGCAGTGGACGTCTTTCGGCTGATATGATGATGATGATTATGAATCTTTTACATAAAATGTTGTTCCTGCACATTATTAAAATATCTGTGTACATGTATTAAATTAAGAGCCATAGTCTCACATGCAAAACTTCTTAATCCGACAGTGTTTAACCAGATTTACATACCAATCTTCCCGGAGCACCCACCGTAATCACACTGAAGTTCTGCCATTTACCAACGCTTTATTTGCCATATACACTAGCAATGTGTATTAACAACATTTATGCTGACACACGTACGAACGCACAATGAATTTGTAGCTACATACGTATCCAACGTTTTCGCAACCATTTTATCTTCCATAATGGTCTATAAACAACTCGAATGTGCTCCAAAATGTGCCATCGAGCAGTTGACGTGTAAATAAATTAGTTTTTTAAAGAGCCGAATGCGTGCTGAATTTCTCTTTTTTTTTGGGATAAACGGGTAGAATTCAAAGGTCAAGGCTTTGCGGCATTTAGACTCAAATGAGGGGTAAAAAGTGCGTTGAGTGCCTGAAATGAGATTCCACGCTTTGATAATCGACTTCATCAAGAGACTGCTGTCTAAGATGATGAATATAGTTGTCGCTGTTGGTTTGCATAAGTAAGAAAGGGATGTGAAATATTGTGACAGGAAGAATTCATAGAATCGGCTTTACTTTTTTAGAGAAGGCACCTAGCCATTGACTTGGTAACATTGAATAAAACTATTTGAACCAGTGCTTTTATTGCCAGTGACGTTAAATCTTTTTCACTTTCGTCCTTTGGCCATAAAACTTTTGGTCAACTTTATGTCGGTACGTTAGTTTATTTACATATTTCTTTATACAATATAAATAACCCATGTGAATTTTCCTAGTCATGTATTTTTTTTTGTAAATCAGGGCGTCGTGTAATGTAACATTTTGGAGAAGAATTTTTCGAGTCGTTTATAAAAAAACGACTCGAATACGGTGAATTGGTGTCGGCCACTAATACGGTAATTAATCAAAATGTATTAAATTATTCCGTTATTGACTGACTGGCAGACAAGCTACAGCCAAACTATTGGGTACATGAAGCTGAAATTTGGCATGAATATTCCTTGGCGACCGTAGGGGTGCACTAAGAAGGGATTTCCCGAAATTCTCACGGGATCAGGCCAAACAGCTAAATTAAAAAAACATGCGGACATCCTCTAGTATTATATAGAACGGGTCCATATTGGCTCACCTAAAGTTCTTTACCCGAAATTGTTCTTCCTAATGATTTGTAATCGGAATGATCACTCTTTGAAAAATTTTTCATCCTAAAGTTTTCATTCATACTATTTGTAGTGCAACCGGCGATGTTCATAACACTCATGTTTCCGAAAATTTTAATTAATAATATCATAAATGCAAATATATTTAAACCCCTACTGTTTTTTATCTTAACGCTTTTATTTCTAAACATAATTACCATAATATTTTCACTCATACTCAAAAAGAAACATTTAACAAGTGTAATAAAAATATATGTCAATTTCGTGGTAGCTCTCGCCGGCCGCTGCCGCGGCACCGCTCGCTTCGCTCGCTCGGCTCGCGCGTAGTTGGTCATAGTTCTAACCTAACCTAACCTATGGATCCCTTCCACATCGTTTTTACGACAAACGGTTAGTCGAAGACAAAAAACACCAAGACACTTTTAGCCTTATACTTAGGTGTTTTATACGATAGAATCGAGGCAATAACACTTTTTTGGCAAAAACATTCTGTCCTCGCGCCGTAGCGCCCACAAGGCTACACTCCAACCGAAATTCATAAAACACGACTCATTTACAGTTATGTTTATGGCCTGGGAGTTTATACCGCAGTTTTAACCGTACCTAAACCACTAACTATAGGACCGATTCGGTTCTGGCACTTCGCCATGCGCTGCCGCAGCCCGCTCGTGCGTTGTGGTCACAGTTCTAACCTAACCTAAACCAATAATTATGAATAGGACCGATTCGTTTCGGGACTTGACCATTATACTATTGTGTACCTACTTGTACCATGGTACTATTATTCTTATATCTTATACATGTTAAGTGAAAATAAAGTTACGCAAAATGAATGTATAATATAATACTGATTATTATGTTATACATTCATTTTGCGTTTTTACGACAAACGGTTAGTCGAAGACAAAAAACACCAAGACACTTTTAGCCTTATACTTAGGTGTTTTATACGATAGAATCGAGGCAATAACACTTTTTTGGCAAAAACATTCTGTCCTCGCGCCGTAGCGCCCACAAGGCTACACTCCAACCAAAATTCATAAAACACGACTCATTTACAGTTATGTTTATGGCCTGGGAGTTTATACCGCAGTTTTAACCGTACCTAAACCACTAACTATAGGACCGATTCGGTTCTGGCACTTCGCCAGCCGCTGCCGCGGCCCGCTCGCTTCGCTCGCTCCGCTCGCTCCGCTCGTGCGTTGTGGTCACAGTTCTAACCTAACCTAAACCAATAATTATGAATAGGACCGATTCGTTTCGGGACTTGACCATTATACTATTGTGTACCTACTTGTACCATGGTACTATTATTCTTATATCTTATACATGTTAAGTGAAAATAAAGTTACGCAAAATGAATGTATAATATAATACTGATTATTATGATAAAAAAGAAATCTAAACAAAAAGATATGACTTTGAATAATAGTGTCAAAGATGGTTATGTTGAGAAAATATAGGAAAACAAATAAAAGTATAATAGATGTTTATTGCTACTGACATTATGAAGTTGAATGATTCGGAATTATGAACATTAGAGACAGAGTAGTTAGGAATTGTGATTGTTAGGATGAAAAATGTTAGGAAGGACATTTTCGGATTTCCAATTATCGGAGTTGAAAATTTAGGTGAACTTTGGCGCACCCATATAGAACAGTGTACAATAAGTTCCTATCTAGCAGTTCACACTCCAAGGCTCGGTACACTGCATTTGCTTAAGTCGTAACATTAAACAGGTCGTAAACATTATTCTGTGTAATACAAACATTTTTGTTATCATCTTCACGGGTGCATGACGTTATGTGTTGTATGAGTTTTTAGTTAAGAGACTAAAACACTTTTGGTTATTCAGTTAAATAGTGATAGCAATGTCGGACAATGGGTTGGAAATTGAAATAAGTGTCATCTAGTGGTGAATAGTGGAACTACGGAGACAATTACCTACCAACGATCTTGAATCGCGTTATTAAAAGTTATACGCGCGATGACTTTCGTTTTACATATTTACTTGTACGTTTAAAGCACTTTTTAGAGAACTTTTCGGCAAATAGTTTTGGTCGCCGCGTAAAAATATAAATGATCGAGCTAGAATTACATCATACATTCCAAAGAAAGAAATACACAAATTGCTGTTTCAAATCTGGATATTCTTACCTTCAAGACGTAAAATCCCATATTCGTATAAAACTTATCTTAGTGCAAGTAACAGTAAATATACCTACAAGTGTCTTATGAACATTCAATCGAGCTATTTACTCAAATGTTAAGAACTAGCTGACCCGGCGAACTTCGTATCACCATATTATATTTTTGCAATTTTTTTTCATACAAAGCTTTCTCATGTCAGTTGCGAACACATAAAAGATAATCCAATTTGGTGCAGTAATTTGGAAGTTATGCGGGTAGAAACATTTTGGAGATTCATTTTTTATTCACATAAGATCTAGAGTAGTTAATCGGTGCAATTGATTAATCTCTCAAATAATCCACTTCACATTAGACTGCAGAATACACTCAATCTTAGAACCTCATCAATCCTAGTGATCTCAAGCTCTCTCTCTCAATCACATCAATCCCTCTAGCTCAAGCGCTAGTAGTAAAATGTCCAAAGATAACGACTGATCTACGACTAGTAGCCACATTACATGAAGCGGGGATAATTACATTGTTAACTTAGCTTGAAGTAAATCCACTTTTACGTTCTTTTGCAGCCTTTAGCTGTCCTCTGCTGGGCAAAAGCTTCTCCAAATTGGCTCCACAGTAGCACTGTGAGTCAAAAGGACATACCTTGCCCATATTTAGCCTACCATAACTTACTGGCCAGGCGAGTTGGTATAGGCCTATAGAGTATGATGTCCAGTTACTCCGTCTCTTTGAAAAGAAAACATGGAACTCGTGTGTTTTCCTTAGTCGCCTATTGCGACACTCACAGAATGAAATGTTATACTCATACAGTGTGTCACAAGACCCATCACCAAGCCGAAGTCTACTCGGTTGTGGACATCATGCCAAGTCATACTAACCAAAAAGAATACCTGGGAAACGATATTTTTTTAAGTTTTAACATTTTTTAAACCTCAAATAAAAGCGCGCGCATGCAATTCTCGAAATACCTACTTATCTATGGGGTTAAAGAGCATCCTAATTTATAATATTAATTTTGTACCTAATTAGAAAAAAATCCATAGAAACTTTGAGCCTCGATATCTCCAGAACCAATAATTGCCCAGGTATGGTACCGAAGTAAAAAATGTTCGTAGTTATTAGTACAACATGGGATTTCAGTTTTAGTTAAGGGTCTTTTTACACCCTGTATATAAAGCTGAAGAGTTTGTTTGTTTGTTTGGTTGAACGCGCTAAACTCGAGTACTACCGGTCTGATTTGAAAAATTCTTTCAGTGTCAGATAGCCAATTTATCGAGGACGGCTATAGGCTATATAACATCGCGCTATGAGCGATGAGAGCGGAGCAGTAGCCTTAAATAATGCGGGTGTAACCGCGGGCATCCTCTAGTATTACATATACTTTGTATTCTTAACCTGTCACCCCATAGATTTATTTATTCATAACTTGACTGCACCTCCGGCTCAATCTTCGTGGTACGTGTTTATCCCCCTAGAAGGGCAATTCCTAATATTCCTCTCTTAGTGCTCTTCCTATTTTTATGCAGACGACAGGCGTGTACAAATCTCTATGTATTTGTTTTCCACATGGTTTTTTTTTATGTCCTTCGTCTTCGTCTGGTATAAAAAAAATATTAATTTTTTGTTCTTTCTTTCTTTCTTTCATCTGTACTCCCCAAGGATCGTACATGCCTAATTTCAGCTTCTTGTGGGCAATAGTTGCTGGCTGTGCGTTATTTGTCAGTTAGCCCGTAAAGGAAGAATTTGAAATATGTTTTTATTTACTTTTTGTTTTTTGATTTTGCAGTAAGTATAAATCCTGTGTCGCGGGGGGACTTTAAAAACATGCAACCAACAGGCATAATGAACAATGAGACCCGAAACAATAATTTATTATGGATCACCGAAATAGTTTTCTCGTGTGGGAATCGAACCCACAGCATTCGACGCAATGTCAAGCGGTGAGGCGACCCTTTAAACCACTACGCCAACCAAGCCTTTTAACACTAGAATGAAAAAGAAACGGCCACTACCAATGTTACTGTAAAACAGTTGAAACCACAGATAATGTTTAATAACTAGAACTGTATAGCACAATAATAGAAGAAACTCACAGCGCAATTTTAGCTCAGATATAACACTCGCCCACTCAATCGTTCAGGCACTAAGATTGATAGCGCTCGATACAAAACGATTATGTTTCTAAAATAAAACGTAATTTTTATTATTTGACGGTACTGCACCTATAGCGTAGTAGTTTAAACAGTCGCCTCGCCGCTTAACTCTGCTCTGAGTGCTTTGGGTTCGATCTCCACAAATCATTTTGTGTGATGCATAAATTGTTATTCGTCTGGGTGTCGAGTCTGGGTGTTATTTGTATCCCTTGATTGTATGTTTCTATTCAAACATGCCCTGTATTCTTTTTATTTCATTTTCGTGAATCTACTTCCGTGGTTGAGCTCCTCAAGTATCCCAAGCGAACCTAAAGTGTGACATTTTTCGGGTCATTATTCTGTGAGAGAGGGTAGTGCTAACCCGCTCGACACGACACAATCACGCTGTAATTAGTGTGGCACAACCAAGAAAAGCCAGGCTATTTATAAATCAGTCCATATCAAAAATAGCTTGCATTGAAAGGCTTACTCATTATCTATGCCTTTCTGGCCTCCGTGTACGTCGTTTAAGCTACGCCCGCATGTAGGTCATAATGACTCGCGAACACTATGCCGGAAGAGCCGCCATTGTCGCCGGTAATGACGTATTTCCGGTAGAACGGAACTGCTCAGGGACGGATTTAGGTGGTAGTTTTTGTGTTGAATAGTTTAATGCTTTTAGGGTGTTGCAGTTTACAGTTTATTAGTGTAACAATAGGGGGGGTTTAAGTCGCGTTTCCGAAAGTGAACGTATTTAATTACCGTATGAAATTTCTAGATGTTATGTGCTGATTTATAAAGAATAAGCACATATCATGTAAAGAATCAGAAGCTTATAAGAAATATTTAACATCTCTTTGCCAGATTTAATAATCAAACAACAGAACTCACTATTTCCGGAATCACAAGAACTTAATGTCTCTTACTTAAAGGACAATAATACCCGTACTTAAAGTACTATGAGTCGCGATATCTTTCGTCATGATCAAAAATCATATTTATTATCTGTCCCACTGCTGGACACAGGCTTCTTTTCATTGTGAGCAGGGATAGGCCATAATATGGCCAAGTGCAGTTTAGTAGGCTTATCATGTCTTTCATAAAATTATAGAGAAGAATCCAAACTCCTAATAGATTTAGATTTGAGGGGGTCTTCTCACGATGACTTCTTCCACCGTTTAGCAAACGATAATTAAACAATATTATAACGTATAAGACTGAAATGTCCAATACGCGCATAGTGCGTTCCAAACTGGCACCCTCTGCGCAGCAGTACGTTGGTCCTCCCACCAGGCTTTATAAATACAAAACATATTAAATACAAGATAAATACTATGGATAAACCATTCGAATAATTACTGTATTCTACTTTAAATATCAAATCCTATTACTACAGTTACGTAGTAAAATATATTCTTTATCTTGAAAATAAATGGTAAACTATGCAATGTTTATTTAGACAACTAATAGCCAGAGAGACGTAGAACAGAGATCTTGAATAGACTCTTAAGATAACACAAGAATTTGTTCTCACTGATGAATGTTCAGGAATGTGGCTGGGGAGAGATTTATCACTACGTTACAGCAAATGATAGTTTCGCACGCAGTTTTACATAGAAACACTAGGGAAACATTTTGGTTAGAAATAGTTTTGGTTAGTTTTATAAAAGAGGATATTGTGAACTTGGTAAATGTAGTTTTTGGTTATATTTCTGGAAAGTAAAATATGAATAGTTTAGTGTATAAAGTGAATATTCGAGGTTACGGTTTCAAGCCTTGCCGTTTGAAGTAAATTTTTCTAGTTTATTCACAAAACACCTACATTTAAATCTTCGTCATCATTGTCTTCGCGTTATCTTGGCTGCATTCTAGAATGTCGCCTTGCAGCCCGCATACGCCTTCTGATCTAAATAAATTTGACTGTATACTAACTTTTTGCACTTGGCTACTGCCGTCTGGCCTCGACAAGAAACAGAGAGCCTCTCGTTTAGTCTGATGTCAGTATATGGAATGATACTGACTTCCAGTAGCTTCTGTCAAAGATCCTCATGAAATCTGGAACCGACAGCTTAACGTGCTCTCCGATGCACGGAGCAAGCGAGAACTAACAATTTAAGGCGAGGTTGCAGTACAGTGCGTAGCTCGACCTCACCCCCCGCAAAAACAAAAACATGGCGGTGGCGTCAGCGAGTGAGCGGGGGGAGGGGAGGGGGGGTTTTGTGTGTGCGTGTGCCACAGCGCAGCGTAACAAAAACCGTAGATGAGTTATGCGAACTTCAAAAGTGGCATATTAAAAACAGGCTAAATGTCTCATTTGGCTTTAGTCGCGTACGCGCTGCGGTCGGAAGCGCTCACTCTTTTACTCGCGTGTATGTACCTACGTTACATTTGAAAATGCCGTCGTGTGTAATGAAATTTTGCACAAACTATAGTAGGAAAATGACTAAAAGTTATGGAATCACTTCTCATTCATGAGTATTACAATATTACAACGATTTATTTACAATTTATAATAAATTCAGTATCACAAATAATGGAGTGAATAAAAAAATTGGCATTTAGCGAGTGTCAAAGAGAAGCAGTATTGTGCGTGTTCAAAGACTAAAAAAAAAGTATCCAGATGGGACATTCGTAATAATAAAATACTGATATGTGTTTTTGTCAAGTAATAAAAGTGATTTGACGCTGAATCAACACAATATATTATTATTATAGAAATACAAAACCATACGTAAGTTACATACATTGACGGATGATCAAAGTCCATTCACTTGTTCTTGTTTTTCTCCTTTTAGTATTAAACAACTAAGTAGATTGTACTGCACAGTTTTCACTGCCGACCCACCGTACCCCTGGCAGTACCCCTGGGGGTATAGTGGGTCTTTCAAAGCTTAACCGTACTCCCAGACAATGTTGTTGTGTAATTAGTTTTTTAATTTCAGTTCGTTAATTTCAAGTTCTACTATTTTGTGGGATCATTCCCATTAGAGTAGTAGTATTGAACAATTCTATGATAGAACTGTCCTAATTCTGTTAGCACAACTTGATGAGGAGAACAGAACCACGGTAATATAATCTAACAGTATTGTAACTCGGCCGCCTTCGTGAGTTATATACCTACCTGACGCGCCGCATGCGAGCTGCGGCACGATCGCGGCTGTGGGTACTCTTGGCACAGTCCGCACAGTATAATGGGTACTCTGCTCGAGGCGCGTAGGTATAACTCGAGTTTCGTGCGTTTGTATGGAGTTACAATACTGTTAGATATTATTACCGTGACAGAACTAATGGGATAAGTAATAGGAAATGTCCCAGCCTAGTTCTATGTATGTTTTAACAAGGGTATTCAATAGAACTACTGGGAATGATCCGTAGTGTCACTACATCGCGCTCATATATCCGAATGAATATGTTTTGTAGACGTTCATTTGTTTAATGTGTAAAACAAATGAACGTCTACAAAACAAATGAACGCCTACTAAACAAATGAACGTCTACAAAACAAATGACTTACAGAAAGTGATGAGCTATCGATAATGATTGCAGAAAACAGGTGCATGCGATTTTCAACCTAATTGACTTTAGTCAGAATTAATAATTATATTACCCTAATATTGCTAGAAAGCGAGAAAAAACAAAAAAAAGTTTGTCATGAATTGTCAATAAAGTCGAAAATCGCATGCACCTGTTTTTTGCAATCACTATCGATAGCTGATCACTTTCTGGTAGTCATTTGTTTTGTAGACGTTCATTTGTTTTGATGACGTTCAATTGTTTTAGACGTTCATTCGTTTAACACATTTTTATACATACATATTTATTCGGATATTTGAGCGCGATGTTGTGACACTACCCTTGTAAAACAAACATAGAACTAGTGGTAAATTTCCTATAACTGTTTCCCATTAGTTCTATTCTTCTCATCAAGTTGTGCTAATAGAACTAGTGGGGAAAAAAAGTATCACAAGTTCTATCATAGAACTGTTCAATAGAACTAGTGGGAATGATCCGACAGCACAAGGATGATGATGATGACGGGTCTTCAACAGTACCACAGATTATACCTATAATATACAAAGCATTATAACCATTAGCAGTAACACCTAAACGTTTTATTCTCTAATTTATCTCCTTGTTGCACTATATCATCGTACTAGCGCTTATCTTTTCTTATCTAAAAATACAAACACGTAAGTAGTAAGACATTATCATACGAGAGATAAAACTGTTCCGTTTAATGTCCACGTAGCACGTTGGTATAACACTACGAGCATTTCAGCCAGGAGTACGGTTAAGCTTTAAAAGACCCACCATACCCCCAGGGGTATTGCCAGGGCTACGGTGGGTCCGCAGCGCACAGTTTTTATATTAACGTACTGTTTTAGGTTTCCATTGAATGAAATGAGAAGAATAAAATGTACTTTTTTAATAAATGTTATAAATAAATCACATCGACTTTTTATTTCCCTACCTTAAATAAATTAATCAAATTTACTTTGAGGCGAATTGAATTTACTCAAGACAGACAAAGTGATCATGTCACATCTGAGTCAAATTATTGTTTGTGAAACGGTCAGCATGATGTCACAATGCGCGTCGGTCCAGAGAGTATAATTATGTTTATCTCTATTTCGCGCTTGCGATTAGATGTGCTATCTCACTTACACTTCTTATCTAATTCTTAGTGTGTCGTTTTGACATATTAGTGTGCGTACGCTTTTCGCGATGCGTGCCACTCGTAAGTTCCGTCATGTTACCTTGTCAGTAACCTGTCTACGGTTTCTTACTAGTATGTCTATGGTTTGAACGATTGAGTTTGGAATACGAATTACTTTGTACTTTTGCGAAAACGTACATGCGGGGGTGGAGGGGGATTTTGCGGAGCAACGACGTACGTCCGCCCTCAATCACGCCTAGACAGGCACTGATGCACGGCCGGCGAGCGATATAATGCCGACATTTTGACTATTTTTTTTCTTGGAGAAAAATGATAACGAAATTAAGAAATCTGTTTTTACCATTTATTTTAAAATAAAGAGCTCTTTCTATTGATAATACTTTCATATAAATTCATTATGGAATCTCTAAGCAGTACACGTTTAAAATTGTGATTTAGTGCCATGTTTGACATTTTTTTTTATCGAGCCAATCATTCCAAATCGTGTTTCTATCTTTACGATTTACTAGAAGATATGTTCAACTTTTATACTTTAAGTTTTATTCATTAAAAATATGAGTTCATGGGACTTTCAGACGTTAAAAAATCTTAAAAAGTACTGCAACCTCGCCTTAATATAAAACAATAATAAATTCCGAAGGAAGCTTAGGCAATGGCAGCTCATAAATAAAACATCAAAAAGTAAATATATAATGTTATTCATAATATAATATGAATTTAATCTAACAAAGTTTTGGGATTAGCCCCTAACTCATATCCATGTTAAGCAGCCGCCGAGTACCGAAAACCAAATGATTAGAATTAGAATTTCTCATAGTTTGTTCTTTAGCCTTTGTCTACTGCCAAAATTTATATGGCAACTACATGTGGGAGTAATATTACAACAATATATGTGGGTGTAGTATTACACGCCTGCCTACCCCTTCGGGGATATAAGCGTGACGGTATAAAAAAAAATATGTATGTTTATTGTAATGTCCGGCAATATGTGTGTGGCATGTGGCATGAGTTTCTTCCAGGCTCTTCTCATAGCCCTACCATCCCGAACCTGGTTGTAAAAAAAAGAAATGACGTTCATAAGTGTTGCTTTTGTAACCTATATGAATAAATGAGTTTGAATTTGAATTTATGTAAGTACAAGTGTTTTAGATCCTTCTGCAGCTCCTTACAAAATCCATTTATGTGTCATACAACATTTAACATAAAAAACATAACATAACTTCACGCCTTTTATCCCCGAAGTGGTAGGCAGAGATGTATTTCACACCCACTTACTTTATACAACACCTATTATTTATTAAACAAAAGAGTGCCCGTAATTTTTAATGCCCATTTCTTTGCATGGTTCCTACGCTCTTGCATTGCGAACGTAAAGATGTAAATGTAGAATATTCAAGTAATTATCTATCTCTATCTATATCGTCACGCCTGTCTCCCATTGGGGTAGGCAGAGACTATAGAACGCCACATACTTCGGTTCAAACATACTTCTTTCGCTTCCTCGACATTCATTAACCTCATCATGCATGCGCGCCGGTTATGGGTACTTTTAATTTGGCCCTTTTTCAGTACGTCACCTATTTGGTCGGCGTACGTCCGCCTAGGGCGTCCCCTACCGACATTTCCATTCATTCTCGCACGATACACTCCTTTCGTATTCCTTCTTTGATCCATCCGTTCCAAATGTCCAAACCAACGCAACATTCCTTTTTCAACCTTTGTCACTACATCTTCTTTTAGACCACACTTCTCTCGTATTCAAGTAATTAATTTTTATATATGACTTTAATAAGCGTCCCATTGATTTTGAATTTGACTTAATATAGCCAGAAGCGATTGCGTATTGATGATAGTGACATAGTATATCCTTGGAGCGAGATATTAAAAATTAAAATGAAATCAGTAGATTGAAATCTAAAGATCGATTTAAAAGAGGCTACGCCGGGCAGTTGATTCCGACACCTTGAATGATAAATGGTTATATTATTTAACAAGCGATTGTTAAGTAGGAGATCAGGAAGAATTAAAATTAATTCAAATTCAGGATTCTTCTTCTTCTTCAACGAAGAATTGCATTGAAGTCTCATAAGTCTCATAACTATTCTCATAAAAATAATAAAATTTATCTTGGCGGATTTTAATGATCCATAATGTATTCAAATGTAGTCGATAGTCCAGCAGTGGCATAAAACACTGTGAATTATGAGGTTCTACGGCTAGTTCTCATCTCGAGCAATAAAATATTAAAGATTTTCTATAAGAAATTCCAATATTCCTAACTTTCCTTTGAATGTCGCCGCCAAGGTCTGAATTCGTTTCAGATGAAAGTACCTACTTCACTAAACGTAGACTAGCCTTATAAAACGAAACTGCGACTGGTGTTGTAATGTAAAGTAAATATTTTTTGCTTAGAACACGTGTATATATGTAACAACAATGATTACTACAATTTTTTTATATTTATAGAATTACACATTTTATCCCTGAAGGGGTAGGCAGAGGTGTTGTATTACACGCACATTTCACCATGAATTTTAGGTCTCACGTAATATAGGGCGAGCATGTTGCCGTTACTTTGCTCGACCCGGGAATTGAACCCAGGACCTCCCAACCAACAAACATACGCTAACCACTGGACCACGGAGGTAATTGCTATCCACCGGACCACTGATCACTACTTTTGGTTGTAAAAGGTGTAGTTCTTGTTACTCGGTTATGTTCTCACATAAATTGATGTAACTTCATTCTGCACGATTTTAAATATTACGAGAACTTATTATTCTCGTAATATTTAAAATCGTCCGTGTGGTGACGGATTAAGAATACGGATTGTCACCACCCCATATCATCCCCATGGGTGTCGTAAGAGCCGACAGAGGGACCATATTATGCAGTGAACAGCACTGTAAGAGAAGGAAAACTTGATACCAGCCCTATACCAACCCGTTTGGCTAGCATGGTATAGTAGGCCAATTACTCCTTTCTAAGGAGAAGCCTAGTCCAGCAGTGGACTATTAAAGGCTGATGATGATGATGATGATGATGAATATTTAAAAAACCTATTCTACCAAGCAAATAAGATATTGTCTGTTACTTATCAACATTTCCCCTATGGAACTATAGGGGAAATGTTGATAATAAATTGTAATAAATTGTGATAATGTTAATAACTATGGCGTATGCGGCTACTGATCACAAATATTGTATTCGATTCTAAGGTCAATGTGACGCACTGGCTACAATTTGTTCTGAAATCAACAACTGTTCTTTCTTAATTTGTACAAATTAAACTATGTTTGCTTGTATAAGCGATTTTAAGTATGATTTAAAACTTGCCTGCATTTTAAGATCAATAAAGTTCAACAAGCTCTATTTGTTGAGTTGTAATAAGTATGTACTGGCTAACATGGCTAGCTCCGCTGTGCCTTTCTTATTGAAAGATAAAAATTTTACAGTGGGTTCTTTTAGGGACCCAATAATATTCCGTCCCTCATGCAAATATTTTACAAAATCTGCAAAATCTCGTCTCCAATATCATCCACAACTTCAACAGAAATCATAATACAAGCTCAATAATACTTCACAACAAAAAGTCCAACAATATTTGTCCAAAGTTGTTATTGGCCATACAATATGACTGTGAGGATATAACTCATCGGCAACTTTACGATCGTTTTGCGCCAGATGTAACAAACGCAACATTGAATCTTTGTTCGCAGATTAGTTTTATACGATAATGGTTTTATTCTGGTTGGATTGGATTAGATAACTTTGAGAGAATATGTCTTTTATCTTTATCACCACGCAATAACGCGCAATGTAGGGTTTTGAAGTAGCCCTTACCTAGTGTGACCTTTAAGGCAATAATTGCATTTAGTTAAGCTATTAAGCTCAAGGTACAATTGTAGAATATAAAGATTGAATGAACAATTAACGCTTTATATTTTAGAAAGACTTACAATGTGAATTCACCCGATAGTCAGGGCTTGGGTCGGTTTAAGGATTGCACGGGGCTGTTAAGGACAGAAGACTTATCTAGATTTTAGTCATCGGCCGAAAGAGGGCGAGCCGACACCATGCTGCTGCTTATATAGACACATGCCGGCCGCTAGTGTTGACCCGTAGGGGTGCCTGAGGTCGCACTAGTGTCCTAAGGATAAATGGACTCGATCAGAAAAATCAATTAATATAATATTCTATCACTTCCACACAACACCATCTATTCCCAAACTAAGAAGAGCGTGTACTATGGGTACTAGATAATGGATAAACATACATATTATGTACTATTTTTTGTAAATACATACATATTATACATAGAAACACCCAGACAAACATCCATGTTCATGCACACAAATGTTTGACTTCAGCGGGAATCGAACTCGCGACCTTCTACGTAGCAGTCGCTTACACTCCTGCTGCGCCAACTGGTTGACATAATTAATCTATAACATCGATTATTAGTCCTAAATTAGTAACGCCAAATGAGCCCTTATAATTTTCATTAAAAATGCATAATGTTTGTCTCGGTGGAACAAAATTTACACACCTAAATTTTACGGTTTAGAAGATATTCCACACAATAGTTATTTAGAAAATGAATGTATATTGATTAATCAAAATTATTTTATCATATTTTATTTGCTTTAAACGGAGGCATGACCAAATGTACTACGAGGTGTATAAACTAGAGTGGCCAGAGATAGCAAACAATTACCAGATATAAATGTGATACAAAAACTTTTAAACAGCAGCCATACCGACAGAATTGCTATCTCGTCAATCATTTCTATAAGTATGCATACATGTCATCCAGACCCTCATGACTCTATATTTCTGAACTTAAAGTATACAAAAGCTAATATTCAGATCTCAGAAATAATTGACTCTATTCTCAAGATTTAACAAATGATATTTTAAATTCACAAAATAATCTGCAGTATAAAAGTTTAGTTTCCCTTTCTGTGGAATTCAAGTCGAATGGGGCGAATCAATATCACTCCTCCCATTATCACCCTATTTATGGTGTACGCAAGCGATGGTAACAATTTGTCACTTATTACACCAATTATTCTTCCCCTCGCTTTTAAGATAACATTGAAAAAAGAAACAGCATTTTCCGCCGAAATTTTCGTGAACAACCCGGAAAAGTTTCGCCGAAAAAATCCTTTGAGTACCGGAAACAACCTAATGTTTTACATTAGTATTGTAATGTTTTGAGCAAACTGTTTTGTGTTTATGAAAATTATTTTGATAATAATTTTAAAAAATTATAGTAACCCCAATTCTTACACATTTAAATATAAAATCCGTACTCAATAAAATATACTTCTGTGTTATTCCTATATTTGCTGATGAAATGAGTATTTTATAAATAGTTATCCAGTCCTATTCGCTGTTAAAACTAGTGGTAATAATCCTCTTTATAAGAAAATTAGTAGACATTGATAAAAATATGATATGGTAGATATTTACATCTTTATCTATACTCAAAATAGTGACTATGGTGTGCAGATAACTGATAAACATTTTTTTTATAGACTCACGCCTTTATTCCCGAAGGGGTAGGCAGAGGTGTAATATTACAACCACATTTCGCCATGAATTTTTAGGTCTCACGTAATAGGGGGCGAGTCTATTGCTGTTACTGGGCACATCACCAGGCTCCGTGCTGTTACTGATAATTCGGGAAAACCCAGTAATACTTTTGCCCGACCCGGGAAATGAACCCCGGACCTTCGATCAGCATACGCTATCCACTGGACCACGGAGGCAGTCATAAACATAATATTATATTGTTAAATCAGATAGATTACACCCAGACACTGAACAAATAATTGTGCCGATCACATATTTGTCTCGAGTTAGAATCTCGAACCCACACGGCTTCACTTACCACTCATAAACC
The DNA here is from genome assembly GCA_944739405.2 of Euclidia mi. Taxonomy (NCBI): domain Eukaryota; kingdom Metazoa; phylum Arthropoda; class Insecta; order Lepidoptera; family Erebidae; genus Euclidia; species Euclidia mi. The sequence continues at coordinate 43,414,309 of OX123206.2, read as the reverse complement.
ATAATGTGTTAATAGGCAATTATCAAAATATTCCACACTAGCCGTTTCCCGCGGTTTCACCCGCGTCCTGAGGGAACTACTTCGCGTACCCGAAAAACTCAAATATCTTACGGACTCCTATTTTTCTAAAATAAAATATAGCCTATGTTACTCGCAGATAATGAAGCTTTCTAATGGTGAAAGAGTTTTTAAAATCGGTCCAGTAGTTTTTGAGTTTATCCATTACAAACAAAAATACAAATTTTTCATATTAGTGTAGAAAAACAAATCATAAAGCAGAAAACATTCATAAAATTTAGTAGGTAACTCCAAATGAAATACAAATCGTTAAGTAAGAATGGCAACATCACATTAGTTTATTAAATGTTGCAGAAACAAATTAGGTGAAGGCCACGTTGCCACGCCTATTAAATTTATGCACTACTATACTATACGCGTGGGCGATCCCACGCGCACATTTATGCCGCAAGACCAACGAGGCCCTGATGGAGGTCCCGGGTTCGATTCCTGGGTCGGGCAGTGTTATTGGGTTTTTCTGTCACGAAATTCTAAGTAGCAGCACGGAGTCTGGAAATGTGCCCGGTACGGCAATAGGCTCGCCCCTTATTACGTGGGACTAAAGTATATCTGGCGAAAAGTGGGTGTAGAAATACACCTCTGCCTACCCCTTCGGGTATAAAAGGCGTGACGATATGTATGTATGTATGTTTTTATAATATGACTAGAGGACGCCAGTAGCTACGCCTGTATTTTTTTTATTTACCCGTTTTGGCCGATCCCGAGATAATTTTGGGGAATCCCTTCTTAGTGCACCCCTACGGTCCCCAAGGAACATACATACATGCCAAATTTCAGCTTCCTGCGCCCAATAGTTTCGGCCGTAGCGTGTCTGTCAATCAGTAAGTAACGCAAGGATTTTATATATTAAGATACTAGAGATGTCTAACTTCTGTAAAGGCAGAAAACCACAGAGACAAGATTCGAAATTCGGTTGAAGTAAATTAGTTTAGAGAACTTTTAGTAAGTGCGCGGTTGCACTGCGAATTATTAAATAGTGAAGTGAGTTATAAAATATTTAAAATAAGGTTGATCTGTGAGATTTAAGTCTCTGCATCACTTGTTATTTAAGCCACACTTAAAAACTCGTTAGACATGTGAGAATAGTATAACAGTAAAGTAATAGCGCATTTTGGTCACATCCAAAAGCTGTTATTGACTCCACTCCAGAGCCTTTCTACCGAATGGCTAGAATCAGAATCAGAATATATTTATTGCGAATATAGGTTTAGGAGATGTTTTACATTATAACATAATAATATTGTACAGCCATATTCCGCCAGTTAGCATGCAATATAAAACATACAAATTAAATTAAAATGGTACAAATCCACACAAAAAATATTAATATTACATTACAAATAATTAAAAATCTCAAAATGTAAATAAAGTCAAATAAATATCAATGTTATTAAAATATAAAAAACTCAAATCTAAAAATAATGTCAAATACAAACTCAAAATTTAAATAATGTCAAATAAAAATAATGTCAATTTTAATTCTGTATAGGTATGTCAAGATCTTATGAAATAAATCTATCATCAAGGTACTCCTTTACGCTATAATATGCCTTTTGGATAAGTAATCGTTTCAGTTTCTTTTTAAGCATATTCAGACAAGTGCATTTTAATATATCTACAGGAAGATGATTATATATACGTGGCACCATACAGAAAAAACTATTACTAAACTGCGCTGTTTTGTTTGCTGGAAAACATATTTTTGCATCATGTCTTTTGCTTTTTAATTGTGTAAAAAATGAAATATTCTGGAGAACAAACATGATTACCTCTTGTATGTATATGCTTGGAAGGGTTAATAATTCTAGGCTAATAAAATACGGTTTACAAGTATCTGTTGGTTTCAATTTACAAATTGCCCTCACACATCTCTTCTGAGCTTTAAATACTTTTTCTACGTCTACCGAGTTCCCCCAAAAGATGACACCATATCTCAGCACAGACTCTACATAGCCATGATATGCAGAAATGACTGCAGATTGGTTCACAATTTTTTCGAGCATATAGAGTGCATATGAAAATTTACTCAGCTTAGTGCAAATATTTTCCACTTCTGATTTCCAATCTAATTTGGAATCTAGATTTAAACCTAAGAATTTGGCGTTGTTAACTTTAACTATATTTTGTCCATTGAAATTTATGTCAAGGTCTAATAAATTATTTTTTCTATTCATAAATGTCATAATGCTAGTTTTATTTAAATTAATTAATAAATTATTATAAGATAGCCATTGAATTATTGTGTCGAGTGTTTGGATAATGTCAGATTCTAATTGATGTTTAGTTGAGTTGGTGAACATAACTGTGCTATCGTCCGCAAATAAGACCATATCATGTTGAACAACATTTGGAAGATCATTTACATAAATGATGAATAACAATGGCCCGAGAATACTCCCTTGTGGGACACCTTGTGTTACTGTACGGTATGAGGAAGTATAAACGGTATCTGTCTGTGTTTTTAAACACATTCGTGTAATTTGCGTACATTGCTTTCTGTCGGTAAGGTACGACTTAAGAAGATTAAGCACATTGCCTCGAACACTAACGACTTACGTAATCAAAAGCCTTGGTTAAATCCATGTAAAGTGCGGTAACCAATTCTTTTTTGTTTAAACCACTCATTATTGTATTCAAAAAATTTTATATAGCCTGATTTATGCACTTATTTTTTCTAAAACCGACGTGCTTTTCTGTGAAGAGTCTGTTGTTTTCAAAATAATCATTAAGACTCTTAGCTATAACCTTTTCAAATATTTTTGAGAATACTGGTATTAGTGCTATTGACCTGTAGTTGTTTAAGTTATCTTTTTCATTCTTTTTGTACAAAGGTTTTACTATCGTTACTTTTAATTTATCTGGTAACGTCCCAGAAGATATACATAAGTTTATAATGTGAGATAAGACAGGTGAAATAGATACAGATGTACTTTTTACAACATTTGTACAAACATCATCATAACCAGTGCTTTTAGTATTTTTCAACGAATGTATTATGTTATTTCAAAAGCAGTTGTTGCGTTCATGAACATAGATCCATAATTCCTATTACCTGTCGATAGTTTTAAATTTGAGTTTGTAGCAGTCCAATTAACTTCATTGCCACTAACAAAGTATGACGTAAATATTTCCGCAATTGCCATCGGGTCTCTAGTTACCTTTCCATTTACTTTAATTTCCCTAATATTCTCCTTGACAAGGTTTCTTCTTAGTTTGATTAACAATAGACCAAGTAGCTTTATTTTTATTTGATGCAGTATTAATTTTATAGTTATTTTGGGCTTTCTGTGTCATTTTTATTATTTTGTTTAAGCGTTGAGAGTAAGATTTGAATTTATTCTTATTATATTTACTAGGCTGCTTTCTAAGTTGCCAGAGTAAGGCTCTCTTTTGCTGGGCACAATTTCTTATACCTTTTGACATCCATGATGGCTTTTTATGGGATGCATTCCTTATAAGTATTAACGGAAAGCATAAATAATAAAATAAGGTGAATATTTCATGAAAATAATCAAATGCATCATTAGGATTATCCATATTGTAAATTTCGTTGAAGGTAAGGGCTTGTATACATTCTATAAATTTTAAAATATTTTCTCTCGAATAATCTCTTCTTTCTATGAACCAATATGGCAATGAGCAAGTTTCTTTAACGGGACAGGTTAACAACTGACTCATATGGTCTGACAGAGCAAATTCATGTACAGCACATTTACATCCTATAATGTTGTGTATAAAGTTATCGATACATGTTCCGCTTACTGGACGAGTTGGTTCCTTAATGGCTTATTTAAGGTTGTAGCTATTCAATGTGTCTAAAAAAATATTTGTCGCTTTGCTGTTCACTAAAGTGTTTATATTAAAATCGCCAAATATTATAATTTTCTTTTTTGAGAAACACAAGCTATTTAGTATATTATTAAATACTTTGAAAAAAGATCGAGGTCTTCTGTATTATTTCGAAGTGGTCTATAAACACATATTATTATTAAACGATGAAGTATGAGTTCTATAGCACAACATTCAATTATTCCGGTAATACTACATTTTTCTACCGAGGTAATTACTTTTTACTCACATTGATCGCGAACCAAAATGCATGCACCGCCATGGCGAGATTTTCGGTTGAAAGAAGTTGCATATACATAATTTTTAATTAATAGTAATTAAGTGTCATCTTTTGTCATATTGTGTTCGGTTAGACATATAACATCGACTCTCTTTGCCCGATCCGTAAGCCATTCCAAATTAACTGTCAGGAGTTCAGATTTGCATAAGATACCATTAATATTTTGATGCAATACATTCAAATACTTATAACTATAGTAAAAATATCCTTGTTTGGATATTGCACGCTTGTTCATCGTGTACTGATTCTTCTGCTACTGACTTACCAAAGCTATTCATGTTATTCAGATTTCTTTGTGGATTTGTTTTCATAGTAGATGCCAAATTTATATCGCCATCATAGTGGTTACATGTCATATTCTCAGTGTTCTTGTCTTCATATGGAAAGATAGACATATCGATCTGAATCCGCAGCATTATATTTTTATATATATTTTGTATGCCGTGCATGTTCAGTTTGCCTGATCCTCTTGAAAACATGTCATAGGTGAGTGCATTGTTGGTATCGAATACATATACGTTATTTTGTTTTAAGTTCGTATATAGGAGATTATTGAACACTTCAACCTTATAATTGTATATTGGTGAGTTCATTACGTAGGTGCCAGCCAATTCGTTAACCAATAATATGTGTCCCCACATATTATTGGTTAACGAATTGGCTGGCAAAAATGTTTTTATAACGTTTCCGATTTCATAAGTTTTAATCAGCTGCAAATATAGGTATATAATGTAAATATAGGTGTATAATATATTACCAACAAAGTAATTACGCAAATTTTACAGAAAAATTACCACATCTAATTTGAAATATCACAGCGCAATCGAAGATTCATTAAGTAATCTAATTGTAACGAATAGCTGCAAACTCAATACAACCGTATCGAATGAGTTTAATCGGAGACAATAATAAACATTAGATGGAAAAACAAAAGTTATCTGCTGCTCATTGGTAAGACACACATTGAATGAGTTTTTAATTAAAGTGTAGGATATATAGATGTTTTTTTCAATTTAGATTTCTATTTCAAACTAAGCAGAGCTTGTACTATGGATACTAATCCATAGTACAAGCTCTGCTAGTTTGGGACCAGATGGTGATGTGTGTATGTGGTAGAATATTATTATATTATATTTCTAGTACATTGTGACATACAGGCAAAGATACTAGAACTTTGTTGCGTGCTACAAACCACAATTCAGCTGCATAAAATAAAGAGTAGCTTCACAAAACGCAGTGCGGCATGTTGGGTTTTTCTGCGTATTTTTGTGAGGTTGCATACTCACAGTTTATTTAACGGAAAATACTGTTCATGGTGTAGCATATTATGCCCCCGTGGTGTATAAAATGAGTTTTTTGTATATAAAACGTGAGAATAAAGCTTTCTTTGGAGGCTCTCTCTCTTATTTATAGCTGAATATTACGATTTTAACCCATATTGGGATAAGCCAGAAAGTAGAACAAAAGCTAAATTTACTGCAAATATGTGCCCTTCTATATACCTAATTTGCAAAGAAACTAAGTGGTTTATAGGAGTTTGAACTTATTTGTCATTACATTGTTTTTCGAGATGTAGACCACGTACCATTCTTTTAAGTGTCCAATATTTTTACATTACTGCAAGCGCCATGGTCCCGTAAAATCCGAAAAGACAATGCAAAACTAACAAGTCTGTTATTTTAGCATAATACAAGATGTGCCCGAGGTAAGACCTGCGTTATTTGGGGCTACTGCTCCGCTCCCGTGGCTTAGAGCGTAATTGTTATGATGATATGAGATGTTATATAGCCTATAGAGTGCCTTGATAAATAGGCTATCTAATACTGAAAGAATTTTTCAAATCGGACCAGTAGTTCCTGAGATTAGTGCGTTCAAGCAAACAAACAAACACTTTAGTTTTATATGGTAGTATTAGATTAGTCAACGACAACACTAATATGCTAAACAATTTTTTAATTTTTTATTTATAGACTCACGCTTGTATCCCCGAAGGGGCAGGCAGACGTGTAATATTACACTCACATTTCGGCATGAATTTTTAAGGTCCCACGTAAGGGCGCTAGCCTATTGCCGTACCGGGCACATTACCAGACTCCGTGCTGCTACTGAAAATGTCCTAACGGAAAATCCCAATAACACTTTGCCCGACTCGGGAATCGCACCCGAGACCTGCCAATCCCACGCGCACATGTATGCCGCGAGGCCAACGAGGCAGTAATCAACACTAATATGCCAAACTATTACGCAATAAAGGTATATTTTCTCAGCCATCTATGAAACAGTCATAAATTAATTAAAAAATGCCTGAATAGACCAGTCAGTATAATACGAAAGCAACATTTTCACAAATAACACAATACATCTACATAAATATGCCTTGTTGATACAATCACACACACATACACATGTAATATACGTCCCGCCATTATAATTAAGCTGCAAGATCTAATTTGGTTTCTTCGCTAAACACGCAATATTGTGTGCTACGGAAAACAAAGAACAATGGTGTTTTTGTTCTAAAACAATGCGAGTAAAAAAGCTTGATTATCTAGGAGGTTATTTTTGTACATTTGTTCTACCACTTTCTTTGAGTGGTTTAGGATGAGGTTGTTTTATGTGCTAGATACATTGCTAGGTACCTATAGTTGATACCTACGTGTGTACGTAACGGACTGCCGTGACGATGGTCTCGGGTTCGTGTTTTCAAAGTTATTTGTGCATTTTAAATGATAAATATCGCTCGCTTAATAATGTGCCCGGTAGATAGCAATAGGTTCGTCCCCTACTACATTGGGACCGAGACTTAACTAGCGAAGTGTGGATGCGTAAGACTCTGCCTACCTCTTCGGGGACGAAGGCGTGAAGTTATGTATGTATGTTTGTAAAGTCACTTAATAGGCCCGACTGACATTAGTCTAGGGTCTAAACTACTCAAGCGGGTAACATAAAATTTCACAGTGATTGTTTTTTATGAAGTACGCATCGACTTATGATATTCTACCCCAAAGTAGGTAATATTCGAAGTCTGCCGATTTCGAAGAAAACATTATGAAAATGCAGGAAATGGCTATTTTGTGATTAAAGATACATCAGCTTCCAAATCTATAACAAACATTCAGAATCTTTTTACTGTAAACTCAATTTGTTTTGTATAATACGTCCCTGTATTTCAGCCACGTGTTATTGTTATATTTGCATGCCGAATTTACATGTTCCGTTCGTCAAAGTGACGATTTGTTTGCGGGGTCATATTTCACTGAAAGGCGATGTACAGTCAGATAAATGTATGTGTATTACCTTGAGCCAGAAGTTTTACTTTATAAATAATGTCTGCGAGGTCATTGTATTAGTATTTGACTGCCTCTGTGCTCCTGTGGTAATGTAAACGACTGCGGACCATGAGGTCGATTCCCGGATCGAAGAAAAAGTGATAAGTATTGGGTTTTTCTGTTAGAATTTTTCAATAGAAGTCTGGAGTCATGGAGTTGGCGTTGTTACAATAATTGGTTGTCCCGTGCCTCACTGAGCACGTAAGAGCGCGTTAACAACTCAATACGCACATGAATAACTCTCAAAAGTCAGTGGTACGCATCGTGGAATTGAGACCGATACAGCACGCATGACAAGTTTAAGTGTACATTGTCGCTTGCCCCGTGCCTCGGAGAGCACGTTAAGCCGTCGGTCCCGGTTGTCATGAAGATCTTTGACAGTAATTATAGGGAGTCGAACTGGGAATAAATCTTGTATCCCGAGGTACTTTTGTAACTCAATCTACAGACATCGAAGAAACAAACTATTAACTTACTTATATATAAAAATGACTAAATTTGACTGCCTCGTTGGTCTGGCGGCATAAATATGCGTGGGATTGGGAGGTCTCGGGTCAACCCACCCAGGTTTGATTCCCGGGTGGGGCAAAGTCTTATTGGGTTTTTTTCCGTTAGGAAATTCTCAGTAGCAGCATGGAGTCTGGTAATGTGCCCGGTACGGCAATAGGCTCGCCCCTATTACGTGGGACCTAAAAATTCATGGCGAAATGTGGGTGTAATATTACACCTCCGCCTACCCCTTTGGGGATACAGGCGTGAGTCTATAAATATAAAATAAATAAAAATCAAAATGAAGCCCTGAAATGTTTGTACGCGCATAACCTTCAAACGACTGCACAAAATTGAATAAATCTTTCTTTTATGTGATTTATATTATCGTACGTACCTTACGTACGAAAAAAAATACGGTACAAAGTTCGCCGAGTCAGATAGAACTTTATACAACTAAACAAGCAAATTGACACCATTTTTCAAATATGATTACTAAGACGGATGATTAAGGACTTCACAAATAACTCGAAAATAAAACTTGTGCCCGTTTCGGCACGTTATTGGTATCGAGTGTTGAAGGGCCATTTGTCAAACTTGTTATGGAAAGAATTTGCTGAACAGACTGTTCCTTTTTTTGCAATTTATACAATCTGTCATGATTTTCTATAGCTGGACTTTTTAACTATGTATAAGTTATAAAAACGAGGATTGTCCTTTTTCCTAACCTATAATTTAACAAAGTCAAAGTCTATCAAAGTCAAAATCATTTATTAATTTAGGCCACAAAGTGACACTTATGAACGTCGAAAATTAAAGTTAATTACTTACTAGATGATTCTAGATTTACATTTACTGCCACGTTCGCAATGCAATAGGTAGAACCACGAGAAGTTTAAGAGTGTAAGAACAGTTTTTGGTATTGGTATTTTTATAATGTATCTAACTACTGTTATAAATTCGAAAGTTTGAGAGGAATGGATTGATGTATGGACGTTTGTGACTCTTTCACGCAAATAGTAGAGAACGAATTTTGATGAAACTCTGCAGTAATCAAGCTTACACTTCAGAAGCTATGGGTTACGTTTAATCACGATACCTGACATCTACATGGACGAAGCCGCGCAAAAGCGAGTATAAAAATATAACAAGCAGATTGCTTCTGATATTTCTTCATACACAAAGATCTCTAGAAATTTTCTAGAAGATTCTGGAAAAGGGACGGGGCTTTTAGCGAGGTATTTTGTGAGAAGCTCCACAATAAAATTAAAAAAATAAATACTATGACCATCATACTAGTGTTTCCGGTTGCGATCTGAGACAGTCTTGGAGAACAAAGCCCATTTAAAAAACCTTAAGACTCACTACAAACAAACCACTGCGGTGTCCCTCGATACCTCATTGCTCTTAAACCTTTTATTCTTCTCTAGGGGATGCCCGCAGCTACGCGCACATTGTTTTTTGATTTAACAGTTTCTTACCAATCTCGTGGAAATTCCAGGCAATCCCTTCTTAGTACGTCCCTCTCCCTACGGTCCCCAAGGAACATGCATGCCGATTTTCATCTTCTTGCACCCACTAGTTTAGGCTGTAGCTTGTCTGTCAGGCAGGCAGTAACGCAAACATTTTATATACAACATGTAACAAGTTTAATGCACATCCTGAAAGTACTTTGTTCAGAATCGGCTACTGTATCCATGTCTGACATTTTTAATATCATTATTTTTTTATCCTAAAATAATTAAAATTACGTGAATTGTAGTCACTCATTGCTTTGAAAAGTCGAAATATACGAAAATAAACCTTAAGTCAACGTAGAACGGCTTCTTTTTAAATGCATTTGTTTAGTGGTTCCACGTACATAACAGTCGGTACAAGACAATAACACACAATTGACCACCAAAATATCTATCATCTTTCTTTCGCTTACGTATTAACAGCGGGTAAGAGCGAGACGTAATCTGTCTCACTTGTCACCGTCGTGTCGGTCGTCTACGCTGGTAGATACAGCGCCGGCCGGGCGGCCATTGTTGCGCTTAGATTAAAATTAGTCATCTACCTGGATTCTCTGTGAGTGTAGTGAAAAAATATTTTAACAAGTTTACTTGTTTATTTACAAAATGTGTATTATCAACATGATAGTGCCCCCGCGCAATTTACGTAGAACGTTCGAGATTATCGTGATTCGTGATGTCCAACGAATACAAAGAGCGCTGGATCGATCGCGGCGGTCCTGTTCAGTAGCCTCCTAGGTCGCCTGACTTGACGCCCCTGGACTTTTGCTTTATGGGGACATACCTATTAAACCACTAGTTGATTGTGACGAGACAACAAGTGCCGGGGAGTTAAAATAAGATATCAGCTGCTTTTGAAACAGTGAAAAGAAACACTGAAGTGTTAAGTGAACTAAAGGAATATTTAAGCCAGGTAGTGGACACCTGGTGTCAGCATTTTAAAAAGAGGTCGCCGAACAAGTGTCCATAAGCCTGTGAGTCATTTGGTTATTCTATTATTGTAAAAAAAATATGATTCACAACTTTAAACACGCCGTTCTTCTTTAATTCTCTCATTGATACCCTTTTATTTTAATTTCTAATGTATCAACTGTGCTAACTAGGTATGATTATTATGATTAAATTAAGATAATCACAATAGCCACTAACGATGTTAAAAAATGATAGACCGTATCGTATTTCGCTGTCGTTTGTTTACCACAGCAAACGTTTCGTGTGATTGTGTGCGTGCGCAGGTTTGTAGTGACCACGCATTTTACTTATAATCAAGTTAATACTTTCGATAAAAAACAATGTTTAGGCTAATAAAAAAAATATTGCAATGCATGCATTATGATTATAACAAGGTTTTCTAATTGGGGTGTCTGAGGATGTGCGTTATTTCCGTTACACGTTGTATAGGTACAGATTCAGTCCAAACTTTTAATGTCAAAAGTTAAACAAATTGTGTTAGGACGCATAGCCTCAGGCGAAACAAAATGGCAACCGTTTGTGATTCATCTCTGTAATACGTTTTATTTCTGCATCGTTACACCGAATTATATTTTTTGTTTTAATAGCCTTATAGCGCGAACGTTGTATGAAAATAAGACAGTTTTATAATTGCGGTTTTTGCTTCCATTTCTACATTTGACAGTTTTAGGTTTGTATTACAGTTTTTGATGCTGCATTTTTATGGCCTTTTTAATCACAGAATCAGTTGTGTGGGTTTTATTTATCTCTGTATATTAAATCTCTTTTTTAAACTTTCGCGATTTGTATACATCATACAATTTTATTGAAACGGGTCTTATTCGCGATATTTAATTAATTTAAAGTATAAATACCTATGTTTTACCGACGTTTCGGCCGTCTTACAACAGCCTTGGTCGCGGCAGGACTGATGTCATCTCAGCGTCGTCCTTGTGAAGCGCTGGTTTCGGCAGCTACCCTCACTTGTTTTTTATTTTTATTTTTATCCGAACTGTCGGTACGGCGACACACAACACTTATGACGTCTACACACTGATGAGCTGTGTTACTGCGGCGGGGTTTACATTTGTTGATTACTGGATTCCAAGTTGTAGACAGTCTGTATCCATCTTCCCGGTTGAAATTTTTATGTTTTTTGATTTCAACCGCTTCACGTACTATCCTGGAGTAATAGTGACGATCGGTAGATAAGACCTTTGGTTGATGTAATTCGATCCAGTGGTTTGTTCCAGACTGCAACAAATGCTCAGCTATGGCAGACTTGTTAATTTGTCGGTTTTTTACAGCTGCGATATGTTCCTTGACCCTTTCAGCGATGGTTCGTTTGGTCTGTCCGATATAGGAACTACCACAACTGCAGTTGACCTTGTAGACGCCAGGTGTTTGTAGAGGAATGACATCCTTCGGGGTGCGCAGATTGTGTGCTACCTTGGAGAGCGGACTATATACAGTCTTTATGGAGTATTTCTGTAGTACTGTTCCAACTTTGTCCGTCACTCCCTTTATGTAAGGCAAGTAAGCCAGTACTCTGCTTACTTCTGGTTTACGGTCCTTCCTCTTCAGACGCTGTATCTTCTTGTTGAATCCGTTGCACCTAAGTACCTCCTGGACATGTGACAGCTCACTGTTCAAATGTTCAGGGTCACAGAGTTCATACGCTCTGTTTACTAGTGAAGTTACTACGGATTCCAAGTGTCGCGGGTGATGATGCGAGTAAGCGTT